>OZ007532.1:98506-841839 GCA_963931895.1 Eupithecia pulchellata
TAATCCGGTACCGAACGGACCAAGAAATATAAGGCAAATTTTACGGATTTTTTGGTTTAGGGCAAACGTTAGGATTCCGTCTTCATCCGTTCGTCGTTGCCATTTTGAAAATGGTTCTTTGTGCTCTTTTCTAATAAATCGAGATCTGCGTATTTACATGACTTGAGATCTGCCGCCGCCCCCGCCCTCGCGGATGTGTCGACGTATGTAGCGTACTAACCGATCTACACATTGTGCACCCTCCCATTTTCCGATGACATCCGTGAGGGCTAGTGTGGCGGTAGATTTGGCAGATGATCTTAGGAGCCGCAACAGAGTTTTATAAAAAATATCTGAGCGTCTTGTCGAAGGGACGTGTGACCCGAGATCTGGTCAGTAATGTAAAAATGGTTATGCGGTAAGTGATGATACTCTACAACACAATGAGCACTGTAGCGTATTGTTCTAAGGAACAGTAAGATGCTAGCTGCATTCTGTTCAGTAAAAAGGTACCAATCTATATTCAGTCTTTCTGAACAAAAATTGTTAAACAGTCTTTAGCATATTATATAGATCTTACGAATGTTTTGTGTTAGCGCTTCTATTGGATTGCTCTAGCTAGGTATAGACATTGTTCGCAGTCTTTAACTTCGCAGAGGCGGTACAGAAAACTTATTCAAATTATTAATCTCTTTTTGTGATCAAGACGAAGTTGACAAGGACAAGAAACATTAAACGGAGCTATTTGCGCCTTTTCTTGCCTTTTATACTACAATGCTGGGCAGTCTGCAGAACCCGTATGCTTTTTAATGCTTTTGTGTGCTTTTGTGCTACTGTGTGGCCCATCATCAGTGTTTCCAGATTATGTAAAGCTAGTATATGATATTAAATTCACGCGGTAGGACTTGGTAGCGTATCCGTACTGCTGGCACTCCAAGTATCTGGTGACCAATGTGAATCCTCTCACAGGACACGAGGACTAGTTAACAAAATATCTGAAAATAAAAAAATATTTTGGTTACCCATGTAGGGAACCCATGTCTGTATCATACTAATGTATGATGTGTTACATGTATTAGGGTTCTCTCGTTGGATATTAGCCTTAGGAATAACTGCAGGTACTTCTAGTCGCAGGTCTCGGCGTCCTTCTTGCCGGACTTATGGCTCAGTTTGCTTAGCGACAGAAATTTGTTTGTCTAGTGTTAGGTCTGGCAGTGCATCAGCTATATTTTCTTTGTAACAACAAGTAAAACATCCTTTTCTTGCATGGATGAGGGCACTCCGATTACGATTCTGGGCTTTCGTCTTTGCGGCTCTTATAACAGCTGATCGGACTACGAATGAGGATAACCAAAGAAAATGGATTTTAAGACGCACTTTTTAAATCTTTTATACGGAGGTGCGTTACGTATTCATGTCGTTAGAAGCCCCAACACCGTTGCCATTCATTCTAGTCAAAAGAATATTTGAGGTGAGAGGGATCCGCATCAGTATTTTTGAACAATATATAATACCCATTAGGTTTCAATGAGATCCATTTTGTTGCTTCAAAAAACTGAGCACCCATTTTATTTGCCGAAGTTTTTAAATATTATATAATGTATTAATATTATCGCATTAAACTTGAACTTAATAATCGTTAATTTATTAATTGTTCAAAGTAATATAATAATGTTAACCGAAACTAACTGCTCATTCGATGTTTGAAGGATTCGAACGCATTCGGTGAAATGATTATAAAACTTTGAAGTACGCATTATAAACCTGGAGCAGATTCCATCAGGTCCCTCAGCGATAATGCGTTCAGCTTAAAGATTTTTTCTTACTTCCGTTTTTGTGTTGTTTTTTCTTATTCCCGTTTTTGTGTTAATCTTATTTAGTTTTTATATTTACTGTTTGTTATTTTGTTTTAAATGGATAAAAATAAATGTATTTCTTTCTTCTTCTTTAAACCATAAAAACTTCATTGATATATAGGTTTAGTGAAAGTAAAGCGCACAAAACTTGTAAACAAAGACAAGGGTTGTTAAAAATATCAGCTTAGGAGGCATAGAAGGTGATCTCGGTCGCTCGGCCCACAGCCCCGGCTGGCGGCGCTGGGCGCGGCGGACACGTGCGGCGTGCACAACCTGCACGGGCTGCCCGGCGTGTGCTCCGGCCTGCTGAGCGCGCTGCTGGCGCTCCTCGCCTCCGCCGACAACTACGGCGCCGGACTGCACGCCATCTTCCCCGCTATGAAAGTAAGCTTCTGTGACCTTGAGACGAGCGAGTCCAGTGTCTACGCAGAGTCACGTCGACGCAGGGGGAACCATTCTTACTTACCTTCTCTAGTAACCCAACACTTGGCTTACATGCTCTCTTCCCCGCTATGAAAGTAAGCTTCTGTGACCTTGAGACGAGCGAGTCCAGTGTCTACGCAGAGTCACGTCGACGCAGGGGGAACCATTCTTACTTACCTTCTCTAGTAACCCAACACTTGGCTTACATGCTCTCTTCCCCGCTATGAAAGTAAGCTTCTGTGACCTTGAGACGAGCGAGTCCAGTGTCTACGCAGAGTCACGTCGACGCAGGGGGAACCATTCTTACTTACCTTCTCTAGTAACCCAACACTTGGCTTACATGCTCTCTTCCCCGCTATGAAAGTAAGCTTCTGTGACCTTGAGACGAGCGAGTCCAGTGTCTACGCAGAGTCACGTCGACGCAGGGGGAACCATTCTTACTTACCTTCTCTAGTAACCCAACACTTGGCTTACATGCTCTCTTCCCCGCTATGAAAGTAAGCTTCTGTGACCTTGAGACGAGCGAGTCCAGTGTCTACGCAGAGTCACGTCGACGCAGGGGGAACCATTCTTACTTACCTTCTCTAGTAACCCAACACTTGGCTTACATGCTCTCTTCCCCGCTATGAAAGTAAGCTTCTGTGACCTTGAGACGAGCGAGTCCAGTGTCTACGCAGAGTCACGTCGACGCAGGAGGAACCATTCTTACTTACCTTCTCTAGTAACCCAACACTTGGCTTACATGCTCTCTTCCCCGCTATGAAAGTAAGCTTCTGTGACCTTGAGACGAGCGAGTCGAGTGTCGACGCAGAGTCACGTCGAACCATTCTTACTTACATCTATGAACCCAACACCTCGTGATTTGCACTGGGTAACAGATGCCGTTTAAGGGGCCTCTTACCGGTGAATTTCCCATACAAACGTAACACAAAAATAATTTGGAATGTGTGCATATTTTAAGTAAGTTTTATGTAAGAGGCTTTTAAGGTGGCGTAATCTATCAGAAGGGTGGAGGTGGTCAATATAATAGCTATCGTCTATTATTTGTAAAACCTCCGGTGCGATGAACAATCTGCCACGCGTGATGACCATGCCAAACATATCTCACTGGGGAAGTATTACGTTCAGCAGTGGACGTGTCTCGTCTGGTATGATGACGATGTATTTATAAATAAATAGATGCTGGACAATCCACACAGCATCATCTAGCCAAACATCTAGCTAAACAGAGTTTATGTTATGGGTACTAGATAACTGATATACATATTAATAATATACGAGTACATATATAGATATTATTTATTATACATAGAAAACGACCAGAACAGCCAGAACAGATCTGTCGATCATACAATCATTTGTCCCGAGGCGGAATCGAACCCGAACCTCCTGCGTCGCAGGCGGACTTTCGCCCACCGCGCAACATCACGCGTTGCAGGATGAGGATGACGCTCATAGGAGAGCGGAGATCATCCTGCAACGCGGCGCAGAGGTAATCGCAATATGTATGGCACGGTGGTGTGCGCAGGCGGGGCGGTCGGCGGGGGGGCAGGCGCTGCACCAGCTGCTGGCGCTGCTGGTGACGCTGGCGCTGGCGCTCGGCTGCGGGTTCCTCACAGGTACGCACCGCACCACTCCTTACATCGCTTTTATGTGTACTACTGACGGGATGTTTGTCTTGAAGCGTCTCCACTCTCGCGTAACCGTATATTCATCGCGTCATCGGGTCGGGTTCCCACCTCGTACCCGTAGCTTGTCAGTTTTTTGTCTCTCGGTAACAGTTCATAAGAGGCGCGTATGTAAAAGCCTTGCCAGGTTTGCGCTGCGATTACAACGCGATTGTCGACACAAAAGCCTTGAAATATGAGTATTAATACAATAGGCACAGTTAAATTTAATACAATTTTAGTGTGTTAAAATTATATAATAAATTCGAAAATTCTTTCAAGTTTCAACTATTAACATAGTTACCTACATTTTTCTCTGGTGGGTATAAAGGTTTAAAACTCGGCTGAAGCCTGTCGTAAACTACATTCCTAAGTATGTTAACTTAATTTCAGGTTTGTTGTCGAAAATAAAAGTGTTCGAGCCCTTGAAAGAATCCGAGAAATTCGACGACGCAGTGAACTGGGAGCTCCCCTAGCGACCGCGGCGCAGAAGTGAACTGGGAGCGCGGCGCGACGCACGCGTTATTTGTTGCTTCTTTGTCACTCTAAGTTAGTTAGCCTTCCCGGAGGAGACAGACTAGAGGCTTTCCACGAATCTTGTAGAGAAAACATTGCCTTGATACCCAAAGAGATTGTTATAGCCAGTTTCAGTGAACTACGCAACCGCTGATTTTAACACCAATACATCTTAACCATCCCAACATAATACCTAATAGTCATATAATTTTTTGATGATTCAGTCATTTTTGTAAGCTTTAAGTTAATTGTATGTAATATAATCATAGTTTTTTTTTTGTTATCTAAATTGGTGAGTGTTTAGTGTCCTTTGCAAATCAGTAGGTAGTACCTACTCATATCTTTTTCGTAATTATCAAAGAATGTGATTGTACGACTCATTTTTTAATATAGTTTATTATACAGGGTGTTTGGTACATCGTTTGCCAAAATGAAATGGGAGGAAGAGAAGGGTTTTTGTTAAATTTTAGGCGTCACGGAGGATTTGATGTAGTTTTTTTTTTAATTTTTATGTATTATTTAAGCGCAGACTTCTGCACTTAAACTTAAATTTAAAAAAAAATATGCAGTGTGGCCTCCAAATTTGTTTTACCTGAAATAAAACATACAAAATCTAGTTAACATTCAAATTTTAACTACTTACCATTTTTTTTAATTATAACTTTTATTCTAAGTGTTGACCGATTTGATTGCGAATGCACGCACCACATCTTTGCCTTTTTTCTACCGTAATATTTAAACGAAATTCATCCTTGATCGTGTCGAAGGCCGCCTTTATCCGTTGCCGTAAATCTTCTTGACTTTCTACTTCCGTGGTAGACGAGTTCTTCAGCACGGCACGCCTCCAGACGTAGAAATCCAAAATAAAGTCTGGGGAGCGCGGAGGCCATGCTACAGGGCCACCTCTCCCAATACACTAATTAGAGGATACATTGCTTAAGTATTCCCTGACATTAACCTCCACTACGCAGGACATCGTATGGCGGATTAGAGAAAAACTTTTTGTCGTTTTTTTTTTAATTAGTAATATCAGTATTATGTTAATGTGTCTCGATACACAAAATAAGAAAATTTGTATAGTTAGTAAAAGTTTTTCATGTCATGTTGCATACCGTAAGAAAAGAGATGGACTAGAGAAGATTTTTAAATAATTCGAAGAAACAAAATCGTTATTTTTTTTTGACGGGGTGGAGTAGTTAGCGAAACCCCCCTCTAAGCCCCATTTCATTTTGGAAAACGATGCAATAAACATCCTGTATAATTAAAGTAGAGAAATATTTGTAAGATGTTGATTTATAAACTACAATACACGTTTTGAATTATTTCTGTTTGTTTACTCAGATCTACGCTCCTTTATTGAGTAATACGAAATATAATTTAAAACTATTCAAACTTGTTTGCAACTTGAAATCTCTGTGATATTGAAAATTCCATAACAGTTTCACTTTATATTTTTTTCGACGACCACTGTGGCGCGGTGGGCGAAGGTCCGCCTGCGACGCAAGAGGTTGCGGGTTCGATTCCCGCCTCGGGACAAATATTTGTACGATCTGCAGATATTTGTTCAGGGGTTCTGGTTGTTTTCTATGTATAATAAAAAATATCTATCTAATTAATTAAATTGTATTATGTATATCAGTCATCTAATACCCATAACTCAAGCTCTACTTAGCTTGGGGCTAGATGTGATGCTGTATGGATTGTCCAGCATTATTTATTATTATATGTTGGCAATTTGATGTATTTCGGGGAAAGCACATATTAATAAATACCGAACTTATATTAAACTTAAATTAGGTAGTTTCTAGAAATAAGAACATTCACAAGTACTGAAACTGGGCCTTTCTATTTAATATAAATATGAACGCACACGTAAAATACGCAATGCCAGTTTAATATCATATTCATACAAAAAATATTTAGGTATAAAATATTTTAATATATGTAAATCTACACGCATAAGTTCAATTCGAGAAGGACCCGCCGCGGTCTAGCCGAGTTGAGTACCACTCATGGAGCTTGGCTCGACGTAGCCTGACGCGGCGTGGCGTGACGTAGCGTGGCGTGACATGGCGTGGCGTGCCATGGCGTGGCCGACCTTGACTTATACATTGTAGGTATACTAGATGGCTCTCATACCAAAGGAGGCTAAAAATAAACCACAACAACAATATTATGTTTCATGTTCACAGTTAATGCAGAGTCTAAGCACTAAAGTAGGGGACATCAGCTCGGGGTGTAGGTGCGAGATACATCCGTGTGTATATCTATATGTAGGCAGCTATTGACAGTGTTTAGTCAACTTATCGAAGTGAGCAGCTTACGATCTAAGTGAGGTGTGTGGTCAGGTCACACAACCTTGCTACCAACTGAGGCAGGCAGCCGGATTCAAGTTAGATTATGTAAGCTAATGATACTCAATACTGATGACTTCGTGCATATGACTTCGTGTGCAAGAGTTCTGAATTGGTCCGGTCATTTATAAATCTTAGGAACAAACATGTTTTCATCGCCACAACTTTTCCTTTTACATTACGTAGTTACTCGTATTAGTAGAATAGGATGTAAGTGACTGAAGTGCGCTCTATGTGTCCGTCCTCGCACAGTGAGTGTATAAATAGTTAAACGAAAAGTCGTTCATGATATTACTGAGATTAGTCCGCGCCCCGCGCTCCTTCCCTCGAACAGATGTTGCGATTACAAAATTAAATTGCTCTTAAATTGTCTAAAGAATCCGCTAAAATGTTTAAGAGAATAAAAGATTTCGTATTCAGAAAATTTTGTTCAGAATTACACTTCAATTTTTACCGAAGATAGCACCTGGGACCCCGCGTTAGGCGAGGACGTTGTGGCCTTTACCGTGAGGAGATAAGGTATAAAATGCAATGTTAAAATAAGAATTTGCTAGGTAGCTGTCGTGAAAACAGGAATAATGGAATTTAACGGAAATATATTCTAAAGAACTTTGTTGGCTGCAAGCGATGTACGGCGTGAGTGGAGTACAAACACACACACACACACGATGTTGTTTTTATGTGTTGCGATGTTTTGACAAGTGAGTAAGGCTGCGGAGCTGCTACGGTGAACATCAGGCGACATCTGACCACTCGGGGAAAAATAACTACATAAAAATATTCCAGTCCAAGAAAGATAAAAGAAAGATGGCGCTTTTGGTACAATAGGGATAATAAACTAAATACATTAATACCTAATCAAAAATACAAACTACTCGATAAGAGTTTGAGACGCTTGGTTGATGTATTTAATAAATATATACATATAATGTACATTGAATACATTATGCAGATTCAGCAAGCACCGACAGTGCACTTCCAGCCGCCGAAGAGAGATGATATATCATGTTCATTAAAACCACAAGAGCGATCTTATGGCACAAATTCTATCGAAATGAATTTATAAAAAATATTATAAGTCGCGCTGTTCTAATAATTTTGAAGCAAAATTTCAGACGTTTTATGATCATAATTTGTCTGTTCCCCGCATGTTCGTATTTGTAACATATACCTACACTACCTCTAGGTATGTATGTATCAATCAAGCGGCCGGCCCTGACATGTTCGCTTTGTAAGGTGATCTCGCTGTGATAGTACCCCGGGAAGCCGATATATCGTGGAAGCTGTTTGCCACCTCACTACCGGGAACTGCTTCGCTAACTGGAGTGAATTCTCGCTAATTTACTTAATTATTCCCTGACAATCGCCATATTTCTCAAATATTAATTTATTTCGTTCCGAGAACTGAATCCCCGTTCAGTTCCACAGTAATATTTCTAAACTATATAAAAGGTTATATAAATCGTGTAAAGTTATGTATTTGACAACTGTCCAGGAATATACATAATCTTACTTGCCTTACTAACTGAAATATAATAAACTAGCGGTCCACCCGGCTTCGCGCGAGTTTTTAACAAAAATTGAATTTTTCATAAATTTTTTGAAAATATGTTATAGCCTATGTTCATCACGGAAAATTTAAGATTCTAATGGTGAAATAACTTTTGAAATCGGTCCAGTAGTTTCGGAGCCTATTCAATTCAAACAAAAAACAATCAAATAATTCCTCTTTATAATATTAGTATAGGTAAATAAATAAGAACAAAATATTCAAAAAGAAGCCGACCATAGGTTGCTATTCTCTAGATATCAGCGGAGGCGTACGCCCAGCAGTGGACATGGACAAAGACAGACAACACAGTGATGATGAAGATTAGTGTAATCTTAATATATAAAGGAACAAGCGATTTTCTGGCGACAACGCCCAGCCTAAACCGCTGAAGCTAGAAAGCTGAAATTTGGAAGATAGGTTCCTTTTACAACACAACCACCCGCTGAGAAGGGATTTTTGGAAATTCCACCCCTAAGGGGGTGAAAGGGGGGTTGGAAGATTTTTTGGTGCTTTTTCTAACTCTGTAACCGGTGGCCCGATTTATTTGAAATTTACAGGAAAGACTAAACATACAAAAATATTGAACACGTATTTCAGGATTTTTCAAAATATTCCTGAATATAGGGTGAAATGGGTTATTCAAGTTTGAGATTCGTAGTTTGGCTCCATATTCAAATGTCTATAACTTTTTAATATAGCATACTAATGACTTGAAACTTTCAGTATGTATTGAAAAAACTATAAATCAAACCACGTGTTTCAGGATTTTTCAAAAATATACCTATATAAGTTTAAAAAGGAAGTCGAATTACTTAAGATTTTTGAGATTTTTTTTAACATATGACCCAACATGAAACTTACTCAGAATACTAAACAAACAAAAATATTGAACACGAATTTCAGGATTTTTTCAAATATTCCTGAAAAAACATCAAAATATAAAGGAACAAGCGATTTCCTGGCGATAACGCCCAGCCTAAACCACTGAAGTTAGAAAGCTGAAATTTGGAAGGTAGGTTCCTTTTACAACACAAGCACCCGCTAAGAAGGGATTTTTGGAAATTCCATCCCTAAGGGGGTGAAAAGGGAGATGAAAGTTTTTTGGATCTTTTTTCTAACTCTGTAACCGGTAGCCCGATTTTCTTGAAATTTACAGGAAATACTAAACATACAAAAATATTGAACACGTGTTTCAGCATTTTTCAAAATATTCCTGAAAATAGGGTGAAATGGGTCATTCAAGTTTGAGATTCGTAGTTTGGCTCCATATTGAAATGTCTTTAACTTTTTGATATAGCATACTAATGACTTGAAACTTTCAGTATGTATTGAAAAAACTATAAATCAAACCACGTGTTTCAGGATTTTTCAAAAATGTTACTATATAAGTTTAAAAAGGAAGTCGAATTACTTAAGATTTTTGAGATTTTTTTTAACAAATGACCCAACATGAAACTTACTCAGAATACTAAACAAACAAAAATATTGAACACGTATTTCAGGATTTTTTCAAATATTCCTGAAAATAGAGTGAAATGGGTTATTCAAGTTTGAGTGATTCGTATTTTGGCTCCGTATTGAAATGTCTATAACTTTTTAATATAGCATACTAATGACTTGAAAATTTCAGTATGTACTGAAAAAAGTATAAATCGAAACACGTGTTTCAGGATTTTTCCAAAATGTTACTGTAAAAGTATTAAAAAGAAATTGAATTATTGAGGTTATTGTGGTGAAATTTATCAACCATTGACGCTATTGGCTTGAAATTTACAGAGAAAACTAAACAAACAAAAAATATTGAATACATATTTTAGGATTTTTCAAAATAATCCTGAAAATGGGATGAAATCGGTTATTCAAGTTTGAGATTCGTAGTTTGGCTCCGTATTTAACTGTTTATAACTTTTTAATATAGCATACTTATGACTTGAAACTTTCAGTATGTATTGAAAAAACTATAAATCAAACCACGTGTTTCAGGATTTTTCCAAAATGTTACTGTAAAAGTATTAAAAAGAAATTGAATTATTGAGGTTATTGTGGTGAAATTTATCAACCATTGACGCTATTGGCTTGAAATTTACAGAGAAAACTAAACAAACAAAAAAATTGAATACGTATTTTAGTATTTTCAAAATAATCCTGAAAATGGGATAAAAACGGTTATTCAAATTTGAGATTCGTAGTTTGGCTCTGTATTGAAATGTCTAAATCTTTTTAATGTAGCGTACTAATGAATTTTTGTATGTCCTGAAAAAAACATTAAATTCAATATGTATATCAGGATTTTCCAAAATATTCCTTAAAATGGGTTGACACGGGTTATTAAAGTTTGAGTTATTGACCGTATTGAAATGATTGTAACTTTTTTATGAAGGATAACGACATAAAATTTCAAATATATACTGGAAAAACAATAAATAAAAATAGGTGTTTCAGAGTTTTTCATAAAAGTTACTATATAGTATAAAAGGATGTTGATTTCTTAAGAGTTTTTAGAAGTTTTCCCAATTTACTTGAAACTTACAAACAATACTAAACAAACAAAAATATAGAATATTTATTCAGGATTTTTCAAAATATGCCTGAAAATGGGGTGAAACGGGTTATTCAAGTTTGAGATTTGTAGTTTGGCTCCGTATTGAAATGTCTTTAACATTTTTTATATGGCGTATTAACGAATTTGAAGCTCCCAGTGTGTACTGAAAAAACAATAAATAATAACATGTGTTTCAGAGTTTTTCATAAAAGTTACTTTATATGTATAAAAAATAAGTAGATATATTTCTGTTTTTTTTTTGCAATTTTGTACATAGCTGGAAAATTACATTTCAAAAATAAGCAAACAAAAATATTTAATACATTTTTCAAAATATTCCTGAAAATGGGGTGAAACGGATTATTCAAGTTTGAGTGATTCGTAGTTTGGCTCCGTATGACTTTTCATTAAGGATGGTAAACAACTTAACATTTCAAAAATATACTGAAAGAACAATAAATAAAAACACGTGTTTCAGAGTTTTTAATTTCTCTTAACTTATGTGACTTTTTATCCTTGGTCCCAATTACCTCAAAACTTGCTGACAATACTTAAAATATCAATTTATAGAACATGTATTTAATGATTTTTCAACACATAATAGTTTTTGAAGTTATTCAGGTTTTTTGTTAGTTTTAACCAATATTTACTTGAAACGTAGAGAGAAAACTAAAATCCTTGGTACCTAAACACATGTTTCTGGATTTTTTTTACTTTATGACGGGCTTTATGACAGCGTAGGATTAAAAAATGCAACAAGTTCACCGTAGAAAATAAAATAGTTTGGTGCGTATCGGCTGTAACTTAAAAATTCTGTTTTATTAACCTTAAATGATCGGTAGGTATACAGGGTGGTTTCTGAGAAGGAAATGGATGACCAAATCCGAAACCATGAGTTAAAAATACGTCTTGATTCATTACTTCGATTTATGAGAAAACCATACCTGCCAGATTTTTTTATTTTGTTGGATGATCACTAAAAATACACCCTACATTTTTATAGCAACAGATTTGGTTGCTAATAAGAAGTATCATTCTTTGAAAAGAAATGCACAATTGATAATCAAAAAAAAGGTCATTATTTAAAATTTTGTTCGAATACTCACTCTAGATCAGATCGAGGTAATTTATTATGGTACAGAGTAATTTTGACAATCTTTTTGAACAACTGGTGTGCTTGCCACTAGCCAGCCTTTAATTCAATGGTGGTTTTTCCTCCATAAAATTTGGTTTAATTTTTTTTTTATTCGTAATATTTTTTTTGAACTTTGGCCGTGACTCCTTTCGCGACTGTTAGTCGCATGGTTTCTGATTTTGCTATCCAGTCCCATCTTAGAAAGCCAATCTGTAGATATATTTTAAATAAAATAGGATTAGGTAATTTACAAATAAAATGGGCTAAAGTAGAATGTTTGTAGTCCACCGTGTCATTAGATTCACTTTAAAAAAATACAGTAAACGGTTATTTTTTTAAGAAAACGCATGGGCTTATACATGATATTAAAAGCGGGTTTCAATTTCCGACTCTTAAAATAGGGTATTAGCTGATTTCGTCAAGATTTTTTTACTCTAAAGTCCACGCAAATGAAATTGCGAGCGGGTCAGCTAGTAGTAAGTAAATGAGATAAAACCAATGTTCGGTTCTAGTTATAATCGCGCTTGTCAGTGACCCTCGTCACGCCGAGCTCCGATATTTCGTATCACATTCAAATGACGGCGGCGCGCGGCTCGGCGGGGAACTGTCGGATACTCTGCGCTGATAATAATAATACTACGTAAGGCTTTCGATATTTACTTGTACGGTTATTCTATAGCCGTAGTATGAGTAAATAACGATAGCCGTATATATGTATATGGGCACAGCGAGTTTATAGTGTATTCTATAAACTCGCTATGCCCACTACTAGGCTAAATAAGATTAATGAGACCTTTAAAGGGCAATGTATACGCTTTTAAAACAAAACTCCAAGTGAGTTGAAAAATTATCTATAGACAAATTCCAACACATTGTCAAAAAATTCTTTTTTTTCTCTTCTTTACTTTTACTTTACTTAACCTTAAAAAGATTGAAGTGAACGATGAATGAAAGTGATCACTTTATTTCCCAGTATTACTTATGTTTTGACGTGTCCAAGAGTCCTGTAAGGTCTAAAGGAAACAAAGCACTTTGATTTTGACCTTATACTTAACACATGTTTATTTATAAATGATAAACACAACATCATTATTCATTTAATAAAGTTTGATAAGATAGTCTATATTCCATGGTATGGTATTTCATTTGCTTTAATTTTTTCACGCCAGCCTTGATGCCGCATAGAGCCACTTCCCGCTACTTTTTACTAATTGAATCGCCCATTTTGATGGAAACGAAATAAATTACCTAAATAATTTATTATTAAATTCTAATCTTTACTTCGTTCTATCACAGAGTGATGGTAATGTATAAATTGCGTTGATAATGATCGCGATTAAAAGCGATATATATCAGGTTTCAAAGAAAGTTTCGCAGTGACCGTCTGGATTAGATCAGATGTTTTATAAACAGGTGTCACTTAGATCTCAGATCAGATAGTCTATATCTGATCTGAGATCTAAGTGAAACGTCACTTATATTCTAAACATCTTACAGCCGGTTCACACATGTCTCCGTTTTACTGTTCCGTTTTATCGTGCACGTAGTTTTTTCGTCGATGGCGTATGTGGTTGTATGAGCGACTTCACACATGGGACAGTATTCTGTATACAGATCGACGAACAAAATCGAACAAAATACGTATACGATAAAACGGAACAGTAAAACGAAGACATGTGTGAACGGGCCGTTATAATAATAAAGTTGCAATTCTAAAACCATTGTCTACAGTTTGTATATTATTTACACATTAATCTATCAGTATTACAATACCTCAGGACAATAATGATCACCCTGGTGTGCTTGTTTGAGTGAACGACAAACCTTTGTTGTTGTGATCTTTAATAGATGTCAGTAGTGAGATCGGACAGGGAGCGGCCACCCCGCCGCCGCACAAACAAAGCTTCGTCTAATATTGCGGGCGGAATATTATTTTGATTGAGTTGTGAGGGCAAAGTCACTGTTGTTGTGACAGGCCCCTGTCCCCTGTCCCATCGTGTTTACTAAATACTATAGTCACAGGACATTATTGCGCTTTCGATGACTAGAACTAAGAAGGTGGTTCTCAATTCAGTTAATAGGTGATTTTCGTCGGTTGGCGCGAGATTCAATTGTTTAGTTTGATCATCTATACTAATATTATAAAGAGGAAAGATTTGATTGTTTGTTTGTTTGTTTGAATTGAATAGGCTCCGAAACTACTGCACCGATTTGAAAAATTCTTTCACCATTAGAATCCTAAATTTTCCGTGATGAACATAGGCTATATAATATATTCAAAAAAGTTAGAGATCCGCACGAAAAAATCAATAATTGAACCGTGCGCTGTATATTCAACCTCTTTTTCTATTATGGCGCGTCAGAATAGAAAAGGAGGTTGAATAGGTGCTTGTTTTTCTCTACGGCCAGTGTCAGTTATGGAGTGTCAAGTCAATGTCAAAAACCCCAATGCTGTTAAAAAAGTACGGGATCCGTATGAAAACTTTGAAACCCATCTTTTTAGTGTGTATAATTTCTGAAATTTTTGTTTAATACCCCTGCGAAGCCGGGGCGGACCGCTAGTTAAGTATAATAGAAAATGGTTTAAGATTTGCGACAAATTACTTACTTATATTTTTTGTAGAAAGCAGAAAAAACCACAACATAATTTAATCTCGAGCGAACCCGTGACGCTCACCCTTAAGGTCGAATTAAATACGAAGCGGCTTGTAAATAAAAATTACAAGTTATTCAAAGACAAATGTTTACCATAACAATAATAATAACACGTAATTGTTAGATTCTATTTAAAAATGACGTGCGGCTGAACTCGGTAAGACCTGTATTTCAGGCAAAAACTTTAAAGTTGTTAGGGCGCCTGACTGGCTCTAAGGGCTAAAACAAATAGTGGTGAAGCTCTCAGAAGTTGAATAATTTTATTAACGTTAGAAGTGACCTGCGCCAAAGTCAATCGACGCGCCATCTTTCTAATACAAACAACTCAAAAACCCTTCAACTGATGAAGTCCAGGAGATTGTGTTTACTTAGTACCCAATCTAAATCTTTTTGATCCCGATTAATGACTTCATTCCGAAAATAAATAAGTAATGTTTCAGGGCTCGCGCCTCGGCCGGTCGATACGGTACGCCAATCTCAGATTATATACACTCATTATATAGTACATGAAGTGCGGTACCTACCTGCATCGACGTTAATGGGTCCGCCGCTATTAAATGTCGAGAATCCAGTTTATTGAAACATTTAATTATTTTGGCTTTCCCCGTCGACGTCACGTAGGACATCCACGGGCTGGGCGGCAGTGTTCATTCTCAGGTTGCTACCGCTCAGGCCGACAAGAAAGACTGTATTACATTGTAAGGATTTATAAGGACTTTATAAGGCCACATTTTGTTCAAATATCAAATGCAGCGAAGACCACTTAGTATCATCTTCAAGATCAATGATAACTCAGCTGTACTGTTTGACTTGCGTCGTGTTCCAGTTAACCTACACGTGTATGGAGGTAGCGTACCGTCTGCACCGCATTCACTCCACCGTTACTTAGAAAAATTATTAATTACTTAATTTAATGATACGTTGAACCAGCGACCGAAGCACTGCCACTCAACGATGCGGTCTAGCTGAGATGAAGGGCAGAAACAACTTTTACCCAAATAACTTTATCAACGAACTGCGTACTAGTTGTTGTACTCACTCATGTGTAGCACGAATAGAAACCCGTCATCACTAAACTCGTTCTTACGACAAGTGTGCTAAGGTTGATAATGAGTCACTGGGCCTGGTCGTACTTTTGGGTCAAATTAACAACGGCTTCCCGTCGCTGAGGACCTCGGAATATGAATTAGAAGTAATTTACATTCAGTCATAAAGATAGTTCTATTTGGTTTATGTAAACCAAACTTGGAGGTCGTTTGTGGAGGATCGCCGAGGAACAACGTTTGTGGAGGATGCCTCACAAACACGCCAAAAATAACATCGAGCTCGAGAGTTTTGCTTAAATAATAATCCGAGTCAATCGCGGCCTGCTTTACTGAATTTCGATAGATTTTGTACTTTTTGATATATTTTGAAAAAGGTCGAAAAATTTACAGTTACTGTCTCTGTAGTAACTTTAATAGTAGTTCCACAGCGCCCCAAAACCGTTGTTCTCAAAATTTCAAAGTCCATACTCAATGTATTCCACTGCGCTCCAAGAATTTTTAGGTAATAAGAATATTGAATAAATGAATTCAACAGTGCCCCAAAAAAATATGAGAAGAGTAATGTATCCAGGATAATCCACACAGCATCATTTAGCCACAAGCTAAGCAAAGCTTGTGTTATTGGTACTACTACGATAGATATTATAGTTAGTATAGGTATCACATTAGATGTTTTATTTTTGTGGACGTAGAAAAGGACTAGAACACCCGAACAAATAATCTGCAGATTCTATAGAGATATATATCCAGATAGAGATCGTACAAATATTAGTCCCGAGGCGGAAATCAAACTGCAACCTTCTGCTTCGTAGCGGACCCTGGCCTACTGCGCCAAGAGGTCGTCAATATACGTACCTACCTAAATGACATAAGTTCAAAACCCTCGGCGCGCGAGTTCAACTCGCACTTGTCGTACTTGTTTTTATATTCTTAGCAAATTAGTCCAAAATACCAATATCAAAGTAAAATATGTAGTAACAGGGCTTGAAAACGTACAACATTATCATTGGTTGGCGTTGACAATGACAGCTTAAGGCTCCGGCGACGGATGAATTTCCCGTAGTACCAAAATGATTTAAAATTTGAGAATATTTTCACTATGGTTTGCTATTATTTCTATTAAAATAGTAATAATTTAGGTTTCTGAAATAAGCTTTTATGAAAATACTTATCTACACAAATACTAATAAAACTTGTCTTTTTTTATGTAGAAATGCGATTAGGTTTATTTTAATATCAGAAAAGAATTCAGAACCTAGATAAATACTATTTTAATACAAATACTAGCAGATCATAGTGAAAATATGCAGAAATAACCAATCATTTTGGTACTACGTTTGTATGGAAATTCATACGACGCCTGAGCGTTAACGTATTATAACGAATCTATTTTTCGTTAAATTATTTACATCGACTGCACGAAAAGAAGGGTTATGTTTTTGTTGCCACTAACATTACGCAAATATATTTTTTGTCAGGATTATCAATCTTATATGTTAATAGATTTTATTTAACCTCGCAACAAGCTACATTATAACACGAAAGCCTCGAGCCAGTATTACATGAATCTCGAGCAACATCCGAACTTGCCCGACCTACTCGTTATATTAGCAATGCACAAGTTCCGATTAATGTTTGTTTGTTTTTTCCGCATGGTAGCGGTAGCTTACGGAACTTCCATGAAATCGACACAATAACGTAGGTAATACATAAATAATTCATAATAATGTATGCATTATGCAGGTAACTGTTATGAACACACGTTCTATGATCTAATCCTCCACTATATTCCTATAAAAATGTTATTTTATGGTAATAAATAAAATGAAGCTGACAAATATTAGAGTGTTATTGTTTATTTAAGTAATCCTGTGTGAATTGTCCAACATTATTTATTTGTTTATTTAATCTACTACTGTAATGAAACCACTAATAGCTATTAGAACAAGCACTAAAAGTGAATTATTGGACCGAAATGTTGTGAAGTAAGAGTCTAAATTAGAGTTTATGAGCGCCACCACTTTGTGAGTGTTAAGTCCATATTGAAGATTATTTTCCCTTTATCCGATATTCGATAATACGAAGGATAATTATGTGTGCTCGCGGCGAAGGGTTGATGAGAGACTGGTTGGACTCTGCTTAACGAATGAATTTGCTAAAGTGTAAAACGCAAAATTTAAGTCTCTTACTACTTTACTATAAACTGTCACCACAATGATATTAATAAGAATTTGTCTAGAAATATTTTTAAGTCATTTTTGGTTTTCCTTACCACTATTATGTATCTACATAAGCGCGCTATTGGGAAGCAGTCTTGTAGCAGTCTCGTAGCAATCTCATAGCAGTCTCATAGCAATCTCGTAGCAGTCACGTAGCAGTCTCGTAGAAATCTCGTAGCAGTCTCGTAGCAATCTCGTAGCAGTCTCGTAGCTATCTCGTAGCAGTCACGTAGCAGTCTCGTAGCAGTAGCCATGACAGCTGCAGAAGTGATCTGAGAGACGCATTCGAACTCTACCAGTAGTGTACACAATAAACTACTTCCTTTGTCGATTTATGAATTAATGTTCATTCATTTGTACTATGTACTACGTTATTATGGGATTGTGGAAGGCAATCCAAAAACTGTCTATACGTAAGCTAAGTATATAAGTTCGGGAGGTTTTAAATTTAGTAGATATCTTGAGCCAAAATCACTCCTCATCAGATTGTCGGATATAAAATTTCGTTTGATCTGAAATACGTTGGGTCGCGGATCTCCTGATTGAATGCGAACATAGAACGCTGACTGAAGGGTTCTTACGGATATGTCTCACTCGTACATATCATATTAACTAGTTATGAAAAGAGATCGAAGTACTCCTTTGTACTAAAATCATGGACTGAGACTAATCGCATTCTGAACAATGCAATGGAATCAAAAGAACTACGTTTTGACGCGATTCTTATTGGACATCAATATTATAATTTTTAGTATGATAAAATATAAAATTATAAACAAGCTAACGTATCTGCAACTAATTTAAAAGTTGTAATTTTATCTAGAGGAGTACTTTTAGTTTTACAAAATATTTTCGAAAAGGATTTAGGCTACGAAAAGTTTTTCATTTTCAAATAATGCATGAAGCCTTAGGCAGAAGCTTGTTTTCTTAACATACTTATAAAAAAAAAGAAAACAACCTTCTGCCAGTCAACATGCATAACAGTGTTGTGACACAGTTTAGCTTTTTTTCATGATACAATTCAACGCGTTCACCTCTGCCGCGATCATACATAATATCCTCATTAGCATTATAGAATATCTTGAAATGTAATTTTTTTATTCGTGTTTATTTGGATAGACTCAGTTATTAGTCAAAATCTCTTTTACGGGAAAATCATTATTTATTGTAAACATAAAAGGTAATGTAAATATACTGTAATACTGTTTTAAACTCATATTCTTGAACAGACCAAACGTAATGATTCTCGATACAACCGCATTGTTTCGCGAGGCGCCCACTTGCGCGGAAAACACAGTTTCCAACCGATGATGAACTAAATAAATATTTTCATTATAAATTGTGTGAGACAATTCCTTTATAAAGAGATTGCGTAGTTGAGTAACTGTATACCTATCTTGTATGGTTTTACATACTGATGTGTTACCTTACCTACGTTACCCATAAATAAACTGCTAAAAGGCTAAAAAAAAAAATTCTAAATTATTTCTGTAAGTCATTAAATTTTATTTCACGCTGGAAAGGCCATGTGAAAAAACAAAAAAATCAAAACAATCAACTCTCGCAATAAATAACGATTTTAGGGGTTTTTGGATGACAAGATATCCAGTCTAACATGTGCACCCTTAGACAACACTTGTCTGTGAAACGTGAAAGAGCGCCTTGAAATGGACTCCTGACATCACAGAGCAACACGGGCCCCCGGCGGACCGTATATTTTTAAAATTGTCTAGAATTGCCTGACAGTTTCTTTTAAAACAAAAGATCAATATTTCTCAGTATCGCTTTGTACGTGTTAAAAGGGTATTTTGCTAAGAAAGGTCTAGTTTTAATTAATGCTAATTTAATTGGAATTATTTTAAGTTATGTCTTATAAATGCATGAAACACTATGTATTTTCAATAAAATAAGAAATACAGTACCTGATAATTCTCGAGGCGTTGTTGGACAGAATGGGAGCTTCTAACTGATAGCCTTGTCAGGTCTTACATAGAGGCATGACAAAGCTCTCCGCTACAGCACATGGGTGGCGGGATCAATCTTAACATATAATATGATTATCACTTTGCAATATTTCTTTGTGCACCCTGTTTTACTGCCTGTTTACCGCACCATCAATATTGATATATATATTTGTGTGTGTTACAAGAATTAAACAATAAATAACTTCTGTCAACCGGTTTGTTTAGGTACATTTTATCTTAATTGGCCCTACAAGTTAGAGATTTGTGAAGCTAATCGAATAGAGCCTAGGTTGTTTAGAAGTCTTACTCGGATCATTATAAAGAAAGAATAGGTTTTTCCATAAGTAACAGAGATGGAACTTTTAGAAATGATGTACTAGAATGAGTTGAGCTATATCCTAGTTGAAATTGATTTGGTCTATTTCTAGTAAAACATGCAGCAGTCTGGAGGCCCCCTATAGCTAAAAATATAAAAACATATAAATCTTGTGGTTGTAAGACTGCCTCCGGTAATCGGAGAACTCGAAAAACTGGAAGACACAGGGGTTTGAACACGCTGCTCTGTATGGTATAAGATCACAAAATTATGAGCTCCATAGAAATGAGAAGAGCTATAGATATTATTACAATATAATCTGGTGTTCATACGGACATAGAGGTTGGGTCCGTTACAAGACTCGAAGGGTTATGACTGTGAACGCTTACGGAAGGGAACAAAGTGATCGTCGGAGATAGAGGACGTAGGTACATAATGTTGTAAAGTGTAACGTGTCACACCTTTTGTATCTGTTACTTTAAGTCTAAATATTTACCACCCACAGTAATAGGGTTGGATTGGAATAAAAACTTTTTTGACTTAACTGAGTATAAACTTTTTGACTATATTATTCTATAAGTAAATTTTAGGATTCGTGCTTTGTATTTGGAGGCTTTAGAAGTGACTGAGTGAAGACGCTGAATTACCAAACGCTCCAGTGTTCCGTACTATAAGCTAAACTGTGGAATTTAGATAAACTGAATCTTTGCGGAGCAGTACCAGCCAGGAGGTAGTTCCCCTTCCAAAGAAGAAATCTGTTAAAAAAACAAACTCGGCCGTAGTCGGAGCAAACCAAACTGAACGATGAAATATTAATGCGAAAATAAACGCATAACATCTGCGTCACTGTTCAGTGATCCTAACCAGTGAACGCTGAGCCCTCCATAAATCTGTGTGTTCGGGTTTGAGTACTGCGGTGAGAGCGACGGGCGGCGGTCAGGGGTCTCGCTGGCTGGCCTGTGGACCCGCATGAAATATTCATTGGATGCTCCCGGGGCGGCGCCCGCGATCTCTTTTACTAGCATTTAAGAACAAGTTCCGTGATGTAAGTCGAGATGCAGCCGCGCCGCCCGCCCCGCGCCGCGCCCCGCCCGCCCTCGGGCCGGGACTCGAACCCACGCCGCGCCGCCGGATTCCTGAATATTGACATGGATAATTTGAATCTGTTTCGTGGTAACAACGAGATGAATTAAACATTCCTGCGCTTGTGTTTACTGTTGAACTCGTCCAACTTTGAGGATTTCTTTTTGTTTGAGTCATAAGGGTTGGGGATTGAATAAAAGATTTTTAATAAAACTTGTGCGAACTATCGCGAGCTGTGACCGGACGAGATATTATTGTAGTTGTCGGGAGGACGACCATTGCAATCCGCTCGTCTACTATTCGACGACCACAGAAGGTAACGAGTTTGATTCCCGCAACGAAACAATACCATCGAAAGGTCTGCAGGTATTTGTTCTATTTGCATTGGTGCATGTATTATATTTTTATTACTGCATGTAGTACTAATTTTTATTATTGAGGACTCCCTAAAAAAAAAACACTTGACATGCGAGATAAGAGTTATGTGGTGTTGCCTAAGTCTTGTGGTTTTTATAATTGCCACAGCATGAAAAAAAAATGTGGGTCGACTAAGCTCAGATACAGTGAGTATACAAACGTATATATTTGAACAATACAAACGTATATTTGAATATTACTCGTTTGGTATCTATTACACAAGCTGGTCAGATGATTGCCAGAACGATATGTCCATCGTGTACTATTGGGAACTTACTAAGATATCGGTTGTTTGAAATTTAAATGTATCAGTTAAGACTATTATTACATACCTCGTTATAGAAACATTTGATTGAAATATCTAGAACAAAGGCCACGCTCCGAGTGCGTAAAGTATCTAAAGCTAACAGTGCGTGGTTAGCGGGGCGCGGGGTGCGGGGCGCGAGACAATCGGCGGTTGGAACAACATCTCCACTACGTAAACGCGTACTCTCAATACGAGATAGAGTTTACTCAGCACTATTTTCATAGCATTATACGAAGTAAGTTGAAGCCCCGAGCAAGGCGGGCAAGGGCGGCTACGGGCGCGCTCCACTAACAACATAACTTGACTGGGTCTGGTACATCCTTTATGTAGGTACTGCCTGACAATATTCAAATTGTAAGGGTCAATCTATTTCCTACTTTATTTTGTTATTTCATGAATTACCTATTCACGTGTCAGAAACGTAGGGTTAGAACTAAATGAAATTAATCAAAGAAATAGCATCGATGAGGCTTCTTTTCATCACGGAAGAGCCGCGGAATATATTTAATTGTAAGGTTATTTTTAATAAATAGATATCGGTCGCTGTTCAGCTCCAAAGCTTGAAGCCATGTTTTCACGGGACATGTCGCGGACACAAGTCGTCCGACATTCACGTAGTTTGTCTCTGCAACTTTGTCCCTCGACATAATGACTTGTTCACACTAGCCAGTGTTGAACAGTATATCGCCCGAGCTGTTTCTCGGTTGTCCACACTACTGCCATTTTCAGAACACAAAGCGACATGCGTCCTCACTACTCAAAGCCTGTCGAAGGACACGAAGATCGCGCGTGTCGACGCTCGTAGAGCATCGACTAGCGACAAGTCCCACAACCCGTGAATGTTGCAAGCGATGTCTGGCGACGTGTCGCGGGACACGAAAATTTCGTGTCGGGCGACAAGGTCGCGAGACAAATGTCTCCTAGTGAAAACGTGGCTTTAGGTTTCTCAGAAAGATTACGATCAGCGGCCTTTAAACTTTGGAAGACCATTCACTCGATGGACCGACAAGTCATAGGTAGCGTTCGCAGGGAGTTGTTGAGGCGTCAGGATTGCTATTTGTGCTATCGTATGAGGGAGGCCTTTTATTTATTTATTTATTCAATTTAATTTGACTTACAGAGCTAAGTTCCAAGACGTCAAACATTTTTTTTTTTCTTTGTCCAGTTGTGGACGTGTATGGGTGACGATGATGTTTTAAACCATTATCTTATATAGGTAATCAAGGATAACGTTCTTGTGGAGGTCACGTAGCCACATTGTACAGTTTATGAGGGTGCCGAGTCGGAGTCACCCGCCCGTAACCTGCTCGTAAACGTCGCGTTGTCAGTAGATAGGCGCGCGTAAAGAAGTGCTTACGAGATGGATGTTATGTTTTATTGTGATTGGCCTCCGCCGCTGCCGCCGCCGCCATGCTAATTATACCATTTGGAAGTATAATCTGTTCAATAACATCTCACCTACAAAAGTATTTAAGGGGCGTCAATAAATGTTTCATGGTCAATTTGACTATAGATGGTTTATTTATTGATTTCCTTTTATTAAACTTTGAAGGAGAGTCGCCGCAGATAATCCACCGACCTATCCTAAATACACTTGAAAACTACAAACCTTATCTGTGTTGGAAGAATACCAACGTTTGATCGCTTCACGAGCTTCTTCAGGGTGACTACAGTTCGGGTGAGCAAGGTTCGTACTCAACCTGCTTTCCATCCTGGAAGCTAACTCCTCGCTCTAACTAAGTTTATGAAACTTGTGATGTAGACGCGAAGGTCTCTACCTCGCGGCAATAAAAAGAAATCTAAGTGCAATTTGTGTGTCATACGGCAGAAAACATAAAGAAAAGCTTCTTCTTCGATTCTGTTTCCGATTGGAACATCTCAAATTCTCAATGTACGTCTTAGAGGCTACAGCAAAAAAAGAGTAATTGCATTATATTCAACTATGCGAAGCCAATTTTTTTATGAGTGAAACATAGCGTCAACCCTTCATTATTATTTCTAACTGAAAGAGCCTGTTTCCTTCAAATAGCAAAAGTAGCTTCCAGTTGTCGAAATATCCTGTGAAAAATGCCTTCAGTGATAACCCTGATTATTTGAAAAGAAACGAAGTAAGTAGTTACCCTGGTATGAGTTTGGCATTACCTCCATCGATATGGAGCTATGGTTGTTTGCGTTCGTACGAATGGGATCCACCGCGACACTGAGCGCCACTAATTGAACAAGTTTAGATTGCCTTATGATATTACAAGTTGGCGCGCGCCGCCTTCCTAATCTCATGTTTAAACATTGTTCTATTTGACAACACGAAAAAGTTATAAGAGGTGAAGACAGGATTCATCGGAGCAAGAGGACGCAATGTTTTGATCATCTTATATGTAACTAGCTGACCCCCTCGCAATTTCATTTGCGTGGACTTTAGGGTAAAAAATCTTGACGAAATCAGCTAATACCCTATTTTAAGAGTCGGAAATTCCTGAAACCCGCTTTAAATATCATATATCCCGTAATCCCGTTATAAGGGTTTTCTTTAAAAAATAACCATTTACTGTATTTTTTTCATAGTGAATGATAAATGATACGATGGACTTCAAACATTCTACTTTAGCCAATCTCAAACTTGAATACCTAACCGTTTTTATCCCATTTTCAGGATTATTTTGAAAAATCCTAAAATACATATTGAATATTTTTGTTTGTGTAGTTTTCTCTGTTTTTAAGCCAATAGCGTTAATGGTTGATAAATTTCACCACAATAACCTCAATAGTTCCACTTCCTTTTCATACTTATGTAGTGACATGTTTGAAAAATCCTGAAACACGTGGTTTGATTTATTGTTTTTTCAATACATACTGAAAGTTTCAAGTCATTAGTATGCTATATTAAAAAGTTATAGACATTTCAATACGGAGCCAAACTACGAATCTCAAACTTGAATAACCCATTTCACCCTATTTTCAGGAATATTTTGAAAAATTCTGAAACACGTGTTCAATATTTTTGTATGTTTAGTGTTCCCTGTAAATTTCAAGAAAATCGGGCCACCGGTTACAGAGTTAGAAAAACAACCAAAAAAACTTCCACCCCCCTTTTCACCCCCTTAAGGGTTGAATTTCCAAAAATCCCTTCTTGGCGGGTGCTTGTGTTGTAAAAGGAACCTACCTTCCAAATTTCAGCTTTCTAGCTTCAGCGGTTTAGGCTGGGCGTTGTCGCCAGAAAATCGCTTGTTCCTTTATATATTAAGAACTACAAGCGGTATAATAGAAAAATATCAAGAATAATAACTTTTTAAACACGTTGGGTTACATAATTTAAATTTTTATACGGAACCCTAACTTCTTTGAAAATATTCTATATTCTATTTTTATCAGGGTGAAGGATTCTAATGGTAACAGAATTTTCCAAATCGGTCCAGTAGTTTCAAGTTCTAGTTCAGCCGCAGTTTCGGAGCCTGTACTATTCAAAAAACAAGCAATCAAATCTTTCTTCTTTATAATAAGTATTAGTACCTATAGATGTATTCTCTTTGTAGAAAAACGGACGCAAACTATTGTTGAAACTGTTCATTGTTAGTTGGTAAAATCGCAAAGGTTTCCAAGCAACAAATAATGTCCGTAGAATGTCGACACATTAAATAAATCGTGACCTTTTACATTTCGTTATATATTCGAACAGACTTTATTTGAAGCTAAGTTAATAAAAGCAAGGGATGAACTGGGTGAATCTCGCAACTCTTTCTCGGGGGACTGTTTCACTTACTTAACTTCTTTTCAACCCCTCGATAAATGTTATATTGCTTGTCCTTAAATTTATTTACGTACTTTAAACTTTCAATTGCGAATGGTACTCTTACGCTGAAAAATTCAAGTTGAAAAGTAGTCGAATCAATAACGCTTATAGTGCAGGAGCTGTTGGGGACACATTCTTCGGGAACAAGAGACAAGTTAGTTGTTCAAGGTCTATAAACGGAATGGCCTACGGTTGACTCTCTGAAGGCACAGACAGTACAATAGATACTAGTCGTTTCACACAATGTTGCCTGATTGTACTGTTATTGTTCTGTTGTGTGAGGGATTTTAGTATCGCATTGCCGCGACTGAGTTACATTTGCCACATTGAGGATCAGAAGATTTTAAATGTTGGGTACTTATACGTTCCACATGAACTCCGACCGCGTTAGGCGCTATTAATTCCTCAGTTCATCATCATTAGCGTATACTAGTCCACTGCTGGACCTCTAGGCCTCCCCTAATGAGCGCCATAGATAGCATTATTTATCATTTGGGATTATGTCCTATAATCCCCACGCTGGGCATGCTGGTTGGGGATCGCAGTTTGGTGGAGTTTTTCTGCAGAAGGCGCTGCTGTCCGCCCCCGTTGTGTTTCCCTAAGTCGCCTCTTACGACACCCACGGGAAGAGTAAGGGTGGTGAAATTCTATGCCGGCACCACACGACAATTTCGGCATTCCTCAGTTAAATTGTGCTTTATTTAAATTTATTTTTGGTTTCTATCTGATGAGCATTGTTTAACTTAAAGGTTTTGTCTTGAAGACCCAACCAGAACTCTTAAAACCGGAACCAATAAAAAAAACGTCTGGTGGCATCATTATCTGGCCTCTGAGTAACAAGTGTCCACACTGACTTAGTGTAATGCGACCTCCAGCTGCTGCTGGTATGTCGCGGAAGACTAGTCGCGGTCTCCTGGACTACAGTTCAGGCGAGTCGTCGGACCAGGAAGGGGATTGAACTAAGTTTGCTGACAACATATTGGTCACGTTGCTCTTGCCAGCTTCGAGATTAGAACAAACGTAACTGCGAGGAATGAATATAGCGAAGATAGGCATCTTTCAAGGATAATACCATGTAAACAACAACATCAGCCTATATCAGTCCAATGCTGGACATAGGCCTCCCCTAATGCGCGCCATAGGTGGCGTTATTTCATCTGGGGGTTATTGCCCATAATCCCCACGCTGGGCATGCGGGTTGGGGATCGCAGTACGGTGGAGTTGTTCTGCAGAGGGCGCTGCTGCCCGCCCTCGGTGTGTTTCCCTTAGTCGCCTCTTACGACACCCACGGGAAGAGTGGGGGTGGTGCAATTCTATGCCGGCACCACACGGCCAGAATAATACCCTGTATACCAAAAGTTTAATATTGTTAACAAAACGCATTTGTTTACTCAATAAACAAATACTCGTTTTATCTAAGCACTTGTTGAATAATAACGCTTTTCCTCTATTTACTCTTAACTGAACAAAAGGTCTCCACCATCGCATCGGCCGCTCGAATCCGGGCGAGCGCAAACAGCGCACACAAACCGTGTCATTCGATACCCTATGAGCTGCGATACGCAAACAGAGCTCGTGTCGGGACTCGAACCCGTTATACGCGCTCTACAACCACAGAGGGGAACTACTCGAACTGCTAGCGGAGATAATATGTAGTTTCGAAATATTACGACTGGTTTAAAAATAGTCTTATTGTCAATAAATTCTAGAAAATTTTAACCCTTAAGGCCGATTTACATTTCAATAAGTACAGTAGCGAGTTAAGTAGCGTCATCGGCGAGTTGAGCTGGATAATGTCGTTTGAACGGCAAAAGCGAGTTAAGTAGCAAGTTGTCGATTTAGTTGAGTTAAATAGATAGCGATCCTATTTTCTGGCGAGTGCAAGTGCGAAGTAGCCCCCTCCCTCGCGTCTCCCGCACCCCGCCAACTAAACTGGCAGGCCTTTACTAACAAAATTACAATTAAATAACCAAATAAGAACTGGTATTGATTTGGATCAGTTGAGTTATGTGTAGTTCCTTTACAACAGACTACAGTTAGCTCAATTGTCAGATGTACTATTCCGTCCCCAGGATGCTGGCTGTATTGCGTCTCTGTATGGCAATGCTGATGCGCTCGCCAGATACTGACCAGCTCTCGGGTCACATCGCTTCGACCAGACGCGCATATAATTTTTGTAGAACCCGGAGAGCCTCGTTACCCCACGGACCAGGGGAAAGTCAAATAAGTAAAGTTGGCAGGAAACAACATAAATATCATAAAATGACGCAGTGTTGAGTGATACTCCCCGGTTCGTGTGTGAGTTCTCGCGATCGACACCCGCCGTCGAACTATTGATTTTATTTATTAACAAATAACATGCATAAAATGAAAACTAGTTCGTTCGTAGATAAACAATAACGCGCATTGTAGTGCAGTGGTGGTAGTGAGTGCGTGGGATGGGAGTCCTCCCCATCGTTTAATTACAAGTCATGATTGTGGCCGCGAGCACCAGCCCCCCCCCCCCGCCCCGCCGTCTATAACACCCGCGAGTAGTCCAGCTACTGCCGCACCTCATTACCCGGCACCACATCACTCGTATCTGGTAATACCTGCTTACCTACTACACGCAATACTTTCTGTTATTTTAATAATTTAATACGTCCTGTGGTACGTTACTACAGGCACCTATACACTTGAGATTCATCATCACCAGCCTATAACAGTCCACTGCTGGACATAGGCCTCCCCTAATGAGCGCCAAAGATAGCAGATATTTGGGGGTTAATGCCCATAATCCCCACGCTGGGCATGCGGGTTGGGGATCGCAGTTCGGTGGAGTTGTTTTGCAGAAGGCGCTGCTGCCTGCCCTCCGGTGTGTTTCCCTTAGTCGCCTCTTACGACACCCACGGGAAGAGATGGGGTGGTGAAATTCTATGCCGGCACCACACGGCAAGATTCATACATTCACATTGAGATTCATACTAATTAATATTTCGATTCACAAAAATGAAGATCCGTCATGTGCGAGTATAACCCCCGCGCACCTAAGATTCCAAATTGTTCTTGATTATATTGTATACAAATACTATATGTAGGTACCAGTTACTTCGGAGATTAGGCAGTAGGTAGGTACAGTAGGTAAATGTTGAGCCTCTTGTCGATGTATTTCAAAAAGTATGAAACTTAGATAACTTTCAAAACTGCTTTGAACTCATCTAAGTAAATTTTTCTTGTACAGTAAGCGTCAGAGAAAAGGATACACCCCTTAATAATGACTTCAAGCCGTTTAAGATTTATGTTGAATGACTAATAAGCAGGGTTAGCTAAGCGGTTAAGACGTCCACTCGAAATGCTGAAGGTCCCAGGTTCGGATCCTACGAATACTTTTTGTTGCTTTATTTTAGCTTTCAGCTTTTGTTAGTTTATTGGTGGTTATTGTATTATTTTCGAAAGGGAATATTGAGAAGGTATTAAGTAAGTGTATACAACAATATGGTGTATAAACAATATTTATTTATATCTCGAATTATTTACATAGTTTTCATAATAGTCTTTATTTAATTATTGCATGCTAGACTTTAGCCAGACATGAGCACATTATTGTATTATTCTCATACCACC
This sequence comes from Eupithecia pulchellata, assembly GCA_963931895.1. Classification (NCBI taxonomy): domain Eukaryota; kingdom Metazoa; phylum Arthropoda; class Insecta; order Lepidoptera; family Geometridae; genus Eupithecia; species Eupithecia pulchellata. Next base: position 127,928 of record OZ007532.1, read on the forward strand.
TGTATACCATGTTTGATGCAAATAAATATATGAATCTATGAATCTATGAATCTAATAAAAATTATTACCATCAAAAATTTAAAAACCATAATAGTAAATGAGTAACAAATTGATTATAGTAAGTATTATGCTAAGGTTATTAATTACTTAAACCTACCTGTTATACATATTATAATTTCAGTAAAATCCAAGTTTAAAACCATCTGACCCCATAAGTTTTTTATTGGATTTAGGTCCGGGCTTTTAGCCGGCCACTCAAACACCGTTGTTTTTCTTGGCCTTCCACCAGGCTTGGACGGTTCGGGGCCGATGAACTGAAGTATTAGCCTGAACTAGGTATATTTGGCCTTCAGCAGCGTTACGTCCTTCAAAACTTCAAGGCATCGGTCACTGTTCATGCGGCCGCCAGTCTCCCCTAGCTCGCCTGGATGACATCCGTCCACAGTAACCTACAAATAATAATGTAATAATATTGTCGTCGACAGTGCTCAGTGACACTCCAAAAGTTTCAGCACTGAAGGCGTAGTTTTGAAGGGATTCTCTGAGTGAACTTCCCTAATATTACGGTGTTGCTCAGATTCATTAATATAAAGCCATTGGGCGAGGGCCTTGGCGATCACAGTTCACATCACCTTTATATCCATCTCCGAACTGTTTTTCTCTGTAATGAAGATGATAATTATTAAGAAAAACAATATAAACACAACTTGTTAGTATCTTGTAATGTAACATGATTGCAACAATAACGTAGCAATATTTACAACAAATCTTACTGCAATGCCCATGGATCGCTCTGCACACCTTTATTTTGATATTATGTACTTAATGAAGTGGCCTCCGCCATCCACACCACCTTTGACATTACAAAAGCGACCCTTTCTTAAATTTTGATATCAACATTTGTATTGAAAATCATAATTTTAATCTCCCATTATTTTTTTATTTCTCCTTCTAAATCTTTAGAGGCGTACAAAGTATTTATTATTTAAAATTAAAAGTCAATAGCTGCAGAAGTTGCTAAAATATTAAAGATGGAAAACTGGAGAGAAATAAGGGTTTCAAAACTGATGTCAAAATTGTAGAAAGATATTAAACAAAAAACGAGTGACCATCTTATCCATTTATGAAAACCTCCATCATAGTTGGGCGAAGAGGATGACTATTTATTAAAAACCAATACAAATACCAGTTCATACCAAAATCTGCAAGTCCAATTAGTAGATATTGTTGCATCATTTTGATTTCAGTTGTATACAGTGCAATGTAAAGAGTAAACGGAGGGATATACTTTACACTGCATTCTGTAACGGTCGTTTAAGAACCGCCCGCCACTGGCATTTATTCAGCTCCCGTGTACGAACTTTAAAACATTCACTGCGCCAAAAAAACACCTTAATGGTATAAAAACTTTGCGGCATCCAGCTAATTAACAAAAATAAACTTAGCGAATAAACAAGAACGTCCAACAAAATAACAAAGCTCGGGCCATTTGTCCGTGAGGATAAAACGTGTGTTCATAAAGCGATGCGTGGCGAGGAGCCGCAATCAAGCATGTCCACCGCGCACCGCACACCCTTACAGAACATGAACACCTGAGAACCACACGGCCACACCGCCGCGGCCGCGACCGCAGCCTCCGCCCTTCACACTGGAATTACGACGCTGAACCTCGACTTTTAGGCGTTAAATGACTGACACACTCCACACACACAGACGCACACATACATTATTACTCCCACTTACACCAATCTGACATAGGTACATACATTTAATCTATTAATAAATAAATGAATATTTTAGAAATGGGCTTAGTTAACTATCATTGTTACCATTTGGCTCTATTATACACGTTATTTGTTTAAATGCCGTTAGTTAATCATTCCTGTTCATTTCATCTTCTCTCATACACTGTCATTCCTTAAGGTTATTTTGTTAAATTTAAATGTAATAAGAGTTAAGCTATGTAAATGTATTATTTGTTTTCTATACTGAGCCGGTGACTTTTTTGTGTTGCTTTTTTTATTGTCTCCATATTCTAATATATAATATTATATATTAGAATATATAATATATAATATTAACTTGCTGGTCTTAGTTGTAACTGTGATAGGTTACCATAAGGACGTAGTTATTTATTTAATTGACTGGAAAATCAACACCTTATTAAGTTATTTTTACATAATTTAGGTAATAATAACAGAAATATATCTATGTAATAATATTGTATTATGTATATCAGTCATCTAGTACCCATAACACATGTTCTCCTTAGCCTTGGGCTAGATGATGCTGTGTGGATTGTCCGGCATTATTTATTTATTTAAATGTAATTGTAGATTATTAGGTATAATTTATGTTTATCAATTGTGAACAGAACCGATGAGAAAATAAGAGCTCAAACGACAATGACGTCCAAAAAAAGAGATTAACTCTAAAAATGTACCTACTAACTAAGGTAAACCTAAGTTCCTATGTAAGAATGGAAGTAACTTCCGGTCAGTCGCTGTCTAGCTGAATTCAACGGCTCGTACAGAATAGATCTAGGTCAGAATCAGGGTTCCTACAAAACATAGACGCGTCTCAGCACTTTTCTGGTAATACATAACCTACTCTTAATAATAATATAGAAGTGGGAGGTTGTCCTTCTAGTAGCCGCGGCCCCGGCTCGCGCTGCCTTAAACGAGCATTCATTAAACGAAACGAGCCTAATTTCAGGTTACGCCTTTCAGTATAATTGAAATAAATGCCAAGTTTTAATCAGAGATCCGCCGGAGCCGCGCCGCGCTAATTTGAGGGATGACTCGCGGAATTGTTTGACTACCCGCGAATTAAACCAACCGCACGGATTCATAACCTTTTATCATCCACGCGGCTTCAAAAACCTGCGGAATTAAAATTCATTATACAATAACATCGTTGCTGCAATTGGCTAAAAAGGGCTTGTTCATGAAAATGTTGAACTCGATAGTTTCAATCATGATGTCGCTGTACAAAAGCCTTTGCAAAGCCTAAAATAATAGCGAGCGGCATTCAGCGAGCGCCGACACCCTTTTCAGTGTTTGGCATAACAAGTGACCCCGCGCGCTGCCCGCCGGGGAGCGTTCACAGGGGTCAGTGCCACTGTTCTACATCTACTAGAAAACTGTAGGCAATTAGCGTGACCTATGGGGAGTAATGAACAGATTCAGATTCAATAACTTTGTTTCTTTAGGCTTACAAAATAAGCACTTAAACAAGTCAAACAACAATTCACTTTTCTTATTAGGGTGTTTAGACAAATCACACTTAAACTATAAAGGAATCTTGGCGGAGTGGATGTTGCTGCCCGTTCATAGTTATCAAACTATGCGTTGATTTATGAAGGACTTCTTTATTTTGACTGAAAAGGTGCTTCGCTGGCTTACTAAGTCACTGGCCGCATCCAACGCGGCCGGGCGGGGCGGGGCGGGGCGGGGGCACTGCGGGTCGCAGTGAATCGGAAACAAAGCACTTATGTGTTTATTATTCGGGTGCTTATTTATAGGCAACTCGTTAGGGCGCCGCGCCCCTCTTGTAACTATTAGCAAACATAATGGACCAACAGTCCAGAGTTGGAGAAATGCTGCTTCGTGCTTTTGTTCCGGTTTAGGTAGAATGGCTTCACGCGAATTAAAGCAATTTAATATATAAACATTTGCCGGCTTCTCTGGAGCAATAGGTAATTATACACGATTACCTGTCTGTGGCGTATCCACCCAAATGTACATGGTTTATCCAGTTATCGTAAATTGCGCAGTCAGTCAGCATAAAGCAGATCACGAGAATCGAGCGATTATCAGCTCAGCTCAAGTTATCGTGTCTTTTAATGACTACCTATTTCACCTTATAGGTATATTAGGAATGAAAGGTTTGTGCGAGGAAAATCCTACAGTTCGCGCAGTGTCAGTAAATGACAACTAGGTAACCCTGAGTAAACCTAGCAATAGGTAAGAGCATTTTCTTGTCGTGAATGCCCTTAGAATGACAAAATCGCAATTAAACATTATTATGTACAGACAAAGTTTTAATTAATCCACTTTCCGCTGGCTCCAGCAGTTGGAGCTTTAAACATAACAATGTATCTACATTTTAATTTACATTATCAGAGATATTTATAAAGGTTACACATGTAACATTGGTGCAGTGGTCAATGTAACCGAGTTTCTCTGCACCTTTACGATGGATGTCTCTTTGTTTGTTGGTCTAATTAAATTATTAACTGCCCCTTTTTTATTTTATTATTGTTATGTATTAATGTATAAAGTGAATATTAAAGTAGATAAAAGTAGATACATAAAATAAAGCATTATTTTAGGTACACATACTTACTTTTAGTTATGAATACACAACAATACACATCAAAACATAATTACTGACATATTAATGTCAATTATATTACTTTAGAATGAGCTAAAATAAAGGTTTAGGAATGTCAAATACAAGAAACTGTTCTATTTTTTAAAACTTAGGCAGACATCTTTAAAATTAGGATGGATAACTCTAAAACAGATAGATCTTAAACAACACTGTTTACTTAAAATAGCTATAACACTATTCTTATATTTAAGCTAAGATTAGAAACGTCAGCCTAATTTAACAAAGCATCTTATCTGTCCGTGATTAAAATTTAAAGGCAAAATGGTAAAAGCTTTTCCTCCAAAACCCTATAAATAAAACATTAGGATACATAAAAGTTGTATGTGTTGATACCTACACACGTGATTCTAGTGCTAATCGATAAATACGGCTCCAGAAATTGAGAAATTAATAAGTCATCTTTTTAACACCAAATGTAGTATCGATTTCAATTACTGTATGAATCAGTAGTTTATAGGAAAAACATTTATTGTGATTACAACAACACCAACTCAAAGGAGCAAACACGTTAAAAATTATGTCAAAAACAACATCATCATAATTAAAAAGAAACAAAAAATATGTATATATAATTTTTTTGGTTGAGCTATTGTAGAAAATTTAGAAATCGTAAAATTAGGTCGGGTATCCTATAACCACAGACACGTTCTAAATTAGGTTGTTTTTAAAAGCTTTACTAAATGGAATATTATTACTCAGGAAAGGAATCTGTTTGTAAGCTGGCTTAAAACTCAATGGTGTCAATTCTGTGGTTTTAGGACGTTAAACCTAATTTTTTTAAGTGAGGTTCAAAATTTAAAAAAAAATCTCAAAAACAAAAAAAAAACAATTCATATTACCTCGCATTAGCTACCAGGACCATGATCTCGTTGTAATATATAAACTATGTTTGGACCTCAATTCACTCGGATCCCAATTTTAAGCCACTTGACATAATTTTCTATCAGATTTAGGTCCGGACTTTTAGACGGCTGTGGAATTACAGTAATGTCTTCTTGAGAAGAGGGCCATTCAGAAACTATTCGCACGTTACGCTGCACCGCACTATTATTATGGACTAAATATGTTTGTCCTCTGAATACGCGTTTCGCACAGAAGGAAACATTACTTTCTTCAGCACTTTCAAATATTGTTTGCCATTCATGCGTCCATTTATGTCTATTTTTCTCCAGGACTAAAAGAGGACATCCATCCGAGAGAACCTAAAATAATTTAATAAATTAGTATAGTGTCCATTTAGTTGGTGAGTTGTGTGCGCGGAACAAAATACAAAATAATTTTTCTAATTTCTTATATGTACCAAAGTTAAAAAAATCTAACTATGAATTAATCATCACCATTATCAGCCTTAATAGTCCACTGCTGGACATTGACCTCCCCCAATGAGCGCCATAGAAGGCATTATTTATCATTTGGGGGTTATTGCCCATAAGCCCCACGATGAGCATCATCATCATCATCACTAGCCTATAATAATCCACTGCTGGACATAGCATGCATGATTGGGGATCGTAGTGCGGTGGAGTTGTTCTGCAGAGGGCGCTGCTGCCCGTCCCCCGCTGTGTTTCCCTTAGTCGCCTCTTACGACACCCACGGGAAGAGTGGGAGTGCTGAACTTCTATGCCGGCACCACACGGCTTATGATGATTAAATGATCACTAATAATGATCATTGTTAGGCACAGGTACCGTGTACAGTAGGTACAGTGGGTACATTGTATTTATAGATCACTTATTTGACGTTATTCTTCCACTATTTTATAGATTACGGCGTTCGTTAAGATTTGTCGTCAGTGATCTAAACGTTTTTATTATGGTGCCATACAGGTTGTTTTAATTTTTCTGCTTGATAGTAATTGTCGTCTTGAAATTTACCATACCTTTGTTATCTTCATCAGCTGCTTGCAAGTGCCTTCTAACTATTGATTGATGTGCATATCGAATATTGTTGAGCAGTTGTCGATATTGACAATGTCGACGATAGAATTGTGGCGGCTACACTGATTTCTTTACACTCTTGTTGTTTTTCGCTCAACTTTTCTTACATCCCCTTTAGATATAAATCTACGCACCCATAGGCGTACCTACGCTTTTAACCTCAAAGAAAACAGATCAGTAGGTAAATACATGTGTTTAATTAGGTACCGGTATGATGAAGGTGACTTACAATAAAATCAGCGCTGGGTAGACACATCTGTATCTACTCAGCACAATGCTGAGTGGAGGCCATGTTTGCCCTCTCCCTCACCTCTGCTACGCACAAAAAGCATTGAAGATAGGATTAATTATTTAGTTTTAAGTAATTGAGTTGTATACTAGATTTAAGGTATATAAAAATATTTTTTGCATTCTTAAGATGATACAACAAATGTACCTATATAGCTCACCCTGGCTCCAAGCTATCTCCCTAATGCTCTTTTGCTGTTCGAAAAAAACCACGGTGTTTGTTCTTAAAAATTAATATGCGCCATATTCATTACTATTCCAAAATTATTTTATACTCAAGTATTTACTATTACTAACAAGCCGAGACTCGAATCGAGAAAGTCCAGTAGCATTTTCTTTATTCACCAAAAATTACACTGAGACCTACCCTCGATCGCTTTTTTGCCCTTATAATAAAGAGGTAAATCCTTAATAAAATCCGCGGCTGAATACTAATAACATAAAATTTCAAAACAGTAATAAGAGATTAATTAGTTCAGTTGGTTGGTGCAGTCGTAACTCGTTGAGTGATCATTTCGATGCCGTTCGATTGCCATCGCGGTAGTAGTTTTTTGCTTCATAGAAGTGAAAATCTATCTCAACTTGCAAATTTAAAAATTAATAATATCAGGAATATGTGTATCAAACTTTCAAACTAAAAACTCATAATGTAGAGTTTTTAGTTTGAAGTGTGAAGTCGGTTCATGGAAGTTCTACCTATTAAAATGTAACACCTGTAATGGGCATTACAATTTTATATATTGCATATATAAATAAATATTTCGAAATCTTTTATTTATATATGGTAAAATCGTGGTGCGATGCGCGATGGAAACTTTAGCTTTTTAAGGGAAGCATAATACCTAATGCTGCTGCCTGTACGTACTCATACTAAGCATATTGCTCAACAGGTTTTTTAAGTAACGTGGTAAAATTATAAATTCAAATAATTTTGCGAAGTAATGAAAATGTTCAAAATCCTAACTCTATAATAATAATCTCCCGACAATTAGCAACTTTGCAGTGATTTAAAGTTTAGCAAAATGTCGCTCTCGGCTCCGGCGCATAAATTAGTGTTACCAACTTTGTCAGCACTTTTTATTATCTGGGACTTTGATAACTTCACTGAATTGAGCTAAATTGAACTTTTAATTTGACTTTAAGGCAATGACGGAGTCGGTCACAGGTGCGAAACTTTTTATAAATTGATAAGTCTCATTAGTTATTACTTGATAAATAATATATCTCTCGATTATCCAGGCTCTTATCGAATAAATAACTCAGTCTCCCAGATGAGTAAAGTTAGATAGACTTTCTATGTAGGTACTAGGTGTGTTACGTACTAACAAGGTGACCCCCACTATACCGGATCATCGAGAACTCACGGAGAGTTGGCAGGAGGCGAGGCAGACTTGTTAACGAACTCACGCAACACTCCAACTTGCCGTTACTTGAATCATACATTTCCTATTGAGAAATCACGTTTGGGCGATATGACGGTAAACTTTTAGTTAAAAAGTGAATATACAAGTCTAACTTTTATGCATGAAATCTGTGTAATAACCAACGTACCACACTGTGAATTACTACAAGTACCTATTAGAGCATGCACTACGCAAGTGTACCTAAGTCATGAATGACGACCGCACCGGACCGGCTGGCCCGTGCTGCCCCGCCCGGCTGGCTGCGAGAGGCCCGATAGGACACTCTCATTGAATTTTACAACCTCTATCGCATCACTTTATTGTCATACTAGCGGTCCTCCCCGGCTTCGCACGGGTATTAAACAAAAATTTCAGAAATTATACACACTAACACGATGGGTTTCACAGTTCCCATACGGATCCCTTTCTTTTTCTAACAGCATTGGGGTTTTTGACATTGACTCGACACTTCATAGCTGACAATGGCCGTGGAGAAAAAGCAAGCACCGTGCGCTGCGCACGGTTCAATTATTGAATTTTTCATGCGGATCCCTAACTTTTTGAAAGTATTATATAGCCTATGTTCATCACGGAAAATTTAGGATTCTAATGGTGAAAGAATTTTTCAAATTGGTCCAGTAGTTTCGGAGCCTATTCAATTCAAACAAACAAACAATCAAATCTTTCCTCTTTATAATATTAGTATAGATTATAATATCCCCAAAACCCTCTTATTTTGGTGTAATGGAAAGGTGAGCTATCTTTCCGTCCGTTTTAATTTTTGATTTACAGAAATTACCACATATTTTACTTCAAATCCCTAAAATTGCCCTTGCAAGTCACGTCCATCGTTCTGAGTAGGCCATACCGTGGCTGAACATCCTCGGGCACTATCCGGGCAGTCGCCGGGCGCAACATCCTCGGGCACTATGCGGGCAGTCGCCGGGCGCTCCCCGGAGATGCCCAACAAGCCCGGTCTGTAAGTAAGTACCTGCAGCCGCCATCCCGATAAACCCCTCATCGGCGACTCTTTACACACTAGCTTAGAGCATGCTAACTTTTCACTTGCAGACCAAGTGAAACGTATATTCAGTATTCCGTATAATCGTGGATGCTTTTGACAGTTGGACAGTTCTCTCTCTTAGGGATAACTTACAGTACACACATATTATTATTAAATATATTTAAATAAACCTATTTCTAAAAGTGTAACCAGCCCTGTAATCCGCATGTTACTAAAGAAAAGAGTAATGTCAGTGAACATTTGACAATATTAAAGATTGTAGAGTACCTAATAAAGATCTTGTACTTGCACAGGTAGAACATTTGAGTTAGTATTTGATTCGAGAGAGGCGACCAGAAAAATCTACTAATATTATAAATAGGTAAGATTTGATTGTTGGTTTGAATTCAATAGGCTTCGAAATTATTGGACCGATTTGATAAATTATTTCACTTTTAAAACATAGACATAAACATGATATTTCACATACAATATGTATTTTCTGAAAAGTTAGTGAATCGTAGGAATTTTCCACATTGTAACCTAACTTGTAATATGCAATATAAGTTAGAAAGTGATTGTTGAAATTTTTGATAAATATCCGTAAAAAGCCGGAGTAGTATTATTTAATATGAGGTGAGTTGATTCTGAATCCGACGAGGTTTTGGTAAGTAAAATATGGTAGCACATGCATGACACATTAATCCGTTCAGAGTCATTAACAATTCGAGGCACCGCTGGACACACTGGCCCCGCGCGACCGATCCCAAATGTAATGAGAATCAGCGGCGTGCGGCGACGTGCGGCGGCGCGGGGCGCGGGGCGCGGGGCGGGCTCTAGCCAGGCGATCGAGCTCTGCGATAGTCGTTCATACGGAGGAACACATAGAGCATATCGCTGATTAAATGCCAAAGGGCCACAATGCAAAAAAAAGTAAAACTCTTTTTATTGCAAATATTGGATCAGAAGCGCCGAAATTTTTATATTCGAAAAAGACACCCGTGATTCTAGCGTTAAAAATGGACAAACCAGATATACGCCCCTTTCGCATTCCGAGACTTTGGTGAACAACTTCCGAGCCAAACGGCCATCTTTTCGTTTAAATCCTCGCTTTCGGCGTAAGTGCAAGTAATTTATAGACTAAAGTGCCATATTCTGGAAAGCGGCCGTGTGGAATATAAAATATCACGTGAGTACAAAATATTTTTTTCTGCAAAAGTGCCATATTCAATAATAAGTCCACTTTGTATTTAAATACTATGAGATTTGTATTATTATTTTTTAAATAAAAGTGCAGTACTTTTGATGCGTCTGTTTTGTAAACAAGAAAAAGCTGAATTTATCAATAGAAATTAGACATCTTTCTTTTGTGGCTGTATCGATGTTTGTGAATGTTGTGTTGTATTGTAGGTTTTTTTAAGCCACTAATTTTAATTATACCCTAAACATTTTTTATAACTTATCATTGCGGGAAATAAGTACCTACGCAAGCATACAGCATGCTTCACTCGCGCGCAGTAGGTACGTTTGCGTGCGTAGCTAATCCGCGCACTGCGGGAGTGCTTAAGTATGTATGGTTGTGCTAGCTACTTAGTTGCTAGTTACTTAGCTTGTTGCTTGTAATAGAAGCTGGGACTGTCAGCATTTTTAACAGTGTCTTCAGAACCTGAAGCCGCCTGTTGTTCACGCCTCTATCTCAGTCTCCTCTGCTTACATCGGGCATTCTTACCTATTGGGGCGTTAGCCCTATCGTAGGCTCAAGTAGTGGCAGTCGAGGGACCAGCCACTGGCCTTGCCTCTTTCCCTGCCTTGTTTAGTTTTTTGGCATTGGATCTGACGATCTTCCAGCCAGCAGTACTTTCCTCCGCAACCTATAAAGGAGACAGTAGAAGCCTTCGAGGCCATAAGGTTCGCGGCCATGGGCTTCTACTGTCTCCCCTGCTGAGGGCGCAAAGTTGTCATTTTTCTTATCAGTCTGCATAGTTAAATGGATATTTCTTCATCTTCCCGGTCCCCCACCCACCACGGAGTCCAACCAGGGGGCGGGGTGTAATTGATGTATATACCAGGGTTGGCGGTCCGATATAGAACGGGTGATCGCGTTGCCCACGAGCCTCAACGGCACCACTATACTCGGCGTTGAACAACACCGCCGAGGTAAGGCGTGCACCGCCGGCTGCAGACCCCATCGACCACCCTCTCACCGGCAATGGCAGAAGGCCGACGTTCGATCGTCGACGTCAAAATCTCCGGCAGTGTTCGTTTGTGGTAACGTCTATTTCTTAGAGAATTAGACCAATATCATGGGACAACCACGTTAAAAATGCCCCACCAGGCTCGCCCTAGGGATCGGTGACTGTTGCGCTAATCTCCCCTGGGGCCATTCGCACCTTACATACATAACTTGAAGAGGTAAGAAGTAAGGCAGGTCTGTATCTATACTATGCAAGCGGCTGATCTAGTTGACTAGGTAAGAAAGCAAGCTAGGCAGTGCAAATATTAAAGCATGGACACAGCCCCCCGCCACTTTTTTTCATTTCTGCTTACTTGATATTTAATTTTCATTATTTATGATGTAATATTTAACTTTAATTACTACTATCTCTTTATCTTGTTTCATTTTTACTAGTTCAGTGTATTTAAAAAAATATTTACAATTTAGTAAGTTAAGTGAGGGTTTTTGAGTACAAAACTCATTTTTCACAGGTCTTTTATGCTGATTGACTGAAGACTGAATATTGCTTGTTACACAGCTATATTCAGTCAGTATACTTTAGATTATAATGCCATTAAAATTGTGATACTACCTTAGCTATCGACAAGACAGATATTTAATAATAACAATAATCTACATAATTTAGCTTTAGAGTTTTCATTTTTGAAGTATTTATTTTTTTATGTGCCTCAAGATGTTGTTTTATTGTAATTTTATTCCTAATATAACTTAATTGTTGCCTGTCATCGTTTTTCAGAGAAAAACGTTAAATAAATGTTAATTATTTTTCAATTATGTGACGTTTTATTGAATTTATTCACAAATTCAACGGCCATTTTTATAAGCAAAAGGGACTCATGTGATATTTTACTCTTTTAGGTGCAAGCTGCTGCACTTCCTAACGAATAAATAGATAAAGCTTTAAAATACGCATCGAATGATATATGATTCATAAATATAGCACGTATAGATTTAAAAAAAAAATAAAAATATCACGACGAAATCTTTGATGAGCTCTCCTGTAAAATTTACCTTTTTCGCCTTGTGGCCCTTTGGCATTTAACCAGCGATATATGTGAAAGATCAAATCATAACTATCATGATGGAAGACACCGCGCCGTAGTTACTGGAACTCTGCGGAGGACGGGCTCCCGAGAGGTTCGCCGGCAAGGCGCAGTCTGCAGTAGTTCTGACTCACTCAGTTTGCGATCTGTTAAATCATATAAGTAGCTTCAAACAAGGCTCGATAAATTTATATCAGTTTCTAATCTCTTAAAGATAATGAACGCGAGAGTCATGCACAGACACTCCACTCTCCTGCAGTATTAATTCCTACGACCTTTTTTCTGCGTCAACAGGTTCGATAGAAACCGAAACATTTGATACTGAACGTCCCTGCCCGCGGCGCGCATTCAGTGACGGGCTCTCGGAACTCATAAATAATAAATAAATCATGCCAGACAATCCACACAGCATCATCTAGCCCCAAGCTAAGCAGAGCTTGTGTTATTTATGACGTTTAGGTGCGTATGGCCGCAAGACTGTGTCCACTCCGGAGTTGTGTTGTCAGCACGCAGGAGGGCTATTACCTGAATGCTTGTTTCTGTTTCAAATACATATATTATACATATAATATATGGGATATAAATATATAATCATTTCTTTATAAAGACTTCAGTTAGGTATACAATGTTAGGTTTTATGGTTAAGTAATTATTTAAGTAATTATCTATGTTGGAAACTAGATCAGCATGGATCCACCATGATGCCCTAGTTTCCAATATACAATGGAGTATCGTAAAATTGTATTACATATATTGTATTTATGAAATAAATAAAAACCATCGTTGCAACTGTTCATTACGCATTAAAAGCTTATCATGTAGACTTCACATACAACAACATCAGCCGATATAGTCCACTGCTGGACATAGCCCTTCCCTAATGAGCGCCATAGGTGGCATTATTCATCATTTGGGGGCTATTTCCCATAAGCACCACGCTGGGCATGCGGGTTGGCGATCGCAGTTCGGTGGAGTTGTTCTGCATTGAGCGCTGCTGCCCGCCCCCCGGTGTGTTTCCCTTAGTCGCCTCTTACGACACCCACGTGAAGACTTGGAGTGGTGAAATTCTATGCCGGCACCACACGTCTCACATGTTAGCTTCCAATAAAAAAAGTCTGTTTGTTTTGTAGAGGTATTTTATCAAGAGAAGACCATGGATGCGATGTGTATCCGATAAATAATAATAATATTTCTGGGTAAGGCTATACAATTGACAAGTCCGATACATGAAGTAGATGTTCAATTCGACTAAATTGCTTCTAAAGCGGAAAATTAGTTAGTATGAGATTTGCTGGCGCAGCCGCCATACGCCATGCGTTCAATCGTCGTGTGAAGTGGGGAAGTACTTATCTACTGCATGTTACTATGGATACCGAATGCGTAATTTATCAAAAGATTTATCGATCAAAGATCTAACATAATTACCTTATTAATTGCCATAAGCGAAAACCATTATTTATCTTAAAAAAAACATTAACACGCATTTAATCCTACTTATTAAATAATCCCAAAATTTATCTTTTTGGAAAATAAAGAGAGATTGGAAAACTTTAATGAACTATTAAAGAAAACTCAAGTCGGGTAAAAACAACGATGGAGTTATTTAAAATCATGGAAATTCGACATGATGAATTTGACATCTGCAAGGTCTCTGGCTTTGCTTTGTGGTAACGAAATTCATCTTGTTCTTGACTAAAAGTAACCGACAAAATACGCTTTTAGAAACGTCAAAGAATGTTCGCAACGTCTGGAAGCTGAAGACAATTTGATTATGAAGATAGAACGTAACCTACATTATAATAATCATAATCGAGTTTAACGCGAGGTTTTACGACCAGTCGATAATTCCGATGAGTTCCGGCGAGAGCCGATGAGTACCGACAGATTACCTAGGGGGTCATCTAAATGTGATTAGTGCCGCGTGGGTAGGTGAGGTACCTACATACATACTTGAGACACTCGTAATTTACCGCGACTTGCTTGATGGTTCAACTTCTGATCGCAGAGCCTGGAGTTAGAACATATTTATTGCCTTCGAAATGTCTTTTTCTGATCTTCAGAAGATTAAAGACGTGATTCTATGCACAAACTTTAGAGATACATAGCTTTAATAGACACATACAATGCATTTGTATGTATTATTGTATGTATTATACTTATATATTATATTTATACTGTGTGGATTGTCCAACATTATTAATTTATTTATTTGAGATGCAGGATATAGTTGAGATTTGAGACGGTGGGCGACAACAAGAATAGATCATTGTCTTCTACAAATAGTTTCGTGTAGGCAAATTTAATTGCAAATTCACAACAGTAAATTAAGTAACTGAAAGGGTCCTGTAGAATTCCATTTTTGTTCCAATTCTACTCATTGTATTTTCTACCGCCATCTCGCATGGATCCATACTTCATGCAGGAAACTATAGGATTTTAGGAACATAGTTACCTAATCCAACCGTTACCCCTCTCTCTCTCGAACATGACACATAAAGTAGCAATAGATAAATCAGCCGGCTGATCTAAAGTCAGTAGCCTGCGGGACGAAGCCAGCCGGCAGACACCCGCCTGGCGCGTCGCCAGCGCCACTTGTCCGGAAAAACACGAGCTACACTAATGAATGACTCCATTATTGTTTTATGAGCGCAGTGTCTCTCCGGTGTCTAGTTTAATGTGGGAAAAGTCTCTCAGGTGTCTTGTTTAATAAGCGCAGTGTCTCTCCAGTGGACTTATCTAATGAGCGCAGTGTCTATCCAGTGGACTTATCTAATGAGCGCAGTGTCTCTCCAGTGGACTTATCTAATGAGCGCAGTGTCTCTCCAGTGGACTTATCTAATGAGCGCAGTGTCTATCCAGTGGACTTATCTAATGAGCGCAGTGTCTCTCCAGTGGACTTATCTAATGAGCGCAGTGTCTCTCCAGTGGACTTATCTAATGAGCGCATTGTCTATCCAGTGGACTTATCTAATGAGCGCATTGTATATCCAGTGGACTTATCTAATGAGCGCAGTGTCTCTCCAGTGGACTTATTTTGCAGAATATACTTTCTGATTGGCTGTAAGAATCTTAGGTGGCCGAAGCAATTTTATTATATTTTTCTGCTGCAGCTTCAACTTTGATCATTTAGCGCGCGTTAAGTTTGCAAAATGATCCAGCACGCTTTCCACCCGGCGACAGCAATTTTAATCTCGCTGTCCACGAAAGATCGGAAAGAAACGTATGAGATCATACGTTTAATAATATAAAATAATCTGTAAAAAAATACTAGAATAAAATGACAAAAATATAATAGTGCTATGCGGGAGCTTGGCGTGGCGACCCCTGAACGCAACAACTTCCTCACATGCAGGATCTCATTTCTAGTTTAAACACAATTAAGTGAGCCATTTGATTTTTTTCTTCTCTCAGCTGCGAGCTACAGATATATTGTTCTACTTCTTTGTGAGCTTGATCACGATTGGGAGAAGATTGAAGATTAACGAAGAAAGAGATTAAAAAATAATTGTTAGTCCTTACGGTACCATCTTATCAAATATATTTAATTTTTTTATTTTTATTTATTTGGCGGAACATTAATCAAATAGATCTCAACTTCCACGTCCCTTAGATCTTTCAGACCTCTTTGTCTGTCTTGAGCTTGATATCATTTCCCTTTTAAATTTTTTCCTTACCTTGCGCGGAGTGAGCTATTAATTTTGACTATATCTCATCTCAAAACTTATTATGTCGAGGAGGAAAAATGCAGAACATACGCGAGATTAAACTGGAAATGGCCGGTTCGCCGACGCCTCATTACGCTGCACCTGAGAGGCTACGACCCATCTGGCTTATTCATAAACAGCTGGTCTTTATATGGACAGAATAATGGAGTTTCTACCGCACAAACACCAAGCGTGAGTTACTAAGTCCTTAGTCTACTTCAAAATAGAGGTATATACCATTGTCTCGCTACTTTTCATTCATCATCAACAGCCTATACTAGTCCACTGCTGGACATAGGCCTCCCCTAATGAGCGCCAAAGATGGCACTATCATTTGGGGGTTAATGCCCATAATCCCCACGCTGGGCATGCGGGTTGGGGATCGCAGTTCGGTGAAGTTGTACTGCAGAGGGCGGTGCTGCCCGCCCTCCGCTGTGTTTCCCTTAGTCGCCTCTTACGACACCCACGGGAAGAGATGGGGTGGTGAAATTCTATGCCGACACTACACGGGACGCTACTTTTACCTGATAGTAAACCTAACAAAATTCTAGTTTACAAACAATTCTCAAAACTTTTAACTATTCATTATATAAAAGTGAGTTTAGAGTCAAAATTTTTAAGTATTCTAGGCCGTGTTTTGCATCGGTAACATGATATGACCATTTATGGGACAGGTTTTACAAATACTCTGAGTAATGTTTTACATTAATTACTTTGTTAATAATGATAATTTGGCTCATGACATTACAAGCTGCTATTTAACTTGCCATGTTAGTTACGTATTATCGTCGCTTGTTTGACTAAGTGACGTAGCCGACATTCTGGCGTAACTGACATTATTTGTAATGTTGCTTTTATCTGCTTTCGGCATGGATACTTACCAGCTGCTCTCGGGTTACAGTCGCTTCGAACTGACGCTCAGATATTATTTTGAAAACCCAGACAGCATCGATACCGCTAAAAGTAATTACATAGTTAATCTATTTTATGTATTCTATAATACGAAATTAAGAATGATACGTACTTATAATAATCTAATTAACATTATTATTTTTAAAAGCTTTTATTCGCTTTTGACCACAGGCTGGTGATTTGAACGATATTTTTTTTAATGAGGAGTTCTATATCGATATTTCATTCTACCCACGTTTATTTTTTAAGTCTCAAAGATTGTTTTATATAGATGTCATTTCAATTTATGATAAAAAATGTTCCAATAATACTATTAGTAAGTAGGTTATGTATGACGTACCAAGTACGACATATTGATAGATGTACCTGTAGTGACAATGTTGATATTACCTGTGATGTTTGAGACTGATAGTTTAATAAATGAAAACTTAGGGTGTTTTATATTCATCTGTACTATTAAAATTAATTGAATTAATAACAAAATACCCAGGCCTATGTGAATATTATAATATCATGCTTCATATGACATTTAAAATATTGTTTCCATTGACATACACTATTTAAATTTCTGGACATTCATTGAATTGCTTCTATAATTATATTTAATTGAATAGGTACTTAATAATACCTACAAATATATATTTTTTGACATATTAACTATGATATACATAGCTTACAAATTGTGTGTATTATACCGATCTTAACTTGAACATTTAAGTATTAATACATAATATGAAGGAATAAATGTATCAAATTGTAAAACTAAGTACTCAGAATGATGCCACGCCCTTACAGGGTTCATGTAATTTCTACCTATTATTATTTTTTTATTAACTTTTGGTGGCTATAGTATCGCTGCGGCCATTGATAGGCCTATTGTGATCGCCACTTCGCAGGTTCACCGCCGAAGATGCGGCGTTATAGTTCGCCACTTACCCTTGCAGCTGCTAAGAACTGAAGGATTTTCTTCGGGGTGATGCCACGTAGTTCATCTGGGCTGAGCAGGTGCTTGCCCAGAATGGTGCTACGTTTATAAATAAATAAAAAATCATCATCATCATCATCAGCCTATGTTAGTCCACTGTTGGACATAGGCCTCCCCTAATGAGCGCCATAGCGCCCTGTCTTCGGCTTGTCGCATCCAGCATCTGCCAGCAGTCTTTCGCAGATCGTCATCCCACCTGGCCGGAGGGCGTCCTACACTACGTTTACCGAGTCGCAGTCTCCACTCAAGAACACGTTTACCCCAGCGGTTATCGGTTCTTCGGGAAATATGGCCGGCCCACTGCCACTTCAGTTGGCTAATTCTCTGAGCTATGTCGATGACTTTAGTTCTCTGTCGGATGAATTGGTTACGAATCCTATCCTTCAGAGAAACTCCGAGCATAGCTCTTTCCATAGCGCGCTGAGCGACTTTGAACTGGTGGACCAACCCTATCGTGAGTGTCCACGTCTCAGCTCCGTAGGTCATGACTGGTAGGACGCACTGATTAAAAACTTTCGTTTTCAAACATTGCGGTATGGATGACGAGAAGACTCGACGTAATTTTCCGAACGCTGCCCAGCCTAGCTGGATCCTCCTCTTGGCTTCCTTCTCGAAATTGTTTTTACCCAACTGCAAAATCTGCCCGAGGTAAGTGTACTCAGAAACAATTTCGAGAAGGTGGCCATGTACGATCACCGGTCTTGGATCAATGTGGGCATTGATCATGACTTTGGTTTTATCCAAATTCATGCCAAGACCGATACATCGGGAGGCTGAAGCTAGACTGTCCAGCATTCGGTTCAGCTCCTCTAGCGACTCCGCCATTAAGACTATGTCATCAGCGAATCGCAGGTGGGAGATGTAGTCGCCGTTTATGTTGATGCCCTTGTCTTTCCAGTCCAGCGTCTTAAACATATCTTCCAACGCGCTCGTGAACAGTTTCGGGGATATGACATCCCCCTGCCTCACTCCTCTGCGCAGTTGGATCGGTTTAGTCTGCTGGTCCTGTACTCGGACACTCATCGTAGCGGCTTCGTAGAGACATCTCAGCACCTCGATATAACGATAGTCTACTTGGCATCGCTGTAAGGATTGTAGAACAGCCCAGGTTTCAACGGAGTCAAAGGCCTTCTCATAGTCCACAAAAGCCAGACACAGGGGCTGATTATACTCTTCGGACTTCTGTATAATCTGCCTCACTGTGTGAATGTGGTCTATGGTACCATATCCTCCGCGAAACCCAGCCTGCTCCGGTGGCTGAAACTCGTCGAGTCTCCTGGCGAGACGGTTCGATATAACTCGTGAGAAAAGCTTATAGACGTGACTTAGGAGCGAGATGGGTCTATAATTTTTAAGAAGGGTTTTATCTCCCTTCTTAAAAAAGAGCACCACCAAACTCCCACTCCACGCCTTTGGAGTTCTCCCACTGTGAAGGACGGCGTTGAAGAGGCTCTGTAACCCCTGTATAACAGGGTATCCTCCAGCTTTCAAAAGCTCTGATGTTATTCCGTCCTCACCGGGGGCTTTTCCATTTTTAAGCTGCCTCAGAGCTAACACGATCTCGTCTTGACTGATGTCTGGCAGTTCGTCGGTATAGTGGCGTATCAAGGTGGCTCTAGAATCGTGGTCGTTTCGTTGGGAACGGGGAGCATGTGCAGCGTATAAACGGCCATAAAAGTCCTCTATCTCGGCCGATATCTCCGGCTTCGACAATACGGTCCTTCCGTCGTGCGTTGAAAGCTTCGTCAGGTGGCTCCTTCCAAGCTGCTGAGTGAATACTTTGGACCCTCGGTTTCGCTCTATCGCCTCTTCGATGAGGCGTGTATTGGAGCTCCGAAGGTCGCGTCGTACCATCTTCGCAATTCGCTTATTCAGGTTTGACCTCTCTGACGAAGTCGCTTGGGTGGTTTCCCGTCTTTTTGTCATCAGCCCAAGAGTCTCATCCGAGAGTTTGGACTTCTTACCAGTACGCTGCTTTTTGCAAAACTTGATGCCCTCGTCCCTCAGCGTTTCTACCAGATTGTGTAGGGTCTCGTCAGCGTCATCAGTGGGTTCCAAGGCAGCGAATCTATCCCCGAGAAGCTGCTGAAACTTCTCGGTGCCCGCCATGATTTGGATTGGGTTCGGTCGGAGCGTGGACTTCATCAGACGGTTTCTTTCTAGCTTCAAATTTATATTCAGAGAGCCTCGAAGGAGTCGGTGATCAGATCCGGTATTGAACCTGTTGATCACTGAGACATCTCTGAATATATGCTTGCTATCCGTCATGATGAAGTCGATCTCATTTTTTGTCACAGAATCGGGACTCCGCCATGTCCACTTCCTTTGGGGCTGTTTCTTAAAGAAAGAGTTCATTAAGAACAGCCCCTCTTTCTCGAGGAAGTTGACGAGGATTTGTCCCCTGTGATTTCGAACACCAAAACCATGCGGGCCTATTCGGGATTCGTTGCCAGTCTGGGTTCCCACCTTGACGTTAAAGTCCCCCATAACAACGTTGAAGTGAGCCTTGGTGGTGTGATGTAAGGCTTTGGATATGTCTTCGTACATATCCTCCACTTCATCATCCGAGTGTGCCGAGGTCGGTGCGTAGACCTGAATGACCTTCAAGCTGTAGCGCTTAGACAGCCGAAGGATCAGGTACGCTACCCTGGTCGACACACTGGAGATTTCTTCGACGTTGTTAGAGAGGGCCTTATTGACGAGGAAACCTACGCCACCCTGGGATGTTTTATCACCCTCGCGAAAGTAGAGAAGATGGCCCGAGTCTAAGGTTACAGTGTCCTCCCCCTCTCTACGGACTTCACATAACCCTAGAACATGCCATTTAATGTTCTCTAGCTCCACTTCCAACTGCGCTAGATGGTGATCAAGCCTCAGAGTGCGTCCGTTAAACGTTGCCAGGGTCAGTGTGTGTGGGGTGTGGTAGCCTAATGTAGCCCGGAGATTCCTAGCACCCCCTGCCCCGCCGTTACCGTGGCCGCTACCATGGCCAGGAATAGCGAGGCGGCCGGGAACTGGGGGCCATTTTGTGGCGGTTCTTATCATTGGGGGTAATTGCCCATAATCCCCACGCTGGGCATGCGGGTTGGGGATCGCAGTTTAGTGGAGTAGTTCTGCAGAGGGCGCTGCTGCCCGCCCCCCGGTGTGTTTCCCTTAGTCACCTCTTACGACACCCACGGGATGAGTTGGGGTGGTGAAATTCTATATTATGCCGTCACCACACGGCACACAAATAAAAAATAAAAATAAATAAATAAAAATATGAAGCTAACATTTTCAGTATGTAGTTCTAACGATGTATGGTGTCTTTAATTAATTCATCATCATCATCATCATCATCAGCCTATGTTAGTCCACTGTTGGACATAGGCCTCCCCTAATGAGCACCATAGCGCCCTGTCTTCGGCTTGTCGCATCCAGCATCTGCCAGCAGTCTTTCGCAGATCGTCATCCCACCTGGCCGGAGGGCGTCCTACACTACGTTTACCGAGTCGCGGTCTCCACTCAAGAACACGTTTACCCCAGCGGTTATCGGTTCTTCG
Organism: Eupithecia pulchellata; assembly: GCA_963931895.1. Classification (NCBI taxonomy): domain Eukaryota; kingdom Metazoa; phylum Arthropoda; class Insecta; order Lepidoptera; family Geometridae; genus Eupithecia; species Eupithecia pulchellata. The sequence goes on from OZ007532.1 coordinate 149,376, forward strand.
CGAAATATGGCCGGCCCACTGCCACTTCAGTTGGCTAATTCTCTGAGCTATGTCGATGACTTTAGTTCTCTGTCGGATGAATTGGTTACGAATCCTATCCTTCAGAGAAACTCCGAGCATAGCTCTTTCCATAGCGCGCTGAGCGACTTTGAACTGGTGGACCAACCCTATCGTGAGTGTCCACGTCTCAGCTCCGTAGGTCATGACTGGTAGGACGCACTGATTAAAAACTTTCGTTTTCAAACATTGCGGTATGGATGACGAGAAGACTCGACGTAATTTTCCGAACGCTGCCCAGCCTAGCTGGATCCTCCTCTTGGCTTCCTTCTCGAAATTGTTTTTACCCAACTGCAAAATCTGCCCGAGGTAAGTGTACTCAGAAACAATTTCGAGAAGGTGGCCATGTACGATCACCGGTCTTGGATCAATGTGGGCATTGATCATGACTTTGGTTTTATCCAAATTCATGCCAAGACCGATACATCGGGAGGCTGAAGCTAGACTGTCCAGCATCCGGTTCAGCTCCTCTAGCGACTCCGCCATTAAGACTATGTCATCAGCGAATCGCAGGTGTGAGATGTAGTCGCCGTTTATGTTGATGCCCTTGTCTTTCCAGTCCAGCGTCTTAAACATATCTTCCAACGCGCTCGTGAACAGTTTCGGGGATATGACATCCCCCTGCCTCACGCCTGCCTCCTTTAATTAATTAATTTATTGAAATAACCAATTATTAAATTAATAGCATGTCTTCTCGAAGGCGAATTAGTTTGAAGTATGTGAATTTTAATTTTAATCAACTCATACTAAACAATGTTACAGGTAGCATATAACTGGTGTGATGTTGGAGACGGAAGGTGGCTGTACGAACTACACGAAACGACACAAACACGTCGAGTTTGGGTTCGTTAGATTTGTCTTCACCATCACTTTGTCTTTTTAAGAAAACTTTTTTTAATGACTTTTTATGAACAATTATTTATAAACTTATCTCACGTACGTTGAAGGTCACTGGTTGTCCCCATTTAGCCATATCCCAAATGGGAAGTAAAGGCACCTGATAAAAAAATATTATTTTCGGGAGCTACTTTACCCCACTTTTTATTTTGACAAATGCCTATACAGTCAACGGCACAAAACTTAGAGGAAATTTGAATAATAAGGTTGTTTTAAATTTGAGATCGGACTTTAATCAATTGAAACATAAATAGTTCGTTTAGTGCCACTACTTCTGTTAACTACTGTGGCTTTGCTCCTAATACAATCAGGGGGAAAAGGATATTTTATTTTTAACTGAACTAACGAGATGAGTAGGAATGCCTCGCCAGCGGCTAAGCAAGCAAAAACATCCAAGTAAAAAAAAAAAAAAAATCAAAATATCTTTATTTATAAACGGCAAAGAGGATACACAAAACGCACAAACATACACTTAAATAGAATAAAGATAAAAAAAAAACAACTCATGTACCCGCCGTCTATAAAAATGGCTCTGGCTCAGCATGAGTTGGATGACAAGCAAGCTTGCATTCAACGCTGATCTTCCGCCAAAGCCACTTGTTGGCGTTACGGACATATTACTCACATAAAAAGACACAAAACTCACAATAAATTAAAATTAAAATACAACCAAACCAAAACATGAAAAACAATAGAATACAATAATAAAGAAAAAAAAAAAGAAAGTACTTACACCTAAACACATATAAAAAATAGGTTAGGATTGAAAAAAATAAAATACATTTACAATATACTTGTGTCGTGCCTTAGACTTTCCTGCTCCTTCTGGTGATCGAATAAAAACAATTTTAATTTTGTTCTGAATCCATGTAGGCTTTGCAGGTTCCTTATCGGCGGCGGAATATTGTTCCAGCACTTGGAAGCTGCATAGCGGAAGCTACCTCTAAAGCAGGCTGAGCTGTGCCGCTGTGTCTCGAGCTGCTTCGAGCACTGGCGAGAACCACAAGATCTGGAGCTGGACAACCATGACAACTTCTCATAAAGATAGGGCGGTGATTTGTATTTTATTACACCAAACATAAGACATGCAAGGTGTAGTTTACGACGATGCTTCATTTTCAAGATGAAATGTTTGTTCAAAAAGGGCGTGACATGACCTCTCAATGGAACATCGAAACAAAAACGGGCGCAGGCATTTTGGACTCGCTGAACTAATCTTTGCGTTCTTGATAGTAATCGAGGTCCAATTACCGCGTCTGCGTAGTTAAGCTTTGATAATACAATAGACTCTACTAGCCGGATGCGCAGGTCGGGACTGAGATACGATCTCATCCGGTAGAGCACCTTCAATCTGTAAAAGCAGTTCCTGACAGACTCAGCAACATGCTTCTCAAAGCGAAGGTTACTGTCCACCTGCAGGCCAAGGTTCCGTGCCTCATAAACGCGCTCCACGGACTCCCCCATCAGTATCACACTCTGTGTGGGCCTGAGACGCTTTAGCTGATATTCAGTGCCAAAAATCAAATATTTAGTTTTATAAGGGTTTAACAAAAGACTGTTTCTCCTTGACCATTGAGCAATATTATGCAGATCGTTATTGAGCTTATCAATAGTAATATCAATTTCAGACGGCTTACAAGAGATAAACACCTGGATGTCATCCGCATAAATATGAAAGTTACAGTGCTTGATGACAGTTTGTACGTCAGCGGAGAAGATTATAAATAGGAGCGGTCCTAAAATTGAACCCTGCGGAACCCCCTGACTTACAGGCAAGAAATCCGAAAGCACGTCATTACCGTCACTCCGAGTTATCTTAGTGCACTGGTAGCGGTCACTTAGATAGCTATTGAACCAACGCAAAGCTCCCTGGTCTAAGCCGTAACAATTCAGTTTTGACAGCATCAAATTTAAATTTAAAGAATCAAAGGCCTTGGAAAAATCGAGCAGGACGAGCAGAGTACATAACCCCTTATCTTGTGCGCAGAGTATTTGGTCAGTAACATCGAGCAGGGCGGTTGTGGTACTTCGCCCTTTTCTAAACCCAGATTGAGCCTTAGGTAGAATACCATTTTGTTCAACGTAATCTGATAACTGGCCGCTTATCACCTTTTCCAACACCTTAGAAAGACAGGGCAGTATACTTATAGGCCTCAGCTCAGTTATTGTAGTCGGATTAGGTATCTTAGGCAGAGGTAGCACAATAGCTCGTTTCCAAGCATCAGGAAAAACCGAAGAGGTGATTGATTTGTTAATTATAGCAGTTATCGTATCGAGTGTTTCAGGTAGAGTCATCATCAGCATATCTAAGCTGATCAGATCCCAACCCACTGCTCTTGACTTAAGACTACGTATAATTTTACAAATACGGTCCAGACCAACAGGTTTCAAAGTAAAGATTGAGTCGCAAAATTTATGGAAATCGAAATAAGTAAGATCAGAGATTGTCACTGAAGTGCCTGGCAAAGTCAAAAAGTTAGAATTTATTTTATTAGCATCTTGTAAATGAAGGGGAAGCTCAGTATTAATTTTTGGCAAAAGCGTGTTCTTTAAATTCTTCCAAAGGTTTTTGGGATCCCTTATTTTATTATTAATATTATTATTAAAGTAAGCTTTCTTCTCGTGGTAAAGAGCGCGATTAACTGTAGATTTAAGAGTTTTATAATATATTTTTTTACTCTCTGACCTGTGTTTATGATACTCTATTGCCGCCTCGTCACGTAACCTCATCATCAGCTTAACGGTATCCGTGATCCAGGGGTATGAGTTCGACTTGATGAGCACAGATTTCAAAGGGGCATGTACGCTGAATAGCGCTAAAACACTCTGATTGAAACGATTAACAATGTCGTTAACGTCATCGAGTGTCGCAATTAAATCCCATCTAATGGAATCCAAGTCTATATTAAAATTTTCAATGCATATATATTTTATGGGCCTGTAAGTAATCATAAAAGGTTTTGGTTTACTTTTTTTAATATTAAATTCACAATACACAAGGCAGTGACCAAAAAGTGATCCTACTGGTTCAACGACTATCTTATTTGCTTTAATATCCGAACAGATAACATCAATTAATGTTTGTGAGGTCTCTGTGAAATGTGTAGGTGAAGAAACTAACTGACATAAACTCAGACATGAAAGAAAGGTAGAAAATTTGACAGATTTGATTTCCGTAGCATTAAGAACATTTATGTTAAAGTCGCCGAGTAATACCAAGTGATCATAAGTAGGTAATGAATTTATCGACTCAGTTAGAGCGTCAAAAAATAGATCGGAATCCAACCAAGGTGGCCTGTACGCCGTGCCTATGGCAAGTTTCTTTCCATTGAGGGACATAGTGAGCCACATTTGTTCCACTGCATTGTGATGCGGGTCAACCGGGTGAGTCCATGTGCGTACAGTTATACCACGCTTAATATAAAAGCCGACGCCACCACCGCGAGAGCGCACCTCACGCGGCCGCGGAATGTGCCTGAGACGATAGCCCGCCACGGCGGGGGCGCGGCTCTCCTCAGCCGGTCTGAGCCAGGTTTCATTGATGGCGAGAACATCTAAGCTCAGTCGTGAAATCGAAGCAACAAGGTTGTCATGGTTAGTGCCAAGGGAACCTGCATTTAACAAACCAATTTTTAGCATACTAAAAACAAATGAATAAGAAAGTCAGACCGACATGACAAGTGCAAATAAAGTAACGAATTAAGTATTTTGAAATAAATACAATTATATCATATAGCTTATCTAGAATTAACATAGCAATGTAAGGTAGGTAGTTAATAAAATTTAATAAAATAGTGTGTGTAATTTTTAAATTATCACTTGAACAGTGTTCAAACCATTGAACATGTTTTTAATTGTATAATAATAATAACCTAACATAAACACAAAATTAATATTAATATTATATAATAAACTAGTTACTAAGATAATATTATATCAAAAAACATTACAAGCCAAGTCAACGGCAAAACCTAGCTAGCTGAATTGAATGTAGGTTAGCAGTCGCAGACTAATCGAGTCCAAAAATTACTAGAGCGCCGATTCAGCAAATACTGCTGCATCGGCGCTTCACCGATAGCACACTAGGTAAACTAGATTAAGTATATAAACATTAAGATTTTGTAAATAAATCAATTGGAATGAAGCACTGAGTCGAGTTATTACTCCGCCACCCTCTACGAAGACCAACGGACCCTGAAGTACCAGCACCAGCGCTGATGACCGGACCCTGAAGTACCAGCACAAGCGCTGATGAGCAGACCCGAAGTACCAGCAACCGCTGACGAGCTGCCCAGAAGTTCCCAGCATCCGCTGGAGGAGCTGCCCAGAGGTCCCAGCAACCGCTGACGAGCTGCCCAGACGTTCCCAGCATCCGCTGGAGGAGCCGCCTAGAGGTTCCAGCATACCGCTGACGAGCTGATCAGACGTTCCCAGCATCCGCTGGAGGAGCCGCCCAGAGGTTCCAGCATACCGCTGACGAGCTGACCAGACGTTCCCAGCATCCGCTGGATGAGCTGCACATCCACGATTCCAGCATCCTCTCACTGTGGCCAAGACTACCCTTAGCCATTAGTATCTGATCGGTCTTGTGAGTCTGCTTGACCGGCAGTGAGAAAATCATTCCCTGTGTACATTGCACGCCGTACACGCCCTTGTTTCCTTCCCACCTTCCGTCTGTTACCTTAGGTCTCCTGGTAACAGATATCCCGTTTCTAGCTATATATTTATTTATATACTACACTTCTATGGTTAGGGATAGGATTGTAGGGACACATACATTAATAGGAACACACACACATTGATAGGGCTACACTTGTTAGGGATAACATATACATACACATACGTGGTTAGGGTCCAGACATAGGTTCAAATAGATAGGGGGTAGGTAAGATTTAGGCTTAGTGTTAGGCTACGTAGATTAGGTAGTAGTGAGTAGGAGCGCTCTGTGCTTATAGTACACCCGTGTTCACCTCTACATACAACACTCACACGTAGGGTAAAGTACCAAGCACGGGGCTATCCTACATAGTTAGTTCTGTATCTCCGCCCAAGCATCACGCACCCGTGCGTTCACCAGAGACGTACGTAGGGTTTAGTGTAGGTGGTTAGGCGGTTTTACATTTGGTCCTTCGAGAATTGAATCAGTAATTTCGCGCTCCTCTTATCCCTGTAGAGAAAATTTACTGACATATTACTTGACGTATTGCAGTCTGACGTTGTAAACAAAAAGCACTCGGTTTGTAATACGTTCAATTATAGACAAAAACACTTAGTTGCCAGTTATACAGAAGCGGATCGGGCACCGGCCTCCCACAAGCGGGTCTCACCGGTGTTTTGAGAAGTCGCATATTCTGTAATACACAGAGCGCATCTAAGTGATAGACAAAGTCCCTGAAATAAACAGATAGGGTAGGGTTAGGAGCAGCAAGAAAAAACATGGAAAACATAAAAACTGAAGACATAAACAAACTCATCAGAAGTCAAGAGACAGACTACAATGAAATCAAACAAATATTTTCTAACATTAAGAAAGACTCAGTTACAAGGAAAACTGAGAAATATATAAAAACCAAAAGGATACGTCTCCAAGAGATATTTACCAGGACTACTACCAATCACGCAGTACTACTAGATATACCGGTGTTAAAAGATCACAAGTATATGACTACAAACTATTATGCGGCTATTGAAGCTGTGTATAATCAAGTAATGTCGCATTTAGAAACATGTGAAACCAGAGCACAAATGCTAAACGACTTATTTGTTCCAAAAGACATAGAGATAGACGAAGAAGAAAGTACATGTTCACCAAAAATATTCATACAATTATTCCGCATTTCACAACTACAAAAAAAGCTTCAAGTGGTTACTCAAGCAATGTCAAATAACAAACCATCATGGTACTGGGAATCGTTGATGACAAACTTGCAAAAACAGTGGCAAGAAATAGAAGAAACACACCTTAATATTTTGATGGAAGATAACACCTTAGACCACAGCTATTTCCAAGAAAAAATGTTTGAATCAATTCAAACAGAATACGAACTGTTCATTGAATGTGTAGTTGCTAAAATAGGAGAAAATAAACAGATGACTCACACCAACAGCAAAGTAAAGTTACCAACAATTACAATTCCAACTTTCAGTGGTAGCTACGAGTCATGGAACTCCTTTTATGATTTATTTTCGAAAATCATACACGAAGATAAATCTTTATCAGCTACAGAAAAAATGCAATACCTAAAAACTCATATAACTGGTCAAGCCGCTAAACTAATAAAACACTTATCAGTATGCGATGCTAGTTATGAAACAGCTTGGTTGCTCTTAACGAAAAGGTACAAAAATGAGAGATTGATAATTATGAAACACATAGACAACATCATGGATATTAAAAAAGTCACCAAAGTAAATGCAGAAAACTTAAGAACATTGCACGACACGATAAATGAGAATTTAGAAGCATTAAAAACTCAGAATGTTGATATAACAACCTGGGACCCCATGTTATGCAGAATACTCAGCAGAATTTGGGATTCAGAAACAGACGAAAAATATGAACAGCAGCTCTCAGAACCTAACAAGCCTCAGAAATTTAAAGAAATGATGGAATTCTTAGAAAAACGGTTTAAATGTTTAGAAACAACAAGTTCTACTAGCACATCAGACAAAACCTACAAATCAAGCTATAACACAAATGATTACCGCAAAAAGACAGAAGATAGCGAGTGTTGGTGTTGCAACAAGAAAGACCATACAATTTATCAATGCACTGTATTTAAAGCAATGTCAGTAATAGACCGTCAAAAAGCTGTAAAAGCAAAAGGAATGTGTAGAAACTGCCTGATGCACACCCTAGCTACCAAGTGTTTTAGCAACAGAACATGTGTATATTGTGGAAAGAAAGGGCATCATTCATACTTACATCAAGATACATACATGACAACTGAGAAATCTTCTGAAGCTATGAATGGTGGACCAACCAATAAAGCAAATACAAAAACGAACAATGTACATACAACAACCATACCAACAGAAATACCCAAGACAACGTTACTAGCAACGGCTCTAGTACACGCAAGATCCTTTGATGGCACACCACACTTATTGAGGGTATTATGCGATCAAGGGTCAGAAGCTTCATTTTGCACTGAGCAAGTAGCGCAACTATTAGCATACCCCCGAAAAAGAATTCATGTAGAAATCGCCGGGATTGCTGACAAAAAACCAAAGACAGCGACTCATTCTATTGATGTGAAGCTGCAACCAAGATTTACCAGTGAATATAAGCTACCAGTAATGCTTATAATTCTTCCAAAACTAACAAACTCACTACCAAATACAACTATACCACAATTAGAGGCCAGTTATGTAGAGAACAAACTGATTGCCGATCCAACGTACTACAAAAGAGGGCCCATAGATATAATATTAGGAGCTCAAGAGTACAGTAAACTATTACTTCAAGGACTGCAAAAGTTTCACGACGGAATTATGGCACAGGACACTGAATTCGGGTGGATATTCTCAGGAAACTGCAGTTATCAAAATGAAAATGCTATGAAAATACATAGTATGACAACCAGAACTAACGATATCGATCAACTAAACAGATTTTGGGAACTGGAAGAAGTCCCAGATCAATGTAACCTAAAACACGATGACCAAGCATGCGAAAACTATTACCAAAAAACTACTACAAGAAACACGGATGGAACCTACACTGTAAGGATTCCGTTCAAAAACCCAGACCTAGAATTAGGACACTCACGAGCAGCAGCAAGACTGATGCAATTAGAACGAAAATGTGCCAAAAATAAACGCTTACAAGAAAGCCACCAAGACTTTCTCAATGAATACCTGGAGATGGGACACATGAGAAAAGTAAACAAAAAAGAACATTACCAAGGAAAATATTATATTCCTCACCAACCAGTTATAAAGGAAGAATCCTTAACTACCAAACTAAGAGTGGTATTTGATGCATCGAGCAAAACAAGTACCGGCGTGAGCCTGAATAATAATATGTACACTGGACCAAGGCTACAAGCAGACTTGGCAGCAATATTATTGCGATGGCGAAAACATAGAATAGCATTCATGGCAGACATCGAGAAGATGTATCGTTTTATTAAAATAAACGAACAAGATATAGATTATCAACGTATACTATGGAGAGAGTCTCCAAACCACGAGATTCAGGAATATGTGTTAACAACCGTAACATATGGAACTGCGTCAGCACCATACTTAGCTATTAGAACCCTGCAACAATTAGCTATTGATGAAGAGACAAGATATCCAATAGCAAGCCAAGTAACCCTTCAAGATTTCTATGTAGATGATATACTGTCAGGTGGTAATTGTGTTGAAACAACGAAGGAGTTGAAGAAAGAATTAATACAGCTACTGAAAACAGGTGGATTCAACCTAAGAAAATGGTCATCCAATAGCGAAGAAGTGTTGAAAGAAATACCAAAAGCAAACCAAGAAGATAATGTAGTATTAACACCTAGTCACTTCCTAATAGGACGTGAAGCCATAGGAATACCAGACCCTATGGAAAACACTAACACTGATCTACTAAATAGATGGAAACAGATACAGAAGATGAAAAGAGATTTCTGGAAAAGCTGGACTAAAGATTATTTACATCAACTACAACAAATGTATAAATGGAAAGCAAATGAAGAAAACTTAACAATCGGGACATTAGTTCTTATAAAAGATGATCAAATCAGTCCAAGTAAATGGCCACTAGCAAAAGTAAAAGAAATCCACTCCGGTAGCGACGGCCTTACCAGGGTTGTAACCTTACAGAAATCATCAGGTGCAACTCAAAAACGATCAATCCATACTCTTATTCCCCTGCCAATCAACGAAAATCACTGCAAAACGGACCAAACTACATCATCAGTAATGTCAAATGTAGCAACAAAATCTAGGAAAACAAAAAACCATATATCAAGCAACTACTTACATTGGGTTATGGTTATACTGACATGCTTACAACTACTAACAGGAGTATCATCAACTTACACACTAAAAAATATACAACCTGGGTTTTATGTCGAAAAAATAGGCACAGCAAGCATTGATCGAGGAGTATTCAGAATTGAAGTCCAGTTTGCAAGAGAACAACTAGAGTCAGACCTAGCAAAGGTCAAAAGAGCAGCTACACAATTCAATGAGCTATGCGATCAAGCAAGCATAGCAATAGGAAAAACTACACATTGCGCACAGTTTTATCAAAATCTAAAAGAGAAAGAGTTAAAGTTTGAGAGAACGAACGAGTACCTAACAGAAATAAACCAAACCAGAAAAAAGAGAGGAATACTTGGACAATTAATGACGTCAATCCTCGGAGTAAACGACGAAGCATACAGAGATATAGACTCTCTAGAAAAGAACCAGCAGAAACTAATTGAAGCTGCAAATCATCAAACAAAATTTATGTTATCAACTATTGCCCAAATTAATGAAACTGAAAACAGGGTAACAAGAAAGTTAAACAACTTTACAAACAAAATAAATGAAATAGTAAACTTTATGCGTGAGACTAACTACTGGTATAAGGGTGTAAATAAAAATAGTGTAAATATGCAGATTATGGAAACATATCAACTGGCAAATAATTACGTTAACGAAATAACAGCACGCTATGACGGATTACTGGAAGTATATTTGTCCAAAGGAACAATATATAGTATACTCACACCAAAAAATGTCAGCGAAATAATATTAGTAGCGAATCAGAAACTACCCAGTAATTTAAAAATAGTCCCACGACAGTTATTAGATACCAAAATGGCTGAAAATGAGACACACATACAAGTTTATGCATATTTTCCTATACAAGACACGACTAAGTATATTCTAATGCATATAACAGCGGTCCCGGAAAAAACAAAGGATCAGTTATTCAAAAGCATAGAAGTACAGAAGCCATACATAGGTTTAGATTATAACAATGAGCACTACTTTAATCTCAATCAGGAAGAGTTCAAAAGTTGCTTACAAAAATTCAATAATTTCATTTGCTTTCCTAGTGCGGTGAAGAACATGCAATTAAATGAAAATTGCATTGTTGATAAACTATTTAAAAATCAAACAAAATCTAAATGCGAAACCAAAACATTTGATATAACTAACAACTTGTTATGGAAACAGTTATATGTACAAAATACATGGCTATTTATAGTAAAAAATCACATCACAACATCAGTAATCTGTGACGGACAACGAGAAGAGATAGAACTAAGGAATGTGGGTGTAATCAAAATATCTGATAACTGTATCATTAAAACACCCGGTAATACATTAGCAGCAAAGAGAACAGTAACTACACAAGCAGTAGCATCCTTTTCGAAACAAGTAGATTTTTCTATAGATACGATAAACTCTACCAGTACCATACTTAATATTACTAGAGACGAAGTCATCACTAGCGCAAAAGACATTTTACAATTACAACAGATAACAAATTCTGAAAAGGCTTTAGAATTTCAGTTAGATAATACCATCTGGACCCAAATCACGACACACACATATACAACTAGCGCAATAACAGCTGTAGTATTAATTATTATCATGTTACTAACAGTGTGTTATGCTCCACAGTTGGTCAAGTGCCTGCGCAACTACAACGGCCGAGCCAAGAAACCAACCAGCCAGTCTACCAAGGTCTCAACTGAACTCCGATCACTGCCGAAGTCACAGCAGCTATCGACCGTCATCACCAACGATCACGGAGAACCTCTATATAGACAAATACCACCGAAGAAGCCACCAAGAGGAAGACACAATCTGGCATATGACGAGTCTGACGAAAAACAAACCACTATATAATTATATGAATTAAAGTCCTGCCCTGGAGAGGCCCCAGAATGTTCAAACCATTGAACATGTTTTTAATTGTATAATAATAATAACCTAACATAAACACAAAATTAATATTAATATTATATAATAAACTAGTTACTAAGATAATATTATATCAAAAAACATTACAAGCCAAGTCAACGGCAAAACCTAGCTAGCTGAATTGAATGTAGGTTAGCAGTCGCAGACTAATCGAGTCCAAAAATTACTAGAGCGCCGATTCAGCAAATACTGCTGCATCGGCGCTTCACCGATAGCACACTAGGTAAACTAGATTAAGTATATAAACATTAAGATTTTGTAAATAAATCAATTGGAATGAAGCACTGAGTCGAGTTATTACTCCGCCACCCTCTACGAAGACCAACGGACCCTGAAGTACCAGCACCAGCGCTGATGACCGGACCCTGAAGTACCAGCACAAGCGCTGATGAGCAGACCCGAAGTACCAGCAACCGCTGACGAGCTGCCCAGAAGTTCCCAGCATCCGCTGGAGGAGCTGCCCAGAGGTCCCAGCAACCGCTGACGAGCTGCCCAGACGTTCCCAGCATCCGCTGGAGGAGCCGCCTAGAGGTTCCAGCATACCGCTGACGAGCTGATCAGACGTTCCCAGCATCCGCTGGAGGAGCCGCCCAGAGGTTCCAGCATACCGCTGACGAGCTGACCAGACGTTCCCAGCATCCGCTGGATGAGCTGCACATCCACGATTCCAGCATCCTCTCACTGTGGCCAAGACTACCCTTAGCCATTAGTATCTGATCGGTCTTGTGAGTCTGCTTGACCGGCAGTGAGAAAATCATTCCCTGTGTACATTGCACGCCGTACACGCCCTTTTTTCCTTCCCACCTTCCGTCTGTTACCTTAGGTCTCCTGGTAACAGATATCCCGTTTCTAGCTATATATTTATTTATATACTACACTTCTATGGTTAGGGATAGGATTGTAGGGACACATACATTAATAGGAACACACACACATTGATAGGGCTACACTTGTTAGGGATAACATATACATACACATACGTGGTTAGGGTCCAGACATAGGTTCAAATAGATAGGGGGTAGGTAAGATTTAGGCTTAGTGTTAGGCTACGTAGATTAGGTAGTAGTGAGTAGGAGCGCTCTGTGCTTATAGTACACCCGTGTTCACCTCTACATACAACACTCACACGTAGGGTAAAGTACCAAGCACGGGGCTATCCTACATAGTTAGTTCTGTATCTCCGCCCAAGCATCACGCACCCGTGCGTTCACCAGAGACGTACGTAGGGTTTAGTGTAGGTGGTTAGGCGGTTTTACAAACAGTAAATTTTGTAATTCATCACAATATTTAATAAAGATTGAGTATAGGTGATTGAGTATTGATTCTGTTTATAAAATAATATTATTGTGTGTATAGTTTTAAAATGGATTTTGTAATAAAGAACACAAATAATAACTAAGATTACTACTTTAAAACACCAAATCTTTATTACTTTTAAAATACTACAGTACACACTACATAAAATATTATAAGATTGTAACGAATAACAGCGGTTTGTGTACAATAAACTAAAAATCAAAAACAAGTTTATACAATAATATGACAATACCCTAAACTTTGAAAATACGTGCGACATCAGCCTCCGTGCGAAAAGGGTACGCCGGCTTGCCCTCGCCTTCACGCGCATAGGGGCGGCCTTTCTTAGTCCAGGAGTACCGCCAGTTATGCTTCTTGCACTCTTCACGAACTTGATGAAACAGCTGCCGGTTGGTTCTCGTAAGTCGCTCATTTACGAAGATTCGCTGCGGAGGCGCAGGCAAGTCAAGATCCGTCGTCATGAGCCCACGACGAACGCGCGCTGCGCTCAGCAGCTCATCCCGCAGATGTCGGCGTGCCAGCCGCACCACCAGGCGACGCGGGCGCCCCTCCGTCTTACCGGTTCCCGGCTGAGCAGCGGCACCCACACGCTCGGCGAACACGATGTCCCGGTTTTCTAGAGACACCCCTAGTTTAGCTGCCAAGACAGTGACAGAGTGAACGGCATTCTCTCCTTTTACTTCTGGAAATTGCCCTATATCCAGGTCAGCCGATAGCGCATCCTGGTCCCGGTCATTCAAGTCACATTTCAGTTGAAAGACCGTCTTTTCAAGCTCGGCTACCTCGACCGCTCCAGATGCCTCCTCTCTGGCCTCCATCACATCCAGCCGCCGCTCGATACATGCCATACGTTCGTTCATGGCCGACACAGTGGCCCGAAATTCAACCATCTCACTCCGATAAAGGCGCAACTCTGCCATGTACTCGGCTAATTCTCGCCGCATTTCCATAATACCAGTGTCTGTGGGGCCAGTAAAGAGGGGAGCCTCCGATGTTAACGGTAGAGGAGAGCTGGTGGATGGGTTTATTGTAGCAGTAGCGGTTGGATTCGGTGCCAGTGCGACATTAATTTCCTTTACTGGTGTATTGTCACCCTTCCTAGTCCTCTTCTTGCAGTAAGGGCAGACCCAGTCCCTGCTCACTATCACTGACTCGGGAATCGCAAGACAAGCTTTATGATAAATACCTGCACAAACACTACAGGTAGCGGCACCTGTTGGCGAAAGATACTTTCTGCACGCACCACAAGCAACCTTCCCCATGATGGTTCTTAGTTATCGTTTTCTCACAAATCGATCGATTAGGGTACAGCTACTACACGCTAGATGGCGTTGTTATGATGAAGAGTTATAGATGGCAGTAGTATTAGTATAGGTGAAGTGCTTGGTTTAGCCCGTCGCCACTAGATGTCGGGAGGTACAGCTACTTGTCACTAGATGGCAGTAAGGTAATCGAAACTGTCAGATTGCCGACTAGAGGGGTAAATCTACCCACAAGACAGGAAAAAAATAGCTTGTCGAAGTCTAGATTTTTCAAGTTATGCACCTTATCCCACGCACGCAGGAGATAGCAAACACTCACTCAGATGGTATCAGCGACTCTACACACACTATTCACTCTTTGATAGGAAAATATGTGGTTTTACTATTTTTAATCAAAAAAGTTTGTCTCACTGATGTTGTGAATGATCGTCCGTAACGTCAACTGATCGTCCGTAACGTCAACTAGTAGTAGATAGCTAAGTCTGACAGAACTAGTGGCAATGAACGAATAATTTATACATTAAAAAAACTTAACTAAGGATATACCTACTCATACCTAATGGTGTAAAAATATAAAAAATTAAACCATATCTTTCATATTGGTGAACTTAACTACATAAGTAGGTATAATAATATTATTGAAGGCATTTGTACTCCCGAAATCAATGTGCAAAGTATATATAGTT
The DNA here is from genome assembly GCA_963931895.1 of Eupithecia pulchellata. NCBI lineage: Eukaryota > Metazoa > Arthropoda > Insecta > Lepidoptera > Geometridae > Eupithecia > Eupithecia pulchellata. The sequence continues at coordinate 164,518 of OZ007532.1, forward strand.
GATAGAAAGACTTGACGCAAAACTTGAAGATCCCGTCACACAACACAGTGTAATTGGTATGGGCTTATAAAGCTTTCACGTTTGCATTCGCGAAAATTATAATTCTGTTAACCGATCCAAATCAGCCAAAAGAAAGTTCTGGGAACATTCTGGTATCGTTACATCTTTGACAGAGCTGTGACTGTCTCGAGGCACTCTTAACGACTTGTTTCTTTTTCGTTAAAGTTTGTTTTTGACATTTCTGTAAATCGAAAGCTTTTTTACTAGATCCAAACCAGCGTTCTTCCAGTTACTTAGAGTGTTTCTGAATATTTTTGTAATAATATATAAAATAGCATTGCGTTTGAAGGTTGAATGTACTTTCTCTTGATTAGGTATAAAACCTCATACAAATTTACGGTGGGGACAAACGGCTCCCGAAAATAATATTTTTTTAACAGGTGCCTTTACTTCCCATTTGGGATATAGCTAAATGGGGAGAACCAGTGACCTACCCAACGGTTCTCTACTAATGGTGACAGTTATGATTCGTTTCTTTTCCTAAATGAGTAAAAACCCTTCTTAGCCATTACATCAGGCTAAGTTCTAAATGCTTCTATAGATATGAAGACCAGTCAAAGAAAATGAAAATATTTTATATTCCAGCTGATCTGCGAGTCGTGAACAGAATCTATGGCTTCTCCTGAGGGTTAGCGCTGCTTCTGCATTGTTAATGAAGGTTTCAGTGTATCGTGATTCGACACTTCTCGCCGCAAATGTGGGATGAGCCGGTTGTTGACATGCAGGTAAGATGGAACCCTTCCTAACACAAATAATTATTTAATCCCTCAGGTACCTACAGCAAATTATACCTATTCTACTCTTCGTGTATAACACTTATGGTTCTCCTCGTGTAGGAAAGGACTACTACCATCACGCTTGTGTACCCTGCGAAAGATTGCTCTCATAAAGTCGATGTCTAACTTAACATCAGATTGGTTATTTGCGTGTTAAGTCAATAATAATTGTAAGAAAATTGTTGGTGCAGCGTAGTTGCCTTAACAAATAATCCTTGGGGATTGTTAGTAAAGTCTTTCTGTTTACAATTTTAAATTATAAGATAAAAACAATGAAACAAAATAGGCAAACTTGTACAAATTTGCCAGTGAAATTGCACTAAAACAAAATTTTGTTATAAATTGTATAAAATAAAATATTGATAAGCACTTAAAAGCGGACACGCTCCGACTATGTAATCTTGACTAAAGATAAATAAACCATAAAATAAGGTAAGGCAGTACATTGTAAAAGTAAATTGTCACAAACTTGCGATAATGTCAGCCTTCATAAACAAAAGAATGCTCAGGTTAAAGTTTTTATGTCCGCAAGTTTGAGCGGAGAATTTACTGGCACACTTTGAGTCGAAACATAAGCAGAGAGTGTAAACCCGGCGTAAAGTTTATGAACTGTCATATTACACGTGCAACCTAACGTATTACGGTGTACTTACGTCGCGAACATGCCATGCGATGAGAACTTTAGGGAACTAAAAATTGGAACACTGGAGCACTTTGCCTTCGCTCTTGAACCAGAAACTTGTCTCCAAACGAGTATTTCTTTCTTCGTCTTTCTTTCTTTCGAAAATGAAGCTGATAGGGATATGAATTGAAATAGTACAGTCGAAATAGTTACCCTAAGTTACTCTTAGGGTTGGAAGTAGCTTATTATTACTATTTGCTTATTACTATTAGTCCTGAGAGATGATTCGAGGGTGGGAAACTGTGCTTTTCATTACGAATACAAGGAAGTAAAAGTAAAAACGCAAGATAGCTATAGAAAAAAATTGTGAATTTTTATTTTAAATGAAATTCACTAATTTTTACACACAAACAACTGCTTTAGCGTGTTTTATGAAATCACTAGCGACTCGCTCTGGCTTCGCATGGGTGCAATGTGCAATGCTGTTACATAACCTTGCTCTTGGATCACTCTTTATATAAAAAACTGCATCATAATCCGTAGCGTAGTTTTAAAGATCTTAGCAGACATAGAGACAAACAAACAGACTGTGGGAAGCGACTTTGTTTTCTATACTAATATTATAAAGAGGAAAGATTTAATTGTTTGTGTGTTTGAATTGAATAGGCTCCGAAAATACGGGACCGATTTGTAAAAATCTTTCACTATTAGAATCCCAAATTTTCCGTGCTGAACATAGGCTATAGAATATTTTCAAAAACATTAGGGTTCCGCATGAAAAAATTATTTTTTGTTAAATACCCGTGCGAAACCGGGGCGGACCGCTAGTATACTATATAGTGAAGCGTTAAATCCATATCTGAATTAGATGAACTCATTGTAATACAATCAAATCTATGCAACACGAGAAAACTAATGAAGATTGAATTGCCGCGTTCCCGTTTTTTATTTTCTTTGGCGTCAGCTTTTATTTGTCACATTCTGCCCTTATCATGGTTTAATAGAAACGTGATAGCTGTCAGTTGAAAACGATTCTCCCTAGAGTTGAAAACTATCACTTTCGACCCGCTCTTCTGGCAATTTCTTCTTCGTACTTTCCGAGTAAAAGAAATAAAAAACCTTTTTTATACCTTCTGTTGATGCAGTGGAGGTGCCACAATAATGCCATTGGTTAAAAGCGAAAGGCGTGTTAAGGTAGGTGCAACCAAACCGTTAACAAAATTGACACATTTAATACAAAATTGACACATACAACTTTAAAGCATATATAAGCTAAAATTAATTTAGAAAATAAATTCTGGGTGAATACTCGTAGAAACAAAAACAAATCCCTTTAAACTACATCTCTATTTGTTAGTGAAATGTTTCAAGTGAATTAAGTCTGCTCAGCGGACCTCGTTGCGTGCAGAGTCGGTGCTCGAGCGCGGCGTGACGCGGCGCGGCGTGACGCGGCGCGGCGCGGGGCTCTTACTACTGAGCAAGACGTTACATTCCTACCGTTTACTTGAAAAGATAACACTATTAATAATAAGAAAACTGTTGTTATTTTTCTAACGGGTAGGAGGCTGTTTAAAATCAGTTATGTATTTAATACGGCTGTTGAAACTGTAACGAAAATTTTGTGATACTTGATTCTGTCTACCCAAGAGAATAAATAGTAAGACTTTTATTGGAATCGCAAACGTCCTAAGAAAATATTTATTAAGAATATTACTGTAGGCTACCAATTACAATTAATATGAACACCTAAATCTTCTCTGAAAATCTAAGCGGTCACAATAAAGCAGGGTGCCTAGAATGCTGGCAGCATTGCCACGCGTTGGATGGCGATGCTATTTCGGTAAAAAAAGCCAGCATTTCAATCACCTATGTACTATAAAAGTAGTTTTGTGAGGTCTCTATTTATTGTGTGCCCCAGGAATCTAATAAATAAAATCCGTACACACATATCCATACGTGGATTCCACTAATACGTTCGTATATCTTTTGGGACCAAGAAAATATTTGTTTCATTTCATTTCTCTGTGCAAGCAGAAACGACGTGAAGACACGTATGAGGGCCGACAGCGACCCATATTTTGGGGTAAAATAACTCCAACTAATTAAAACGGAGTTAAAGTTCCCCCCTGAGGGAGCAGTAAAAACTTGGCGCGGTGCGGCGTGAAGGCGTATTACGTCGGGCCACGAGCACTGGTTACTATGAGGCAAGTGACTGCGGAAGTGGACCATGCCTTTACTTAATCTGGATCATCAAGTCTGAGCTTTCCCCGCGTTATACGTCGCAATGAAACCGCGGACAAATGCTAAGAGATACTCTATCAACATTGAGAAATACGATCCATTCTAACTTTGGCTTATGTATTTGATCTTTGTGTTCAACTTGTTGCAAACAAAGCAGACCTACTTAGTTATAAAGCAGCTCACGTTATTAACGATCCCATTTACGTATGCATGGACGGATATAGCCGAGTTTAATTTCTGTGTTTTGACACTTTGTTAAAACTAACTTGCTGATTGCGTTGCTAGATATTCAGTGACAGACATTATCATGCATTCCACAGCGTTTCAGAAAATTTGGATGTGCCAACCAATCAGTTGAGCTCAGCAAAACCAACATGCAATGTGAGTGCATATTATATGACAGAAAAATAAAAAATTCAACGTGGGCATGCTGCCGCCTTCCTGAGCACTCTGCCAAGGCTTAAGGTCTTTAAGAAATGGATATTATTGTAGATGCTAGTTGTATCTACAATAATACCGTCTCCATCCATAACGCAATGTTTGAAAACGAAAGTTTTTAATCCGTGCGTCCTACCAGTTGACCTTCGGAGCGAGACGTGGACACTCACGATAGGGTTGGTCCACCAGTTCAAAGTCGTTCAGCGAGTTACGGAAAGAGCTATGCTCGGAGTTTCTCTGAAGGATAGGATTCGTAACGAATACATCCGACAGAGAACTAAAGTCATCGACATAGCTCAGAGAATTAGCAAACTAAAGTGGCAGTGGGGCGGCCATATTTCACGAAGAACCGATAACCTCTGACGTTAACGTGTTCTTGAGTGGAGACCGCGACTCGGTAAACGTAGTGTTGGACGCCCTCCGGCCAGGTGGGATGACGATCTACGAAAGACTGCTGGCAGATGCTGGATGCGACAAGCTGAAGACAGGGCGCTATGGTGCTCATTAGGGGAGGTCTATGTCTAGCAGTGGTCTAACACAGGCTGATGATGATGATGAGGATGATGATGATGAGTTGTAATTGTTTGATTCGGTTATTATAATTCTCTTTGTTAATTATATTCTTATCAAGGAACACAACGAGTATATACTTTGCCCGAATATAAAAGCAAATTAGATCCGCTGCAGTGAGAGCCGCACCCCGGGCGACACGCGCCGGCAATGATCGCCGCAGTTCTACTAACTAACTTAATGCTCGGCTTCATACTCACTTATCTCCTGTAATAGGGACGATTCTGTGCCACCTTTACTCCTTTAGATCAACGATTACAATACACTTGTGTACAGATTTATTACGAGCTCCAGGAAAAAGGATGATTGCCCCTTCCCTTAGGGAGACGGTTCGGCCTGAGTCGTGGTAACCGCCGAGGTTTATCAATTTATTTACTAAATCTATCCGCAGATCAAGTAAAACAACATCGTTCTCCTTAAAGGAACATAATATTTTGATGCACAGTATTTCAATAAAGCCATGTTGTCTGCTAAAAGCAGGCTTTCACGGGGTAAATGTAGTCCAGTTAAAGAGATTAAAAGATTAAGATTAAAAGGCTTAAGGGAAGTTCTGTAGAGGCATACCAAAGAGGATTCCTAACGAACGTTTTAGTTTCGACATTTCACATTATAAAATGACAGATGAGTAAGCGTGATATTACGAAATAACTTGGGGGAAATTTCTCACGATCATGAATTATGAAATTCATGGTAGCATTAATATGAATTCAATTTACCACCAGAAATCATGCTTAGCTGGATTTGACTAAGTTTGAGAGTATTGATTCGTTTCTGAAAATTTCAAAAAGCTTAATTGTTGGATTGCTTTTGGACCCATAGAGGTAGATCCTAATAGTAGCTCCTAATAATAGTAGCCCTTAATACTTACATTAAAATATTCAGAAATCCAGGAGTTGGGCGTTGACATTACCACACAGTTTGTAAAGCTTAGGTAGTGTCATAGTTTCAAAATGTATTTATAATGTAATTGTATTTATGAGCTGAATAAATGATTTTTATATTTTATTTTATTATCTTAGATGGGCTGCATATCAAAAGAAATTATTTAACTAACCCTATCGTGAAGGCCAATGTCAGCATTGCACGTCTTTCGGCAGAAATATAAATAAAAGCCCATAAAACAATAAAACAAAATTTAAAATGAATTTAGGATGTCCCCTTTGATATATTTCACTTTAATTTTGATAGGATAAAGTAGAGAAAGGTACTATAATAAACGTACTATGCTCAGTGTAAGGTCGTCTAAAACCACTAAAACAATATATAAATCCTATAAGTGCACTTTCATACATAACGAATGTGATGACAATATTTCTCAATGAAAAAATAAAATGGACGAATCCAGGACGATTTATTTATGTAACATCGTTGGTTTAGCATAATTTATTTAATTAATATGCTAAGAAGACAAAAAATCATAATGATTTAATAGAAAAAAAAAATTGAGGAAAGTTTTCTAAGCTGAAGTTAGCACGAAGCATTATAAGTTCAATATGTCCCAGGTACTTTTACTTGGCTTATTCCAGTTTTCCCCCTTGACAAATCTCCCTCAAAGTGAAAAACTGGAATTATAATGTTTAAATGTCCACATCTTATCTACGGACGTAAACAAATAATAGAGCGCAGTGATTATAACTCATAATACTGTAAATCTATAACTATAATAGATAACTAACTAATAAATAACTTTTTTCGTCTCTTCGTTCAACTTGTAACATAGGTACCTATGATACATGTATATTTGTGCAAAATAAATGATTTAATTTCATTTTGATTTGTTTTTTTTTTTAAACCTTAGGGGTTTAATTCTAACACAAAAGAGTTTGATTTTTAATTTTTATAAAATTATTTTTATCATAACATAACCTTTTGTATCTGCGATGCCATAAGGGTTTTGAAACCGATGTCTAAACCTTAAAAACGCAAAAGTATATACACAATAGTATCATAGTTATTGTTTATACTATTGTATATAACTTTTCGGAATGTACGCGATTGTATCAAAAAGTAATTAATGAATAAACTTAACTGAATTCCCCCCTCATTGGTTTTTCATATTCCATTTCCTTCCATAGTATTTCATACTTCCATGCAACATATTATGAATGAATGCTTAAAGCTGACGTTACAAGGTTCCACAGAAAAGCAGCGGAATAAAACCAATATCGAGTAACAATAAAACTGTAGTCCGTTATTATTGTCGGAGGTATTGGTGCTTCAGTTCCCGTTACCGATCTTAAGTATTTGACGGCGTAACGAGACGTTAACTGCGGCCCGTTACTGTCGAGACCGAGACAAACTGTATCGGTGTAACGTAAGACGAGCTTCTATCGCATTAAGACTAATCATATTTCGGATTACTACAAGATGCCGAACCTAAGATTATCTTCAATCTCGTTTTATTATTATGTCTGAATGGGACGGAACATTATCAAAGTAATTGTCCGACCGCGCTAATTTCTATTACCTATACACCTATACATTGTTAAATGATCTGTCATGGTCTGCTTGCGTCACAGTGATCGGCTAGCACAATATACATAGTTTTCTCGAAGCATTAAAGTAGTAGGCCAGCAACCACAAACACTGCTGAAGCCAGCCGGCGGTTTCAGAAGCGCCTCTACTTAGAAACCTGATCTAAACACCTGTTCATCAGCCAAAAAATGCACATATCCTAGTGAATACATATAAGAACTTCAGAATATATTGTAAACCTTGTAGACCTTAAGCTCTATTTACACCCTTGAAATAAATAAATTTGTAACAAAGTAACTACCATATTATCGAAAAATAAATGAACAGCCGCGTTGTTATGAAAGTAGTACAAACACAACTTATGACAACACATTCAATGGCGGTAAAAATATATCATCATCACCAGCCTATTATAGTCCACTGCTGGAAATAGGCCTCCCCTAATGAGCGCCATAAATGGCATTATCATTTGGGGGTATTGCTCTTAATCCCCACGCTGAGCATGCGGGTTGGGGATCGCAGTTCGGTGGAGTTGTTCTGCAGAGGGCGCTGCTGCCCGCCCCCCAGTGTGTCCCTAAGTCGCCTCTTACGACACCCACGGGAAGAGTTGGGGTGGTGAAATTCTATGCCGGCACCACACGGCCAGTAAGCCACAAAAATATATATGTACTTATAATTCCAGATCAAATCAAAACCCAATAAAATAATAACATTTTCTAAATTAAATTAAAAGAGTTGCTTCTTGAAAAATGCTATTACGATTCAAATGATTTTTGATGACTCGTAAAGTTAAATGTATTATTAAATTATTGTTATTTTATAAACTATCTGACCGTCTACCATTGCTACAACCTAAATGGGTACATATTGTGTGTATTCTGTATCACTTGTATAGAATTAGTTCTAACAAATTTTATGTAAATACCATAATATGATGCAATAAATAAATTAACTGAAATGACACAAAATAAAAAAATTGTCGATCGCTTATGAAGCGACATCCTTTTTTCTTCGTAACATTTCCTGCCATAAACATTTTTATGCCTATTAAAAATATTGACATTAAATTTAACTAACAGAATCTGTTTTACTAAATTTGTCATTGTTTTAGATGTTCACTGGAAAAATTACTTTTTGATATACGTTCCATTAATTTTATTTTGTTTACATGAATACCAATCACACTGACATCATACACATACGAATCGATTTCCGAATTATTATCAAATCATTCGCAAATTTTAATTTTTTACAACAAAATCAGCTGGATATTCCTTATAGTCTGGAAACTAACTCAGCGGTTTCGTATTGTTCCAAAACCGATTTCATACGTGTTATATTATTTTTTGTTAAGAGTACCTATTTAAACGTCGGCTTGTGTTCAAAAAGAGACAATTAAACAAAAACTACATTTTATTTATGTATATTTCTACTTCAAATAATAATCAAACTGCAACAAGACTCTGAGTGTTTTTTAGATGGTTGTGAAAGCTTAGCTTACTTACGTTTTTCTAAAATAACTTATCTTCGAATAACTTTGTAAACATCTGAATGTGGCGTTACCTCTCCTTGCATTTGTTTCCTGGTTTCATTAAGTATTCTGTCATGTCAAGCGGCCGAGAACTTAAAATGAGCAACAAACATTTCTCCTTAATAATAAGCCAGCCCTATAAATATTTTGTCATTTTATGGCTCTCGGGTAAACTCTTAAGACGGAGCTCCTTTAATATTTTATTTGAAGTGTCATGTTTTTAATATTTCTTTGGAAAAAGAAATATTAAAAATTGTCTGAAAATATCTAGCTTATCCTTCTTTTGAACTATATGTATAAGAAATATTAATTTCCTTACAAGGAAATTCATATTTCTTATACGTATTAGTAATATAGGTATTCGTCCTCAACTCTATTATGGCGAGACTTCATTTGTTTAGTGCTTGTTTGTTAAGCCAAACAAAAGCGATGTAATTTAATGGTTCTACCAACATGCGAACGTACCTTTATGAAGTCAGTAAAGGTACCAATTGCATCAATATCATCATGAGCCCACGTCAGTCAACTGCTGGACATAGGCCTCTTCTAATGAGCGCCATGCCACCCTGTCCTAAGCTTGTCCAGCATCTGTATGCAGTCTTTCGCAGAAAGTCATCCCAACTGTAATCTTTACGAATCCTATCCTGCAGAGAAACTCCGAGCATAGCTCATTCCATGGCTTGTATACATTAGTATAAAAAAATCCTTGTTCTTGTACTTTCTAATGTACACTACACACAGTGACAGTCCACCGTCATGTTGATAAAACACTATCGACTGTTGATAATGATACACGAATCAAAAGACCATGGTTTAATCATCATTAAACTGTGACAAGAGGTCCAGTAGTGGACTATTATAGGCTGATTATGATGAAACTGTGACCTGCATCTGGTCGATTGTGAGAACCGATGGAGCGCTTGATGTGCAAGCCGAACCGCATGCAGTAAGTATATTTCAACTCGGTATAATAGGCAGTGGCATGCATCGTTTCGGCAAATCAGCCGGTACCTACTCTAATTCACCTAACCTCGGTACTGCTGTTCGAAGTTTGAAGTGCTTTTTGTGGCGGGCACGTATTTCTATGGACACATTGTACGAACTACTAGTTCAGGTAGCCGGTTATACGTTGCGAAACGTACAAAATAGATCTATCCATCTTCTACATTCTCTTAAAATTTGCTTTTATTAATTTCTCCGAAAAACGGAAACTTATACCGGCCGCAAATTATCTACATATTGTTTAATATCGCACTAATTCATAACTTATACAAATTACTCCGTCTTGAATCGCATACATTTGTCAACAAAGGAATTACAAAATCAAAGTTTAAATAGTGAAAAATTTCTTATGACGTCAGTTGCAACAATTTCGCACCCATTTTTGGTTTTTGTAAGTTTTTGAACTCGAATTTGAGCTTTTTCCTGCGCTCGTTCGTGTATGTATTGTTGAAGTGGGTGTTTTAGTGATAACCTGGCTATGTGTATATTATGGTTGAATGTTTTTGTGAAGTTTACATTCATGAATTCCTTTGTTGATGTAAAATATCTTGGATTCTCAAATTAGTATAAAATACTACGTGACAGTGTACATAACTACTAATTTTATTATTCCAACAGACAACTAGTGCATTTATGTATGAATTGAAATATTATGAAACGCTCATAAAAAGTCTAAAGTATTCCTTCATGTCCGATCCATCCCAAGGTTGCCTGGCAGATATCGCTCATATCACTCATAGTGATAAGGCCGCCTTTTATACTTCCCATACTATAAACATATCTGTTCGTAATTTTATTTTTTTTGTGTCAAACAAAGTATTATCTATCTAAAGTTTCACACCAAAACAACCTCAAGTTTCACCGCAATATAAAAACCAATAATTCCCATCTCGCAAAAAACAAACTAGGCACTACGAGAGGCCGCATTCCTACTCAAAAATCCCTCATTTATGTTGAACCCTTTTGTTTCCATTGTGAAAGCCCAAGAACAGCAGATAATCTGGGGTCGGACGCGGCAAGAATACTAATCTTGGCCGGTACATTGTGCATAGGATTTAAAAGTTGCCGCGCTCGGGGTTTGTACATATAGGGCACCTAGCACTCCGCTGGTTTTACAAACCGGTTGGGAGGCTGTGCTGATATTGAGCTTGGTAATGTGCACAGTAGTACAGTAAAAAAATTTAGACAAGTTGGGTTCACTTGAACTTTTTCTAAATGTCTAGGACGGTTTGATAAGTGAACTGATTCATGTGTCTTTTGTGAATACTTATCTTGTTTTCATCCGTTGTTTTTTTCTTTTAGACAAGTATCTATTATGATATGAAAATGGTTGGGCTCTCCGCAAACTGTTGTTGTTTTACGATTTATTAGGGGTATTTTTACTCTTCTTCAAAAGTATTGACTTTTTTGTTTTGGAATCGTGGTGATTGCACCACGATTCCAAATCAGTTACGACCTTAAAGTTGTAAGTCTTTCTCCTTTAAGACCCATATAACCAGAGCTAGAATGATAAAGTGATACCTAAATCTAAAGTGAAGTGAAACATCAGAATTATATCAACATTTTGTCCTGTAGTACACGGTCGGCTCGTGAAGTCTGTCTAAGCCGCTAAGCCGCGAGTGGGGCGGATTATGGCCCTCAGATGTCATTTGTTGAGGCAGACACAAGACGTGTCTTTGCGTATGTGGATGAGGAAGATCTGATGAAGATCCTGGTAGATACTGACATATATTATTATGGGATATGGAGCTGAGTTAATTTTAATTTTTATTTATTCAGGACAACAAACAATTACACTCATAACTTACTATGAACATATTTAAACTTAAGTAGTCTACCTAGTTAATCTATGGAGACAAGGTGAACTAAGCTTGTGATACTAATATGCCGTCGCTTCACGGTTGTCCTCGGAAGATGGAAGGGCGCAAGTGTGTTGACGCAAGTAGCGTCTCACACAATGGGCCCTCGACTCCCATGCACCGAGTGTCATACCGTCTCTTTACATCGTCACGCAACAAACAATTTGATTCGAGAATAGTTGGATTCGATAGTTAGCGGTGACAAAGGCACGCCGGTTGATGTCGTTAAGGCTGATATACCGAGGTACATCGTTAAGGCTGGCGCGGCGAGTACTTTATTTATTTTATATAAAGAAATATATACATTTACAAAAATAAGTTTGTAATGTTACCTTCGTAGGCATGAAAAATAACGTAAAAATAGGCCGTTATATGTTACGAGCAGAAAACAATAATTTAAGTAGGTGAAAAATGTTCAGCTGAAATGAAATATCAAGTATAATTGATGTAAATAACTTCAGTTTTTGTCATCAAAATCTCATATCGGCTCTTTCGTCCATCTTTTGAATTATTATTGTGAAATTTTAATAAAACATCAGCTCGAAGTCACACAAAAGGCGCAAGGAACTTATGAAATACCGTAAAAAATTCACACCTTAATTAAATACTGGCGTCACTAATGGTGAAAATTTGTAATATGAATGTTTCAATGTAACGATGGATGTTTGTTACTTCTTCACGCACAAACGTAGAAAAAAGTACTTTTTGTAAGTGGTGACGACTTTTTCTGTTTTTACATCTTTTAATTATATTAAACTACAAATAAACGCTTTGGTTTGATTTTATTTTGATTTGATAAATTACTGAACGCGCGGAGTTGAAACTTTGCATACACGTAGCTCTTGGGATACTTTTTATCGTATAATTCAGTTTCCATGGCAGAGAAATAATCTTACAACATTTTCATAGCAAAAACGCGTGCGAAGCGCAGAATCAAGTCTAGCCTAGATTATCATAATTTTGTACAGCTACGGCGCTACGGGGCTACGGCGCTACGGTTCTGCAGTGCTACGGTGCTACGGTGCTACGGCGCTATGGTTCTGCGGTGCTACGGTGCTATGGCGCTACGGTGCTACGGTGCTACGGTGCTATGGCGCTACGGTTCTGTGGCGCTACGGTTCTGCGGTGCTACGGTGCTATGGCGCTACGGTGCTACGGCGCTAAGGTTCTGCGGTGCTACGGTGCTATGGCGCTACGGTTCTGTGGCGCTACGGTTCTGCGGTGCTACGGTGCTATGGCGCTACGGTGCTACGGCGCTAAGGTTCTGCGGTGCTACGGTGCTACGGCGCTACGGCAAACCAACGAGCTACGACAATAAATTGCTCCTCAGAGGCTTATCAGGGCTCCAATCGAAATTGTTTTAAGTTGAACATTAAAACCACTTTGTTTTACTACGATTGTTTATTTACCTCATTATTTTTATTGATATTGCTTTACCAATATGTAAGGGACCAGCGACTCAATTGTCTAACTCAGCTGGTAATCGTAATCGGCTTCAGTTTGTCATTTCAAACCTAGCCTGGACTTCGATTGTCACTTTCTTATTGTGTAAATAGCTGAAACCAAAGACCAGTTGAATACCTTTTAGACAATAGCGACAACATTCTGACTGGGTCTACAACTGGTAATGGTTTGAAGTTCACGGTAATAGTTTTCAAGTTAGACAATAAGGCTGCAGGTTGCCAACGAAATCTTAATAATTGCCAGTTAGTGCTACATTGATATTTTTCTGTACAAAATGGTTTCTTAAATTTATGCAACTACTCGTAACATATAGTTCACTTTATTCACGATGACATTATTATTGATATTTGGTATGTCGAATAATACTGATGATTGGTATGTCGAATAATAAATACTACAGCGTTCAGGGACGCTTCCGACTGCTATTCACATAAATAAGTTGAGCTGCCCCTAGATTGTTTGCAACCGTTGGTAGTTATTTAAGTTTTAAATAATAATTTTATTTTATTTTATGCTTTTTGTTAATATAGTAGTTCATTGCAAGAAATAATAGTACATGAAACCCTACCAAAAGGTAAGCAGCCAGTGTGTCCACCGCCACTTGCACCGCCGTCCGCGTCGCCGTGGCCGCCACGGTACGGCAATCATTCGGGAGGCTTGCCTCGCTCCGGAGTCTGCGCCCGCCGCCAGTAGTTCGCGGGATGTGGCCCGACACGCACGTGTCTGCACCGACCTGGCCGTGAACGCGGGTACTAACTCTAACGTAAGCGTAGTGCAGTGAGTTCGCGGTGACTGTGCTTGCGTTTGGATTTTGTGCCGGGGATATTACACTATTTGTGCGGGCCATTTGAGGTAAGAATTTATGTTTAATTAGTTTAGTATGAAGGTAAAATTAATGAATATGTACATTATGAAAAGAAGATATACCATCTATCTTTTCAAAAGACTTAAAACCCTAATAAATTCCACGAATTTTAAAAGTTAATTTCTTTTTTAACGTCTGAATTATAGAACTATTGTAAGTATATAAAGTAATCTTTGGGAAATTAAATTATTTCATGATCAGTAACTTGATTTATTATCTCGTTAATTGGCTTCGCCTCTCGTTGTTCGTAATGTAAGTCGCCGACACCTCCCTGGCATCTCCATCATTTGGCAGAGATGATACTCCGCTCATTAGGCGAGCACTTGCCGCCTACTCGAATTGTTGCCTCTAATTGAGCCATTCATAGCTCCATTAATACGTCAGTGATAACTACGTCACTACATCATCTGTGACGTTTCATTTGTTTTATGATGTGATTTTCTGTCTGAAATCTATTTTGTTTGCATTATTTTATTCAAAACGTACATTTCGATGACTTGTTTTGCGGTCGATCCGTTCCTGGTTTTTATATCCTGAAGTTATTATAAATTATAGGACTAAATAACTCAAATTAAATTTTGCATTGAAAAACAACCTTTCCATATTCCAAGATTTGACAAAGATCTACTTAGAATTCACAAATGTAGATTTCAGTTTGACATTCAGTTTAACCATATTTTCAAATTGGTTCTTAATGCTTTTTCATTTTCAGTTAAAAAATATATAAATTACTTCATTCACGATAACTCAATCAGATGGATAAATAAATGGCTATAAGCTTTTTATTGTAATTTGTGTTCATAAAACAGTTCAAGTAAGTATAAGTCGCCTCTGACCTTTCGTATTAACGGTTATGGCGGCGGCGCTGTTAGTGAACCAGCTATGAGTATTCATTAAAATAACGATAATGAGCTTATAAAATTAATCTCTCTACTTACGAGAGCGTGGGGCACTTCACAGCCAAGTAATACATGGAAATACATAAAAATAAATCCACGTAATAATTAAATAAAATTTAATTATTACGTAGATTAAAATTTCTATAAATAAATGACTAATTAATAAGCCATCATATTTTCAGTCCTTTCGCAATCATAGAGGCAAGTTCACAGTCCCCACTGCACCTTTCTAAGTTTCAAAAGGATCTATCGTAGCCATCCTTTCTGCATAATTTAGCAAAATCAATTTATATGGCTTTCATATTATGGACTCGAAGACCCTGGTCAGCAGGTTATTACCAACCTATCGCAGATATCAGCATATAATTATATTGGTTTAGTTTTAGTCGTTATTGAAAGTATATCAAACTGTCTGAGGTTTCACTTGCATTTTATCCAGGATTAAATCAAGCATCAATAAGGGTGTTCCGGATAAAAACCACACATGTCCAATATGTTCAGCGAAATCAGTTTACATGATGAGAAATATTGTATTCAGTTGAATGGTAACTGACCATTCAAATTCAGGGATAGTAGTAGGTAAATAACTTCTATCAAAGCAACAATGTAAAGAGTTTTGTGAGCAAAACGCCACGCCGCGCCGACGCCCCGCCGACACGACATTTCACTTATGAATAAGTGAGTTAGGTTGTGATTACGACTTGCGTTTTACTTGTCAGTGCGTGAAGTCGGCGTAACTTGATCTTATTTATTTATTGTCATGATGCGTGATGTATCTTGCGTATCTGGCGTACGTGTTTAAGGTAGCGAGAGGAAAAAAATTAAATGAATAGGTATATGCATACCCTAAACTTTTACAACTAAGGAATAATTTCGCTTTTGACTTAAGCTTTGAACCTGAATCAAAGCCATTATTGTAAATTTATTAAACCTACAATACCGATCCAGCTAGCTATGTCAACAGCACGAAACATTGTTGTTTTTGTCATGCGCGCAAACAGTAATAACGAGAGCTAACTACCCGCCGCGGCAATAATGTGCGGCTTCTGTCCCGATCACTTCGGTTTCCATTCTGTTTAATATGATGTTGTTTCGGACACAGCATATTGATTGCATGCTGGTCTGCGCTGTGTGAAAGATATGTTACTTTATTAAAATTCAATTTTCGACAAAATTGACGGTTTGATTCAAAAAGTTGATTAGTGATTTTCCGTGGAACGCCAGTTTACTTTACTTTGATTACGCGTTATTTGCTATTCAGAGCAACAGGGAAAGCTTTCACATGTTAGTACGCATCATCCTGCTACGTATTACATGCCAACACTAGGCTTTTGCTTCCACTCCAGGTATAAATATCGCGTGGGTGAAGAGCTAGAAAACAATAAATATTGATAAATAATTTATTCGTTGTATTGAAATGATTACAAAGTTGTTGGTGGTTTGTAAATGCTTTAAATCAAGGTTTGATCTTCAATTCAAGATCTCTTCCATAAGAAATCGGTTTTTTTACAAAACTGTATTCTTGAAACCATGTTCTACATAGTTCAATAGATTCTCGAGTTTCTTCGCTAGTGGTATAACAAAGTAACAGGATTTGAATAGGAGTCGGCGAGGTGACCGCGGGGGCCGCGTGAATCGCAAGCAGGATTGAACTTCCCCTCTTTATTATTCCGAAGCAGAAACTCCGAGATTTCATGTCTGAGGAACTCCATCCATCATCTAGAATGGAATATTACGCGCGCCGCCGTTTCTCAGCTCTGATAGCTTACAAATACGGATATCGGTTCTTACATTTAGTTTTCTGTAATTTTTCTTACCTTTTCCGTGAAAAGTGTTTGTTCAACTTATTTTTGCAGACATTGATATAAAAGTATAGGTACTAATTTATAAGTATACTTATTATTTAAGTTAACTGAATCTACAGTAGAGGAATCGTTTTAGTTTAGAATTTAAATGATTGATAAAAATAGAAATATAACCTTTTACTTGTAATTCATATTATGTACTAAATACGAAACAGTAATAATAATGCACATAATGATAAAAGATTATAATAAGATGTATTCGTATTATTATTAATGATACTTTTATCGTTATCGCACCGGTATCGTTTTTGGACCTCATAAAATAATTTGATTTTCTGAGATATCGCGGGCATTTCACTACGTATCTAACTGACTGCAATATCATAGAAACGCAATAAACAGTAGATATTCGGCTTCCTCCACTGTACGCTACGTAGTACTACGTAACTTCAAGTTGTTCCACAACGTACAGGCTTTATTGAGCGTTGTGCCGTGAACCGGGCGCCGCCCTCACGGGCTTGGGAGGCTAAAGTAAACGTTTTATTAGACAAGGACAATCCTTTCTGTTTTAATGGATAAAAAGGGCGCCAGTTAAAATCACAACATGGTTTGTTACGAGACAATCAAAAGCGTTTCGGATACAATGCGGTGTCGTGACGCTTGTTTGTATAGTATAAAGAACATGTTTTAGACATTAAGTACATAACCTACCGCAGAACGTCCGTAGACATCAAAGTGCGATGGAGTTAGCCAAACTCAGATTAATAAGAAAAAAACTGTGGACGGTTTATTTAAAATAACTACACTTCCCCATTGTCTTTGTCCGTTAGTCACACATTTAACATAGTGAGTGAGTGCTCAGAGGCGGTGAGTTTGAGTGACAGCGCCGCGCCGCCCTCTCACGGCCCAACAAAGGGCTGTAAATGGTCATTTTCCGCTCGGTCACCGCGGGCTGTGCTCTCTATTACTTCCCGCCGCCCGTCACTTCGAAACTGGACGTTTTATTTCATCATCATTATTGATATCTTGGTTTTGCGTTTCAATACTATAATTAGTGAATACTAATTTTAGTATTATAATTAGTGAATACTAATTATATTATTAAATACAAATACTAATTGTAACGCACGACGCTTGACTGATTTAAATAATTCTCTTTAAATCAGTCGAGAAAATAGAGACCTGCTTACTACAACCAACCTTAAAAATAAAACAAGCTCAGTCTAGAACATTGTACAGCTAGTGGAACTAATAAATATTTTGCCAGATATTAATATCTGAAATACTATCCAAGGCTGCCTAATTTACCAGTTTTTTCGACACACCAAACACATTGACGTCATGCATGTCCTCTCTGTATTGCATCCATGCACTAATTACCTATAGAATACATTTTACCTTTCGGTAGCTAGCACGTATCCGGTTTTAGCTGTACCGGGGTAAAAATATGTCGAATTGTCAACTGCATGCGTGGTACAGGTAATGGCTTCTAAAATAAATCATTGCGATTGCAGGGGCCCGACCTCAGCGTTTATTAAATTCGACTGCAGTAGTCGAGACGACTAACCTTACAAAAATACATATACTTAAGTTCGATAAAACTTAGACTTCCCCAAAACATACTTAAGGCACCAAGCATACATACACCATCTAGTTATATCATTGTGTTCGGATTCTTCGCGGCTTGTCGCCAGACGTGCCTCAGCCGTCAAGCGGCCATCTGTCAACGAGGAAAAAGGCTTCGACGGTATCTCGTAAACTGCTGCTGAATCGGCAGCCTTTGTTTGATTTCAGACGTTTCTGTTTTGGATTTATTTTCTCCCTGACGCGCGTAATCCCTGATGCTTCGGGTTCCGGATGCTTTCTTTGAAAGGACGGTGGAGTGTTTTTATAGGAGATTGTGTTCTGTGGAGATTTTTGTTATTTTTCTGAAGTGGTTTTATCACGGTCTTGAATAACACCAGCTTATATTTCTAGCAGCTGCCGCTAGCTCTTTATTACTTATACAGGGACACAGAAATACAATTTATACGTAAAGGCTATATAAATAAAAAAAAAGTATTTAAATGCCGATATAATAATAATAATAATAATGTTAGACAATCCACACAGCATTATCTAATCCCATGCTGAACAGAGCTTGTATTATGGGTACTAGACTGACATAAATAGATATTTTTTAATTATAATTTGATAGACGATTAAAATTTGAGTTGACCGATCGGAATACACCTATTCCGATCGGTGATCCTCTTAGACTATATACGGTGATGAGATATATAATTATTTACTGAAGTGACGCTGACGGTTGAATAAGGATTTATTTTCTTGCAATAATTAGGACCTCAGAAATCCCACCTTAAGGCTCCGGCGATGCATGTATTCCCCTACAAACGTAGTACCAAAATGATGGTGTCATTTTCACCATGATCTGCTATTTTTTGTATATACCTAAAATAGTATTTTTTTAATTTCCTACCCTAAACTCTTTTCAAAATACTTTTCTGAAATTCAATTAAATCTTATTGCATTTTTTTCATCAAATAAGACATGTTTTCTTAGTATTTGTGTTGATAAGTACATTATTTTAAAAAAGCTTGAGGCAAATCTGTTCTAATACAAATTATATCAAACCATGGTGAAAATATTCACCATGGTTTGCGAATTCAAATAGCTATTTATTTAGGTACTACGTTTGTATGTGAAATTCATCCATCGCCGGATCCTTAAGCTGCCAAATCTGGAAAATAAAAGCAAATAACTCAATTCGCACGCCAATCCGCACATAAAACAATTATGTTTCAATTTTCTTATTCATGAGGAACGCGTGACTGATTTACTTCGGCTCCATTGTGTTAGATACAATACAATATTGTGTTGGATCCTATTATAATATCACGTTACAACTTGGGAACCTAGGTGAACGTGGCTGTCACTCAAAGCTAGGATTACGTGGGACAGACAGACGTTATACATATTTTTCATCTTTACTTTCGACAGAGACGGCTTCTTTGGCGCCATGTTGAAGGTCCACCTGCAACAGTGAAGGTTGCGGGTTCGATACCCACTTCGGAACCAATGTTTTTACAATCTGCAGATATTCAGTTTGTTCTTGTCTCCTTATAGGTATGTTAAGTAAAAATATATCTCTATATAATATACTCGTATTGTATTATGTATATGTTATAGGTACAAGATGACTATCTACGAGTATTACGCATAACACAAGCTTTAGTAAATGTTCTGTGTGAATTGTCCAGGGTTACTTTTTTGAAATTGAGAAATGAAATTGAGTTCGCATCAATAATTGTTACCCAGGAGAAGAAAATATATTTTTCTTTTCCTGTGTATTTCAGATCTGGCAATTTTGGTCTAGTCCCGATTATAGTGATCTAGCAATGGCATTCCGTGAGACGCTCACATGAATTTTACCTTCGTCTATTTAAGCAACAATAAATTTTGTACAGAGGACAGGTCAGGCCGCAAATCTAGTTTACCTCAGGTCGTAAATTATAATGTCTTCGTGTATGTTCGATGTTTGTTGTTCCGTATTAAAACATCAAGTAGTTATCATCTATCCTTGATGATAACTAAATCTTATTATATATATATATTAATAAGATTTAGTTATCCTTTGCAGATTTGAGAAATCTGGTGCGAATTATAATAATCATTAAGTTAGTTTATAATTTCCCTAGTACCTCTTACAATTTTAGAAATAGTATATCTTGTTTATAAGGAAGTGGTAATATGGTTAACATTTTTTAATTAATTAATACCAAAAGATAGTACTTAGCTTACACGTCCAAGCGTAAATCTTTTGGTATACTACAGAATATTTTAACAAACTAGCATGACAAGGGCACCTTTTATCAAAGAAACAAACAAATAAACATCCTTTTTATTCGTTTATGTTCACAAGCTGTGTCGTGTACACGTATGCAGCAGAGTTGTTCTGTTAATCCCATTTCTCGAGCGTCTTCGTTCATTTCTACTTGATGGTAGTGGATGGCGCAGCTTTCATTGAAGATGTTCTTTCATTTTAATCCTGAGACTAGATAGAGATAGGGATCCTCTCTAAATAATTAATGTCGTATGTATCTAATTTTAAGATATTAAATATATGTAATATGTTGTTTTGTTCGATTTCATTAAAATTGGAACCTGATCGAACAAAATAATGTTGTTTTTATTTACCAGGTTGCACTAAACTTTCGCTCAGTATTTAAAAAAAAAAAGCAAACCTTGTTACTATTTGAGATTTGCGTTTTAGGTGATTAGCGGTTTTATAAATACCGACGGCAAGAACCAGAAAGTAATCCTTATTCAACAAAATCTGAAAAATGAAGCTGTGTGAACGGTTACCCTTGTTTTACTTCCTACTTCTAGGTGGTGTAAGCTACAAGTATCCAGTAAGATGATACACATTCTATAAACAACGAAGAGTCATGGTCAGAATACAGATTTGTGGTCAAAATAACAAACAATTTACATAGCTAATTTCATCAAACAAGCGAACTAAGTGTCTCTGGACTAAGTTATTAGCGGTCAGACATTGACGTCGCCTCTCGGGGGAAATCTATTCCGCTCCGGGTGAAACTACGAATATCATTTTTGTTTGAGTAATTTATTGCGGGATCGGATTGGTGACGTTGTATGACATCGATCGGCGCTGACACGGTCAGTTTAATTTGACAGTGCTCCTCGCTGACAGAGTAGTGTCAGCGCGCCCCGCCCGCTACAACACATACGTGTGTCACTTGTCTTTTCTTTAGCGAATGCTATTACACTGTGCGGCCAACTGATTTCGATTGCACGTACTACATAGGTATGCCTATTCCTTGACAAAGATTGTCACATTCACCGTCAAATAATCAGTTTTTGACAAAATATGTTAAAATGACGAATCAGTGAAAGCAGCTGTCAGATTAATAAACACTGTCTTGTTCTAAGTTTTATTGTATTAGGATATGCCTGAAAGTAAAATAATTGAAACTTTCAGTTAACTGGTTTGCTCTTTTGAAAAAGCCGGTTTCTAGGGAAATGCAGTCAGCACAAGACATCAACTGTGATTGCAGTGTTTTCAGAATTTCTTTTATATTTTAAAGTGCGGTGCTTTTGATCATTATAAATTATAATGTGTCCTCGAATTATTTTAAAGTCCAGTCCCAAGGAAAGATTGTCAAAAAAAGCAATTCGTTATTAGTAGCACATGAGCCGATGTCGTCGCAGCGGTATGTCAGCGCTAACCTATTATCACAATTATCGAACGCATTATTACCCACGTATCATGTCGTTGTTATGCAAAGCACGCGGTGATTATTATCGGCGAAGTCAGTCAGTATGCTGAACATTAAGAATTTAGGCTTTGCACACGATTCAACAAGCTGCCTTATCTACAGAATTTAAATGTCTGTAAACTATTTTAATCTCAGGTGATAAAGAATAATAGGAATTAGGATTTCTTATATTGAGAAGTGGTGCTACATAATAACTGTACATATGTAGTACATGTAACACAGAGAAAACTCTGCAACGAGTTATTGTATCGACAACAGACTAACGTATATACATACATATATATTGTTGTAAATACATACTTAAGATTTGATGAGGAGTTGTTGGTCCGTAGCGCCGGCCGTCCGTTAATTAGTTAATAGCTATCTCAGCTGAAGATAACCAACATCACACCAAACGTTGGCTTTATACAAATACAACTGTGGGACTCAAATACATTTAGAAAGCTCACGCAGATAAAGTCGAATAGATAACGAAAAGCCACGAAAATACGTATTCTTTTTTCATTTCATAATATAAATGAAAAGCAATTCTCGCGCAAATAAGATTTTTTTAGTCCTATGATATCTACTACAAATGTTTTTAACAAAACAAAAAACATCTAAAAACCTTTAAATAAGTAAACAGATAAAATAGAATACAAATTAAAATGTTACAAATACCTGCAATACCAGTCTTGTTGTTATGAGTAGGTAATTACTCTGGAAATGGAAACTCTGAATACAATCCAATACATTTTTATACTTATTTATCACATTAAATACATTCTGTTACAGATCACAGTCTGTTATACGAGTAGAAATATGATGAAAATATTTAAAATATTTTTGTACATTATAGGGTTTTGTCTATACTAATATTATAAAGAGGAAAGATTTGATTGTTTGTTTGTTTGTTTGTATGTATGTTTGTTTGAATTAAATAGGCTCCGAAACTACTGGACCGATTTGAAAAATTATTTCACCATTAGAATCCTAAAGTTTCCGTGATGAACATAAGCTATTTAATATTTTCAAAAAAGTTAGGGATCCGCATGAAAAATTTCAATAATTAAACCGTGCGCCGTATATTCAACCTCTTTTTCTATTATAGCGCGTCAGAAAAGAAAAGGAGGTTGAATAAGCGCACGGTGCTTGCTTTTTCTCTACGGCCAGTGTCAGTTATGGAGTGTCGAGTCAATATCAAAAATCACAATGCTAATCCCGATCCGTATGAAAACTGTGAAACCCATCGTGTTAGTGTGTATAATTTCTGAAATTTTTGTTTAATACCCGTGCGAAGCCGGGGCGGACCGCTAGTATATATATAAATCATTCATTCAGGTAGTTATAAAAAGTATATTTATAATTAAACCTATCTCTTAGAAAATTTGGTTTTATGTAAGTCCACTAATGGATTGGAAGAAAAAATGTAAATATTGCTGTTCTGGCGTTTGGAAAACACCTAACGTTTAGCGTTATGATTATGAGGTTATGTGTTTTCCAAACGCCGTATTCACGAGTACTTGGTATAGGAGTCTACGTTGCGTTCTACTTGATGCCGAGAATATGACACATGCTTTTCCTTTTTCTCGAACACATGGAAAGTATCTCATTATTGTTATTTTATAAAATGTTCCGCAGATTTTATCTCTGAAACGATTTTCACTTTATATACTTCCAATATCTTCCAATGGTATTTATATTATGTATATATTATGGTATTTATACAAGTATTGCATTATTGTTCGAAGAACCGATAACCGCTGGGGTAAACGTGTTCTTGAGTGGAGACCGCGACTTGGTAAACGTAGTGTAGGACGCCCTCCAGCCAGGTGGGATGACGATCTGCGAAAGACTGCTGGCAGATGCTAGATGCGACAAGCCGAAGGCAGGGCGCTATGGCGCTCATTAGGGGAGGCCTATGTCCAACAGTGGACTAACATAGGCTGATGATGATGATGATGATGATACAAGTATTTTAAATAATTTGATGACATAATTTTTTTTTTTTATTTATTTTTTCTTGAAAATCTTATTCTAGTTATTAAATATTAACATTCGTTAAGCCCTTGAGGATTTGACTCGAATGTTACATTCCTCTGGTTACATACTTTACGTTTTTATTACGTGAGTGATAAAACAAAATTTTTGTGTCTTAAACTACTAAGGTACCTAATTGATATAAACAGATAAAGAGTAAGAATAGTTATTGAATAAACGCAGCCCGAAGTGTGCAGCATATCGATGCAGTGTTCGGGCTTTCTCGGACGGCCGAGCCTCCCGAAGTTCCCCGAACACTGCAGAATGCGCCGACTTCGCTCTGGTACAGGGTGCACAAACACTAATTTCAATAAAATATTTTTAATTTTTAAGTTCTTTTTTTTATGAATTGTCATTTGTAAAAAAGTAGTTATATAAGTAAATTTGTTTTAAATAAGGATAAATTGCTAGTTTTATTGGTTCTTAATTTTGTGTACATAGTAGTTTTTTAATAAATATCTAATATTTTTATGTGTTAATTTATCTTTAGTAGTTATAGGGATGTTGTTTATTAATCTAGGAACTATATAGTCCACTTTTCTTTTTCCGTACACATTTTTGGCGTCTATTGTTTCAAGCTTTTTCTGTGCTACTTGTCTTGTATTTATATGATGACTTTTATAATTTGTGCAATTGAAGTAGTTTTCAACTAGTAACGCTAGCTCAACTCTCTCGTAGACAGATAATACGTTGCATTCCTTCAAAAGATTTTCATAATTTTTGCTGTGTTTTTCTTTTAGGTTTTTCGGTACTATAGCTTTTAATAGTCTTATTTGAAGGTTATAGATTTTTTCAAGATATGATTTAAATGTGCGGCCGTAGCTGCTTAGTGCATATAGTATGATACTCTCAGCGAGTGTTTTATATAATGTTAATAAAATGTTATAAGGAATCTTATATCTGAGTATAAAGAATTTTGCCAAAATTGCCCTTAACTTATTGCATACGTTATCTACATGCCTACCCCAGTTGAACCGGTTATCTATTGTTAAACCCAGGTAAGTTACTTCTTCGACAAGTTCTATAGGTTCGCATCTACAGTCTATTGAACTCTTTTTGTGCAAGCAGCTATGGTTATGAGCCAGTAATCTTATGTTTTTATTAAGGTTACTTTTATTTTGTCGCGAACATACATGTAAAAGTTTAGTTTTTTGCGGGTTAATAACAAGCCCAACATCATGTGACCGTTTATTTAGATTGGTTAGGTCTTGTTGTAATCTGTCCATGGCTACATCCAGGTCTTTGTTTTCCGCAACCAAACATGTATCATCTGCGTATTGGAACACCTTGCAATGTTCGATTACGTTCTCCAGGTCATTGACATACGTCAATGACCTGGAGAACGTAATCGAATATAAATAATATATATAATAATATAATAATAGACCAAGAACGGAACCCTGTGCAGTCCCCTGCGTTACCCGAACTTTGTCACTCATTTCGATTCCTCTTGTGCTAAGTAATTTGATTTGCAAAAGTATATCAGAAATCGTAAATGATTAGATATTTTATCCTACTTGTGAACTATTCCGACTGTTCATTTTTATCGTAAAGGTACTTCATATAAATCAAGGTAAACTTAAAGATAAAAGCTTTGTCAAAAAAACTACATCGATTACGTTTCTATTGTTTGGAGGTCGGAAGAGGAACCTTTTTGTCCGTTTTATTGTTGCTCTGCATAGTGACAAGGGGCTTTTAATCAAATGGATTGGTCTGTAACAGGAAGGGTTTGATTTTACAAGTCGCGTCCAACAGCGAAGGGGAGGGGAGGCTTTTTACAAATGACACTTGTTTTTCAAGTTTGTTTCATTAATCTTTGGGTTTAATGAGTGAATTTAAAAGGAGGGTGATTTTGAATCGGATGTTTTGAACAGTTTATGTTCTTACCTACCTACTTAGTAAGTGGAAGTCAGTAATCTCGAAACGGAAAATCATAATAATATTATAAACACGGAAGTTTGGATGTTAAGATGTTTATTTGATCTTCACTCACGCACTAACGACTGAACCGTTTTTGTAGATCTAACTAATCGTCATAGGAACGTTGCGTGCCTGTAATGAAATACATATTATGTATGTATATGGTACTTTTCATAATCAAAAAGGTTCCACGGGATACAAGTCGTCGTTGTGTGTGTCGTCGTAAGTGATCGTTTTCATAGAAACATATAGAACGAGCCTGGATTTTCCGCCTGAAAAAAATTGTTGACTCCTGTTATCTTTCAATCATTTTGGTTTTAAAACTGACTAGTAATGAAAGATATTAAGCCGGCTCTACACTCGCGGTGCGAACGGCCGCGACAACTGCGAAACGCGAGTGTGGATGCGTTCACGCCTTCGCGTAGCTTCGCGTTCGCGCTTCGCACCTTTCCCGATCAGGAGGCGGTTTTTTGGTCCGCGACAAAGGGTTTGTGGCGCGCGAACGTGAACGCATCTACACTCGCATTTTTCCGCAGTAGCGGACAGGACATCGTAAGGAGTGGTTGCAGAAATCACGTCGTCGTTGTCCATAGTCACGAACAAGACTGTGAAGATTTGCGAGTGTGGAGGGACACAGTTCACGCGTGGATCGCGACATACATTCACGGCGTGAAATAACGGCGCGACTTCACGCGCGAGTGTAGAGCCGGCTTTATGGTATCCTAGGAATAGGAAAACAAGTAAGGAACGCCAAATCAAGAGATGTGAATATGATCTACCAAAAGTCAAAGTGAGGGTTATGTAAAGTCAAGTAAAAGTGAAAGCTTGTTTAGTTTGTTGCACTATTCAAACTCGCTTCATTCAAATGAACGAGATGCTGTACACAGAAAATCGTACCAACAAGAGCGAGTGTGTCGCCGCGCGATACAACTTATTGAGAATAAACCAGAGAACACGTAATAATATACAGAATAATATGTAGAAAGAGATAACCTACTTTATTAATTATGTCGAAACATCAGTCTCATTTTAAAATGTTGATTTCTTTTTTATTTAAGTTTATAATAATAAATCATATATTATGTCATAACTATAATTTAAACAACGAATGACAATTATAATAATGTCAATATTTTGGCAATATTATAAAGGCGAAAATGAGTTGTGTGTCAGATCTTATGAGGCATAAATCTTGAATGTTCATGGTATCACTTTACTGGTACTGGCAGTTTCAGTGCAATTTTTATAGTGATTCAGTTCAGTTCATTTATTTATCTTTTGACAAAATTTACATGCTCTTATGCTATGTTCACATGCACGCCGTGTAGCCCGGCGGGCTGCCTGGCGGGCTGCGCGGCATGCAGCCCGTCCCAGGCCGGCGACAATTCAAGCTGTTCACACGCACGCGCCGTCGCGTCAGTCAGTGCATTTACGGGCGTTTACGGGCTCGGGCGTACTGTTCACACGCTCGTGAACGTGAACGTGCACGTTGAATGTCGAGTTGAATGCGCGCATGTGAACATAGCATTAGATAAGTCACACTTACAATTAGAATTTATAAAACTACTAAACATATATCTTAGCTTCAGTACCTACTCATATTATCACAAAATATGTTATTATCAGCCAAAACTAGGTCAATTGTATAGTAGCTCTTATTAAATAGAATTGTTATAATAAACACAAATAGTTCGTTGTCAGATTTGTTCCTAACTTCTATAGGTATTTTATTATAAAACTTAATAGAGAGACACGTAAAGCTATTTTGTATTGTTTATAATGTTGTGTGGAGAACCACAATGTTTTCCTTATTTCTAGTGTTACATGAATGTGTTACACGACAACAGTAAAAACATTGTTCCTATACCATTATAAGCCACATCATAAAAGAAAAAAAAACTTGACATCCTTGGATCCGTAACTTGCACAGATATTTCCAAAACAATAATGCCTGATGAATGTTTCCTCGGAACCGGCGAAAGTTTACTGGTTCAGAACCTGAATGTGAAACTCAGCTCGAAATTATATATTTCAACTGTACAGGCATAGGCTACGAAACAGTTTTCTGAAAAATATTTTCGAGATAACTCTCTTATTGACTTTTTTCTATTAATGTAGTCTTATCTTTAGATAACAAGACAAGTTGACGATAAAGACTAACTCTAGATATCCACGAAGAGCTCACTCTAGTCTAATTTTACTAACACAAAAACACAGAACTGCGGCTTTCCGAGGTTCATTCTACTTTGCAGCGTCTCGCTGTTGGAATGATTTGCCACCCCCACTGCGCCCAATCTTTATTTACGTTCAAATCTAAGTTTAAAAAAATGCTTATTTCAACTCAAAGAAGTTCCTAGGAAACCCTATATACCTCTAGATATAGCTACTGTAATTAAACGCTAAATTGATAAATTATACTTACTTTCTTCATGCATGCTACTCTTCTTTTCTCTCTATATATCAACGACCATGTTTATAATTCTATTTTTATTATTGATTTGTTGTGTGACGTCACTCAGAGGTTCAGTCTGAAAACCAGCGTCGTTAGCGTCCTCGGATGGTGACGACATTAAGCTGAGACTGGACCTATTTAGCCGCGCACTAGAGAAAGACCAATTGTCAACATCTGACTCTACACGTAGTGTTTTTTGATTGTTTATGTTGTGTGTTTTTAGTAGTTATCTATGTTTAGTTTTAGCTTTCATGTAGAGTTTTTTAGTGTAGGTTTTTTTGTTTTTATTGTAAGTACTTTCTCTTGTTTTTTTGTGTGTGCTAGTAAAGTTATTTTCTATTCTATTCTTATATGCTATTCTATTCTATATTCATAAGCTTCGCGGTTGGATGCGAGAAGCACACGTGAGATGATTGGGAACGGAAGCAGTATAATGTACCCAGAAACGGATGAATTCAGGCTGATAGAGGTAATAATAAATAAATAAATGAATAATGCTGGACAATTCACACAGCATTATCTACTGCAGATCTATGTAACTATGAATAACAAAAGCGAGGAGGAGAACATTACCTGCTGAGATACTGTGTACAACTAGTTGAACTCAATTAAACCACAGTCACTATGTCAGCACAATAATACACAGCAAACCTTTGTTATTATTTCAAAGATAATTAACCAAACATATACTTATTTTGCTTTAATTAGCTTTGAGTATATTGTAGTATTTAAACATTTACTTTAGGAACCCTTTATTTCAGTATTCACTGATGAGTGTTACGCACGCTTATAAACCATCTGGTTCAATAAATCCGTACACAAGTAAACGCGCGCTTCTGTTAAACACGCTTTAAGCGCTTGTAAGCACGCGCTTCAGAACGACTTGTTTGTTCTCGCGAGTTGTTTATTTCTATTGACAAGGCAGAGTCAAATCCCACTGGAACAAGAACCGCCCTTGAGTGGGCATTCTGGACTTTTAAAAGTAAAGCTTCCAGTTTTCCCTATGAACAAATTTTCTCGAGGGGAAAAAAATCATAAAATCAGGGAGAGGGAATCCTGGACTTTTTAAGTTATTTAAGGGAGGTAAAAAAAGTAAAGTGACACGTGTAACATGCATATAGGTGTTTTAAGTTGACTTATTCTTATAATAAAGGAGTTAGTACATGTCATAAAGTGAGCTTCATGGTTTGCTGTGTACTTCCTTAGCTGCAAAAATATTTTTCCTATACATTTAATAACCAGACGAGACGTAAAACGAGTCGCAAACCAGACCCTTGCAGATATTGTTAAATTGAACTGAAAGAGTAATTGTCAAAGAAAGCATATCCTTTGTAACGCGAACTAATTCCTTCAGATATGAGAACACAGGCATTCCGGTGCTTGTCGCCTCTGACGTGAGCGTCGTGGGAGGAGTCGTAACCTGCGCATGTTCGTTATGCTTGCGTTTCAAGGATATTATTACTTTGAGTTCTTAGTTTCTTTGACAGTACAATTTTTGTAAATTGTAAGATCCCAAAAATATGAAGCAAGAAGAAAATTATGTTATTTATTAGCGATTATGGAGGATACGTAGTAAGCTGGGAATCCGATTCCCGCCTTGGGGCAAATATTTGTACGATCTGTTAAGGTTCCAGGTTTCATGGCAATTTTTTATAAATAATGTGTATTGTATTATATTGTATTGCAGTAGGAACATATGCCAGTGCATATTGACCGTACTTATGAACGGTTCCACCAAACTGGCGACGGTGTGCGACTAGCCAAGGAGACGCTAAACACACAGAGCCGATAATATTGGCCACCACCATGAAATTAGTTAGTTGTGTATTAGACTACTTATAAATTATGAAAGCAAAACATTATAATAAGCCAAGTCCTGATGTCCACTCGTAAAAGGCGAGTGAACGATCGCGGCCTGATGAGCAGACGTGGACGTAGACGTATTTTAAGGTTTTTCAGTAATATCTCACATAGTGGCTCATCCCGCAGTCTCTAAGAAAAAAGGACTTTTGGTAGATTCATTTTTATTGAAACCTATTGTCAATTTTGTGGACAATTACAAATACAAAAAACTTACGAACAATTACAAAAAAAAAATACGAATTAGATCCTTTGCCATGTCACTATGGCTTCATCTTCAATTCTTGTGCTTACCAGGAAATAAAGACAAAAGAAATGTTGCAGGCCGCTACACTCCCAAACCTACAAAGAGGAGTGGCCGGTTGCCACGCTCGTTATTAAAATCAGAAGACGACAATCTTCAGATTTCATTATTTGTTCAGGCTCACAAAATAATCACTCAGACACATTTCAGCTTACATCTCGTTTAGTTGTAGTAGATGTAGGCTTATTCAAAATGTGGATCAATGTGTCGCGCATGATGCTGTTCAACTGTCCCGTTGTGTAGCTATTGCATATTTTCACATTTGGGAGCATCGTATATATTATGTGGAAACTTAGAGGCAGAAACATAAAATAACAAAATCCAAGTGATTAATCTATAATAATTGGAGATCCTAAGAGCAAAGCAAAATCTTACCTATCAAGTTTCAGCTTGAAGCTAAATTTGCGAAGCGATTCCTTATATTTAATACGTTAGAAGCTGTTTCAGTTTCCGGGATATGAATTCCGCTTCTTGCAAAGCTAAACTGCAAGTCTGTTATCTCAAATTCTTCAATAAAAACACTTAAATCTTTCAATACTTATATCTCCTAGAATGCTAAAAAATTACTTTTTTTAGTGTAAAATAAACATTAAAATTAATTAATTAATTTTTGCATTCTGAAAAATGAAAGCAAACTTAGCAAATGTGTATTTATATCTTCTTTTGCTTATACATTAAAATAAGGCGATAAATACATACGAAGATCTCATAATCTAATTTTATGTGTTTAGTATCGAAATCTGCAATGTTAGTCAAACATTAAAAAATAAGATTGCAAAAGACTATTCACTTTTATACTAGAAGTTTTACGAAAAATTCATAATCCAAGACTCCTCCGCAAATACGTTCTTCGCTAAAAGCCACAAAACGAGCTCGAAGAGGACGCAGGCAGCTCTTATCTCAGTTGGTCAAGTTCGTCTGAGCATTCCAAATTATAATTATTGAAATTTTTGTTAAATACCCGTGCGAAGCCAGGGCAAAACGCTACTTATTAATATTAATATGACATTAAAATATTGAAAGAATTTTGTCGAAAGAGGATTTCATTTGTATTTTAATATATGTCAAGCAAACATGCAGGTCTCGACAGAACCTGCGCATTTGTCTCCCTTGGGATCGAGGCCCTCAGTCCGTGGAGTGACGAGATTATCCGATGTTTTTAAATATCTTAGGGTTTTTTTAGTGAGGCTTTGCAGCCAGCTTCTTGGGGACGCCTATTGATATGGTTCAGTTGAATTACATGTAGATTGTTTTGAACAGTATGCTCAACTATTTCAATTGTAAATATAAGGCTAATTTGGTTCCGTTATTTCATCGTAATTTTCCTTGTTAATAAAGACTAAAACTAAATAAAAGAAACTGAACTCAACAGCAGATGATTAAAATTTATACAAATTGAAAACATAGAGAGGAATTGTGATTGAATTAAAAAGTAGTATTGTGGCACCCACCGAAGTTTAAGACATCTATCCCTGTGTGAACATGCCGTTAGTCAAATTGAAATGCAAAGACACAAGTTGAAAAAGTATTTGCCGGTCGTACTTTCATGAAAATAGGTTACCATAACAAACATGCAACAATAAAACCAGCCGTTCTACGTTCACTGTGCTAAGACTTTCATGAATAAGTCAAGAGGATGAGTTAGTTTCTGTTGAAATTGAGAGTGTACCATTTATGATAACAATGCTGTGGGCTTGATAACAGCCTGCTCTCAAACGTGTTATCTTTGTATTCGAGACGAGAGAGACCTTTGTTTGGATTTAAAGTGGAATATGCAATTACATTAACTACCTTTTCAAAACAAAACAAAACACAATCTTCTAAAACCAGTTTGTCTCGAAGATTTATATGCTAGCTTTGGTGTAATTAAGTTTGAGGCGAGATTAGCCGTACAGATCGGAGTGCTGGTAGATGGTTTTAAAATGTATATAAAATGTCAAAAGAGGTCTGCAGTAGGTAAATAATGTGATCACCTTTATTGTGAACTACATAAAGAGTGAGAAAACTTCTGTTAATATCTTTAGAAAATTGGGGCCTAGTGCTGATAGTCATTTGTTATGCTTGAGAGCGCACAGCGCAAAAAAACAATTTTATTCCTTATAATTGAAGTGTAGTCAACGAGTAAGGTTTTCTCCGTTAAAAATTATTATTACTTACCAAGGGTCTTCGTAAGCGCACGGGTGGTTCGTAAGAACAACCACAAACAGTCATCGTAGATTAAGTGCACTTTATATTAATAAAAGACCATGCACAGCAATATTTCTGCGACACAACTATTTTCTGACACTTTTAATTTAATAAAGCACCAACAAAATAACTTTTTTCCTCTCCGTTATAATAAATGTAAAAATAATATTTTAAGAATGCCTCACCTCCTTTTTCTATGAAGAATGTGCAATTTTTTAATAACATCAGATGTAAATCAAAAGTGTATCAGTAAAAAAACACTAACATACTGACTCAAACATCCACCCATACACACACACACACACACAAACACTTGTAGCTCCTGTTGCCCGGACTGAGAACGGTGTTCTCAGGTTCTCTCTCAAATTTTAGAGAGCTTAAATTTTTTGGTTATAATATTGCATTATTTTTTATAAATATTAATAATAAATTATTTATTTTATCTCCTAAGAAAAGGTTTGCTTATAGTTAAATCTTAGGGACGAACTACACATGGTAGGTATATTAAACCAGTTAAAAGTAAAACAATATTAAACTGGTTCTAAGTCTGGTGAAATTGGCTTCAACGCTATCCTGAGTTAGCCTGCGACACAGTTTCCAACTTATGCGCTTTACAGTATCCCTTTGTATTGAAGCTATAATAATTATAAAATGCAGTACGAAGTATAGTGATTAATTAAGTATTTTTACGAAATAAGCTAGCATGTTCTAGGGAGCTCCTTCCATTCTATTTTGTTTTTGAAAACACGTAAACAAAGGTAAAGTTTTTTATCTTACGCAAAGTATACACTCTTAAAGCTGTATTATGAGAAATTATTTATTGAATATATTTGGGAATCCTTTATCCTGGATTTATTACTAAGGTTTATTTTAGCTGGATAAGTGTCCCTCTATCTTGTACCTTCCACTGCGGCTGACAGAAAACATTAGCTTAGTGATACAAACTTACCTCTGTTATTTTACACTGGAGAGGTTTTGGTAAGAGTAAGAAGAGCATAGGTAGACAAATCAGGAATGAAAATAGGGGAAACATTTTGGCTGAACACTGTGCAGAGCAATCAGGCAATGCATCCACTACAGTTTTGTTGAAAAAATGTACAATATACGCATTTATATTACTTTTTAAGACAAAAGGGTCGGGTAGGCCTATAGCTAGGTAAGAAGACGAGCTCAGAAAAATTGCTGGCCCCGACTAAATTCAATTTCAATTTTCAATTTATTTATTTAAATAGAACGGTCATACAAAAATAGCTAAATATAGAGAAGACTGGCTATCTTTGGAGGAGGCCTTTACCTGCAAAGGGGTTCTTGCAGAAAAGTAAACAAACAACAATAGTTATATAAGTCAAACATTTGTAATCATTATGTAAAAATAGATTTAAGAACCAATTTACTGCATAGAAATAAAAGGCGTGTTATTAATTTTTTACTTTATTTATTTATATAACTTTTGATGCTAAACGGATTGATTATCTTTATTTTACTAGTAAAAGCTTCAGCGCAGCTTAAACAAAATTCAAACATGTGAAGCATCATGCGTTTGATTCGAAATAAGCATATCGTCATTTATCTAACAACACCGCTCAAGTAATTTTTACTCACTTTTCAGGAGAGACTTAAAACTCTACATTTTATTTAATTTAAAAGTTTTAAGGCTGTAGTTATTAACATGTGCTTTAATATATACAACAAATGTTTTAAAATGCCTATTTTATTATTTCTATCGACGTGCACATTTTTAATTGACTTACGCGGTATTGCGTGATAATTTTAGGAGACTTAGGCGGTGATAATAAGAAAATGTTATTTGTAATGAATTTAAAAGCAATAAAAATTCAAGTTTTTTAATGAATTACTTATAGGTAACATACAATATTTTTTGTTTATTAGAACTTATTAATAATTAGGAACTTTACTCAGGTAGGTATTGGTTTGTGAAAACTGGAATCACATTAACGAGATCAACTTTTTGTGTTGAGTTTTACAATAAGAAAAACGTTAGCAGAAATACTAAAAAAATAAAACAATCATCTTCTAATGAATCTAAATAGGTAGGTACTTATACCTTTAGAATTATAATACTTATTCACTATGCGGTAGTTCAACGTAGAATGAATGACACGTTTGCGGTAAGACGTTTTTCAGGTCTTGCAAGTCCTGATACTTACGCCTGGTAATCGGTATTTTAGCTTTATTCAATTTCATCAGTTGATTTATTGGTTTGATGCGATACAGTGGTGTAGGACGTTGTGGTAAAGGCTGTAGTTCATGATCGAAATTATTTTTGTACCATATTGTACCGTTAGGTCTGTATTGTAAGACACGTAAATCTGTTACTACTGGGTCACCTGACTTTTTTCCTGGGCGTATAGATTTGTACACCAAATCTTTACTAAAATCAGTAAAGAAAGTGTAATCTAAAAGTCGTGCTTCGTATGGTATCGGATCTTTCCTTGCTGTCTTTGTTATCGATACGTACCTACTGCTTTGGAAGGTAAATTTCTTTACGCTTTAGTTTACATTCGATAGCGCTGTGCACTGGATCGCACTCCATGTGAGTGTGACTTTTCTCCAGGTACTTTTGAGTAATTATAGTATTTTTTTCTAAAACCTTTTGCAAATGATCAATGAAACATGAAGCAAAAGCCGCGGCCTCCAGCGTGCAATTCGATTCACCAAACCAATAGCACATTACTTCCTTAGTTGCTAGGTTGTACAAAGTGAAATTGTGTACACACAGCGTGATTTTGTAGTAAATAGCACTAGCTTGCAGATATGGAGCCAATTTTACGGCCTGAACATCCTATTCTTGTGTGTATTACACTTCTTAGAACAAATTCCACAAAAATAACACTATAAAACCACTAAAATCAGTAGTAGTAAAGTATTTTTCGCTCGCAGTATGGCGGAATGCCGATTTGAGCGGTGTTGGCGGGATAACCGACTTATGCGCTGTCACTATTATTTGAATATTGGCCTCTGATTGGTTGATATCGTTGAATCTGACAGGCAGTTTAACGCGCGAATTTAAAATCTATCCAATGACATCAAAATGTCAATACCGCCAAAAATCGACTTGAGCGGTGTTGTTAGATAAATGACGATATAGTGTTACGTCCCGGAGCTCTTTCTCTCCCTTCGTTTTCCCGGTACGTTGTCTAAATCGGCGGGTTCGACTGCGGCTACACTCCGTCCCTACGACTTCCTTATTAGCACTCTAAGAAGCAACTTCCTTATCTTGCCACAGACATAAAAAACGTTTCTCACCTTTATTCTCCTGCAAAAATCCGAGGAAAGTGTTTACATTTTAGACGGGAAGTACTTTTTTTAGAAATGTTTTAAAGAAAGAAAACCGGGCCTTGAAAATGTTTTGATGAAAGTGTGTCTGCGAACAAAACAATATTTTAATTTTGAAATATTCCCTTTCTTGTCCATAATAAAAACGAATGTAGCTAAAATGACATTACAAAATAATATTATAAAATAGTGAACAAAAAGACAACTTTGTATACCTAGGTGAGCATAAAACAGTTTCAATGTGCTCAAAGCACTTAATTGGCCTTATAATTAAATAAACATTTTAAAATATGTTAAAAAGCCTTTTTTATTCTTATTATTTCAGCCCAAATAAGTTAAACATAGTCACAGCTTCAATCCAAACTTCAACCATCTTAAAAAGCCAAAGGACCTCCTGATAGTTACCCTCTAACTTTCTTAATTAAATTATAGAAGGAACAATATAATTTCAGTGTTAAAGATTCCAGACGCGTTGCAGTCATTTTCATCTTATTGGAGTCACTAATGCTTTTCTTTCCAATTATGTTTGCCCTTTTTGAATATTACATGAGACGCACTGCGACACGCTTGCTGTGCTGCAAAAAGGGTAGGGAGCGAGAGTTTTTGTCTGAAAAAAATTGTGAAGTATAAAATAAAAGCATTTTTAATAGATAAATGGGCTTGGTTCAACGAATATAGTTATTCAAAACGATAAATTTTCACATAAATGTAAATACATGTACAATGATCTTATTAACTTTCTAAATAAATAAGTCCTAAATTGCCATTTTTTGCATTGTTTGTCAATCGTAGCAGCAAGTTTATTGATAACCTTACGCTAACTTAACAAATGTTGTCATAAATATACAAATTGTTTAATTCTTCTTCAATACCTAAATAACTTAAAGAGTTCAAAGGTTTGAGATGTATGTGTACCGACTGGTCATACATAAATCGGAATGTAGACCAGATCGCAACTTTTCATTTGGGCACCTCAGAGCGCTGCCCACCTCATGTTATATTGTGATCCTGCCAGGATTAAAGCCGTATCAGTAAAACAATATTTTTGTCAGTATATAACAAGGGTAAACATTCATCAACATCAATTTATAACATATATCATAACATACCTAATTTATATTATTTCACACTGAAAACTACTAGACCGATTTGAAAAATTCCATCAAAATTAGAATCCGAAATTTTCCCTGATGAACATAGGCAATAGAATATATTCAAAAAAGTTTGGAATCCGCATTTATGGTAATTTTTTTTTTTAAATACCCATGCGATGTCTCGGTGCACCGCTAGTATAAGATAAGGAGGCAATAGCAGAAATTTTAACATCTCTTTTCCAGTCCCATGGGAAACCTTTGAAACGGTTTTGTGCAAACAGATTTATCACCGTATTTACATTGGTTAAACCCATAACAATATGTGTTATTTATAAATTAGCGGACCATTTGTGCGGAAGTACGGGAGTGTGGTCGCGCTAAGAGCGAACTCGTGTTCCACGCTCCCGCGGGGCGTGCCGTCTGCTCCCTGCGATATATTCACAACTTAAAGCCTTTTTAATAAGGTCCACTTTATTACCTCTTTTCGTTTCAACAAGTCGGCTCAGGGTCACTTTTCTGGGCTTAATTAGGTTTTAGTCCTAAAATAATAATCTTTCCAGACATTCTCTGTATTTTCGCGTATTTTTCTTGTGAATCGTAGTTGTAGGATATAATATGTTATAATTGTTTCAAGATCTTTTGTAAATGAAGGCTAAAGATGAATGTGTTTATTATTATGTCGACTACCTATGTCATGGTTATTTTGTTTTATCAAGAAATAACAGTGAATTGCTTTCATAAAACTTCAAGCAAATCAAGTTCGTAAAGTAATCTACTTTATATGTAATAATATCTCTTTTACTTATACATATTTTTATGTAAACTTAGTTAAGTGCTATCAAAAACAAAAAACGATCAGTTATCTGCTTACATTTTAGCTGAAATTATAGAAAACTGGTTTTTAACTGATAAGCAAAGTAACGAAATATTATTTTTTTTTTACTGCGAGGTAAATTATATACGAGTAATATCAAAAACAGAATAAATTTAGTTGAAAGGTAACACAGATGAGTATTTCAAGGCCAGTATAAAAATATATGCAAATAAATATCAGTGTTGGTATAAAAAATTCATTTCCATCATACACATTCGTTTCGTGGAATTGAAATAGGCGGAACCTCTATAAAGATAATCCTATCCAGTTGCTCTTTGACGGGGCTCCCGCCTTCTCCCCGTAAAGCTACCGAAATATGCTATCCGAGCCGAACCGAATGGGTTCAGGCCTTTCCAATACTTTTAACGCGATATTTATGAATAAAAAGCGCTTTAATACAAGCGCTGAATAAAAGTATCAAATAAAAATGGCCTTACATTTTTATGAAGAAGTTTGTTCTCGATAAATGCAATTGAAATTGTTTTGATTTTCAATTTTCTAATGTATTTCTTATATGGTACACAATAATACATAGCATAAAATTATGTAATTAGAGTACTTTGTACATAGACGAGCTAAACCGTGAAAAATAGTTTTATTCAGCATAGTAAGTTAGTGTAGGAGAGATCGATAGATACCTTAGTGCAGGTAGATAGGAGAGGTGATAAATGGAATATTTATTTAAAATGAGTACTCAATCAATCAGTATTTTAGCTAATAATAATAAAAAATAGTTTAAGCAAAGGCCAAATTACGGTTAGACCGTATCGTACTAATAGTCAAAAACTAACAATTAAAGGAAATACTCCATTCGTAGCATCAACTCTCGTAGAACTTGCTACGCCGTAGCCGTCGTAGCCCTGCTTTGCAAATCTGCAAGCAACAAAAAAGCTGTCTAATTACCAAATTTCCAAGCACCACGCGAGGGTTGCCTCGCGTGGTTGGCCCAGTCAGCATGTTGGCAGCTTCCAAGGTGACAAAATACTCTTTGCAGCTTGCAATATTCTTAAACCGAACAACAAGTGGCGGGTGATCTTCAAAAATGTCGCCGGCAATCATCCGCCGGACTGTGTCAGCAACGTCAGCATGGTCTTTAGGATTAACTTATTATGGCTAAACATAAAAAGATTTCTGTGCTAAAAACTTACTTAAAGCTACAACCATTTTGTAACACAAAAGTGGGTTCTTGCTAAAAAGCCTTCGCTGCCTGCGTCTGGCACATCGCCCTTGTTATAAAACTGAAATTAACTTTATTTACGTTGTGAAATTAATTTTATCTCGGAAGTTATTTACGCCGCCGGCACCTAGATTAGTGCAGGCTAGATAATTGTGGTGTTCTGTTTAATAGAGGGTGTATTATGCAAAATTTAGTTTGTGCTGTAGTCGTTTTCGACCTAGTTTCAGCGTACAAGGTGTATCTTTACCTTTAAAATATGGCTTTAACAATCTATGTGATAAAGGTAGGTAAGAAGCAAAAAATATATATAATACTTTTTTTTTAATTACAATAATACAGTCGCAGTAAGTAGCTTTGTTGTACTTATAAAGCCTCCTGGCTGCCTTTCTTTTAAAAGATTATGAATTTCTTTTATCGTTCCTCGCTTTTTGTTATTTTTCGTCTTTCTAAAAGAGACTCAGGCATTCAATTATGGCAATTTATGAAAAAAACACTCACTCTAAAAAAAACCATAATCGAATTGCGATTTATGGAAATTCCAGTTCGAATTTGAACCTAAAAACAAAGGAATCGTTA
The DNA here is from genome assembly GCA_963931895.1 of Eupithecia pulchellata. Taxonomy (NCBI): domain Eukaryota; kingdom Metazoa; phylum Arthropoda; class Insecta; order Lepidoptera; family Geometridae; genus Eupithecia; species Eupithecia pulchellata. The sequence goes on from OZ007532.1 coordinate 204,185, forward strand.
ACCCGTGCACAATCCAAGGGCAGAAAAAGGATTAATTAATTATTAGCGCCCTAAGGGCATTTAACCGGAATCAACGGAACCCGACACGAGGTACTTACTCCTCGGGAACCACCGGCCTTCCGTGCTTTTAAACATTGCTAAAAAGGGCAAGTAGGTGGAGTATCCCTTTGTTAATAGACTTGTCAGAAGTAGTACGTATCACAATGTACGTTTCTTGTTGTGGCCAATTTAGGTCCGCCCGAGCTTCGCGCAAATATTTAACCAAAATTTCAAAATTTTTTGATAATATTTTGTATTCACCGGGGATCTTGTAGGATTTGTATTGTGAAAAAATTTGCTAATCATTAATCAGAATAATTTGGTGTTCCCGTCAAAACAGATGTACGTTTGTAAATAAATAAATTAATAAATATAATAAATTAAGGAAATGTGTAACTAACGTAGAAAAGTTAGCGAGATAGATATCCGTTCATAAGGTAACGTTTGCTTATGGAACCCTGAAGCACAACAAAGACAATATCGATCCAAATGATCGTATCTCAATGTCAGCTTCGGATTAAAAAACTGAGTTAAGTAGAATATGAAGCCATCGACACAAACGACTGGCGTTTGAACCATCATTATTGTAGTCTGGCCATCTTCCAGAGCCGAGCGAAATATCAAAGCACGATATTTGATATCAAAATAATGTACCTATTGATACCACAAATGTATTTAGTTTTGATAAAAATATCTGAGAATAGGAATAAAATCCCTAAAAGATTTGTGCCTATTTAATCATTAAAAGTCAGAAAAATACCTAAGAGTTATTTTGTTTAATCAGGTTTATAGTTAATACCGGTCACCAATAGTGTGTCAAATTGTCGTCATCAATAGCAGGTTAAACCTTAGTTAAGCTAAAATGAACATGGAATAGTTCACCTAATACTAACTTTAAACTTATTTAACTTTGAGAACAAAGAGTCGTGTATTGGAATCCAGTTTAAGCCGAAACAAATAGAGTAAATCCGAGTTGCACATTGAAGGTTTCGTTTTGTTTCGTTTTCCCCATAAAAGTTAAGACTAAGTTTTAAGTAAAATAGTGTTTAAATGTTTTAAATCTTCATTTTGATCAGATCAAAATAACTCGAAACTAATAAAATCGCTGTTTGTTGAAACATTGCTTTAAATTGTTGTACTTTGGTTTCAGCTTTTGATAAACTTATAGTTAGGATTGTTGTTTGTGTGTATTCAAAGTTCTTTATTTAGCTAGGCTTACAAAATCATGTGGATTGCATGTTGAATAGGTAACCGACATTTATTATTAGTTTCTAAACAATATTTGACAGAACTTACATAAAATAGTTCCAACAGCAGTTTACTTGTTCCTTGTTGTATAAAAATGAACGCTATAATTTATTTTTGATTACTTGTATCTGTTTACTTTCTTCACATTTTTGCTTTTACCAATAACAATTAAACTCTACCTAACTGACAATGTTCTAATAATATATTATAGCTCATAAATGATCAAAAACTTTGATCAAATTGGTGATTTAAATAGCTTACTAACGATTCGCCCCTGCTTCGTACGGGTGCAATGCTGGTAGCATGTCATACATAAAAACCTTCCGCTTAAATCACTCTATCTATTTAAATATGAATTTAATCCTTCAACAATGTCTGGCCACTTCGTCAAGGTCTTGTGCTGAAATGTGAAAATATAAGATTAAAGTTAAATATAAATGTAAGATTAAAGTCAAATATAAATATAAGATTAAATATAATTAATAACCGCATCAAAAGTAAAGTAAAGTAAAGTAAAAGTTTATTAAGTTCAGTAACATTGGAATATACCACTAAAAATACTTATATTTAAGCTTAAAATTAATACATATTTGGTTATATAGAATATGGAGTAGGTATAAAAATTAACAAAAATTTTGTTGTAGAAAGACTGACAGTGGTTTGAGTTGGGTAGCCCTACCTGCTGAACTAGTTGAGCACTGTATCTCAACAGGTAGTGTTCTCCTCCTCGCTTCTTGTCATTTATAGATCCAAAAAATGTTGAACTAATGTTTACTATTTATTTGTACTACATATTGAGTAATAATACTACATATTAAGTAAAGATTATGACTAAGTTTTAATAATTACGGTACAAATAGATGTGAAGAAAAATAAACAATGTAATATAAAAGAGAGGAAAATGTATAAGATCATTAATTTATTTCAATATTGATAGTAGTTTTTCAGTATCCTCATAATTTAAGTTTTTCAGAATTTTGGTAATAGTTTTCTTAAGATTAAGATTAGATTGAAATCTTAGATTTTCATGTTTGCTTAGTGTATTATACAGATAGGGGCCAAGAAAAGTTTCAAAACGATGTGCAAACACAGTTTTGCATGCCGGTGTAGTAAATACTTTGTCCTGTCTGCGTTTTATCGGGTTAGCTTCTTTTAATTTTTTGTGTTGTCTCAGTGTAATGTCCATAATAAAAATTTGTCTCACGGTTAGGATTCCTGCTTCTTTGTAAAGTTCATTAGTTGGGAAGCGGTAGGGTTTCGAAAAGGTAACTTTAAGAAGAGCTCTTTGAGCTCGCTCCAGCACAATAAGTGTAGATTTAGGACAACCACCCCAAGAATTTATGCAGTAGGTGATTACAGACTGTCCTAAGGCGAGATAGGTAGATAATAACTGCCGTTTGTCACATATATTGCGTAAGGTTTTAAATACAAATATTAGTTTTCTGACTCGAGCTGATAAAGATTTTACGTTACATTTCCAGTTTAAATTACAATCTATAAGTACTCCCAAATATTTGATTTCAGGGACTGAGGATAGGTCGGGGCAATCGCAAATGTTCTCTTCTGAACATTTGTGCGCGACTACTCTTATCGTGTTAGGTGGGGGTTGACTATCGCTTCGCATACTGAAGGTTAAAAATTTTGTTTTTGCAACATTTACTGTCAGTAGGTTTTTATTCAACCAGTTAAGGACTGTGCGGAAACCTTCATTTGCATAAAAGTTGCACTCTTTCCAATTTCTGCCTTTTATAAGTAAAACTGTGTCGTCGGCGAAGGTAATTATATTTCCGTTTCTGAGTTTAAGGTTGCATAGTCCGTTAATATATATCAAAAACAGGGTAGGACCCAGGATACTTCCTTGGGGTACACCGAATTTAATGGTCTCTTCCTTGCTTAGGAGTTCATTAATTCTTACCATTTGAGTTCTGTTTGAGAGGTAGTCCGTCATCAGTTTATGCTGTATTCCTCTTATACCTATTTTGTATAATTTGTCCAGAAGCAAGGGGACAGAGACGGTATCGAAAGCTTTGGCTAAGTCTAGGAATATTCCGATGCATTTGTTATTAATATCTAGGTTATGTCCGACTGTTGAAGTAAGTTTGTTGACTGCATCTGATGTTGAAATATTATTTCGAAACCCATATTGGTTAGCAGATAATAGGTTAAAATTTTCAAGGTAGCTCTTAATTCTTTTATTTATCAATTTCTCCAATATCTTAGACAGAGTCGGTAGAAGTGAAATTGGACGGTAATTTGAGATGTCCTCTCTGTTCCCTGCCTTATAGATTGGAATAATTATTGATCTTTTTAAAGCATCCGGAAATATACCATCTTCAAAGCATTTGTTAAATAACCAGGTGATAGGTGCTGCTAGTACATGTGCACATTGTTTGTATAAGATGGAAGGAATTTCATCCCATCCAGAACTATGATTATTTTTGACTGTTTATCGTATGGATTATCTCAGTTTCATCCGTCTTAATAAGTACAAAGGAATTTAGATTGACTGTATCTTGATTATTATTATTAATTGTAGTTTCTGTAGTTCTATTGTGTTCTTCCTGAGACCTTATTATATTATTAGCAAGGTCAGTACCAATGTTCGAGAAATAGTTATTTATGTAGTTAAGTGATTGATCTATTGTAGGTTTAAGTTGTAGGAGATCGTAATTTTCTGTATTATTTTTGTTTAAGTGACAAATTGTTCTTATGCAATCCCATTGTTTTTTCATATCATTCCTATATTCATTCATTTTAGAACGGAAATAAGAGTTTTTAAGTTTTTTAAGGGTTTTATTGCATGTGTTGCGGTATCTTAAGTATGTTATTTTATGTATATGGTTTGTAGGTTCATTTTCACTTATTTTATGTAGTTTATCTCTATTATGAATACATCGTAATAAACCTGGGGTGACCCAGGGCTTAATCGTTATCTTTTTGCGGGGCGTAGAAATCACCGTTGTGTATTTCAACATAGTGTTCCTAACCGTATTTATGAAGACTTTAGTAGCTTCATTTGCTTCATAGTCTTTCAGGAGATTTGACCAGTCTATTTTGGACAGTTCAATTTCAACGGCAATGTAATCTATCTTCTTACGTGCTTTAGTAACTGTAATTAGATCTCGTTTGCTTCATGTTCATTGATAAAACAATGGGAAGATGATCTGTCACCGTAGAATTAATCAGAATAGAAGCTACTGGAGATTTTGATTTTACGAAACAATGGTCCAGACAATTCTTATCACGAGTAGGTAGAAGGTGTGTTGGGAGAAAACCATGTGACGCAAGCAAGTTCAGATAATCGGTGGACCTTGGATCCTCATTGTCTGGTTTGATGTCTATATTTATATCACCAACCAGAGCGATTTGATTGATGTCCTTTAATTCTGTGAGTACTCTGTCGATAGATGAAAGAAACTTATCTGTGTCTTTGAATGACGGTGGCCTATAAAGGCCGACAATCGCATAGTGTCGAAAATGTGTCATTACTAAACAATTTACTTCCTCTGTATAATTAGGTTCATATACATTTACGCTAAGACCTTGTTTAGCATAAATAACTACCCCATCATTCTGATTAATCCGCCGCTGGGTTTGGAAAGCCTGATAGTTCTCAAGTGAGGGTAAATTAGGAGCTTTAGAGAGCCAACATTCTGATAAGACTATGAGATCAGTTTTGAGTTGTAGTCTATCCAAAAATATTTTAAAGTCATCGAGATTATGATTAATGCTGCGAATGTTTTGTGTGATAATGTTAAAGGTAGACTTTGATCGCGAAATATGTTTGTTACATTGTTCCGGATTATCTAGTATAAGAGACTGACCCGCAATCACATTATCGTCAATATCAGTTAAAATATCTTTTACATTTGGGATCATGTTGCAGAAATTTTATAACACCAGGAGCTTATATTAGGAACCTATATGATCAGATAAGAAGTATTACATACCATAAGAAAGAATAGGAAAACATGTTGTAAAAGCATAGCAACTTACAATATCTATACATACAAGTAAAATTAATAGTAGAAAACCTAAAGACTGATTTTTGTAGTTTAAGACGCAATTAATTTCTTAGTTGCTAGGTTGAGTAAATCACTTTCCTTAAATATGCGGATTTGTGGAGAGCCTTCAGTTTCTCGGATAAAGATTTTTCCGTAAGCTGTCCAGCAAAACTGGTACCCGTTGTTCTTCGTAAATTCACGTGCTAGATAGAACAGCTTTCTATCTTTTTGCGTCAGATTCTCTGACACAAATACCCGAGTACTCGGTCCACTGATATTAAGACTCGCAGTATTAAACTTGTCTTGTTGATTGTCCTTATTGTATCTTTTGAAAGAGGTGAGGAACTTGTCCCTTATAAATACAGTCGTAAAGTCTGCAATTATAGGGTTTGTACCCGACTTGAGCTTCAAACGATAGACGTCTCTTATTTCTGAGCTGTCCAGGGTGATGCTCAATTTTTCTGCTGTTTGTAAGACGATATTTTTCGTGTCTTCTTTCGATTCTTTAGGAGCCTGCGGGATATTTCGTATTTCTATGCTCGTGCTTTTGATATGACGCTCTAGAACTTCGACTTTATTTTCCAAAAACTCTATTTTGCGGCTGTTTTGCTATCTTTCTTCTTCCAAAAACTCCAATCTGCCTAAGACTTCGTTAAATTTTTGTCCCATAAGATCCAAGGAAGATCGCAGGTCAGTGAAATTACTAACGATAGTGTCAAATTTAGCGTCTTGGTCAGCTTTCAGTGAAGCAAAAAGGTCAATCAATTCTGAGCGGCTGATTTCGTCCCGTTCCTTGCGCTTCGAACTGGATCGTGCGTTAACGGAGGAAAGCGAGGATGCTCCACTCAATAACTTATTTTCCAAGTCAAATTTCAAGTCCGCCAGATTAGAGTCAGATCCATACTGTACGGGGGTTTTATATACAGACGGAGAATCTTTCTTACCCTGCGGCGGCGGCGTACGGTTAAGCGACATGCGCGGCATTTGCTCGACTCTGTTCTTATTTTATTTTTGAAAAAGTCGGTATGATTTTTTTTCCTCTGTCAGACAGTGCACGAAGCAAATAATATTTATGTTCAAGGAGTAAGAATGCAAACAGAAAGAAAGCGCGGCGGCGAGCTAATTACTGTAGCGCTTCTTAGCAGAGCTCGTAGCAAGTTCGTAGCAAAGCTCGTAGCACTTACTGGCAAAGCTCGTAGCACTTACTGGCAAAACTCGTAGCAGCCGTAGCACGTTGGGACCGATGTCGCGCGAATATTCGACATCTACGTTAACAATGCTCTTGGTCCAATGGTTTAGGCAACCGCTTCACACGCCGACGGCCGCCGGTTCAAGCCCTCAGCACGACCACTTCCAGCCAGCCTCCTCTGAAGACTCCAAATCACCAACCAGACGAGATAGGGCTCCGGAGTTGATTCAAAATGTAAAATTGAATATTTAAATACTTGAACAAGCGCAACACACGACCATTCGCGACAAGATCCACGAGGGAAGGGGAAAATACGTTGCAAAGATCAAGCAGACAGAGAGAGAAAGCAAGAAGCTACTTTGAATTATACTGTGTATTATTTAAACATCATAGATTAAATCTCAGTGTTTCCTCAACACTTCGCACATTTCCAAGCGGCGCGGGCGCAGCATTTCACTGTGAAAGACTGTTGCTCACTCGTAAACAATTTGAAAAGTTGTTCTCTCAATCTCGGCGCAGCCAGCTACAGCGGAGGACTTGCTCCGATCCTAACAACCTCTAGATATTATATGAGTTCTAAAGCTTATAGCTGTTGCTGCGTTCTTCATTTACCATGTGCTTGAAGTAGCAGCAGCCAGAAAACATACCAGACAATTCTCACAACTTATCTTGAACTTAAAACCTGTAATTTTGACGATCTCAGTGGCGTAGCCTTCAACGCAGTGGGTTGCGGATTCAATTCCTGCCTTAATGTAAATTTTTGTATGATCTGCATGATATTTATTCCTGTTGTTCTGGATGCTATGTATAATAATGTATATACAATAACATACTACATAAATACCTTATAAATGTAATTTATATATATTTATGCAAAACTCTGAAACACCTATTTTTATTTATTGCTTTTCCAGTATCCTTCATTAAAAAGTTACAAACATTTCAATACGGAGCCAAAGAACGAATCTCAAACTTAAATAACACATGTAATCCCATTTTCAGGATTATTTAGAAAAATCTTAAAATACGTATTCCATATTTTTGTTTATTTAGTTTCCTCTGTAAATTTTAAGCCAATAGTGTCAATGGTTGATAAATTTCACCACAATAACCACAATAATTTGACTTCCTTTTTATACTTATATAGTAACATTTTTGAAAAATCCTGAAACACTTGTTTTAATTTTTCAGTTTATACTGAAAGCTTCAAGTCGTCAATATGCTAAATTAAAAAGTTATAGAAATTTCAATATGGAGCCAATCTACGAATCTCAAACTTGAATAACCCAATTCACCCAATTTTCAGGAATTATTTGAAAAATCCTGAAACACGTGTTCAATATTTTTGTATGATTATTTCCTGTAAATTTCAAGAAAATCGGGCCACCGGTTACAGAGTTAGAAAAAGGACCAAAAAAACTTCCACACCCTTTTTCACCCCCTTAGGGGTGCAATTTCCAAAAATCCCTTCTTAGGGAAGGTAGGTGTCTTTTACAACACAAACAGCCGCTGTGTTCGTGTTTTAAAAGAAACCTACCTTCCAAATTTCAGCTTTCTAGCTTCAGCGGTTTAGGCTGGGCGTTGTCGCCAGAAAATCGCGATAAATTTGTAAATTAAGATAAAGAACCTGGATGTATTATGTATGTGTATGTACCTACTCATTGATTTGAATATAAGTAAAAATGTGCTGTATCAATAGAATGCGTAGACTCAAACGTAGCTGGGTTTCAGCGAACGGGCTCCAAATAGACAGCTAAGGTATAAAATGTTAGGTAGGTTTAGTACGTAGACTTAGTTAAACATGCTGTTATATTGTTTTATTTATGATCTGCATTTTGTAAGATCACTTTAAAAACGTTTTATTCAGTTATAGCACTAGAAAATACAGGTATATGAAATTGAAACGACTGTAAATAACTAAAGAGTAGATCAAATAAACCTTTTTTTACAATGAGTGCCTTCTATTTTTTAAAAAGATTTCTGAAAAAAGTATTTGGTATTCCATCTGAATATTTCTGAATATTTAGCACTGGTCAGGTGATTCATTGTTTAAATTTAATCTCACATCATAGCAGCTATCTCAACAGCTACATAATAAGATCCTATAGAAAACTGTGTGTTGGGTGCTAACTTTCCTATCCCCCCCGCCTTTGTAAGCTTGTAAATAAATGCGATCTGTTGGATATCCACTACAATACTACGATAGTCTTACCAGCTTCCGCCGTTACTTGCCTAATGCACCTGGAGAATAATCTTTTAATTGTGGTACTGTACGAGTCTCATTGGAACTCGTACATGTGTGTACTTGTCTTTGTTTGTTTCCTGCCTTCATGTCCCTTTGTTTATTTAAAAATGTATTATCATTACAATTTCTTTACATTGTCATTTTGTATTAATTTGTATGTGAGTAAATTTAAAACTTATTGTCTCTTTTTATATTATGTACCAAGGTTACATAATATAAAAAGAGACCTTGCTTAGTTTATGATTGATTAGTAAGTTATAGTATTTCTTTGCATGACGTGTCGGCCTATAAGAGGTTGGTACACTTAGCTATACTTATTATTAAACGCCAAGGATCTTGTATTTTTTGGGGTACTAACTGTAGTCTAAACTAATTGTAAAAATAAATAAATATATATACTGCCGACTTGCATGTGTCTAGGATTATTTTCTACTGAAATTGTTGTACTATCTTATTATTGATAAGTCATAGCCTATGCATGTAATTAAGTATATTTTGTTGTATTGCTATATTTGTGTAACGATTGACAGTAAATGATCTTGCACATCAACGTGAGTGGGCAACAACAGTGTAATATTTCATACATTAACGAACATCAGGAATAGACGAGTACCTAGCCTTTGTCTTCCAGTCTAGATCGATCATTAAATTCTGAACTCAAGCATTAAGCTGGCGTTTCACCAGAGCTATCTAATTCGTTGTAAAGCTTTTCTAATGATGACATAAGAAAATCTTTGCAAAGAATTGTATCTTCTTCTAGAGATGATGTGATGGCACACACCTCTCACACTATTAAATAATATCTCTAATATATAATAAATTTACGTATCACTAATATGGACAAAAAAAATCCTTACCTTAAGGTACATACCGGAATGAACGTAATTCTTATTTGTCTGAATGTTTAAATGTAAAAGTAATTCTACCTTATTTACTTTCCGCACATATCTGGCTTTTACCTTTAAGGCTTAACAACACTACCACCTATGTTATACGATTGCTAGTTTTGACATTTAAATTCTTGGTTTCTTAAAATAATTTAAGGCCCATACCCCACCTAAAGTGGCGCCGCCACCTTATTTATCTTATTATTCCGTTTAACAAAGGAATTTTCAAAAATCCATCGTCCAGTTTGTGATACCTATCATAAGCTTTTTTTTAATACCTCTGTAATAGTTTTATTCTATTTAGTTTAGGAAGAGATACGAAAATAGGTTTTGGTGGCCACCAAGGGCAACTTCGTATCTCTGCCTGTGGTGGTGGCGCTAGTTTAGGTGCTGTATGCGCCTTAAACTGAGAGACGAAAACAGAGTTAATGAAAACATTTACGCATCTTTACCGTAGTTAACCAAAACAAATATAATAACAGAAAAACTTATGGATGTCAAACTTAAAAAAGTTAATTTGAAAATGATCTTCCACAGGTTTGTATTTGCGGAGATTCTGTCTGAAACCGCCCTTCAACACACACAGCGTTCGATTTACAGGTTCGTTGTATACAGCATTGCTAAGGGTATTGTGCTGTGCAATCATTGCGCAATGAACCGCAGTCCTTTGAAACAATGACAGCGCGAACTCCCTTTACCGTACTCCTAATGCCCATCGGGGAATATTCTATTCCCATTTGCGTACGACTGAATTGTAAAATCGAAATATCACAAAAGCGAGAGATGACAAATCAGGTAGGAATCTAGGAATAATAATAGATAATAGCTTAAAGCGATGTAGCTTTAAGCTATTCTCGAATGTTATTTATACCGTTGAATAATTTACTATTTCCAACGCTATACATTTTTCACGGGAAGCATGTGAAACGACCTCCATTTTATACGGGAGCTAATCTTCGTAATTATCTACATAGAAAGTTCACGTGCATCTGACCTGTTCTTTTGAACCCATATGTTGCCGCGGTCGCAGTTCATTGAAATTCAACTGAGATTAGTAGGAATATTATTTCATTGTGTTGAGCTGTGATGTGTTCCCTCAGATGCAGGGATTCCAGGAACGCATTATTTATTATTAAATACCCGGCTCATTGACTTTTTTTCTTTGTTGAATACTTAATTCGCGTAATATCTAATGACGTGTGTACGGATTCTAAAGGAAAACAAGTTAGATATTGAGTTTTTGAAGGTATTTCAAAACTTTAAAGAAAGGCCAAATAATGTAGGCACTTGTACAAAAATATGAATTAAAATACTTTTATGTACTGTGTATGTAATATCTTTGTTTCTTATTTCCTAAGGTTGACATTATTCAGCTACTTTTTGTTTACAATTATATCAGGTGTATTTTTCGATCTTCGTAAGTAATCTACTCCTTGACCTTCGTATCGCGTGAGCTGTATCCTTATTAATTTGGAGAACAGCGATATTGAGTTTTAATAAATCGCATTAAAACTAATTTTCCTTTACGGTCTGGTGCCAAGGGACTCGCTCTGAGATCACTTTTGCGAAAATCTAATTATATCTCTGATAAAGCGTTTAAATCAACAACATAAATGTGCCTACGTTCACAAAGTCATACAAAATCTCGAAGTATGTGGCTAAACTAGATTCATTGTTAATAGTTTTAAACATACATACAGCAGTATAATGACTATTTATTTAGTACTTGCAGGGTTCAATCAATTTAAATTCAAGAGAATATATCTCTTGATTTCACTTATGACGCTTTGTCTGAAAAGTGTACGTATTATAACAAAAAGTGGGTATTTATAGATAACAAGGATTTTAGAAGCGCTACATTCAGTGTACGGTGTGCCGGTGAGTTGAGCGTAAGACTTTATTATTTTCATAAGGAAATTGTCGAGAACAATGAAGTTGTTGACCGTGACTTCCGCTGTGATCGTTTGGACAGTTGCGTTGATAAATCTTTGTTAGTTTCTTAGTTTTCAAATGAAAAGCTGAAAACATACATTGTGTCTTTGTTTTCACCTGCTAACTGAAGCACAAATTTTAAAATGTACTTTTTATGCCGATAAAATGTGAGAGGAGCCACGGGTAGAAGTTATCCTGTAGGTATATAATGTCTAAATAACGATCCCCGCGTTGTTTGTCGCCCCGCGCTGCCCGCCCTGGAATACGCAATGAATAGGCACTTAAGGCGCCATGCTTTGTTGCCTGCTAAATAATGACTGCTTTATTAAGGTGCTGGCATGATGTAGTGAGAAGCTTTTAGGCGTTACAATTTTAAGAAAAAGACATTGCTTTGTAGAAATAACAAACAATTGTGTAACGTTTTAATTTCACCCTTGTTTATTTACAAGTGCCTTTATACATTTTTTAAATAAAGATAAACGAAGTTTCTTTAAAATAAAGAAGATGAATAAACTCTAGTATAGGTACAATATTCGATACCTAGTTACAACTTGCTTTGGATAAGTATCACGCCCTGTGAATTTTTCGCAGACGATTTTCATCGAAAGCCCACAAAACAGTTAAAGCAGAGTGAGAATTCTTTCGGATTGCTTGAAGGATATCCAATCATAACTTTTGACGATATATGCCTTGCAAGTTCGGCTCCCCCGAGCATTCTGCGAGTTGACGCACTTCCGTGACGAGAGCGCCTTTGTCACGAATCAGCTATCACATCGACGAAGCGACTCGACACCAGACGCGAGTCACTCCATCATAGGCTTCTCTATACATGGCATATAAATCAACATCCGTTTACGTACACATTTATTAATGTACATATGTAGATATAATTTTAAACTACCTCCATCTATTAAATTTTGTAATCACAATTCGTTTGTAGTTATATTGCAAATATTTCTATGGAAATGGCAAATTCTATAGAAATGCGAAAGCTTCTATAAGCTTTCGAATTTGTAATATTTGTATCGTAAAACACTGGATACTTGATATTACTTAAAGTAATAAATATTGAAAGCGACTTTAATGCTACCTATTGTGTAAACTTGTGCATTTCGTCCGATCACTTGTCACAATAACATCGAATACGTATCACAAGAATGTCTTGCCGAACGCCATCAGTGTGACCCTCTGAGGAATGTAACCAAGGTGTTACCAAACCTGAAGTCAAACTTGACAACATCAAAACGATGGCAGCTGATAACTTATGTTCTATCGGATACAAAAAATCACCACATTTGTGTGATTACTATTATACATACGCATTACTATTAATTGTCAACCCTTTCTGTGTGCTCAGCGAAGCAAATACTACATTATTTGCTAAATAAATAGATTACAGCGAAATATTCATTGACTCACTGGATCATGTCCAGTGAACTGAGAAATCCTTAGTGGTTTTGAATTATCCAATTTAAAGTTAATAACTTATGTATGCTGATTGGTTCGTGATTCGATGGAGGATGATGCTCGTGGCATAGAACAGCTATTTGTTATTCGCCTGCCTCAGGCCCGCAAATGGAGTGATTGACGTGACTGCTCATAAATTAGGAGGGCATGCGAATCACATATACTCGTACAATATTTATTAACTGTATTTTTATTTTCCTTGTAATAATCTTCCATCTACTGTGGATTTATTGGGTACAGGCCTTCGTATTTCAATTTGAAGATTTTATATAAGACATAATAAAATTTTGTTAGTAATTATTAAAAAAGAATTTGGTATATCAAGTTAGTTTCGTTGATGCCTCTACCCAGCTTTCGGCTGAGATAATGATATAAATTGAAATTATATTGAACGATAAATAAATTGAAATTGTATCTACTCAGCTTACTCAGGGAATTGATGGATATCTCTCTAATTTCTAGAGATTTCAATTATGTAAATGAACCCAAGCACTTGACGTCTTTCTATGAATTTAGCCTGAAATAATCATTCTGAAAACAACTTTATTCATAATCATAATATACCAGTGGCCCGGCCCGGCTTCGACGGGTATTTAATATAAATTGAATTTTTCTTACGGAACCATAACTTTTTTGATTGTAATGGTGAAGGAATTTTTAAAATCGGTCCAGTAGTTTTGTAACCCATTCAATTCAAACAAACAAAAAAACAAGTACGACAAGTGCGAGTGTAACTCGCGCGCCGAGGGTTTTGAACTTTTGTCGTTTAGGTAGGTACGTATATTGACGACCTGTTAGCGCGGTGGGCTTACAACGCAGGAGGTTGCGGTTTGATTCCCGCCTCGGGACTAATATTTGTAAGATCTGCAGATTATTTGTTCGAGTGTTCTAGTCCTTTTCTACGTACACAAAAATAAATCATCTAATGTGATACTTATATATACTTTATTAAGTATAACAGATATCATAGTAGTACGAATTACACAAGCTTGCTTAGCTTGTCGCTAAATGATATTGTGTGGATTATCCAGAATACATTACTCTTCTCATATTTTTTTGGAGCACGGTGGAATTCATGAATTCAATAATCTTATTATCTAAATATTCTTCGAGCGCAGTGGAATACATTGGGTATGGACTTTAAAATTTTGAGAACAACGGTTTCGTGGCGCTGTGGAACCCTACTATTACAGTTACTACAGAGATTAGTGGGTAGGTAAGTGGGTTGGTACCTACAATTATTTTTTCGACTTTTTTCTACGTATTTCACTAAGTATGAAACTTCGACCGATGCGAACGAACGATTTTTAAAACCTGTTTTGAATTGTCGAAATCCATACCTTTGATTTGATATTGCTCTCAATGAAATAGCCCCCATTGTATGAAAATTCGTTTTTTGACCATATTTCAAAAAGTATTATATTTACAGACTTCTCTATATTTTTCCTGTAAAATATAGACCTATATCTACAAACGCTTAGTACATTTTATATAGATCACTCTGCTATCTTCGGAGATAGAGGGGGGGGAACGGTCAAATTTTCGACCTTTTTCAAAATATTTCGAAAAGTATAAAACCTATCGAAATTTCAAAATATGCATTAAAATGTACAAACTGATACCTTTCATTTGATACCCAACTCGGTGGGGTAGTCACCCCTTTAGAAATTTTTCCTGCCCTTTTTTGACCATATTTCAAAAAGTATTATTTTAACAGATTTCTCTATATTTTTCCTGTAAAATATAGATCAATACCTACAAAAACTTGGTACATATCAAATCGATCGTTCTGCAATCTTCAGAGATAGAGGGGGGGTACCGGTCAATTTTTCGACCTTTTTCAAAATATATCAAAAAGTATTAAATCTATCGAAATTTCAAAAACTGCATTGGAATATACAAACCAATACCTTTCATTTGATACCCAACTCGGGGGGGTAGTCACCCCTTTAGAAATTTTTCCCGCCCTTTTTTGACCATATTTCAAAAACTATTATTTTTACAGACTTCTCTATATTTTTCCTATAAAATATAGATCAATACCTACAAACACTTGGTACATATCACGTCGATCGCTCTGCAATCTTCGGAGATAGGGGGGGGGGAACGGTCATTTTTTTGACCATTTTCAAAATATTTTAAAAAGTATGAAATCTACCGAAATTTCAAAAACTATTTTGAAATCTACAAACAAGTACCTTTCATTTGATACCACTTTCGACTTTGTACGTTCCATTTAAAATTTCAATTTCAAAATTTGTATGGAAAATCTTCATTTTGATTTTTCATTTATTTTCATTTATTTTTCTATAAATATGTGCGGGCGCACAAAATGTATTATTATTTCAAATTTCAAGTCAATAGCTGCAGTAGTTTCTGAGATATTAAGGATTCAAAACACAAAACAGACCCAAAGCGATTTCATGAGGGTTTTGCAACCGATGGCAAAACCCTAACAATCAAATCTTTCCTCTTTATAATACATATTATTGTAGAAGTGACAGGAACTCATATTATGGGATGAAGGTAACAGTTTAAAGAAATTACCTCCAGGCTATAAAAAGTTTATGGCTCTTCATTATTTTTAATTTAAATTTATATAATTTTTTTATTTTATTTATTATGTAATGTAGTTTTATTGCATATTGAAGAGGATATGATTTGATATCTATGATTTTATGTGTGACTTCTAATTTATGATTATGTAATGTAAATTTAATTAAGGTTGACTCTATGATTTTGTGTTATTTTTCTGTAATATTATATAATGTTCTAAAAATATAAAAACAAGCTACAGATAAAATATTGTCGGCGTAAATTAGAAGTTCAAAATTCTGATTGTCCACTGAGAGTAGAGTAATCTGTCTGTATGGTATCAGATAGCTAGGACCAGATATACAAAGTGATATATATTAAAACTGGTAAAGATGAAAATGAGCAAAAAACTAAACATTGTAAAAAAACTCGAGTAATAATTATTAAATTATGACGTAAAGTTGGTGGCGAGTGCTTACATTCATAATCCTGGTTCGAGCGAATTATTCAGTGAGCCAGCGGGTGCCAGGAGGGTTGCGGAGGAACTTTTCTCATTGCCTTATCTTCCTCACTCCGTCTAGGTTTCATTTATTTTGATCGGCTTACCTATTGCGGCAATCTCCTTAAAATTACGCAAGTATTTTCATTTATACAGTTCCCCCGCTCTTAGTTCAAGGTAAATGTTTCGTATTTACTAAATTAAATTCTGTTTTTGATTTCTAATTCTAGCTTAATTAAATATTTGGTTACCAAGTATCCTTTTGAAGTTTATGAGTCTAAAATAGGTACTCTTTGAAGTGAGGTTACTCGATACGAAGATCGATCGAAGCCTTACCTTACCATATTATTTGAATGGACACCCTCCACAGTCTACTCTACTAATAGTTTAGCCTTGATTCCCGTGTAGTCCTTTACTAAATTTCATTGGCATCAAAGACATCAAAGATGTTCTCTTTATAATCAAAATATACGGGACAACGTTGACGTATATTCGACGTCCAGAGAGTTCAAAGAATCGCCCATTGAAAGGCCTCGACCTAGATCCCTGCATGCAAGAGGGACGGGATGTTATTTGATGGACATGTTGATATTGCCTATGAACGTTACGAATTACTTTGGGGCGATATTCTGTTGCGACTGATGGTAATATGAGAGAAATGTTCAGCTTTAAGAGTAACACTATAAATGCCTTTTTATTGTGTTTTTCTGCGGCACTTTCTCACATATTTCCGGCTGTAATCATTTTACTATTATATTTATGCTTAAGTTTTATGTTTTCAACAAAGCAGATGAGAATTTTTTTCATCAATGAAAAATTTTGTTTCATCTGTTGCAACTACAAGCTAATCTTTATGATCGGATGAGAATTTTTGAACCCAAATTTTTAAATATTTGCTAACTCTTCACGACAAAGCTCCTGAACGGATCGTGCTGAAATTATGCATACCTACAGATAGTTCTAGGCATAGATTAAAACATGAATATACTTTTAAAATTTACATCAGCTCAGATCCTTTAAACGTTTCCATGGTAACAAGGTGTGCTATGTCCAAGAATTTAAGGTTTTCGTTACGCTAAGCAATTGGACCCAAAACTAATACTAAATAAACAAATACTAAATAGGTTTCATTGTTAGCATTTTTACATCTGGGACGAAACACTTATACAACAAAGATAAAAAGCAAATGACAAAATTAAAAACATTTGAAACTATTATACATTCCAGTAGAAATTGAAGTAATTCTGTTTCCCGTGCGCCTCCCTAATGGCGGTATGAGAGTGGAATTTCTATCCCTAATTAGAATTATTTGGGTGGCTCTCAGTGGACACTCGACCTTAGCATTTGTGAAGAAACCAGGTTCGCAGGCCCAACGGCGCAGCCTCGCATCGTGACAACCTCGTCCTCCGTTACGGTAGACTAGGAACTCACGGCTTAGGCTACTCACGCGGGCAAGCACGCTTCTGTGGTAAAAAAAATCGGAAAAATCATTGGATGGAGGCACCAAAACCCCGCTATTAATGGCCTTTGGAGACGCCGCAGGTACCAGAACACCTGCGGAAATTTACCGGCTGATGATTATAATAACTATGGATACTTCCACCATTGCGTACCGTCACTGGTAGGAACCTGAACATATGCAAAAACCAGCCTTCAGTGTGAGCGCGGCCTAAGTGGACTCTCGGCAAATGGCTAGTCGGCTGCCAAATGGACACAGTTACTGGAATTAGTTACTGGACATTCCAAGTCACGTAGCCGCAAAAAATTAGATGGAAGCGAATCGTATCAAAAACACCAGTAAAAAGCCGAATGTGGCGATAAAAGTAATGAGCTATTTTTATGTGCACGACGCCGGTAGACGAGACCTACCACATTTATTTTGATATGTTTGACCGACTTCCGAAGCGCGACGCTGGCTGACGCGGGACGAAGAATGCGGGCAATTCCTGGAAGGTTTTGACGTTGCTATTTTTATTTTATTATTTTCTGAAAGCCATTTTCATATTCTTTCTAACTTTCGATTTATTGATGTGTTACGTTTACCTTACACTTGCAGTATCCATCATCTTCACTACAGTTTCAAACTTCCACTGCTAGACATCGCAATTTCGAATTAAAACTACGAATCCGAAACAAAGTGCCTACCAGCTTAGATGGCTATTCCATAGTGCCATATTAGTGCACTTTGTTTTTACAATCATTATTATAGTTATAGAGTATACACACCAAAGTCGGCAACACAGGTGGCAGCGGCAGGTTGGTGCGACATTTCAATGTATGAATTACTAGCGGCCCGCCCCGGCTTCGCACGGGTATTAAACAAAAATTTCAGAAATTATACACACTAAAACGATGGGTTTCACAGTTTTCATACGGATCTTTACTTTTTTTAACAGCATTGGGGTTTTTGACATTGACTGGACATTCCAAAACTGACACTGGCCGTAGAGAAAAAGCAAGCACCGTGCGCTATACAACCTCTTTTTCTATTCTGACGCGCCATAATAGAAAAAGAGGTTGAATATACAGCCCACGGTTCAATTATTGAATTTTTCATGCGGATCCCTAACTTTTTTGAAAATATTATATAGCCTATGTTCATCACGGAAAATTAAGGATTCTAATGGTGAAAGAATTTTTCAACTCGGTCCAGTAGTTTCGGAGCCTATTCAATTCAAACAAACAAACAATCAAATATACAAACAAACAAACAAACAAACAATCAAATCTTTCCTCTTTATAATATTAGTATAGATATAGATATAGATGTCGCCGGCTGGGTGGCGGCCGCCGACAACTTGACTAAACACTGTTGAGTCAAGTTGTCGGCGGCCGCAACCCAGCTGGTGATCTTAATGTGTTGACTCCATTACATTAGAAATCAGTCAGCCTACCGTAGATTTACGTTTGACTTTACGATTACGGTAAACTACGGCACATTTTACTAATACGAGGGAAACTTGTGCGATCTAATAACATTGCGGTGTACAAATAAACTTTGTGTGTGTTTATTATTATACAAGTTTAGACTCGGCATTTTGATTAATTAAACTAGAGTTTGGTTTAGCTTCTAAATAACTACGTTAGCTAAAGTTGCCATTTACTTAGATTGGTATTTCGTGTATGTTTATGATTTTATGAAAATTTGTTGGATACCGCTTAATGCAACTGTCCACTAGCACCTCATTTGCTCTAGTGGTCAGTTGCATTAAGCGGCTCTCGCGTACTTCTTTTGGGCCTTAGGATTAACATAAGATTAAACTTTGAACTTTGTTTAAAAAAAATTGTCTGTATGTAAAAATATTAGAAAATAAAGTGAATATATGTAGTAATAATATGAAACAAACGAAGACTAAATAAACAAAAATGTTTCGACATATGGACTAGATCTACATATAATGTAGATCTACATTTATCTACACGCTGTTCATAAAAACAAAAACAAGTAATGAAGCCGAGAACAACAAACAACGCCATCGGTAATTAAATCGGTGAAAATCCACTTCATTTTGTTTTATTTGAGTTCGAGGCGCAGGCTTCAATTTTTAAGTTCAACATTAAATTGGTCGGTTTTTTCCCTTTGGTCGTGTGCGGAAATTCACTCTTTCCGATGATCGCTCCGAGTTTTGTTTGAATTATACGTTTTGGTGGAGTTTGTACGTTTTCATTTTAAAAAGCAGGTTTACAATTTAGTTAGGGAAATTGTACTTAACTTTTGCATCTGCGTCGTTTGAGATACATAGTTATTTTAAACCTATTTTCTAAGTTGATATTCATAATGAAATTCAAGATCAAAATATGGTGTAGTAATGAGGTAAGCGCAGGCAAACAAAAAAGGTTTCAATGCAAAACTGTCCATACAAAGCACTAATCACGTGCGTTCGTTACAAACCGGCGCCCAAACCTCACTCTAAATACGGGCGGAAATTCTTAAAGCGCGTCATTGTGAGGGAACAATGCCCTCTCTGCAGCACAGATTGCGCCGTAGTACAGATACTTCATTATTTCAGAAACAAAGGGTAGTGGGGCATTCCGATGACGACAATTAATGGGACTCGACCCGTGATCGCTGTTAACTACCTCTGTTCCTAGAAACTAGAGCAAAAGGGTTGATGAATTTGTTTGTAGGTAGAATCTACTGGAATATCTAACAGCGGTGTTGATCATTTTTAACCGATGACGTCGGAAATGATCTAATTTATTCCCGAGGGTATCTAGAATTAAAATTATAAAATAAAATTTTGAGTTATTCTCATATAATATATATTATGTATATGTTACGTTATGTCTTCTACTCGTAACATTGCAAAGTCAAAAAAAAAACAAGTTAACTATGAGGCAGCGCCTCTTTCCTGTCGGTTTCAGATCAATATGGATGTCTTTTCAGTTGGCTGGCTCTCTGCTCATTTGCATGCCAACAGTTCCACGAGCAATGCATATGGAGTACGTTGCCAGCGTGCCTGACTAGCGATCTAAAGTTTTGACGGATCCTGATTTGCGCTTTGAAATTCAGTCGGGAAATTACAATTTCGCGCTAAGTCAATTAATCAACTTTATTGTGAATAAATATCAATATAATTTATTTTCCATAATATCGATCAAAGATGTTCTTATGTAGATGTGAGGCTAGGCTTGTCGGACTGTACGAACGACTGTAGGTACGTACTCGTACAGTGCACGTGCACGTGAAGTGGATATATCACTGAGACAGCGGTACACTAACAAATATTGCACAAAGTTTGCTGCGACGTAACTACTAAAAATACTTTAAAACTAGAATTATTTTTCCTCTTCATTTATTTATTAGGTATATCTCGTTATGACATACATTTTTGAGTATAGAAAATACAACAAAATAATATTATAAGAATATTCTATACAATGTATATCAAAATGGTATTTGATTATGTAATTGATTGTTATCGGATTTTGATGATTTTTTTCCGGTTGTTGTTTTTCATGTAAAGATATGAAAAATAAGTGACACTATCGTGTTCTTCTAATATATTTCCTGTCATTCATAGAATTTTTGGTTTTAGTGCCACAATTATTAAATAAATTGAGAAAACGTTGTTTTTTGCATTATTTTGCACTAAAACGACTTTACACTGCTACGCCTAGAAGAGAATATTTCGGAAAACAATTGAAATTAAAAAGAAATCATCGTTTTACAATTGAAATTAGGATAAATAATTTAATTAACTACTACTAAATTAGGATACCTAGTAATTTCAATTGTGAATACGTTTTCAAACTCGTGGAACCCAGTTTTAGCCAAGTGTACTCGTCGTATACTGGTTTCTCAGTACGTCACGGACACTGCTAGCGTTGTGTGTCGTCCGAGTGCGCATGTGGAAATGACAAATATCGCAAACCTAGTGAGGGTAGTTCCAAATAATGCTGCTCCCGTGTTGCAGACGCGGTCGCTCCACTTCTCGAGTCATTCCGCTATCACGACAGTGTATAATCTGGTGAAACGTCCAGAAAACTAGGTAAATAAACGCGAGAAAACCCATTAAATATAACTAATAATAATGTGTCCGTCGCGTACATTAAAAAAAATATTGAGATTAGTATAAATCCCATAAATCCATAAGATAAATAGCGTAAATCGTAAATATTCAAACGTAAAAATTACATTAAAATATTTTTTGTGATGTTGTTCAATTTATTATTTTATAGTAGCCTAGCTATAGTACTTTAGCAGCCGTTTGCACATAACTAACAATATGTCACTTCGCTCGCGGTACGTTCGATGGCCCAATTACGATGAGTCAGAGTTAACCTCGTTGATTTACAATCAACCTGTATATCAGTGTAACCTCGAGTTTCCGCCCTCGAGTTCACTCTCGCATTGACAAAGCTCATTTTCTTACAACCATTATTGTTTTCTGTGTCTGGCTTGCTCAGATCCTTTATTTTTTGTGTTTAAAGACTTTTTGTCTCACAATGCAAAATTTTATCCAATTCCGTTTAACTGCATATTAGTAAATATGTATGTAGCAAAAAAACTAGTCTAACTACAGTCTCATTTAATTTTTGTCTAAACGAAATGCACTTTCATGATTCAGTTCATATCTTTATAAATTATAATGATTAGTAATTAACGGGTATTTATCGCGTTTCTTCTTCTTCCTTTCTTCTTCTTCTTCCTTTCTCGACGTTTCAACAGGTTTGCACTCTGTCGTGGTCATCTCGTGACCACGAGTGAGTGAGAGTGCAAATGAGTTAATTACTAATCATTATGTGTTCAGATCGCGTAAGTTTCAAAACATTAATTTATAAATTATTTGTATATGCCGCTATTACACGTTTCTGTTTATATGGTTATAAGATCCGTCCGTCCATATCTGGTAAAAAGTGTAAGTATAAACTGAATCACGTTTACAACCATAGTAAAACTATGAGTGTACGGAAGCCGTTATGGCCGCGCGCCAAAAACAATATATTTCCTCAAGGCAGTCTTTTCTCGCCAAAAACAATCCTGGAGGCATTATTGTCCTAATTTGAAATTGAATTGGGAAACAAATAATTTATTTTTATTTTGTTTGTGGTACCAACTCACATAGGGTTGCTACCTTTATCTAGTCTTCACTTTGCATGGGTAGTATCTAGGTAGGTAGCGTGCGTAGGTCAGTCTTTTCAAGAATTTGGTACCCCTAACACAAGCTTTGCTTGGTTTGGAGCTAGATGATGCTGTGTTGATTGTCTAAGCATTAGTGTTATTATTTAGATTACGACAGTACGAGAGAGACGGTTTTTCAATAATAGTGTCTGAGTGAGCAGTGACCTAAGCTGCTTTTTCTATATAAAAAACTAGCGGTCCGCCCCGGCTTCGCACGGGTACTAAAAAAAATGTATTTCAGAAATTATACACACTTACACGTTGGGTTTCACAGTTTTCTTACGGATCCCTTTTTTACGAACTTATTTAGAAGGGCTTTTTGACATTAACTTTTGTTTTGCCTCCACCATAGTGACGAATTATGAAGTCTATGACACTCCAAGACTGACACTGGCCGTAGAGAAAAGCAAGCTCCGGAGCCATAATGAAAATTAAGTTAAATATATAGCACACGTTTTATTTTTGAATTTTTCATGCGGATTCCTAACTTTTTGAAAAAATCTATATTCTATGCTCATCACAGAAAATTTAAGATTGTGATAGTGAAACAATTTATCAATTCGATCCAGTAGTATCGGAGCCTATTCAATTCAAACAAACATACAAATATTTCCTCTTTATAGTATTAGTATAGATGTAATCCTCGAGCGTAAATGAGACTTTCACAAAGTAAAGAGTACTGTAATTTGATATTTAATTATTATTATAAACCTTAATTTATTTACTTACAGCTTACAAGCACGGGTGTTTAATTTAATGAATGATTAGAATAACTTTCATAAAAAGCCATGCATAAATAAATATAAGAAAATATGAGAAATAATTTCATGATAAATTTACATAAAAATTGTGCTTCCCTGGACAGTAACATTCCCTATGTGATTGGTACACTAAAAGAAAATTAACAATCAATTACCTAATAACGGCTCCATAAACCTTAAATATAAATTTCAGCACGGATCGGTACACTTTTGACATCAGGTTCGAACCGGGGTTTACTTTCAATGACGTCCTCTGGAGCGCGGCCGGCATCCACCTTCAAACGGTTTCCGATAAAATGGGTTTGTTGCTAATTTTGGAAAATGTAAACAAGGAAATATCTGTTGAGTATACTCTAATCAAAGTATTGATTAGAGTATGCTACCACTTGTGTCATGCTTCTGTAGCTTTTGTAAATATTTTTTTGTATGTTAGCTTCTGATCAGAGCTCTGAGCACAATAATATCGAGACGTGATCTTGACATCAATTTTTAATATAGGAAATGGCCTAGTTCCTGATCTACACGAGAGCCACTAAACTCCATGATCCCATAGAAACAAAGATTAAGCAGCCTACGTCATATAACGAGGAGACGTCACGATGACGTGTCGATACTACCGTTAACCGCACTCGGGGCTCGTTTCTTTCTGTTCAACGTTATTTACTGTTTCATACCTTTTTTATTTTCATCAAATATGTATTCGGCAACTCAAATAATTTTATGAGCCTCTCCTTTTGACATAAATAGCGTTATGTTTTTAGGTTTCCGAGATGGGTTTCGGAACGATTGTGGTCTCGCTTTGTCTGTCCTTTATTCAATTTTCATCTTTCAGCTAATACTACTGCAGCTGGAATTTAGAATAGTAAAACATAGAAAATTATATAATATCCAAAAAAAACGAATTCACTATAATAAATAAAATCTTATAATGATAAATTTTGTGCGCTCGTACAGATTTACAGAAATATATCATAACTAGCGGTCCACCCCGGCTTCGCACGGGTTTTTGACAAGAAAATATTTTTTCATACGGAGCCCTAACATTTTGAAAATATTCAATAGCCTATGTTCATCACGGAAACTTTAAGATTCTAACGGTGAAATACAAACAATCAAATCTTTCCTCTTTATAATATTAGTATAGATGATTGAAGTCGATGTATGATAAATATAAAAGATTTTCAGTAGATATAAACTTTGATATGGAAATTTTAAAAAATATCCGTTTAGAAATCACAAATTTTTTTGAAATTTCTGTATGCTTTATACTTGAACTTTGAAATAATTTGAAAAAGGTCAGAAAATTAAACATTCTTCCCCTATCTCCGAATTTTGTAGATGTGGATCTATCAGGAAAAGTAAAGAAAAGTCTATAAAGGGAGCAATTTTTAAAAATGGTCACGAAACAAATATTTAGTGGAATATCAAATCAAAGGACTAAATCGTGTAAGTGTCATACCTCTTTGAAATAGTACTTTCGAAAGAGTCATAAAATTTAACATAACCAGCCTACTCCCCGATCTCCGAAGTTACTGGTAACCGAATAATAGTATCACATAATCATAAAGTATGTACGTAATCCACAAAAGTTGGAAACCCTCGGCGCGCGAGTGACACTCGCACTTGACGGATCTCGGATCTGTTGTAACATGAGCCGTATTATTAGTGAGATAATTGTTTCTTTGCTGTAGACTTTCTTTGAGTTTAAGAACCTCTTTGAGCTCAGCTTAGCCGTATTAATATATCGATATATCCCACAAAGCTTTTGTTGTTTCATAAAATATAATAAGATTGTAATGTATGCCCACAATATGTTAATAACATACACACTATGTATGTATTACACATATGAACGCAGATAGTGGAAAGGTCGGACCCAAATTAGGACGAAAGATAACAAGAATCTTGACCCCTCAAGATTGCCTGGCGTTCTAAATACTGGTCCTAATCTGAACTTTAACGTCCTTGGTTTAAGGTTGAGGTGGCCATTAATCAGAGAGAAATGGATCGTAATTCGATTCAAAAGAAATAAAATGTTCTTGGCCGACAGTTTGAGGGAAAATGATGGATATGTTGTTTCGGGGGAGACCTTACAACCTTCAGCAACATCAACGTTCAGAGTTTTCTATCGCAAATAAAATATATTTAGCACAATGTTGGTAAATACAAAAACTGGGTACTTAGTGTTAAAATATCACTGAGCACAGTGAGCACTGACCCGTGTCAGTAACACGAACTCCGATTCAAGATTAATGTGTTTGCGGGTGTGACACACGCGTACATAGGCGATGGTTCGTTCGCCACTTCCAATCAATCTTCAAGAAATCATATCGATATGCGTAGAAGATATTAAATAAAATAACTATATCAATGTTTTATCTGCGGGTGAATAACGAAGATGATGGCGTTCTGTGTAGTACTTAGAGTGAGTCCATAGACTTAGTTCAGTCGGACCAAGCGTTGGGGTCGATTCTCTACTACTTACATGGATGTTACACATGGCGTGATTGCGCTGTCTTGTCAAAGTGCAACGAATCACTCAAAATCAATCGAAAACTATCATCGAGTTCATAAGAAACTGTTTGTATGGTTGTCATACTACGCAAAGAAGTTTCTCTCGATCAGGTAGTAAGGCGCGAAATGTATAGGAAGGACTTATAAACGAAGGAAGTATTCGAAAGGAATTGCGCACAGTCTGTACTAAGCACTCAGTAAATAAACGGCTGGTGTGTGTGTGTGTTGTTTTGTAAAATTAATGATTAGGCCAGCAGAATTAATTATTTCATCAGCATCAAATAATTTATTCTGCGGGTCTAAGCATTTATTTTACAAGTCAACAATGATAATACTTTTGCTAAGCAGAAAAAGTGTTAAATTAAAGATCTCGGGAATTCATCGGTCGTGAGTTTTTGTATAAAAATTACTGAAAAGGAAAAACTTGGCAATCAAGAACAACATTAAAATGTGTTGTTGCAGGTCGCCGACTGCGCAAAAGTAAACATTTTAAACGTATTTCATTTTGTTGGTTAAATAGCATATAAGTTTTTACAGTTTGCATTTTAAATAGAGGTTCGACCCACTTTAACAACGAAGTTTTAATATTTCTGGAGAACTTTTTTGTAGCTTATTGGAGAACTTTATTGAGGAGAGACAAAGGACAGCCAGGCTCGTGAAAGGACACGACGAGCGAAAAGGACATGATACGTGCAAGAATATACCCTTGTCGTTAATAATGACTGTTTCAACCGTGAGGTACTTACTTATTAGCTAAATGAAGTGGTCGTGCGCGCCGGCCATACTTCACGATGAACCGACAATAACTGGGGTAAACGTGTTCTTGAGTGTAGACCGTGACTCGGTCTAAGTTTGGGGTTTGAAAGTTCTTATCAACTACTCATTGGCAAATAGTAAGTGAATACTTTTAAAGCACATGACACGTCCTAAATCCGCAGTGGGATCCATAATAATATGGAACAAGTCTCTCCCAATAACGTCCTCTCCGAAACCCCGCTATTAGCAGGTAAGTTTCATTTCTTGTACTCGTTAATCCCTCAAGACCGGTCTTTCATAGTCCCGAAACCCGGGACCACTTGTATAGCCCTGAAAGGATTCACGGCCATTACCGGGCATCGGGCCGCACAGGACCTGACGTAGTGACGTCTTTACGACCTCATTCAGTTGGAATTAATTGAACCGATCTGTGGGTTATTTCATTATGGACGGATAAAGGACGGGATGCTTCCGACTTATTCCACTGCGATTGATATATATGTGACGGTGTTTGAATTTACGATAATAGGCTATTCTCACAGTATGAAATATCTCAACTCGATACACTGCGAGAGTCAAAATAAGGGACCTGAAACAATTTGATTCCGAGGCTTCGGTAGATGTTTACAAATTATAGAAAATCACAAACAGCATAGTTATCGAGAAAGTTAGAGATTACTGCGTGCTTACTGGTTCCCTGAGGCCCCTTAGAGTACGCGAGTATGCTTATTATACGAGTAACATCATACTCGGTCTTAGATGTAGTAAAGACGTAAGCACGCCAAGACTTAGGTAAACTAAATATGAACAGTTTTCGTAAAATATGCAAAAGTAATAGACGTCGTGATGTATCGTACGAGCAGGGAACGGATTGTCAAAAATATTCTTTGCAAAAGGGCTTACTATAAAATATCAGATTATCTAGACGATTTGGGACGAGTTTTGCTCCAACTCGAAAACTAACAATCCAACAAGGTAGTAGTTTTTCTGTTCGCTTCTTTACTTTATCTCGAACAGATTAAAGTGAACAAAGTGAATACTATATTTCCCACACAAACGTCACAAAATACATAAGTAATACACTTATGTATTTTGTGACGTGTCCAAGAGTCCTGTAAGGTCTAAAGGAAATAAAACACTTTGATTTTAATTTTTTGACTTCATGTGTCTTACATTAAATTCGAACCAAAACGTATCCTTTGGTTGATTCAGTGGCATTAAGCGTTTACTGACTTACTCCGGCTCAACGACACGTCTTCAGTCTTTATCTTGGCTTTCAGTGAGAGATGTTGCCATTTTCCCCTGTCCTACAGTTTCCAGAGTGATGTTTTGTACTTAAAATATGGGTAATATGTAATTACTTCCTATCTATAAAACTGTTTCAGCTCTGGGCTGTAACTGAAATAATAAATACCTATATCTAAAACAATTTCATCTCATGTAGTACAAGTTCAGAAACAAGTGAAATCGAAATATCTAGAACTCTTTTCTCGTCTTCACTAAACCTCTTATATATTGAACAAAACAAAACTAGTTTTCATCTATGTAAACAAACAGTCAGTTAGTTTGTTTTCCCAAAACAAAAACTCTGTCCCATTCCAGACAACTGATTAGCAAAATAGTAACATAAAAGCTTATTTGCTCGCAGCTAACACAATATCACGAGGAGACAACGGCCAAATGTTTTATTTCACCCTTGAACAAACACGGACTCAGGATGTACCTACATGTTCGTAAATAAGTTAAATAACGGAAAACGTACGGGACTGCATTTACTTTATGTAAATGTAAAATTTTCTGACCGACTCAGATAAAATAATAAAACAAGCATTTTTTTTTAATGCTGGTCAATCCACACAGCATCATCTAGCCCCGAGCTAAGCAGAGCTTGTGTTATGGTGATGACTGATATACATAATACAATATTATTAAATAGATAGATATCCATTTTGATGGTTATTTCTTAAAATAAGAAAACCGTAAAATATTAAAATGCCGGTTGAAATCTATACTCAATTAAATTCATTTCATATCAGAAGCCCAGTCAAAACATAAATATTATTGAAACTGTTGGTAAATTTTGGACGGCACATTGTTAAGTAAGAATTTTTATTAAAGACATAAAAAAGAATGTGAAGTGTAAACCTAACAATTGTAATTTTTTTTATCTTTTGACGTCCATATAAGATAATGTCCATTATAATGTAATAATTCTGGACTGATAACAATATTATGATATAGATAGATATTTTTTTATTATACATAGGAAACGACCAGAAAATTCTGAACAATGAATATCTGCAGTTCGTAAACAATTCACCCACCGCGCCACAAAAGTTGCCATATGACTCTGTTGTGTTGTTAAGTGGTCCCATCTATCTAAATGTCACAACAGCGATGGCGATAACCTCTCGAAAGTCAATCTGTTTGCGAGTGGCAGTCGGGCGAATACACCGCGTCCGTCACACTAGCTAGGTTATATTTGTTGACACGCAAATATTTAGGCCACGGTTGTTTGTCCAGCGCGCAGAGTTTGCTTTACTTGGACATGTAGCAGACATCAAGTAAATAAAATTAAGAAAATATCATTTATTCGAAAGAAGTGAATGCATAAGGAAGAGTGTGTGTAGTCTGATGGTTGTAACTTTTACGTTATGGATTTATTAAAAATAGTATGCAATATAAAGTGAATATTTCATATATAATTTTACAAAATGTTAATTTTCCTTTCGGTTCTTTCTTCGGACTGTTAAGTAGGTGTGATTGGTTGAAGTCAGTCAAAGGTTGTAATTTTTATTTTTGGAATTTGTTGCTTTATAGTTGTTTATTTATTTGTTTTAATATGGTTAATGAAGACAACCCTGAGTGCAACAATCATGAGCCAGTATCAAAATTAAATCAGAAATCAAAAACGTTTACTTATTAATTCATTTTCCCTGATCATATTTTTTTAGAGTCGTTTCCAACTTACTGGAAGAAAGAAATGAAAACCAAATGCTCATACATACCGTTATTCTTTGAAGATATTAATAGCTTTTTACAGACCAATAACCACCCGTACTTTGTTATTTTATTGAAATATTCATGAGGAAAGAAATATGTACGTTATTTGAGAATATTTTTCATGTCTGCAGTATAAAAATCAATAAAGCAAAACATCCTCTATTTAACGTCAATAATGATAAGACAACATTACATTACATTTCACATAAAATACTTTTCTAATACCAATCTGAATATCTATTATCCTAAAAACTGGAACATTACAAGGAACTCGCAAGAGGCCATTGAAACTACTTCAATATTATCTAAAGACGCGTAACATGAGTTGAAGCGCGATATTAGACTCCGCTCGCCTCGCATGCGGCTGGCTCACGGCCGCGGCCGCGTGTGTGTTCACTACTATTGTCACAATGTTCTCGAATCAACTGGGACTAAACACTGACATTGTCACTTACAGTGTTCTGTTACGTATACGCTTTTTGATATTGCTAAATTTTCAGCTTTTACGGGACAAAATAGTTTTTAGTTCTTCCTCTAGAGCTGCACTAATAAAGACAATGCCAAGTTTTACCATCAAAGGCGCCCAATTAATAATTTTGTATCATAACGGCGAATACATTAATGTCAAAATACTTTTTATTTGACTTTTGCGCAGTTAATTAGGATCTTATGTATGTCGCAAAATGTACTAGAGAATTATTATCGTGAACACGCGGCTGTAAATTATTTTGACGCTCTGTGTGTAGTGGGCGAAGGTCAAATGATTGTATGATCAGCAGATATTTAGTCTGATTAGATATTATATAGTTCTAGTCGTTTTCTATACCTTAAAAATCTATCTATATACAAATTTAATACCTCGTTTTAACATGGTATCAAATTTATTAGTATACAGGGTGTCTCGTAACTCAACGTAAAAAAGGTGTAATATTGAAACACCTACTACCCATCTACCTTAGCGTGGAAAACTGTTCCGTGTGAAACTTTTTAAAATTTAGTTCTTATTTCAGAAAATCAATATTTTACTATTCTTTTAAGATGAAAAGTGTAACATATGATACCATTTTGAAATTGAGGATAACTGCGCCAACTTTCTACAGAACATGCCAACCTATCGTGGTGAATTTTTTTTTCAGTATGAGGAGTCAAAGTTTCCCGATTGAAAATCAGTGATGCAATAACAGAACTAAACAATATTTTTTTTTCAAAATCTGTACTCAATATGTTTAAATTTTGCAATACATTATCATCATCATCATCACCAGCCTATAATAGTCCACTGCTGGACACAGGCCTCCCCTAATGAGCGCCATAGATTATAATAATTTGTTATTTAAGTTTGTAATACAGAAATAAAAATTACAAAATATTGACATGTGAAGTCACAGCATACAAAAGTTTGACGCCAGGGAGAGAATTTATGATTTTCAGTAAAAAACCTATAATTCTGAAACCATTGAAGATAACCCCATGATTTTATGGTTTTTCTGGGTCGTCATGAACCCACCTGTCCTGGGTTTTCGGCTTGACGTTGAGTTACGGGACACCCTGTATATTTCTCAAGCTCTGCTTAGCTAGGGCTAGATGATGGTGTTTGAATGTTCAGCATTATTTATTTATTTACTCTTTAACTTTTCCATATAGAAAGATCCCGATGCTATCCTAGAGAACTTTTATCATCGAGAGATAAGTTTTAGCTCGCAAAACTTAAAATAAGTGTATAAGAATGCATACATACTCTAATAATATGAAATAATAAAAAATGAAACAATTTTTATTTTGTCCGAACAGAAATATAATACATAAACCTTATAATAAAAAACTGACAATGTTCTAATATATATTATAAAGCTGTTGTCGCCAACCGCAGAGCAACGAAACTGAATTGTTAGATTAAACTTACTATAAAAGTGAACATAAGAGGGGTTTGCAAGATCGCGGGCCGGCTACGAAGGACAAAGGATATCAGGCAATAATATTATTTAATGTTCTTTATACTGAATTGAAAGCAAAGAAAACAACAAAAATTTTAATTAAAGAAAATTTTGCTAACGGGGTGTTTTTATACAATTGACGAGTTTATCACACGAAAGTTATCATCATTAAGTTAGGGACAATGAAATGGATAATATTTTAATTGCACGCTATTAATTTAGACTGTCTATTTTTTGTATTTTGTATTTCTTAATTATTACTAATATCAGTGTTTTGATACTTGTAAGATTTATTTGTTATAATGTTCGTTCATACACAATGTAAACTGTTTTAGAATAAATAAACTGAAACTGGAACTGTAAGCAGTGGGGGTATTCGTGAAGAGTTATGCTTTAGACACGTTAACTAAAACTACTAACTAAACTC
This sequence comes from Eupithecia pulchellata, assembly GCA_963931895.1. Taxonomy (NCBI): domain Eukaryota; kingdom Metazoa; phylum Arthropoda; class Insecta; order Lepidoptera; family Geometridae; genus Eupithecia; species Eupithecia pulchellata. The sequence goes on from OZ007532.1 coordinate 236,250, forward strand.
AAACAGATGTAAGATACTGGTAAACATAGGTATGTCATAAATTTACTTACCATCTCTATTTTTTGCAAATAAATTATCTTTATCTTTACCTTATCCTACAGTGTTGACCCTACCTTAAAAGATAAAACAGTGTATATCGGCAGCCTGGCTGATGTAAATCAGCCAGGCAGAAATTCCTCAAGTTGTGTCGTTTCGAGCACATCTTGGCGATGGTTTCTAATCTAGAAAACAAGCTCGTGAATTCCGATATAGACAGGATCTTAATGGCGAGTTTAGAACGGCTTACGACTGAACATAAAATGGATGGCTTTTGAAGATATTACAACTCGTTTTCTGCTTTTCTTTTAAATCGCTCACTTGGGAAAACTTTCCACAATAATACACTTTATTTCATTTATATAACGGCAGTGAAAAAATAACTTCGGACAATCAAAAGAATTGCAAGCTACGATATCGCATACGAATCGTGTCAGGTATTTTGGCCTAGTTAATTTAGATTCGTCATCAGTTCATCCCTAATATTGTAAGGCGGAAACATTTGTTTTTTTTTTAATGAATAGGCACCCACCCTAACTACTAGACTGATTTTAAAATTCTTTCACCATAACAAGTCTACATTATGTCTGAACAAAGGCAATAGAACATTTTCATATTTCAATTAGGGACGCTATGAAAAATTCAATAATGATAACCAACGTCAATGTAAAAATTTATTATTTTCGATAAAAAAAAAGAAAATGGCAAGCGCCAGTTATGGTGTGTGAAAATTTTAATAACATTATAGGTATCTAGATTGTGAATAAAAGAAGAGCGCCTTGTCGGTTCTCATTATGCCGTAAGAGCAAGTCCCAACCATTAGCCTAGTGGAACTATCATTAGATGGGGGCCTGACATCGCATGACCAACGCCGCTGGCCCGCCCCGCCCCGCCCCGCCCGCCGCGCCGTGCACATTCTTGCGGCGTCGCGAGCGCGCGGTGGCCCCGCACTAGCGGCCTCCACTCCGTTATTACAGCGTTATTTCTCGACTCGGGCTGCGATATACGCTATCTGCGGATGGAATTTGAATTCGGACTAGATTATTCCGACCAGGAATTTGACCAAGGTATAATTGATTTGCCTTTTGTTTATGGGTTATTTTTATTATATTCCAGATATTTTTCGGCCTTACGAACTGGAAAGGTTTTTATAATGGTTAATTTAATTGTTTTCGTTGTGGCCAGGATTAACTTTAAGTAATTATATAATAAATTGTGATGAAGAAGGCAGGCTCCGCCTTGCAGTCTACACTCTTTATAGGCTCATAATAATAACCAGATTTGTCCCCCGGCACTGCACGCGTTTTTCTATGAAAACCTATAAAGGTTATTTCTATCACATTGGAACTGATATATGATATAAATAGTAAGTTTTATTCCGGGCCTAGACTCTCTGTATGCAAAAGCACGATCCGATCAATAGTTTTGTCGTGAAGAGGTGATCAAACGAGCGCGGTGTGACTACAGCAGCCGGCTCTCGTTACCAAATCAATTATCAAATCTCTTGTCAAAATCAATATGATTGCAATAAAAATCTTAAAGTGAAAGAAGTAGCAGTACTATACACTTACACGTGACACACTAAGACAAGGGACAAAATGGCACAAATGAATAATATGTAAAACAAACACTAAGTACAAAAACAAACAACATCGTTGAAAACTACACGAATCACGGTGTTGTTCGAAGAAACGTTCAAAATCTCACACGATAACAATAACATTTCTTGACATTAAACATAGTTTAGTGAAGAGATTTGTTCATTGATTAATTATTCAGCGTCCGTAACGTCTTCGTGAGGCAGATTATGATGCCTTCGCAAACAAACAGTTAACAACTGTAGAGATTCATCAGAAGAGTTACAACTCAACTGAGGAGGAGACACGACGGGTCCGTTATGAAAGCTCACTCTGTCTTCGACCTATACTTGAGTAACGCTTATGATATGACATAGATAAGTATTACTCAAGCATAGATCGACATCTGAACAATAATTACGGGTGTAAAAAGTCTGTAGACTACTAGTACCATAATCGTTAATTAACATTCCAAGGCGAGAGGATTAACTCTAATTCAGCTTTTAATCACAAAAAGAGGCCTAATTAAAAAGGCTTCTAAATTAGTAGGTACCAAATAAAATATTTTTCTTCGTTAATTTCCTTAGGTAGTTATTTATTGGGTCGCTAATCTAATTTTGTTTTTTCCTTGTTTCCACAAAGATTGTTGGTTGTTATTTCAGGATGAGGGCGAAACGCGAATTCAACAAAACGGCTTCTGACGACGGAAATAACAAGGGATGTTTTTACTTGTTCCTTAAATTTTATAATGAGAATGAAGGCCTTCAAATAAAATAATGCTTTGTTTATATCAATTGATCGATCTAATTAAAAAAGTATTAGATATGAGAACTAAGTCCTGTCCGCGTCTTCGCAGGCATTGTTTCTATGGGACCGGTTAAGGTTATTAAAATTTTATTCAGGCTTTATTAATGAAAAACCAACAGATTATGTTAAAGAAGGTGAATATACATAAATGTTAGATATTTGTATCCAGGAGAAGATCTAAATCTTCAGGCAAAATGAATCCGACTTCCGCCATCAATCGTTTTGGCAAGAAGATATAATAAACAAACATTCAACGGAAACTCCAATCTTTTACGTTTATTATTTTAGTATGAATACTGAGTTAAATAACTTGAAACCCTATATACAACTAAATTTAACAGCACGAGAGAAGACTGGCAACCTCTTTATAGCAGTCAGCGAAAATAGGCAGATTCCATTTTCCCCGCACAACTAAAATGCTAAAAGGATTTGGATTTTAATTTGTAGCATTATCCAACTTGAGTTAAACTAGTTTAGTTTGCTAAACCATTTAAGATCCAATTCCAAATGTGTTCATACACCGTTGATAATGACATCATTTCCGTCCCAGAGAGAAGCCTGACCTAAATGTATCACGGTGTAAGCAGTTTCTGCTCGAGGCAGACGAGCGATATCGTCTCATCCAGGGCCAGTATGCACTACCGCCAATCCCAACGTGCTTCACAGATATGATAAGACAGCTATTTAGATATTTAGAACACATTGTGACGTCACATGGTTTGGGCAAGGAATCTCCTATTTCATAGAAAAAAAGGCCCCAGGGCCAGTATTCACTGTTGCTAATCTGTACGAGTTATACAGATACGGCAAGACAGCGGAAAAACGTATTTAGAATATGTTGTGACGTCCCACAGTTTACGCCAGGATTTCCTGTCATAGAAATTGAATCCAAAGTAATTTATGTACATTGCCCTCTAGTCTCTAACATATGTATGTCCATACTCTATATCTATATCTATATCTATACTAATATTATAAAGAGGAAAGATTTGATTGTGTGTTTGTTTGAATTGAATTGAATAGGCTCCGAAACTACTGGACCGATTTGAATTTTTTTTTCACTACCAGAATCTTTTATTTTCCGTGATGAACAAAGGCTATAGAATATTTTCAAAAAAAATATTCTATAGCCTTTCCTTTTCCGCATGAAAATTGAATTTTTTATCAAATACCCGTACGAAGCCGGGGCGGACCGCTAGTAGTAAATAATAATGAAAAGGAAGTGTTGCCCCAATAGTGTCCCGTCCACTGCGTCGAGTGAAATTCTAACCTCCTACTGACTTCTAAACATATAAAACAACTATTCAGTAGCGTTCGCTCAAGTGCCTTAACGTTTATTGTAGGCATTTCGTTTTATTGTTACCTTCAAATAGCGCGCTCTGAAAAGGTAAAGAAATAAAAGTTGGCATCGTAACAGTGAATTAGGTGTAAGCAATAAATAATATTTCTATGCGCAGAATAAATAAAACAGCAGGCGGCTTGGCTTGTTCATACGGCTTGTTCGCTTTATGCGGACAATCAGCCATTTACATTTTACTTTTTTCTAATGTTAGCAGATACATAGTTAGTTAACTTTGATATAAATAAGTAATAGAGGAGTGATTTAAATAAGTTTTATTTTTTCTACATATTATCTAAATTTTGTCTTGCATTATAATTAAGCTATTAATGTATAATATAGTATATCAGTGGATAGCGGATCAGAAACTTGTAAATACCTGTTAACAAACATGCACTGGTCCATCCAGGCATGATCCATATCTGCATCTAAATATTTATAAACGTGTTATAATATTGCAACATCAAGACAGACACTTAGTTGTCGCTGTTACCGTTTACCAAGAATTCATGCAGTTTTCGTAATGATTGAACCACCCGGGCGCGGTAACAGGAAAGAGACAATGTGTGCTGATCCGAGTTTTAGTAATAATGAGTGTCGCGGTATCTTTTATTCCCATGGTTATTTGTAATTCACCGAGACTCACTTCCAATCTAACATCGATGGAGTCAATTAGTATAAGTTAATTTGTAATTTCATTTATTTTAATTAAATTTTTGCACCAGAACTCGGTCTCTCTGTACCCTCCCTAGCAGCCGTACATAATTGGCGCAGGCGAAAAGGGGTACTCGCGGTCGGTTTCGCGTAGAAGATTTCCGTAACGCATAGAACTCCGCCCGTGTGGATCGATCTATCCCGTATCGAGTACCAGAATCTACACGTTCGTGCTGCTCCCGAGGTATCCAGACATTGATAACGCAGAGTGACCGAAGATATGTGCATGTGAGTACATTAGATTCTTTCTAGTGATTGCTCACTTCCTAGATCATAGATCCTTACCTATTAATTCATAGGAAAACTTTTGATTGTTTTCTGAATTTAGGGGGATTAGAATTTATATACGTAGGTTACTATTGTTTAGGTATGATTAGTTTTTTTTTCTAGGATAAAATATAAGTGTATTTCTTATTAAGTTCAAAAAAATATAAGGAGACAGAATATTAAAAGAATATTTTATAATAGAAAAATTAAAATAAATTGATTGATTTAATTTGAGGTTTTTACAATATTTTTCATTTACAAAGGATAAAGGATTCTAGGATAAATAGTAGTAGCAGAGAAAATTTTGTAGACAGTTTTAGAAAATATACTATTAGCTCTTACAGTATTTTAGAAGACGAATCTTGCAATATGTCTGTACCCGATGATTGCATGATTTACAAAGCTCTTATTCTTGAATTTGATGGAAACACCAGTGTAGACCCATAAATTTCTCACGATAATTGATGCATTCTCTAAATATGCTCAAGCATATTTTCAGAGAGATGCTACCGCAATTAGCGTAGTTCAGGGTCCTTAGCCAACCGGCATTCGCTATGAAGCGATTCGATTTTGAAAATTCTTATCGCTCTAGCGATGGCAACCTTCAAATGGATTAAACGTCAAGATTTTTGGTAGGCAATGTACGAATATTTTGATTTCACCAAACCGATTGACAACATCGAACGATCACTTCCATCAAATTCCTAGCCAAGTGGCAGTTTTGAGAAGCGACTTCACGTAGTTGTCTATTCTCTTGAGGGATACACTAGCGAACGCTAAGACCCTGTAGAAATCGAATCGAAACGGCGATTTCATAAACAGCTGTTGGAATTACGTCAAAATTTTAAGTAGCCTTGCGCTAGCGTGGATGTAGCATTCACGATCGCACCCTTGTTTCCCTGTGTCCACGAGGGATTAAAAATATACTTAACAACGAAAAAAACAAGATAAAGCTTTTGCATTATGATCGGCAAAAATTCACACATTTGGCTTCTAAGGGCGAGAGTCGAAAGAAATTACAATACAAACTAAAACGTCTATTGTCAAAATGCAAAATAGTTTTGAATTTCTGTTATTTACTCCAATATTACCGAGATGATACGAGTGTCGTAAAATATGTATTTTCTCCTAATTATTTATTTCTTCATGATTTTAAGAACTTGTTGAAAATAATTAAATAATATAATTATATAGCTCAAAACCATTGTTATTTTCTTTCTATTGATTTTAATTACACAATAAACACTGCCATAAGTATTTCAAAAGATTGGGTAAACTTCCAAATCGAAACAATTTTTTTGTTATGTATCACGTTTGTTTACAGAAATTCTATCTGAAATTATAGGTAACAACCTACTTGGCTTGGTACTCCTTTTTATTTGACCCGTCATTTCATGAACGGTGAACGGACGAAATAAGCGAATGATTGAGTTCGATAACTATAGACTACAGACCGTACACCATAAGTTGTCTGCCTCAGGAATTGGCAGCATTATATTGGCAGCACGATATTGCCAACATTATGAATCTTTTACCCCATTATGTAAACGTGTGTTTATGTTTTAATTTCATATTTGTATATAAATATATAAGTAGTTAGGACTAGGAAAGTTTTAAATTATGAAACAATAAAAATTTTAAATTATTTATTGAAATTGTTCTGACACTAATTCTGCCGTCCGATCACTAGAAGGTCGTTAAGTGATAAAACCAAATTTGCGGGTATGAGCCAAAACGTGGGAAATGTTGTCCCTGGAAATTGGGAAGACATACAGATTTCTTTGTTAGACCAAATTATTCATCAACCTATATGCTGCTTTTTTATTCATTATTTTGTTTTAGAAGTTGAAAGTTTATTTTTTTATTTAAGTTTTTGTGTTTTTGTTGTGCTTACCTGCTTTCAAATGTGACCATCTAAAATGCAAAAAAACGGCTTGCTGAAATGCAACCGTCTATAAGAGTTTTAACAAACTGTAACTGCGGGAGTATTTTATAACGAGTAACAGTTACATACATATTCGACGGTAATTAACGGCTAAGTTACTTAGCCGTGTTCTTGAGTAGTAAGTGAATTTAAATTTAACTAACCCCAACTCTGAAAATGGCGTTATCGAACTTTAGTTGTTTAAATTATTGTTCTGAAATATTAAAATTAAAGTGTTTCCTAAACAAAAACATAGTAGTTGCATAAGCAATCCATGTTATCTGTTTTTTAGTGCTGGAAATACTGGTCTGAATTATATTAATATAAATACAAATAAACAGCCTAGTCTGAATTAAAAAGCTAAAAATGAATAAGCTTGTTAAAGAAGGAAATAAGGGTCAATTAAAATAAAAGAGTAAGTTTTCACACTTTAATTAAAATTGCCTTCTTACAGTTTACCTGCAATCAATTTAAAAAGAGAAAATCACAACTATTCCAAAATAAATCTTTAAGATTACCTTATTAAGAAAAGATGAGACCGTAGGCGACCAAGCATCTCATGGAAACTATGCCTCTGAAAGAACCAAGATCCAACTACGCAGCAATATCAGAGTCGGTACGTGGAATGTGCGAGGTCTTCGGGACGAGGGTAAACTCCACATTCTTGACCATGAGCTTGAGCCATGCAACATAGACATCACGGGTCTGAGTGAGACGCATTGGAAGGAGAGCGGACACCGTAATACTGAGAAGCATACGATCTATTTCTCAGGAAACACCTCTAGTTTTGCGGGAGTGGCCATTGCCATATCAAAACGATGGAACAAAACGGTTATAGGATACAATCCAATCAGTGACAGATTGATATCGATAAAGCTAAATGCAGCACCCACCCCGCTTAACATCATCCAAGTTTACTCCCCCACAAGTGCTGCCAAAGATGAAGTAATAGAGGATTTCTACCATCAACTTGAAGCTTGCATAGCCACCATCCCTACTAGAGAGTTTCTTATTATTTTGGGCGACTTTCATGCGAAACTGGGATCAACTGTTACGGATTCAGGTCTCAGAAATATTGTGGGGCTATAATGGTCTTGGCACTAGGAACGAACGGGGCGAATGACTCATCCAATTCGCAGCAACAACTTAACCATCATGAACACCGTCTTTAAACAACACCCCAGAAGACTCTTCACCTGGACATCCCCTAGTGGAGAACACCGTAATCAAATAGACTACATTATGATCAGAACTCGATGGAGAAGCTCAATTACCAACGCACACACATTGCCTGGCGCAGATTGTCATTCTGATCATCAATTTCTAGTTTGCAACCTCAGGATTAAACTCCGCTATTCTGTAAGTAAAACAACGAACAGGCGTTTAGAGATCACTGATAGCGCCAGTCTAGCAAAAAGCTTGCAGGATTTTACGGTGCGCAGTTGGTGCGGTGATGACGATGAACATCCGAATACGCTATGGTAGAATGCCAAACTCTACATCAAAGATTTGGTTAAAAAATCCCAGCCTAAATCACCTCTAATAAAACGACTACATTGGATGTCTACCGACAGCTGGCACATGGTTGAGCGCCGGAGAGGACTGAAGGCCGCTGGAACAGCTGTACAGGAACTAAATCATCTCAATGCTGAAATCCAAAAAGCTTGCAGAAGAGACCGGAATGCAGCACTCAATAAAATCTGCGAAGAACTAGAGCGACATTCAGAAAAGTTCGAAACTAAAGATCTTCACATGAAAATAAAAACTATCACTCGTCAATTCAAACCAAAGACTTGGGCAATTGAAAACAAAGACGGTACGACAGTAACAGAGATAAAAGAAATTGACAATACGTGGAAAGAGTATTGTGGATCTCTGTTTACTGACCCAGACTCATTACCGTCATAAAGTTCCCAACCGACAGAATTGGAACCAGATTTATTGAAGGACGAAATAAGAGCAGCAATAAAACACCTTAAATCCAACAAAGCTGTAGGCGCAGATGAGATACCTATTGAGATCATTAAAGCAATGGGAGAACCTGGAGTGGATATAATGCACACTATATGTAATTAATAGAGTTTGGACAACCGGCAGTTGGCCGAAGGATTGGTCTAGTTCCCTTTTCATACCTCTCCATAAAAAGGGCTCCACCAAGAAGTGCAGCAATTACCGGTTGATCTCTCTTATATGCCACGCAAGTAAAGTGCTATTGCATATAATCAACAAGCGGCTACAGTATTTATCTCCTGAAATAGCACCAGAACAGGCTGGCTTTGTTAGGGGCAGAGGATAGAGAGAGCAAATTCTTATATTACGCCAGGTTATAGAGAAATCACGAGAATTTAACAACCCCTCGTTTATAAGCTTTGTAGACTTTCGCAAAGCTTTTGATACAGTGCAATGGCAAAAACTCTGGGGAATTCTAGCAGTAATGGGCGTACCAGAACACCTAACGTACCGGCACAGCTGCCATCTTCATAGAGCCTTCTAATGAGGACAGTGCGCGTGGAGGGAGTAAACTCAAGCCCATTACCCAGACTTTTTCATTTGCCCCATTATCATTTTTTAAATAAAATGTACTTCTTGGCGCTCTTTTGGGTTCAGACGTTGTTTTACGTTTAGGTATTGCCACTGCGGTACTATTTTGCACAAACAATCTTCTTTCTTTCCAAGTTAAGGCCCCGTACAGATACAGTACAGATTGCTGTACGCCGATCTGATGGTAACTTAGTCCCTAGCGACACTGTGCAGGAGTACGGGGCGTGCGGAAAGCTTCGCAGTTAACCTTTTTCTAGCGTTGCATTGTCACTAAACTGTTTTCTAGTTTTGTTATTATTCACATGAATGTAATAGTTTCACAGCTAAAAAACGGTCACCGTCTTTTAGTACTGTAAATGTTTCAATCTTACATTGGTTTTCCAATGATTACCCAGCTAAGTATATCTAGCGCTTTTATAGAGTAGGACTTGTTAAAAAACTGTGATTTAGACATCGTAAGTACAAGTTTGACATGCAGTACTAAAATGTACTAAAACACATGTAAAGTCAGCTAACGGTTTATTTTTATTGTCATTACAAGTAACCGTTGTATAAGCTTGCATAAAACTTAAAAATTTAGACTTAAATACTTTGTTAAGCTGGTTTAACCGTATTTTAGTGTTTTAAGGTGAAGTAACCGTATTCTAGTAATGGAAAACCCCAAAAATGATGTAGATAGTGGTGTAGGTGGTCTCTGTATCTCAGCACTGACAAAAGATAGAATTTTTTTAACCAGACTTGACGATAGAGCAAAACCTGCGTTATTGTGTGGTACACAAAAGTCGAATTTGACGAAATGTCACTTAACGGCCTTTTAGTGATCGGACGGCAGAATTATGGTCAAAAGGAACATAAATAAACAACACAAAAAATTCTTATAAATCGAAATCTTCAAGATCCACGACGATTTTCAGCAGAATTGACTTGTTGCAGGCAGCAATAGCTTCGCTTCTTTATATTATGTATTCTACTCGTGGTTTTCTCCGACATGACTGAAAAGACACATAAAATTTGTATTTGTATAATATAAAATTCAAAAATTCAATATTTGTATATATACAAATAAGGGATATCATAACAAGATAAATTAAATAACCTGGATAATTTACTTTTTATTTTATCTTTTTATGTGAGTAAATCTTATGATCCATTCTAAAGGTATCGTGTATAAAGCTGGTATCCCTATTTTACTTACCAGTTGCATTGATGGTGCAACGCGAGATCGCACTAGATTTAATGGATTTAACTGGGCATGGTCTGCCTTTTCTTCCTCACAAAAGGCACGCACCTTCAACACAATCTCTTTTGCACTGCTTTTGCATGAATAATTCGAAAAATATTAATTAATAACACAAATACGAGCGCAATACTTCAATCAAACTATGACAGTCTAACAACAAAAGATTGACAACCAATTGTGCCAACTTATCGGCATTTAGCGATGCGATCAGACGTATAGACAAGGCGATAGCTACGCAAAGGTTACTTTGTCTACCAATTGAACTTCGCCATCATTTGAGCTATGATGATTGTCGTTGCGATGCGTGATATCGAAGGAATATGTCAAATCCATACATTTTTGTACGTTTCTACCATCGCTTTCGATTCGCAAATGTTACTTTGTCTAGAGCCCCAGGCCTTATTAAACTTTGAAAGTCTGCAAAATTTTATTTTAAAAAGTGAAGTCGAGCACGAGACCAACATGATCAAATATGCGCATTTGGCACAGTTGCTTCTTATTGTAGGAGACAATAGCTATAGATAACTTGGCAGTAAAGATTTTTTTTTAAACTAGAAAATCTACTAGAATTCATAAGAGCTATGAGTTTCCACCATCCTGCAATCAATTATGAAACATATAAGAGCATGACAAATCCTAGATATTAGTTTTAGACTGTTTGAAATAATTAATTTGGGGTACTTATTATAAGGGTAACGATATCATTTTAGTTATAAAAAATCCAAATTTACGTCCTACTAACTATATCCTTTACAAAGTATCCTTTGCACCAAACCACTACAGTAAAATATTTCCCCTACCTATCCTTATGTGGCAATCCACCAGGAAGACCTATTGTATATGGAGACAGAATGTCCGAAGTATAGTTACGGTCACCTTTGCGAGGACAACCCAAGCCATCGTCAGTGGGACCCGACGACCTGTATCCGGGAACATTTGCTGCGGCAGCACATCCACGAAACATACCATTTTACTTCAGTTATCCTAAATTCTGAAGCCATGGAACAGTTAGATGATCTCCACAATGTTCTCAGCTTTCCTAATCTGACGAAATGACGCCTCACCTGTTCTAAAGACCAATCTAGAACTTTAGCATTTACAGTCCGGAACGAACATGATAGAGTTGAAGGGAAGATATTGAAGATTATGGATACAGCAGTCAATAAAGAGATACCCATCTACATTTTATTCGGTGCAGCTACACTCATTATCATCGTGATACTTCGACGAAATAGAAATCAACAAGTCAACGTCGACATAGAAGAGGAACATCCGAGTCCATTTAAAGATGAAAACGCTTCCGAGAAACCTATCTGCACTATTCTCAACGAAAGTCTTCAAATAGATGCAGATCTTGCGGAGGGAGATGTTATAATATTGCAACATCAAGACAGACACTTAGTTGTCGCTGTTACCGTTTACCAAGAATTCATGCAGTTTTCGTAATGATTGAACCACCCGGGCGCGGTAACAGGAAAGAGACAATGTGTGCTGATCCGAGTTTTAGTAATAATGAGTGTCGCGGTATCTTTTATTCCCATGGTTATTTGTAATTCACCGAGACTCACTTCCAATCTAACATCGATGGAGTCAATTAGTATAAGTTAATTTGTAATTTCATTTATTTTAATTAAATTTTTGCACCAGAACTCGGTCTCTCTGTACCCTCCTACCTAGCAGCCGTACATAATTAACGTAGCTGGAAGTTTTTCTATAATCGTGTTAGTAAATAAACTATTAAAAGTTGTAACCTAGCTAGCTTAGCCCAATTTATAGTTATCCCAAATTATTAAACTTTACCTAGTAAGACGTCAATAGGAACGAAAGGGTACACGGCAGCAGCCTCGGTACATTGGCAGGCCGTAGCTGGGGCTCGTTACGTAAATAAGAATGTGTTTCGTAATTGAAACAACTCCTTATTAGCCGAGCCGAGAACTCGCCCGATTATATACAGAGGGAATTATGTTTCTACGCTCTTTTAACGCTTCAATATAAATATATTATGATAAAACTACAATAAATTATGCTGAAATGGAAATGAAAGGAAAATGTTTGATAAATTATAGTACGATGATGGTGTCAAGGCGTTAAGAGGGAGGAGATACAAGACTTTTATTATAACGGACAGACCTCCGTTTGGCCACGATCTCGCCTGGTGGAAAGAAGGTGGTGAATCCATTTTAAGACCCATTTAGTTGGCTTCTGAACTTCGGCGGCGATTCGAGTATCCGACGAAGCACCCCCAGCGGGCACTTTTTCTGCAAAATCCCCAAGAAGCTGCTGAAAAAAGGCCGACCGAAACCTTTGTCTTTTTAAGCCGTTTAAATGATAGGTACCTACCCAATAAAAACCCTCAATGTTTTGAATACCAAATCTACTTTAGCTATGGTCGCTAGATCTCAACGAAATCCCGAATGTAACGTTTATTTAAAATGTTCCTACTTACGAACACTTGTAAATAGACCAAGAAAACTGAACTGAACGCAGCGCAGCGAGAGATCACAAACAATGATAATTCATAACTTTGCAAAATAATAATTTGTTACTAGTCAAACAACACAAATACGTCAAAAAATAAAAGCAGCTTTTCATACCGAAAAATGTCAAAAATAAGTGTCGCCTCAAGTAAACGAAACAAAGGAGCAGCCTTATTTGTAGAATCTTTAGGTGAAAGTATTTGGACCAGGGGCAAAGCGGGGCTACCTGCTACAAGACTTCAAGTGGTTTAAAGGAAAATAAAAATTGACAATTTTTTTGCACAATTAAAACAATATAAATAATATCAAATCAATTAGTTACAGCAAAAATGGCCAACACTCCTGGGTATCGCAGAAAATCCTACCGTAGCGCTAGTCTTCCGTGTGAACCAGTTAAGCTTCTCAATGCTGACGCATTTTTTCTTTATTTTACGTCAGATTTAGTTATTCCATTTGTAGCTATATATAGAGGTATATAGCTCCCAGCCTAGTATAAGCTATGTTGTGTAGTGATGACAAAATTAAATAGTAAATGGCCGTCTGTGTTATGGCATATTGTGATGATTAAAGCAGAAGCCAACTAGCAACTATCGCCGAAGCCAAACGCAGGCCAGCCGTCTCTTATTTGCCTTAATCAGCCTCCATCCATAATGTTCAGCCATTCTGAGCTCTAACAATACGGGGATTAGGCTGCGTTTGTATCGAGCATTTACATTTCAAGACGATTACGCGATGTCTTTGTAATCTAGTGCTTGACTTGATGAATTCACGCCGTTATTTTGTGAATGGGATCGGAGATAGCATTGTGTCTGGGATTTAAGTTTATTGCACTTATTGTACTTGATTAAGTACAACTTGCGATTACACACGGGATTTTCTGCAACCAGTAGATCATGTTCTTTTTCAAGTCACTACAATCTCTTTCTACTGAACCGGCCGCCACAGCCCGGTGATTTTCTACGAAATTTCTATGAATATGATAAACTAGCGGTACGCTCAGGGTACGCTCAGGCATCGCTTGGGTTATCAACAAATTAATATAGGAGGATAATATAGGATTCTAATAAGGGAAGAATTTTTCAATTCAGTCCATCTGTACCGGAGCCTCAAAAAATCATTTATTTTAATTAATTTAATTTAATTTATTTATTTCACATTGTTGTCAGACTTACCCAAAGCGTCAGACACTATAATAATTAATATTAAGTACATACAAATAAAACATAGGTAATCAAATAAAAAGTATAAATTAAAAAAAAAAGATGTCAGAATAATACATAGTAAAATAATAAGTCAAATAATATTTAGGTACATTAATAATTAAACATTTGTCAAGAACATGTCAAGAATGTCATGTCAAGAATTAATTCTTCCTCGTCATAATATTGGTATAAACAAGATCTCTAAAGTGCGCCAGTAACTCGTGCGCTGAGGGATTCCAACTTTTATCGATTATATACACAAATACCTCGGAGATATGGGAGTATGGACGTACTGCGTGGCTAGCTCGGTGTTCTCATCTCTACTTTATCCTAGAATAGAGAAGACAATTTCTTGTCTTCGTATTCTTTCTATAGCCCCAATATACCGTTTCTCGAAACAAACCCTAGAAAATAGTTTCTTCGTAGACAAGCTCTTACTATATCAACGGGAACGAAACCACAGATAAATATAATGATATGATATGAATGATAATGATATGAATGATAAACTGGTAAATTTTTGGACTCATTTCAACAAAATTCGAAAAAGTATGAAACTTACTAAATTTTCTAAAACAGTTTTGTAATATCCAAATCAACACCTTGCATATAACCATCTTTTATAACTAGAACGTCACGTGGCGTGACTTTCTAGGTCTCTTTTAAATTAAGATATCAAAATTTGTATCGAATTTTTCATTTTCATTTCATTTTAGATTCAATTATATTAAAGATAGTAAAAACAACCCACAAAACGAGACCGTAAAGGTCGACACCGCTCTAGAAACAGTAAAAACGATTCTAGCCTAATTTGCAGCCACGGACCCCAGTGTCAACGGAGACCGTGTGCAGTTTATAAGATTATAGTGAGCAAGTGTGTGCCCAAACACAGGTACGCTTTCTATTCCCTCAATCTCATAATCCGATGAGACAGCATACCGACACGACCACCCTACCGGGGATAGGTCTGGCGCAGAACCATTGGGTTAACGAGCATTTCCTGGTTAATAGACAATTCAAAGAGCATAAACTAGCCCCGCGCTAAGTAGAGCATATATTAACTAGTTGACTGATTTATGTAGGTACATACATAAGGATAAATAAGTCATAATGAAAATTTATGATATATTTATAATATTTATATATTTATTATGGCCTTTCGCTGGCTCGCCGAGTTTGGTGTGAAGACTACTTATTAAACACAAACAAACACAACTCAACACAATGATAACACAAGTTTTTGATTTATACATAAAGCACACCCTATATAGGTACATTATACCAAAATCCTGACAAAACAATAAAAAAAAAAATCTGTTCGAAAATGAAAAAAAAAACATACGATCAAGTTAAAAGTATTCCAATTTTTACATGAAACTGTATCGTTTCAAATTTTTGTATCGGCATATAAATTGGGAAGCCGAAATTATACCGAACTTCATGATATTCATGGCTGCATGCTGTAAACCTGCGTTGTTAAAACGGCTGACTGTTGTAATTGTAACACAATTTAGTAGAGAATGCAGCTACTCGCATAATTCCTGGTTATATTACGCTAAATGGGCAAAGTTTCACGATTAAACCAGGCTACGAAGATACTGCACGTATAAATCAGGAAAAACTGACAGGTTTTTAGCAATAGGTAGCACTGTTCCTACAGAAATAAAATAATGTTTTTGCGCAGTGGCAGTCAGTGGTTAGAAAGTTCGTCCTCCCAGCCTCTCCGGTTCACGTTCCATTTTTCTATGAGATTTGAGTTTTTTCGGACTTAAGGCTCGGGGTTGTAAATTCATTAACACGTAGCCTTACGAGTAGTACATCAGTAAGCCTTCCATACAGCATCATCTAGCCCCAAGCTAAGCAGAGCTTGTGTTATGGGTACTATGTAGATGACTGATATACATACATAATACAATATTAATACATATATAGATATTTTTTATTATACATAGAAAACGACCAGAACGCCCTGAACAAATATCTGCAGATCGTACAAATCTTTGCCCCGAGGCGGGAATCGAACCCGCAACTTCCTGCGTCGCAGGCGGACCTTCACCCACCGCGCCACAGAGGTCGTCAAATTATCACCGACAGTCTTACCCTGTGTTAGCTGTTCTTATATTTGTCGTATTTAACCTACTTATTGTAAAAAAATATTTTGAATATTCATCCAATTCCTACTGAAACACCATCTGTGCCTGGAACATAAATCTAAAGGTTATGAAACTCGCGGTCTCAGCTAATGTGCCATAAAGAATACAAGTCGGTCACATACAAATGCTCATAAACAATTTTTCCGGATTCTGTGTCAAGTAGCAATGAAACCTTAAAGGGGAGGGCTTCACTCGGAGGCATTTAGCGGGTCGCTCCGGCCCGGACGCTTTTACACGGGAAACTGGACACAAAGACAATAAAGTAAACAGAAAAGATAAACTCTTCAAACACACGAAACTCTAAGGTAATAGATAGATTTTAGTTAATTTAATATTCAGTAATATAATTAATAAATATTTTATCGATTCTTATTAACGTTATGTGTGGATCATCACAACATGTTCGATTGTCTGTCACTGTCACGGTCTACGGCCCGAGTTAGTTGCACATGCTTATAACGCTTTGACACCATGTTGTTGCGTGTAAAATCATAGGTTTCTTTCTTGTGCATTCGGGTAATAATTAATTTAAACTGATTTGACGTATTCAATTCACATGTTGAACACATACATCTAATATAATTACATCGAAAGTGTTTTTAAAAAAAATTATTTCGATCGATTTTACCAAAGCCCTTCTGTACAATAAAGGCCACATTTTTACATAAAAGTGTATTTAGAATTTAAGTCTTATATAAAAACTAATGTTATACTATGATTAACTAAGACTTTAGAAAATACCGTAATTCGTTTGTTTGCAAATTTAATACTAAGCAATCTTTTTACATAATATTAGATAAGCAATAACAAAAATGTTGAAAAACTTTTACTATGTTTTTTTTTTGTGTGGATGTTTAATAACTGTAGCCATTTTAGTGGGCAGTGGGCAGGATCGTTGATACGCCTGCTTTTATAGCAAATTCGTCGTAACGAGCGGCCCACTTCTGAATCCAGTATTGTTTCGGCCGCCGTTCTGCGGGCGGCGGCGGCGGCGAGGGCGGCGCGGGCGCCCCAGCGGTGGGTTAAATGAAAAATACCGATAGACTCACCCGAGATGGTTTTTGAAAACAAAAAACATTTTAGCCCTTTTGATTTGTAAAGTTGTTTTTTGACGAAAGACATTCGGGATTTTGGCTTTAATTAAAATTTTTTCGTGAAGTGTGACAGTTTTTTGCTATCGGGGTTAGTTGAAAAACTAAGGAAACGTTGTTTTATTAGTTACGTAAGCCTATGTCGTCTCTGACGCGTAATTCCAGGCACTTACAAGTGAGAACGTATCCTAAATGTAAAACATTGATAAACTTAACAAACGATCAAAATAACTGTTTTAAGTAAGTATTTAACACAATGCGATGCGATTATTTGTCTAGAAGGATATCTTTGACCGTCAGTCAGTATTCAGTTAAACAAAATTTATTAAAAGACTCGTATCTTTATCACGTCAATGATTCACTGTTCCATTGACAAAATGAATATAAATCACTTCACTGATCGATGGTTATTAATAAACAGAAGCTTCCCACAAAAACCATCATAAAACATCAGCTTCCGTGGGTTTCAATCAATCAGTCTAAATTACAATATTTTAAGGACTACTCGGCCGTGAAACTAGGTTCGAGGGGTGAGGGGCTTGCTTCAAAATGATTACCTGTCAATGTGGCCCGCTCCGCTGTGGCCGGGCCTTGTTCCGATCTACAGAAGTGACATTTAATCAAGTAGGACTGGAAACCATTACAAGTGGACAGGCTTTCGGGGGACGTCTTTCATTTGCATCCTGATGATTTCAGAATAATAATCTAGTATTGTTGGTAGATTTTGTCTGTCCACACCTGTTATTTGGTTCTCTTATCTGAATTCTGCAGCATTTTAACATGAGGCTTCCTTCTAATATAATAGATAAAGTGAACTTCATGGATACCAAACTCGCGACTCGGCGGCTCAGTATGTACGTACAGACCGCTATAATACTCGTAGGCATTCTTCTTTTATAGCATATAATTATTAGACTGTCTAC
Organism: Eupithecia pulchellata; assembly: GCA_963931895.1. Lineage (NCBI taxonomy): Eukaryota > Metazoa > Arthropoda > Insecta > Lepidoptera > Geometridae > Eupithecia > Eupithecia pulchellata. Next base: position 254,541 of record OZ007532.1, read on the forward strand.
GATAACTTTTGGTTATTAATTGTTTTCTAGAAGATTTGTGTAGATCACGATAAATTTGAGTCTAAAAACCCCTGAAAAGTTATGAGTATATGCTAACCACGTGATTTAAATAAATGTTTTTTTTCATTGGTGCTACCATTTGGAAAATTTTGTTGTGTTCAAGTTTAGCAACTTAGAGTAATAAGACGTAGAGTGATAATTTCACACAAAAATTCCGCTCGATGTTGAAGCAACAAAACAACCAATGTGTGCGTAAGCGGCTCGTGATTACATTAGCCGACACGCACACAAGCGCACAAATAATGTTGCAAGCTATCAACATTTACCCCATAAATTAGGGAAATTGTAATAATTGTAAGGAGTTTATGATAATCATTTTTCTGTTAATATTACATACTCTATGGGCGTTTATATAAAGGTTAAGTAGTTAAGTCGAGTAGTAAGTATGACAAAAGTAAAATCATTAAATTAAACAATACAATAACAAAATACTTTATTTATAACACAAGAAAAAGAACATAATAACAAAAAATCAGGTACAATGGGCGGCCTTATCGCCTAGAAGCGATAAGACAGGCAACCTTCGGATGAAATTAATTATGTTAATTAAAGATCGTCAAAAAATATACAAAACATCTGATTTTAAGGATGACACTGTTTACACAGACACCCTGTATTAACTTAAAAATCCAGGTAAGATAAGAAGTAATCAAGTAACCCTCATAATATTTGGCAAATAAAAGTACCTACCAGTGGAAAGTAGAAATAAATAATGCGGGACAATCCACACAGCATCATCTAGCCCCAAGCTAAGCAGAGATTGTGTTGTGGGTACTAGATGACAGACATAAATACTTAATACAAAATTACTTTACTTAGATAGATATTTTTTTACTATACATAGAAAACGACCAGAACACCCGAAACAAATATTTGCAGATCTTACAAACATTTGTTTCGAGGCGGGAATCGAACCCGCAACCTACTGCTCCACAGGCTGATCTTCACCCACCGCGCCACAAAGGTCGTCAAAAAATAGACAAAACCTCTGGTTTTAAGGATAACACTGTTTACACAAACACCCTGTATATTTTACTTAAAAATCCAGGTTAGATAAGAAGTTACCCTAATAATATTTGGCAAATAAATGTGCCTACCAGTGGAAAGTAGAATAGACAAAACCTCTGGTTTTAAGGATAACACTGTTTACACAAACACCCTGTATATTTTACTTAAAAATCCAGGTTAGATAAGAAGTTACCCTAATAATATTTGGCAAATAAATGTGCCTACCAGTGGAAAGTAGAATAGACAAAACCTCTGGTTTTAAGGATAACACTGTTTACACAAACATCCTGTATATTTAACTAAAAAAACCAAGTCTGATAATTAGTACCTATACCTAACCCTAATAACATTTGGAAATTAAAGTACCTACCAGTGGAAAGTAGAAATAGACAAAACAAATAAGTACGGGGTAAAATATTTTTCGCTCGTAGCTAGCAACATTTTTATGTAATGGCGTCTGTTTTGTTTACAATTAGTTTTTGTGCCTAAACGGATGTTTTACTCGATAATGTGTTGTACTTACCTGTGAAATGGAATCTTTAATTGTTTCTGGTGATTATGTGAAGAGTTGTGACACCCTTTCACTGCACAGTATGTCATTTTTATTGAAAAATTACGGAGTTCTTCCCAGTTAGTGTTGACCTTGAGCACTGACGCGTCGAGCGATGTAGGAAGCCTTTAAAGGCTCCCTTGAAACACCTTCATTTCGCGTGCGCCTACTAGGGTTCTAAGTTTAGTTATTCTAAGTTTAGCAAGAAGACGTACATGTTTTGCTGTCTTTAAATCTATATCTATACTAATATTATAAAGAAGAAAGATTTGATTGTTTGTTTGTATGTTTGTTTGTTTGTTTGTTTGAATTGAATAGGCTCCGAAACTACTGAACCGATTTGAAAAATTCTTTCACCTTTAAAATCCTAATTTTTCCCTGATGAACATAGGATATATAATATTTTAAAAAAATTAGGGAACTGCATAAAAAAATCAATAATTAAACCATGTGCTATGTATTCAACCTCTTTCTATTATGGCGCGGAGCCTTAATAGAAAAAGAGGTTGAATGTCAAAAATTCAATTTAATGTCAAAAACCCCAATGCTGTTAAAAAAAGTAAGCGATCCGTATGAAAACTGTAAAACCCATCGTGTTCGTGTGTATAATTTCTGAAATTTTTGATTAATACCCGTGCGAAGCCGGGGCGGGCCGCTAGTAAATAAATAATGCTGGACAATCCACACAGCATTACCTAACCCCAAGAAAAGCAGAGCATGACGTGTTATGGGTACTAGATGACTGATATACATAATACAATATGTTATATAGCAAGATATTTATTATTTTACATAGAAAACGACCAAAACACCCTTAATAAATATCTGGAGATCGTACAATCATTAATGCGTTTCACCCTCACACCGAGTAGAGGCAACAACAGTACTTTAACAAGGTATGTAAGTAAATAAGGAAATATTTATTATATGAAGCGGAAGGTTTCAATGCCCAAGGCCTGTGAGCGGAAGTGAATAGAAATACAGTTTCCTTAAGTCCTCCGAAAGGCCGATTTACCTCTCTAGGTATAATATATATGAAAGGTTGACGAGCGATGAGAGGACTTAGATGACATCTCTTTGACGGTAGGAAATGATTTGATTGACAATATTGAATAAGTACTATTAGGGTTCGTTTGAATTCGTTTTCTTCCGTCTACAGCACTAGTTCATTAGTTGAAAAAATTTTAAAGCCAGATTTGGCACTACTTGGATTTTTATTTAAAATTTCATTTTTAGACGAAGCTCGAACGGCTTGGCATAGTGCTTGCCCCGATGCTGCTCTCCCAAAATCTCTTTTATCCCAACGGCAATGGGACGGGCCTCTGTGTGAGTTGACACGGAATTGTTTGTTACAAACGTGCTCCAACTCGGCAGATCGTGCCCGTCTCCTGGCCGTTTCTAAATGGGAGTCAGGACATTGGTTGCAAGCACTTCCTTCATATAAAACTGGCACTTTATTGGATTCCGTAACTTTCCGTATTGCATCATATCTTCGGTTGGGTGCAAGGTGTTGCGCGCCTCATCAATGACAGTGCGGCACTGCTGTCGAACAGCTTGGTCATCACGGATTATCGTGTTCTAGGGCTGCCGGTCGGATGTCTCGCCGTGCCAGCCTTAACGTCATTATCCGGCGGGCCTTTGTCACCGCTAACGTACCAGCTATTCTCGAACCGAATGGTCTGTTGCGTGACGATGGTAAGAGGCCCGACGGTATGACACTTGTCCCATGGGAGTTGGGGAGGCCCATTGTGTGGGACGCTACTTGCGTCGACACACTTGCGCCCTCCCATCTTCCAAGGACATCCGTGAGGGCTGGTGCGGCGGCAGATTTGGCCGAGGATCTTAAGAGGTGCAAATATGCAGGTCTCGACAGAGCCTACAAATTTGCTCCCCTTGGAGTCGAGACCCTAGGTCCGTGGGGTACCGAGGCTCTCCGGGTCTTCAAAAAATTATCTGAGCGTCTGGTCGAAGCGACGTGTGACCCGAGAGCTGGTTAATATCTGGCGCAGCATCAGCATCAGCATCAGCAGCCAGCATCTTGGGTACAATTCCAACTGGTATTGTTCGTTTGATGTGCTTTTCCTCTTATGAATGTTAACTTTATGTTATTATTATTATATTGTTATTATTATTGTTATTGTGTTTGTTAATGTTTGATTGATCTTATCATAGTTTTATCAATACAAACATTTTAAAAATTACTCTTTTGTTAAAATATTTATTTATAACTGGTATAAATTTATCCGGCCTATAAAAACATTTTTATTCCATTCCAATAACAGCGAGTCTCGTGCAAATAATAATAAATTTCTGAATTGGAGGGAAATCGTTCGGAACGACCGCGTTTGTCCGCGATGTGGACAAGTGTGGTAACCATCAAATTCAGCCACAATATCAGCGGTTTGTACATTGTTTTAAAAAACATGGCATATTATTGTCATATGTAGGTATGGATGGATTTCACATCTACAAAAGTTCAGCTTGATCTGTTCAGTAGCATTGGCAAGAATTATTACCAAACATAATTAATTACAATGAAAAATACTATTTATATCAACCCATTTAATTTGTCCATATCATACTTTAACAGTACTTAAGATACCGGATACCCTACAACATAATAACCGCACTACACTATACGCGTAGAATCTTTATAAAACTATCAGGTAAAGACTACTTTAACTGACAGATTCATTTCATAAACAACAAAGAAATAATAACATTTGCTATAAACTACGTAGTCAGCTCGTTCCGACCCTTTGAAAGTCCAGTTCCCCGCGGTCAGCGCAGCGTCATTGTTACCTGAATCTATCTTATCCTTCCCAGAACACAAGATTGTTGTGTTGTAAATGCTCCAGAGTTACCTCTCGCCACGTGCCGGTTCCCGCGAGCACAAACTTTATCTAACTTACGGAAACTGCCTGAAAGTAATTTCATAAACATTGGTTGGAGCAAAGGAAAATATTTTTACATGTTATTGAATGTAGAAGGATATAGAATGGAGATGTTATATAAGAAGAAAAAACAATCTTTTCTTGGAAAAGAAGATCTCCTGACGCAATTTTGCCACAGAACACTAGACCACTGGATCTAGAGTGTCTCTGATCTGCTAATTGTGGATTAGATTACCGCCTGGTACGTATTGTTTTTTAATAAGATCTTGACTTGTTTTGGCTAGTGATATGAATACGAAGTCTTTTCTCAACTAGGTTCAGAGCCAAATATGTACCTAGATAAATTTGATTATGCACAATATACAGCATTTATTTGTATGTCACGTTCAGACATAAAAAGCTAATTGGATTAATGGGCGAGAGTCGCTCACAACATCAATTCAGTGCCTTGTATATAATCAGGCCCCCGTCAGTTAACCCTTGATATAAATGGTGATTTTTATCAAGGGATTTTTAAATAGTGGTCTTGGAAAATATATCCGTATTTCTGGTGCTTTCAAGATGCTTCTTGACCGTAGTACAAGGAGCCAGCAATCGACGAAAGTGAACTCCGCCCTACAAATATACCAGCAACAAAAGCGGCAAGAAGTGAAATGGCTCCCTTGAGCGGAGTGTTCAACTGTACGTACAGTATATTTGTGTAGACGCAGAGCCGGACTCGGTTACATTCACTTAGTCATCAGAGGGCTTAGTAAGTCTTGTTCATATAATAGTTTATGCAAACTATTAAAGTTTACATTTTCTTCCATCGTTACTTGCAGCACCCTTATATATAGATACTGAGAGTACTATTTTTCGTAAGCTAACAACAAACCAATAGTATCGTTTCCGTTTTGTTATTTTTAAAACTCCTATTAGAGTCTTAGTTGTCTATCAAATAGGAATAAGAAGAACACAATATTTATTTCAACAAAAAGTAATGTCACTTTTTCACCAATTGATAAATTTGTATGAGGAAAAAGAATTGTAACTGGGAACAAAATAAACTATATGATAAGTTCTTTCTTATACCCAAATATAAGCCAAATGTAGATACAAGTTCAGAAAAGCTCTTCGTTATGATTTTACAAATATTATACAAAACTTCGAACCTCTATATAGAGCTAGATGCTACATATATACAAATCTGATTGAGGAAATTTTATTAGTTACTGGAATAATAATATAATAGTAAGTTGGTAATTTTTTCTATATATATTTTTGTCTAGTATAGTGAGTTTTTGCTATAACTGTTCAAGGACCTAGTTTAGCTTTTATAGTATAGCATTTTAAACCACCACAATGAAACAACGTTACAAAAAGAACGAAGCGATACTTGATGCTGCAAGTATTGCAACTTTATCTACACAGTTATCAAGAGTTCATCGTCGAATACCTTTTCTGGGTAAATAAAAAGTAAGCACTTTACTATGAACTTACTATTCATTTGTGTTATACTATCTAACTATTGATTTATCAAGTCATGACAAACGCTGAAAACCAGCGCTGCGTGGACAGGCTAGCGTTTATACAGAACCATGCTAAGGAGGAATGAAGAAATAAAGCAAAGAATTGAATCTCATTTAAAGGCCCACATAATATTTGCTCGTTTCTCTGCTACGCACAAAAACAAGTACTTAGAATGAATTAGTGTCAAAAGCGTATTTCTTCTAAACAACTTATAAAAAATGTATAGCAGAGAGTGACGCCAAGCGTCGCTCTCTGCTATACATTTTTAATCAAATTAAATCAATTTGAGTTCCGCTCAACCTTCACCCTCCTGAGTACAGCCCCCTGTTGGTGTAAACCAACGGAGTTAATAATTCTAGCGCGTTTCTTTGCTCCCCTGTTTGTTTTTCACACTGAGGCTTACAGTTGTTAAATTCTTGTAGATATATTACTGACGGCTTCTGGACGGTTTATTTTTTTAAATCAAGATAATATCTGAGAAAAGTATATAAACTGGCCAATAAACAATTTTTCATAACCTTTTTGACATGCTAATATACGGTAACACAAAATAGGAAAGAAAGTAGTTAGGAAACAAAGTCAAATCAGAAATCGTTGTTCGAGAGTTGTACGAATACTAACTACATCATCATTATACCAGAGAGGTGGAACGACCACCGCAGATGACGCTGGCTGGGGCAAATTGAAGACAGAGGCTGGGCAGAGCCTGGCAGGCACTCATTCGGGATCACCATGTGTTATATATCCCATCTCGAAATGAGTATTTTTACTTTTTGATATCTGAGTGCGAAAGCTGTTTTTATCCGCTAGACAATAAAGTAAATTGAATTAAGAACATCGTGTGCTCAAGTTTGTAAATTCCTAACATAATGTAGTAGTACTAAACTGAAATAAAAGTGTGATTGAAAATGTATTTTTTTTTTCACTTAGTCATTTTCTCACTGAGGTGGGATGAAAAGTTACGTGCTACACTCGAGTGCAAAGATTCTTTACGTCGCGCACTTTTGATACCTCGCTAACGCTCAGGATTCTAATTTTTTAATAAATTTTTGAGTTCTTCTCTGGCACGATCATCAAAATTGAGTACGCGGTTAAAAAGCACCTTTGCACTTTTGTACAACTATAACTATTATATATTAGACTTGGCGATCTACTACCTACGTCAGCATTAAAGCATTTGAGGAAAACCGTCTCGAGGCAATAGACGCAAAACGGCAAAATCTAATTTAGGATGAAGATCCATAAACAAGTGGATGCTTGGCATGCTTTTGACACCGGGGCGCGGCGTGGCGCGGCGGAGCGGGGCGGGGCGGGGCGGTACCTACGCCGATGCAGACTTATTATCGCGCACGACGGGAGTTCGCTGCTCTTACTGATACTTATGGAAAAGGCTAAATGCTTTATTTCTTTAAGATACTTTCGACACGTCACGAGAAATTTAAAGGTTACCTCTGATTAGCTGACCCACTGGCAATTTCATTTGCGTGGAGTTTAGGGTAAAAAATCCTATCAAAATCAGCTAATACTGTATTTAATGATTAGGAAATTCCTGGAAACTCGCAATTAATAATGAAAATCCCTTATAAGTCCGTTTTATGGGTTCTCTCGAAAAATACTTAAAACTGTTTCCCGTGAATTTATTTGTCTATATTTCATAGAGAAGTTGATGTTTGTGACATACGTTGCAACTTGCAGTACAAATACATACTAAGGATTTAAAAGTAGAGCACACTACTTTAACCCATATTAAGAGAAGATTTGAACATTTCTAAATCACATTTGAATAGAAAACCAAAAAACTTCAAAACTCCCACCCCCCCGCCTTTTTAAAAAAAAAAAAACAGTATTGTAATGGGCAGTGAAATTGATATTTGACAGCTTTCATACGAAAATTGATTAGTGGGCAAAGAAATATTGATAACACAAAGACGCTACTCCTATTTACTGACATTGCACCTTCTTCAGTTCAACAAGGCACTGAATCTAGTTTGTGTATGAAAAAGCTTTTATCATGAAGCAAGGAATAATTAAGGACATAATTCAACGACAAAAGACCAATATTGTTTCAATTATTCAAAACTTATTCATTAATAGTATTTTATATTGAACACCTTTTAGAGAACAGTACTTATTTTATACAATTTGTGTAAAATAAATACGCTAAGAATTGGCTTTGCTTGCTTAGCATTGAACGGGCAAAGTAAACTTTGTATCCACACCGGAGCGGAGAAACAGGCGGACTTGTCAAACGCAGCACCCTGCGATGCGACGCCGACGCCCCGACGCACGCTGCGCTGCGACTAATAGGCTGTATACCGACCTACTCAGTGTACACTCGGCAACTGAAATTGTTTAGTAAAGTGCTTTCATCTCGTGGATTATATTGAAACTGGGGACATTAGGTGTACTTTGCCTTCCTCCTTTTGCATTGTACAACCTACGGCACCACCGGTACGGCAGTCAATTATTTTGTTTCAACATCAACAACATCATCACCAGCCTATAATAGTCCACTGCTGGACATAGGCCTCCCCTAATGAGCACCATAGATGGCATCATTATTTTGTTTATTTATACTTAAACCATAATAACAATAGAAGTTGGATAAAATATTATTTGCCTAGGTAAAACCTACCCTATCAACCTGATCCACTGAGCTAATCCATTGATAAAACTTTTTAAACTTTCACGATTTGTTGACATATTTAAAGAATATATATTATATCGGTACGCGATAAATACCCGATAAATATTCTTTAAATAATCCATTGATGGATTGGATTTGATATTTTATTGATTGTTGTTCTAAATGACTCTACGTGCGAGTTGCCAGCGTATAATTATATCAGTTTTATGACACAAGACCCCGAGTGCTTGTATGCAAATAATCTTACCAACTAAATAATTTACCTACAATAGTCGTTTTGTTAAATATCCATTATGGTTTATAATAGTCTATTGAAGCAGGCTGTAAGCCTGTTTCAAAGTTCAAAGGGTTATATGATATCCGATCTTGATTAACTACATGCATTATAAACAAAATCGTTTGTTTGCAAGAAGTTAGTTTATTTCTACAAAATAATATTGGCTGAGGAACAGAATATATATTTTCATGACCTGCGAATATTTGTTTACGAAATCCCATAAAGTTTTGTTATTTAGAGAACCCTAAAACGGGAGCCATAACTCAAAGTTTTTTTAGCTCAACGTGCAAATAAAACGCTAAAAAACGACGCGGTTCACGCATGTTGCACAGGTTTTTGTCCCGATACTGATATATTGGCATTTCCCTTCGTAAAATATTACTTCGGCCGGAGGGAGCCGGTCTTATTATATACGATCTAAAAAGTATCTTCTGTAACCACCTCAAACAATAAACAAAAACAAAATCTAAATTAGGAAAAAATACTTTTACTATTTTTCTCTTGGGGTTGCTTAAATAATATTATTGCCCATGTCAAAAGAAAAAACCTAATCTAGAGAGTTTTATAACATTATTAGGAAACAAACACCTAGGTATGGCTTATTCAAGTGGGCGCGCTACACGAGCTACGGACATTGTTCGGGAAAGCCGGTTAAAGTACCCTTAAAACATTTTGCAAGTGTGCTTGTAAATAAATAAATCTCGAGAATAGACCCTGTTTTCCTCTAAGTAAGTAATATTAATGTTCCATGGCAAAGACCTTTCAGTTCAGACATCAATAAGAAGGGAATGAATTATCACGTCGCCCTTCTCGACGCCGCGCCCTCCTTTACTCGTTGCCCAAGATTGCAAAATCTTGTTTGGATGCCATTTGATATTTGTACTATCTTGTGATATCAGTTCTGGTAATAGATAGAGAGTGTTAATTATAAATAAGTTACATAAGAACATAAAAAATAAGTATGTGAGAGGGTAGCCTGGATGGTTCAGCATTAGCAAGTGCACAGGACGGATGTTATGTAAGCAGCGACGTCGAATAACTATTATTGTTTGTAATTTAAATGAAAAACAATTACTCTGAGACGCTTTCGCTGCCAGTTTCAAGAGTTTTATCGGAAAGCTATTGTGAAGTCATAAATTTTTATAAATCGAAAGTTTGAATGTTTTAATTTTTAAGATTTCTGTTTTTTATCAACGCTTGTTAGCCATTATAAACATAAGAAAACCAGGCGTTTTCTTCAACAAAATAAACACATATATTTATGTTTATGATCTCTTTACGCCGTTTTTAACGTTTTTTAGATGTAGCATAATAATAATAAAATAGTCTGCGGCAAAAAAAAATATTTCTACTTTGTTTTAGACGCTCTATTTTGGTCCAGCTTTTTAAAAATTTCTTCATTGTATCATCGAAGAAAATTTAAAAAAGCTGCATAATGATACCAAATAATTTATTAGTTTATCACAAATACATCTATATCTATACTAATATTATAAAGAGGAAAGATTTGATTGTTTGTTTGTTTGAATAGGCTCCGAAACTACTGGACCGATTTTAAAAATTCTTTCACCATTAGAATCCTAAATTTTCCGTGATGAACATGGGCTATATAATATTTTCAAAAAAGTTAGGGATCCGCATGAAAAATTCAATAATTGAACCGTGCGCTGTATATTCAAACTCTTTTTCTATTATGGTGCGTCAGAATAGAAAAGGAGGTTGAATACATAGCGCACGCTGCTTGCTTTTTCTCTACGGCCAGTGTCAGTTATGAAGTGTCGAGTCAATGTCAAAAATCCCAATGCTGTTAAAAAAAGTAAGAGATCTGTATGAAAACTGTGAAACCCATCGTGTTAGTGTGTATAATTTCTGAAATTTTTGTTTAATACCCGTGCGAAGCCGGGGCGGACCGCTAGTATTTTATAAGATACAAATTTTAATAAGATTGAAGTGAACAATGAATCAAACTGATCACCTTATTTCCCAGTATTACATACTTATGCAATTTGTATTTTGAGACGTGTACAAGAGTCCAAAGTAGTAAGGTCTAAAGGAAATAAAGCACTTTGCTTTTGATTTCATACACAGATATAGGGTAAATTTATCCCAAATGAACTCGAGGGCAGCCTCGGGCAGATACTAGTTATACATAAAATCCGAATGCCGCTAGTTTTTTGAATAAATAACAGTTATTAAAAAAATATAGGGCTGCATTAGAATCGCACGGGTATTTAATAAAAATTGAATTTCTCATGCGTATCCTAACTTTTTTGAAAATTTAGGATTCTCATGGTGAAAGAATTTTTCAAATCGGTCAAGTACTTTCGGAGCCTATTCAATTTAAACAAACAATCAAATCTTTCCTCTTTATAATATTATTAGTATAGATATAGAAATATCATACTAGTACTTAAAAATTGGGACGTATTTTTCATTGGGACTTTTTTACTATTATCTTTTGTTTACTATAAACATTTTCAAAATCATGTCAAATCCTGGGCACAGAATCAGATGCCCTGTTTCTTTGCGCCCAATGAATTTTCAATTATAATTTAATATTTATATCCGCTACAGGGGATGATTGACGTGTTCGAAACGGGCAAGTTAGCCGCAAGCTCAAAGGCGGAGGTATTTTAAATTCGTAGATTAAAGGGATTCCGAATATTAATTGATTCAGAGGATTAAAAAATCATTAGGTTGTACCTTCCCTTGTGATGTTGTAATCCCCGACTAGAGCCTTCTTTAGGAACTTCATGAAACTTCCGCCGGTACATACATAAAATAGTTTAGAATATGATTTATTGTCAGTATCACCCGTTAATTTTCATGGGATATTTTAAAACCCTTCAGATTTTTGTCTTTGTTCTACACTAGGATATGATCTACATACGTCCCAATTTTTTATTTATAAGAAACTTAGTTTACAACTAGTTTACAACAAAATCATAATTTTTTGGTATAAACTACCATTAATATAAGTCTATAGTTGGGTGCGCGTTGTGTAGGAGCATGGTAATTATTTTGCGTTATTTATTCGACATTTAGCCCTCAAGAATGATTTTGAGACAAAAAGCAGGATTTGTTTTCCCTCTGTTGGTCAAATTTTATTCAGAATCATTCGTGTCATTAGGAGTCCTAAAAACCCCAAAAACATACTGATAAACCTATTTTCAGCTATGAATGTTTATAGGCATTTTGTAAGTTAGATGTTGCCTAAATAAAGAATTTGTCAGAATTCGTGAATCTCGGAAAGGCACGTTCCGGCTTACGCCTCTGCTGTTACCATATTCCCTCTGGTAGCGTTTCTCTACCCTGACTCTATCTATATTCTTTACCTGCTGTTTGTTCTATTTTTGCTTCAACTCACATAAATAGATTTTCTTGAAATCCCATCATCAAATAAGAATATGTGCTCAGGCGAGAGAGGTTTACCAGAAATCCCGTTTTGATTGTGGAATAAAATTATCGTAGTTTTCATTTTGTGTTTGGACCTAAATTATATTTTGTTTTAATATTGTTCATGTATGAGGTTTGAATAATTGTTGTTTTTTGATGTTTTGTGATTCTTGAAGGACAGTACAATAACGAAGCTTGGGGCATACGTCTCGGTTTGCAGAATAAATAATAAATTATTCAGGCATAACGTTAATAACGGCGGCCGTTGTTGCTCCGAACTTGTATCAGCGTGTAAGAGGAAAGGGACATCATGTGTGAACAAATAATCCCATTTATAAATACTCTAGCAAAATATTCAAGTATTCTTTATTTCATTGATATTCACCTCAGAACGTATTGAGGAAGTATTTTTAGAATGTTTCGTTATGAAAGCGTTAGTGATAAATAAATAAGTAATAGTAATAAATCATCTCGTGTGATACCTATACTTTATTAAGTATAACTTCTATCGTAGAAGTACCAATAACACAAGCTTTGCTTAGCTTGTCGCTAAATGATGTTGTGTGGATTATCCTGGATACATAACTCTTCTCATATTTTTTGGAGCACGGGGAAATCATTAATTCAATAATCTTATTACCTAAAAATTCTTAAAATAATGGTCATTTTTTGACTTTTTCAAAATATTTCAAAACGTATAAAATCTACCAAAATTTCAAAAACAATTTTGAAATCTACAAACCAATACCTTTCATTTGATACTACTCTTGACTCTGTAGGTCCCATTTAAAATTTCGATTTCAAAATTTGTACTGAAAATCTTCATTTTGATTTTTCATTTATTTTAATTTATTTTTGTATAAATCTGTACGGGCGCACAAAATGTCTTATTATTTCAAATTTCGTCAGTGTAGTTTCTAAGATATTAAGGATTCAAAACACAAAACGGACACAAAGCGATCCCATGAGGGTTTTGAAACCGAGCGATGTCAAAACCCTTATAAAGAAAGCTTTTTGTTTCTTAATTTTTAGGTGGGTCCTTCTCCAAGTTTCGTAAAAAGCTGTTACTAATAATGTACTGTTGTGAAGTATGTAAACTGTTGTGAAGAATTTATCATTAGCCCCTAAATAATTTCAAGATATTAAAGAAATGATTATGACATGATCTTATCTTTCGAATATAATTAAATATCTTTATTACATTAAATGAGTCATTTCTGAATGTTGCTTTTATTTGTAATTGAAGGATCAGATCTATCAACGCAGATGTTAGTTGAATGATGTTGAAGTGAAGTATCGGTCACCTTCACCTCGAGCTAGCCCTTCAAGCTTCTTTACTGGAACGTTTTCACTGAATTGATTCTGCGTGCAGATTCAATAATTCACGTGACAATTAATTTTGTTCATTCTCTTTATTCATATAGAATCTGTGAGAAGTAACACTAATGCTGGTAATTAAGAACGATCCTAATGATTTAACATTCATCACTAATAAAACGCTATAATATTTAGGTATAGTAAAGCATAAGGTCGTTCACCGAACTAGGTATGAGAGTGAAGGAATAATGAATGCACGTGTGTATGTACAGGACACACTCCGCGATTATACAAACCATAATTGTCAAGGGCCAGTGTAACTCTTTGTTGAGTCTTTATAATCTTCAGACATTAGGTTATTTCGTCTCTTATTAACGTGTTTCCAAAAGTTTAAAACCTACCGACTACGAACCTACGAACTAAAAATAAAAACTACTAGGAACATACCCTTTTTGACAGTTTTTCAAGAAGTATATAATTTTATCTACCTTCTTCAAAATATTTCCAAAAGTAAGAGCCCTACCGAAAATTCAAAACTTGGTTTAAGATGACACTTTAAATTTTATAGGTCCGACATCAATATTTGTATCAAAAGTCTTCCATTTTTTTCTTTACATCTATCCAGAGGCCTGATATGTATAATTATTTTAAATTTCAAAGTAGTAGTTGCTGAGATATTGAAGATTTAAAATAGGATAAAAAAGCGACACTATAAGGGTTAGAAAAATCCTAAAAACTATTTATACCAAAACAAAAAAACGGTTCTGAAAGACTGACGTTACCTGTCGTGTTTTTTTAGTTTAAAAGCATTCAGTATTTTATATGTGCGACACATTTAAAACACTAAATGCTTTTAAACTAAAGCTGCTCGCCGCTGCCTGGCCTTTTTAGTGGGTATCGGACCTTACAATTCTCCCCGCAGACGGCCTAAGCTGTCTTCGTTCTAGAACAGGTCTCGTTGTTATTGAGCGCAACCTTTCTACCTCCCCGTGATAAGCGTAATCTGGCGGTCCAATCAACAGCGATTACTATCCCAGATTTAGAAGATCGATTTAAGTATAAATTAAAGATCAGTTCTTTAATTAGAACAACACTTGAAATATTACTAAGTAATAAAAGCATGAAGCAAGTCCAAGTCGAATAACACGATTGAAAAATCACATTTCAACCAACTAAAACTAAATGCAGAGAAAATTTACATTGCCCGCCAGTGCAATTATGTACCTATGTATTTCATTGCGAAGTTATTTCAAAGTTCAGCGCTGTTTGTTCAGCAGTTTGGGAGAGCCTCACTTATACACATGGAACCTGCTTCATACCAGCAATTGTTGTGGTCTACAAGCAGAGTCAGGTGGAATCTATGACATAGACTTATAATGGCAACGCCCGCATATTGAATATGATTTGCGTCGGTTTAAGACTTCCTTTGTTTTGGCACGGGCCTTGATCATAGAATATGTTTATTACCATGATAGTTTGAATAGGTAGGTAAACTCAATGACCAAATATGGTACTAATGAGATCTGGTAATGAATGGTCCTGAGGCGGAGTCTCTCCTTAGTCGTTCTTATTTTTATCATTAGCTTAACTTAATTTTATTCCGGTACAAAGTTACGTTATGCTGTGTTTTCAAAGTCAAATAATCAAAAGTAACTGTTTTCTATTAAACTAAAATTTAGCGAAACACAGTGAAAAAGCGTTAATTGGCAATCAAAGCGTTTTATTTTAGCCAGCAGTGCGTAATTAATTGGCCCTCGTTGAGTCCTACGCCCGAAATGAAACATGGCCACAGTTAACAGACTATAAAATATTAAAACACTCGCAGACCCACTCAAAGTACTTCAATTTATTTTACAATGTCCATAAATAAAGAGAAGAATTCAGATTTTTAAATAAGTTTGTTTTAAAATGAATTGCCAGTTAAATTTCAGATGGGATTTCAGATATATCTTTTAAAATTTAATTATCACTGGTCACTGGATTGTCCACAGCTTATAGCTGCTTAGGAACAGGGGCTTAGACCACTGCTGGTCGTAAACATAATGCTGATAAGAGTCTAATTTTAAATTATTAAAGAAAATATAACCTTAAAAACACATCTTCTTTAAAATACTTTAATGGAGGACCGGTATTAACTGTATTCATTATAACGAGAAGTACAAGAAGCGCATAGACAAATGAGAAGTACAGGGTGTGCCAAGATGAGTGCTCGCGACCGCAGCTGGTTATCCAGCCACAAAGCGCTGCGATCGCTAGATTTGCGTGAGCGCGCAGGACTCAAACGACGTCGTGTCGATAAATTGCTTACATTAATCTAATGCGAGAGACGAAAGCCGTGAGCGGGCTGCGGTGACGTTACACAATTCAATGAGTTACTGCGTTTAAGCTACTGTGGTGGGTGCGTTCCCATTGGCACGATAGAATAGAATAGAATAGAATAAACTTTATTGCACAAGAGTTTTGCTAGGCGAACATAATGCTAGATAGCATTCTCCACCTGCTAATATTTCGGTAGTGTGCACAACATTTTGTATGTAGTAAAAAAAAAATAAAGATTATATAAAACTAAACTACAATCAATAGCGCATGACATAAATAGGAATAATAAAACATTATATTATAAATAAATAAAAATATATAAATACACATTACCAGAAAAAAATACTGCTCATATTTTCATTATTAAGGTAAATGTTTATTGAATAGATATTAAATCAAACTTATTTTATAGATATTAAAGAAAACAATGTAGTTTCTCGTGTTGAAATAACTTTAATACTTTTTTTTTGGCAAATGTTTTTCTCGGGAATGTCGCGTAATTTTCCGCAATTTTCCAATGGCGCCAACCGCGGACGTACATTATGTTGCCCCCTCCCGCCGCGAGCGCTGGACGTTCAAGTGGTTATGATTATGTAAACTCATAGTACCTAGGTACGTATCTACCAAATAATTAGATGATTGGCAAGGTTGAAAAAGTGAACTTACTTGTGAAGATAATACCTCTATAGCCATTGTTGTTCAGCGCCATCAAATTTGGTTGCTTTTTTGTAAATATTGGATGCTTTGCATCTAAATAATTATTTTAACGTCTTTTTATTATACATGTACGATAGTTATAATGTGTTTCTCTTCTAAAGTACACATCACTTTATATGTTTTAGTAAATAAATAAGTTGTAGTTTGTTTTATTATTTGTAAATTCAGAGAGACCAATAATGGTCTCTTACCGTTATATTTTACATTAAATAGATTGAATTAAATAATTAAAAACCTGTATAAAATTGTACTTATAACTGAGGATTTGTTTTCATGTAGGTAATACGTTTTCTGATCCACGCGATACAGGCTACGTATAGTGCGCGGATCCACGCGATACAGGCTACGCCTAGTGCGCGGATCCACGCGATACAGGCTGCGCCTAGTGCGCGGATCCACGCGATACAGGCTACGCCTAGTGCGCGGATCCACGCGATACAGGCTACGCCTAGTGCGCGGATCCACGCGATACAGGCTACGCCTAGTGCGCGGATCCACGCGATACAGGCTACGCCTAGTGCGCGGATCGTTAGATATTTCACGAAGTAAGTATCCATTCTCCTCAATTTCTTTCTTTTACTTACATGGTACCTACTGTATTTTATTTATTTTATTTATTTATTTTAGGAAAACTTACAGCTAAACACAAACAAAGAAATAAAATATAAGTAAGGACGGCCAATTAAAAGTTTTCACAAATATTATAAAAGAACAATAGAAAAGAATAAGTAAGTGGTGGACAGTTATGAAATAAAGAAATTACTACCACAGATGCGCTTGAAGTTACTGGGAGAAGTATTAAATAAGTCAACTTCTTTCGCCATTGCATTGAAGTATCTGCTCAGTAATTAGATGACGGGATATACAGAAGATTATGGTTTCTTAGAGATGCTGGAGTTGTTCTAAGCCCTATGCAGCCAAGTAGATCTTGGCAGTCAACCCTGCCACTCGCAATGCTGAGAAGATAAAGAACGTCCGCTATACGCCTTCTCTCTACCAGTGGAAGAATGTGAAACTTTCTACAACGTGAAAAATAGTCAGGGATATAAGTTCGACTTCGATATTGTAAGTATTTGAGGAAACGTTTTTGGATACCTTCGATACGATCTATGTAAATATTATAGCTAGGGTTCCACACTTGAGAAACGTACTCGAGATGGCTCCTAACATACGCACAGTAGAGGATCTTAAACGTCTTTATTTGCTCAAACTCCGCCGACATTCTAATAACGAAGCCTAGCGCTTTGGATGCCTTTTTGACAATATTATCCACGTGCTTGTCAAAGAGCAGCTTAGAGTCAAAAGTCACTCCTAAATAAACTCTAATTTAAGATTTTTAGTCCTCTGTTAATTAACTTTTATGTTACTTGTACATAAGATTAAGTTGCAAATAAATATTTTCAATTTAAAAAAAAATAAATGAATATTTCTAATTTAAAAACCAAGTTTTGCGTGAGTAGCGTGGAAAATAAAATATTTAGTAACGGAGAGAGTGTGAGAAGTCCCCACCTATAATTTTTAATTATAAATTTTAATAAATATTACCTACCCTGATGAATAAAGCGGAACACGCAGCGTCTGACAATATTCATATATCGCAACGGTATTTCTTAGCACGCTCGTTTCACTTATTTTAAACAAGACAGCTTTTCTCTTTGAGTTCATTTTCTTCTTCTGAAGAAAATCTGTCGCGTCTTCAGTAGAAGCAAAGATAAAAGGTGTACCTATTGTTTAAAATTCAACTGTCCAACTCCTTTGTAGGTGTCAATGAGAACGCGCCTCACGTGTGAATCCAGAGCGTTGAATTTGGAATGCTGACGCCGTTTGATTTCGTAGATGTAGTCGGAAAGCTGAGCGAGACCAATGTACGTAATAGTGGAATTCTATATGTTTTTGATAATGGATGAATTGCTTATCAATATCATTATCTAACAACCATTTATATCGTTGTGATGACCAATATAAGAAAAATCTCTACTAATATTATAAAGAGGAAAGATTTGATTTTTGTTTGTTTGTTTGAATTGAATAGGCTCCAAAACCTATTCAATTCAAGCTACTACAAAAGTTAGGGATCCGTATGAAAACTGTGAATCCCAATGTGTTAGTGTGTACAATTTTTGAAATTATTATTTAATACCCGTGCGAAGCCGAGGCGGGCAGCTAGTTATCTATAAAATGGCAGTGATACTAATCAATCTCAGCGCACCCCAATTGTATAACCACGGGCTTAGAATTTGCACCACCACATCTCTGACCGTGGGTGTCGTTAGAACCAGAGGGACCGAGCCACAGTACCCTCTGCTGAACATAAATACCATCAAATTTAAATATCGATCATTTAACCTATGTCCACCTGCTAGCAGGTTGAATTCATTTAACCTATGTCCACCTGCTTGCGGGTTGAATACATTTAACCTATGTCCACCTGCTTGCGGGTTGAATACATTTGACACCATTCTTGTTATACAATCTGACATGAACCTGTAGAAATGTATCCATCAAATAAATTATTTGATTTAAACTGTGTTCCGACAGAGCCATTACGGAAAATAATCGTTTTACGAATGAAAATCTATACTAATATTATAAAGAGGAAAGATTTGATTGTTTGTTTGTATGTTTGTTTGTTTGTTTGAATTGAATAGGCTCCGAAACTACTGGACCGATTTGAAAAATTCTTTCACCATTAGAATCCTAAATTTTCCGTAATGAACATAGGCTATATAATATTTTAAAAAAAGTTAGGGATCCGCATGAAAAATTCAATAATTTAACCGTGCGCTGTAAGGTGCGCTGTATATTCAACCTTTTTTTCTATTATGGCGCGTCAGAATAGAAAAAGAGGTTGATAATAGCGCACGGTATGCTTGCCTTTTCTCTACGGCCAGTGTCAGTTATGGAGTGTCGAGTCAATGTCAAAAACCCCAATGCTGTTAAAAAAAGTAAGGGATCCGTATGAAAACTGTGAAACCCATCGTGTTAGTGTGTATAATTTCTGAAATTTTTGTTTAATACCCGTGCGAAGCCGGGGCGGACCGTTAGTCTTAAATAAATAATAGAACATAAGATACAAGAATAATATTTCATAAAATCAACAAAAGG
The DNA here is from genome assembly GCA_963931895.1 of Eupithecia pulchellata. Taxonomy (NCBI): domain Eukaryota; kingdom Metazoa; phylum Arthropoda; class Insecta; order Lepidoptera; family Geometridae; genus Eupithecia; species Eupithecia pulchellata. Next base: position 274,340 of record OZ007532.1, read on the forward strand.
TTTCTTAAATTTACTCGTACATTGAGAAAGCAAAGCTTCTAAAAAACACTTTTATATACCTAATGTAGTTTACAGGTGTATAAAAGTGTTTTATTTGTGAGATCTAACGAAGGATAAAATTGTTACAGTTAAATTGAACAACGAAACTAAGTCACAGGGTTCATCGTAAATAATAATACTACGAAGGTAAACTTAAGGTACATTCTATATATACGAGTAGATATAATCCTTGTATCGTTTTTATGAAAGTCTTGCCTTGTTTGACCTTCATAAATAAATTTGCGTGGTGTATCGAGGTAGCGGCATAAACCTGGTATGACCTTCAGCAAACACCGTTTGGTTGCCTGCCATAATTGTCACCCTTGGCAAGCGGATTGGCAGTCGCTTAGATTGGAGTCTTAGTTCGGGGTATTTATTTAATTTGGTAATTTAGTCATTTTGGAGCTTTTGAATGAATAGCCATTGAATGAAATACTAAGGTGAATTCTCTGTAGGCAAGGTTTGATCCCGGTATCAGTAATATCTGTACTATAATATCGGTAATAACGGTATTTTTCTATACTAATATTATAAAGAGGAAAGATTTGATTGTTTGTTTGTTTGTATGTTTGTATGTTTGTTTGTTTGTTTGTTTGTTTGTTTGTTTGAATTGAATAGGCTCCGAAACTACTGGACCGAGTTAAAAAATTCTTTCACCATTAGAATCCTTAATTTTCCGTGATGAACATAGGCTATATAATATTTTCAAAAAAGTTAGGGATCCGCATGAAAAATTCAATAATTGAACCGTGGGCTGTATATTCAACCTCTTTTTCTATTATGGCGCGTCAGAATATAAAAAGAGGTTGTATAGCGCACGGTGCTTGATTTTTCTCTACGGCCAGTGTCAGTTTTGGAATGTCGAGTCAATGTCAAGAACCCCAATGCTGTTAAAAAAAGTAAAGATCCGTAAGAAAACTGTGAAACCCATCGTTTTAGTGTGTATAATTTCTGAAATTTTTGTTTAATACCCGTGCGAAGCCGGGGCGGGCCGCTAGTGATAAATAAATAAATAATGCTGGATAATTCACATAGCATTACCTAGCCACAATCTAAGCAGAACTTGTTTTACGGGTAGTAGATAACTGATATACATAATAATATACGAGGTCATAGATATATTTTTATTTTTTATTATCCATAGAGAACGACCGGAACGTATCAATACTCTTTGAAATACTGGTATTTAAAACGGTTTTGCAACGTTGCCATCTCCCTCTTCCTAGCGTACTATTAAACTCAGGCGCGCGTGTTTACCAAATTCTGAATATTTTGCGCGCGGAACATTAGCAGGGCACACTCGTGTATAGCAAATGTAACAAAATTCTCAAAAAAACTCTAGAAAAACTCTAGAAATCTTTGCGCCCCTTCAACCACCTTAACCACTGTTATTTTTTCAATATTTTTTTTTCTCTCACGCTTGCTTGTATTTGAATTGTTGATAACGATTCTTTACGCCCATAATATCGGTGCTTCATATCCTGATACTTAATGAAAATACGGAAATGTTAGTGAGAACGCCGATGAAATTACCGATAAGGTGCTAATTCTAACTTTATGGTATTACAAATACCGGTATATATTATCATACCTTTGGTATACCAATTCAAATCAAGGTCCGTCAAACCGGTTTGAAAATACTGCTATTCCAAGCACTGGTCGTAGGTAGGTAAAGCAGGGAACCATTAATTGAAGGAAACTTTGCAAAGTCCTCGAGCTGACATTGCTCTTCGCAGCAAACTTTCATTCGAAGCAGGATTTATTTCCTTGGTTGATTTCCTTTGTACTATAATATACCTTTATGCAGGTAATTTCCGGTTTTTATAAAGACTATCAAAATATTTAAAGATGTTTTATTCTAAGAATTCAAAAACCTTTTAACTTTTTGTTCCCAAGTTAAGTTTCATATTTTTGAATATATTATAATTTAAAGAGCTAGATGTTCGGTAGGTAGGTATTTAAAATTGTGTTATGTCCGTATATTATATTATTTAATTATGCAAGTACCTGAAAGATACACTTATAATATTTTAAAATGTCAAATAATAATAATTTTTAAGGTACGTTTGTTTAAGGTATTGACGGTTGGTGAGGTTATTTATTCCAATTTATAATTAACAAGATTGGTTTTCAAGGTCAAGTCGAAAAAAATTATTTTATAAAACAACATCCGTCAAGTACCTGCAGCTATAACTGTCGCGAAAAGGGTTTCGAATTTGTGCCAGCTGTGCATACAATACTAGAGGTGCCAGCTGCTTCGGATATTAAGAAGAATTCTAAGGAGTAGGTACTGGCCAATTTATCTTTTCAATGTACCGTGTAATATTTCAAAATTATGAAACGTAGATAACAGTCAAGAACTATTTTGGAATACCTTTCATTTGACACCCCACTCAATATTGTAGATCCCTTTTAAAATTTCGACATCAAAGCTTTTACCTACAGAAAATGTTCATTTTTAGTTTCCATATATTTTTTTCTTTTTTTCTGTAGGCTCTGTAGAGGCGGACAAAATGTATTAAATTTCAAATGAATACTTCGGTACCTAGTTGTTAAAATACTATACTTGTAGATAAAAAAAGGACAGAGCGCCACCATAAGGCAACATAATTTTAGGCAACATTATTCTTGTACAAGATGTTAAATACTTAAAAACTACGGCCCATAAAATATATGCCTTACTCTAACATAATAATAAAATAAATCTATGTATTTGCTAAATGCGACGTAGTATCGGCGATGTGTGTCACGAGATATGTGCTGCGACCGGCAATCGTCCGCGAAAACGCCGGAACAGGACATTCTTCGACCAGAATTCCCCCATAGTGATGCTCCAAATGAAAGATATCAGAGCTTATTATATACAAACATTAAGATTTAACCACCATACCTAACTTACCTAGTTTCTAAGCTACAGTCGCCTATTGTGTTGACTGCGGTGATGTTCCGTTTCATTGCTGCGGAACAGTTCACTGTGAGTGTAAACTTCCCACTTTACAACAGTTCATATTAACTTACTAATTAAGCAGAACACTGTTAAGGTTCCGTTCTGATCAACGCGCGTAGCGAAGTGCTGTCTTATCTGTAGTGAGGATTCAGATTCAGTAACTTTATTTCTTTAGGCTTACAAAATAAGCACTTAGACAAGTAAAATTTCATACAGATAATTATTATGAAAAAGAAATAATTTGTTATTGATTTCTCTTCACTTAAATTTTTTAGTGCACTTATTTAACACTAGCGGTCCGCCCCGGCTTCGCACGGGTATTAAACAAAAATTTCAGAAATTATACACACTAAAACGATCGGTTTCACAGTTTTCATACGGATCTTTACTTTTTTTAACAGCATTGGGGTTTTTGACATTGACTCGACATTCCAAAACTGACACTGGTCGTAGAGAAAAAGCAAGCACCGTGCGCTATACAACCTCTTTTTCTATTCTGACGCGCCATAATAGAAAAAGAGGTTGAATATACAGCGCACCTTACAGCGCACGGTTAAATTATTGAATTTTTCATGCGGATCCCTAACTTTTTTGAAAATATTATATAGCCTATGTTCATCACTCTAGAAAATAATAATTCTTAAAAATAAGCATAAGCTTATTCAAAGTGGCTTCTATGTTAGAGAACATTTCCCGCCAAAAATCTTACAAAAAAGAAAAGAGCTCCATGAACAGCTAGAAAAAGAAACAGAAAAGGGGAATCATGCGTTTATTAAGTACAATAAAGTGATCGTACGCGAACGAAGTCCTTCATTGAAAAAAGTCCCTACTGTAGAAATTATTACAAAGAGGGCTCTGCCTGATAAAAATGGGTCTAGTACGAGCAAGAAAGTGATTCACAGAGGGACAACAAAGTACAATATGTATAACGAAAAAAGAAAAAACATATTGCAATACCTAACGACACATCCTAAAAGAGAACATAGCACAAATTTGCAATCAGCCCACCGCGCCCCCCTCCCTCCAGAAATTAATAAACAATAAGTAACAAAAGAATACAAACATTGCATCCCAATTCGGCTGGTCACCGCGGGAGAGCTTGACCACAACCCTCCAGTTAAATAAAGACAGATTTGATTATTATGTTGTATCTCTACGTAAATACCAACAAACAAAAAAAAATTAAGAAAAGGTGAAGAAGAACAGAAGATACATATTTTACAATTACACTAAATACTAAGAATACGATACGACATGCGACTATAAACATATTCAAACTAGAGGAGGCCACTACCCGAAAGGGGTCCTAACCAAACTTATATTTTTATTACCTAAATACAGCTTCAATCAAAATTATTACTAAATGAAAATCAATATCGAGGTACCTACAAAATGCATGTTCTAATTATTATTATAAATGTTTTATTATTTTATTTCATTTCTTAGATATTATGTACATTTTAATTAGACTCGATTATTGTATAGCATGATTTATTGTTATTACGGTTAAGGAATAAATGGCTTTTTTATTTTATTTATTACTAGCGGCCCGCCCCGGCTTCGCACGGGTATTAAACAAAAAGAACAATGGCAGGTCTCCATACTAAGAAATGTCTGGGATTAAATTGAAGCGTCCCGTAATGAAAAAAATGTTAAAAGATTTGGCGTTAGCTCCAGAATCTATAAATGAGACTATTTTCTTTGGGGAAAGCCGGAAAAAAAAGATTTCAGTGTTTGAATTGTTTGGTTATGAATGAATGTCAAACAATATTTGTCTATAAAACATCGCAGATTGAAATCAAATCATAAAGAAATGGATAATGTGGTTTGGTCTTGGGTTTGGTCTTATCAATTAGACCACGCGCCACCTTATATATTCGAAATGAGAAATGATAAACAAAATGAGCAAAACAAATTCTAAACTTCTCTTCTTGTTTACGAAAGCTGGGCGTGTATTAAAAAAAATGTACCTACTTGCCCCGTAAACACAAAAAAACTGAGGGTTTTATATGTTATAAATAATGTTGGACAATCCACACAGCATCATCTAGCCCGAAGCTAAGCAAAGGTTGTGTTATGTTATGTTATGAGTTCCTACTAGATAACTTATATAGGTATGGGTACCTACTTAAAACAATATATATAGGTATACCTACATTAATAGATTTTTTTTATTTTACATAGAAAATGCCCAGAACACCCAAAACAACAATATCGGAGTCATAAGGGCACGCACTAGCCAGACACAGGGCAGTATCAATCAGTCCATAAACAGTCCAGTTCGGGTGTTACATACGTCGCCTGTGGCTTCCGTAATTCGGGTAAAAATAAATAGAAAACCAAAATATAAACACAAAACACAGCAGAGATGAAAAACGCCGAAGTCTCGGAAGGATTCTGTCAAAGAGAATAAAACCACTACGTTCTAGATTCTATGGCGTCTTGACAGACAACCGCTGACAACATGACACTATCAAAGACAAATCAAAGACAAATGATACATTGCATTCAATAATTGTACCCACACCACTAATAAAATGGTAACATTTCGAATGTACCTAATTCGAATATCATTTGATAAGCTTTTAAATATCATAAAATAACTCCGGCCTTTACGAGAAGGAGTGAATAATTGAAAAATCGTAGAAAATTTATTAAATTTGATTCATATACATCAGATCCATGGACGCAAAAAAAAGTCCAGACCAAATTCTGCCATTGTTCTTTCAGAAATTATACACACTAAAACGATGGGTTTCACAGTTTTCATACGGATCTTTACTTTTTTAAACAGCATTGGGGTTTTTGACATTGACTCGACATTCCAAAACTGACACTGGCCGTAGAGAAAAAGCAAGCACCGTGCGCTATACAACCTCTTTTTCTATTCTGACGCGCCATTATAGAAAAAGAGGTTGAATATACAGCCCACGGTTCAATTATTGAATTTTTCATGCGGATCCCTAACTTTTTTGAAAATATTATATAGCCTATGTTGATCACGGAAAATTAAGGATTCTAATGGTGAAAGAATTTTTTAACTCGGTCCAGTAGTTTCGGAGCCTATTCAATTCAAACAAACAAACAAACATACAAACAAACAAACAATCAAATCTTTCCTCTTTATAATATTAGTATAGATTTATTATTTTATGTTCATCACGGAAAATTAAGGATTCTAATGGTGAAAGAATTTTTTATCTCGGTCCAGTAGTTTCGGAGCCTATTCAATTCAAACAAACAAACATACAAACAAACAAACAATCAAATCTTTCCTCTTTATAATATTAGTATAGATAGATATAGATATAGACAATAATCAGTGGAGTCACAATATTAATTTAATCAAATTGAATTCATCAACATTATGACTATACTATTAATTGATAATAACTTAAATTCTTAATATAACAACATTAAATGATAATTTAAAAATAAATTAACAATATAATTTCCAAAATTCCTACTACTACTTAAAATTATAATATCACAACTTAGTAATATAAATTACTAAGTATAATATTTTTTTTTATAAAATATTTAATAGGTCGCAGAACATTAATAGTATACATATAAAAAACAACAAAGCCTTTGCCAACTCGTTCAGGGAGCAGTTAAAAGTTCTACCTTTTCTGCCAGTACCTATATTGAGTGTGCGTCAACGGAGCTATGTTCAGAAGGTTTGTTCTTCCTCAAGGCAGAGTAAATAGATTGGGCCTCCTTCGTCTGTGAACGAATTCGTCCGGCAGATTCAGCCTCATATCTGCCAAAATTTTCAGATTGTAAATGATCCCCTTTACCACGTAAAACTTTTGAAACTATCATGGTTATTTATAACGGGATATTTACCATCCGGGTCAATATTGATATTTACCCGCGGGTCTTTACCACATAAATAGCTAGCACCACGTCCCGTCTTACAGCCAGCTTGTTGTATCCATCCATGCCTGTAACAGACTGGGATGGATACATTACGGATAGAAAGGGTAAAAGCCTTTCAGTTTCAGGTACAGGTATTTGGTTAACTTGTTCTGAATGCGCTCCACTATAACGCTATTTTTGGCTTCGTGTGGAGCCTATAATAATGGCGTTGAACTCTAGACGCCTTCAAACCAGAGCGCTTTTATTGCTCTCAAATTAGTGAACGTGATCGTTTGTCTAAGAACAAACCCAAGAGTCTTGAACGCATTTCTGCAAACGATGGTTATGATGTCTACTGGGAAGTTCAGCTCCACATCTAGTTACACCCCTAGATCCCTTACCGAGTTTAATCCCTTCAATATGGACCCATTCAGGGCCCAGGATAAAATATTTAAATTTTGTGTGGTATTGCAATTGTTACGCTTAACAGAACTGCACCTTATCATTTGTAGGTTCCAGAATGCGCGGCATCCTTTATTAAACCACCTTCTGGTATTTGTTTAAACTTGCTATGACAGTTCCCAGAAACTTGAATATGTGATGTGTTAACTGATTCTGAATCACTGGATTCTGTGCGTAATTTATTAAATTGTCCGAACTATAAGGAAATTATATCCGGAAGGCCCAGATTAAATTCAACTTAGCGAATTTCAAAGAAACTAAAGTTTTACTCTATTCCCTACTTTATTTTAGCTTTCGACGTTTGCAAAAGGAAATAAATAGACATGATATTTGATATTCTACCTCAGCTAATACCTATCATAAATTCAAAGGGATATTACTTTACAAACTCGTTAAATTACTTATAACATTAATTTTAACTTGGAATTTCGTGAATTCAAACACAACTAATTTCGCTAAAGTAAGTCAAACAGAGTGACAAAACTCTGAGCTTTGGAGAATTCATGAGTCTGATATAGGATATTCTGTTGCAGGCGGCGGTATGCGGGCGCGGGGGGGCACCTTGCTGCTGCTGCTGCTGGCCGTCGAGGCGCTGGACGCCAACCGCCGCAAGCAGAAGGAGCGGCTGCCGCCCTCCGCCACCAACATCTGCGACATCAGCGACCGCGACTCCAAGGTGCACTGCTACTGCGAGTTCAACCAGGACATCAACGAGGCCGTCAAGACAGAGTGCTGGGTCTTCAACGGCGGGATCGAGACCACTGACCCGCTGTGGCCGAGTTTTATCTCGCAGACCAATATCGAGACCCTCGCTTTCAACGTGCGCGCGGACGGAGGACTCAGCTTCGTGCCGTCCAAAGTATTCAAGTACTTGCGGAAACTTAAACAGTTCAGTATAAAGTATAGCTCGATTCCTACAGTGGAAAGCTACGCGTTTGCCAACGTGACGTCACTGCAGGAGATGACGCTCACCAAGAATCAGGTGGTCCGGTTGGAGAGACACGCATTCTACAACCTGCCAAGCCTCACAGTGCTCACTCTAGACGAAAACAAGATAGCTGAGCTCGTGACCGAGACGTTTTATGAGCTACCAGCGCTGCAGAAACTGTACCTTACCAGTAACAACATAAGCGTCATCCACGATGGTGCTTTTAGACATCTGGTCAATCTTGTCGAGCTGGAGCTTGATAGAAATAACATTAGCGAGCTGAAAAAGGAGTGCTTCGATGGATTGGCCAATTTGAAGCGACTGGATCTGAGAAGGAACAAGCTGACCGTTCTGAACTCTTTCACTTTCACTGAGCTATGGAATCTTCAGGCGCTGCTGCTGGATTTCAATGAGATCTACGGACTGGCGCAGCGGACGTTCGACGGACTATCTCAGTTGAGGAAGCTAAGCCTCAGCCATAACAAGCTAGTGACGCTAACTGGGGGCCTGTTCGAGGGCGTCCGAGGACTGGCAGCCTTGGATCTGCGACACAACAAGCTGAAGAGGTTCTCGTTCGACAATCTGCGGCCCATCTACGATAACCTTAAGACGGCAAACAGCTACATTTATCTCGAAGGTAAGGATTAATTAAATAGCGCTGACAGCCGGCTATGACAGGCAGCTGGCAAAGTTGTCGTCGGGATGAGATAAATTGTACGAATATGGATAGCATACATACGAGGAAAACTAACTGAATTATTGTGCCCTATGATATTAATTATTGCGGCATGAATATTTTGATCCCGACTAAAATGTAGGAGGGAGAGGGTTAAGTTAAGCAGCTTTATGAAATTCGTCATAATCACGCATTTCATCACTTTCACACTATACTTTCGAAACATTCGAAATTTCACGCCATACCTAATTACTGAACGAATGGGGAGTTACAGAAATAATTATAATAATATTCAATAATTCTCAACGAAAAATTTTAAATGTAATGTCGATAAATCTAAGTCGATAAAGACTTTTTTACATACAAAGAATAACAATTCTTTAAAATGAAGCTCAATAAATACAATAATCTTTATGTTAAACAAAACAAACATTCCCAAATAATTATCAATGCAAATCGCTTGCGTTCAGACACTCATAGTAGAATAATGAAAGTTGTTGAGGTGACCTGCCGCAGATAAGATTGCACAGTAAGGTACCCCAGCGGCGCTTCCGCCAGGACTGCGCACCTTGCATTATCTCCGCAAAGTCTCGAATTCTCTGCAGTCCGCGGAATCTGCAGATAGCGAGAATTAATTAATACAACTGAGTTTAATCGGGACACTACGGGTTTAAGAACCGTTGCTACCAGTTTCAGATAGTACGGTACGTAGTTCGCTGTTACGATCAAATAAGTATCTTGTAAACAGAGCTTTAAAGTTCAAATTAACAGCTTAAATATGTCTCTACTCTTAATTTAAAATAATTTAATGAAATTAGTTGTAAAACATAAGACGTATCTACGCAATTATTTGTAAGAAGCCTAGCCAATATAGTATTTAAATATTAGCTTATAAATGTAAATGGTAGATTGTGCTTATTCTGTCCTGAATAATCTTTTCAATTACAAGTTTCGCGTGAATAAATAAACAGATGGAATCTTCAATACTACCAAAACTATATAGTACATCTTTTGAAGGGCACTTTCCCTTCGCCTTTCTCTAAAGTGTAGGATTTTACCGAATTTAAACATTTCAGAATAAAAATCTGTTAAAGTTTCGCACCATCGCGAACATAAATCAGATTTTTCTCGAACTTATTGCCCGACTGAGTATAATTTATTTGACGAGCATTAAACTTTAAAACAAGATTTGCTCACTCAACTGAAAATATCTAACATTAGTCAAAACACATTTATGTGAAACTTTTAGAGCTGACTATTTTGTATAGAAAGAAATAATATTGTATGCAATATTGAATTATAATTGCGTTAAATTCTAACAATTTGTTGAGGATAAGTTCAAGGTCACAGATAAATACTAAAATAATACTAATTAAATTTTGTACCTAAGCGTATATTACCGATAGATATTACAAAAAATCTTATATAGAAATTATTTTCCAAATTTATTTTTGTTTTTGATGCTAATCGCCTTCGGCAAAATTAGTGTATTTCATTAGGCTCCTATTATATTCAGTATAATGTTTGTACCTTCCGAATTACAACAAACAAAAATGTTCATGACAATCCTCTTCAGATACTTATTTCTCTTATTTAGATGAAAAGGTTTTTGTACTTCCATAATTTAAGGAGGAAAACATGAACCTACTTACTTAATCATTTACATTGTTGGACAAAGTAAGCCGGAGTATATAATTTCGTATCTTGCTACGAAAATTATATTTATACCTACACCAAAAGTTTTCCCGGTGGAATCTCGAGATGAAAAGGCTTGGTTAAACAGCGACCTGCGAAAAGCAAACGGAAAGCTTTTTAGCATAATTCCGTTCTAAAAGCATCCATTTTAATTATCGTAATTAGGAGAATTGATATTCAGCGCATAGTGATGAGCTAATACGAAAATTGAATTGTCACAGAGCTCCAAATTAATTAAGTAAAAATCAATAGAGGCAGACGCCACGTTCATTAGTGGGATTAGATTGATGGAGTCTTTTGTTACAGGCAACGAGCTGGCATGCGACTGCCACCTCTCGTGGATGCACAAGCTGCGCCACGAGGCACGGAGCCTCAAAGTGAGGACATCCTTAGAAAACTTCATTTGCAAGTTCGATGCGAAGCAGCCTTCCTCCTTCCCTTACTTCGAGCAGAGTGAGATCGGCTCGAACAGTCTGTTCGATTCAGACGAGAGGATGCACGGGAAGGATTACTCCGACGATGAGTTTGTGAACGAGGAGCCGGATGAGTACGAGGAGCCGCGGAGGAGTCGAGATGAGAACGAGAGGACTTTGCTTCAAATCCCGGTGGAGAGCCTGCCGTGCCCGCAGGACGCCAAGAGCGCCACGGATCGGACCTACACCTACCCTTCTCAGAACGAGGCCAAAGACTATAGAAACCTCATCTCATCGTCCGCCGCAACGAACGTGATTCTCAATCTCTTGCTTCCACTCGTGATGTTCCTATCCCGGACCGCTCAAATGTAAATACTACAAGATTAAAGTTGCTCCGTTTGTTCTTTCCAAAAGGAATAATAAAGCAATTATATTCTGGAAGCCTCCATGAAACATGTGCTTTGTGCGATTGTAAATGTAATTCCACGGCGACGAATTGTTCCATTTTCTCGTTTATCTCAGACTTTTGTTAATACGTACATAAATGTAAAAATGTGATATACTTTATAAGTCTTACAAAGTTAACGATACCTTAGCTGTAAGTATATCTTAAAATTAAGTATTCTAAGAGAAACTCATTACTTGTTGTAAATTTATTTAAAGAATTTATTGGAATCCTTGTGTAAATAGTCAACTTGAAAAGTTAACGAATTTATTTAATGTACATTTGTCTACATTACTGTAAATAAATAACTAAATATTTTGTCTATTAACACGTTACAAAGTATTGGTAAGTTTCCAATAGAATAAATTTGCGTGAAAAGCTGCACATTCAGCGGATAAAATATTAAGGAAATAACACTCTCATTATTTTGTTATAAACCAGAATTAATAAAAGTTTCAAGCATATAATATTCTTATTGTAAATTTTTTGTCGGATGTAAACAACTTAAAAGTGGTTCAGTGTACATAATTTGTAAATACTAAGACTACGTTTATATTTCGTCCTTTGATTGTGTTTTAGGTAAACTTGTTGTTATTATTTTACTTCGAAGCAAGTACTAGTTCAATGCTTACTCGAACTTTGCCTTGACCTAATTACTGTTATAATAATTAATATTATCTCCAGATTATAAAACGTTATGTTGTACATAAATCGACAAATGTATATATCTAACTGACCAACAACATATTAGTCAAACTTTGCAGGCAATATTGTTAGGTGGTACTTTCATAATCCAGGGTCTTTCAGACTCTCTTAATGATTTGATAAGGTACGACTGTGAACGATTTAATAATGATATTAATTTAAGTTTTCATCTTTGTGTCTGATTAAATATTTGTAATCTAATAAATTAGATCAAAATAAATTGTTCGATGTTGTTTATTTATTTAGTTTGTGTTGATTCAACATCCCATTTGAAAAGCCATTAGCTATTCCGTTTAGGGGGTAAACTCGAACCAATAGCATTTACGTTAACATTCACTCGCTAAATTATGCATAACGAAGATTCAACGAATTGTTTTCACTTTAGGTAGGTATTTAGGTATCATGTTATATCAAATTATTCTGCTCACCTTGAGTACGTGTATCATGGATTGAATAATCAAATAGGTTCAAGTTAGAACTAATCAACAATGATGGAAGGTAAGGTCAATGATTTTAAAGTCCAGGTCGACACCAACGAACATGAAGTAGTATCAACTACGCTTAAAGATACCGATGATAATGATCATTTGGTTTAAAAATAATGATGAATGATGTTTAGATGAACGTGATTTTAACCGCTCATACGTAACTCCTGTCAAAGATGACACGCTGCGCCAGAGCCCGCTCCCTACATAAAGCTAACGGAGAGTATTCAGTTAGAGTACATTTCAAATAGGCGCACGGTGATATTAATAATTCAATAGAATAAACGCACACAGCCAAGTCGACCACAACGTGATGAGAAGCGGTTTTAGGTATAAAATACATATACCAAAAGTGTATAACATAAATCTGCATAGCAGCTTATTTAAATTAACAAATAATTTGCTATTCGTTTGCAGATTACCTAAGCCCAGAGCTCGGTTGGAACTACATTGGGCGGTCTATTTACGTATGAACACGGTTCTGGTAAAAATTTCGCAAGTTATGAATGGTGGTAAAGATAAATGTGAAAAAACGGTCCATTCTGTTGTAGCGAAATCTTACTTAGGTATAAATCCTTAGTTTGGATATTTGTAGCCTCCTCGAGCCAAAAATATTTTGAATACCACTTAAACTTTTTGTGTAGAAGTATTTCTAGACCTGTAATGAAATATCGGCCTGTGACTGTGATATTATTTTTATTCGGGAAAAACGCGTGCGAAACCATTCGTGGGAGCTAATACCCAAGTATTGTACATGCGACAGTTTAGATGGATGGATGTTTGTTACTTCTTCGATTCAAAAGTATTGAATTGAATTGATTAAGTACTAAATTTAAGATTTTTTCTCGAATAAGTGAAATGTAATTTCTTTTGAGAAATAAATATTCTTTAAACCTATCACACGCAGCTGCCACTTACTTCTTCTTCTTAGCTGATTAAAAATTTAAGTTTTTTTGTCATCATCATCATCATCATCAGCCTATAATAGTCCACTGCTGGACCTCTAGGCCTCTCCAAATGAGTGCCATAGATGGCATTATTCATCATTTGGGGGTTGTTGCCCATAAAGTTTTTTTTGTATTTTATGTTAATTATATTTTATATAGTTATTACAGTAAACATCAATTATTATTTCAACAGAAGATAAGAGCGTCTCGTAGTAGCTAAATGCTATCATTTCGGTTAAAATTTCAGGAATTTGAACTTGATTTAAAATAATGCATCAAATTTAAACTCCTATTACGATGTTGTACAGAAGATTTAAATTAATCTTCTCAAACAATGAAGTATTAATAAATTTACCTACTTCACTCACCTGAACTCAATGTGCCTACAGCATATTAATGTTGTCGAACCAAAATTCAAGGACCTACGGTTGGTTAAATGAGTGAATATTGATATAAATGAAAAATGGCGGAGTTATATGGTACTTCTCCTTCATAAATAAACATGTATAAATCTTAACTCTGTCAAATAAAATAAATACTAAAATAAAAAGCGCATGAGTAAATCAGCATTGTAGATTTGCTTACGGTGGTGAGTGGTTATTTAAAGTGTGATAGAAATATATCACTCCTTATGACGAGTACGAGTAGAAGTGAACGAGCTTGACGTAATGACTTCAAGAACATGCTTTGACCCACAAACGTCTCACATAAACTTGAACTATGGGAATAAATGCGGCGAATTTTATTCACTCTAAAAACGTATTATGAGCATTTTATACAAAATTGTAGATTTCATCGCTTATAGACTCTTTGTAGCACTGCAGGAAATGGCTCCGAGTTGGAATTTCAACTTTGCCACTTGAAAATAAAACTCAGTTTTCTATTTCAATATTATCGGGGATCTTTGGCAGTAACTTCTGACTTTTACGAGTACTTGCCTATATAGACCTATAACTTTATAGGTACCTACCGATTATTATTACTGCCGTTCTTTACATGAATTTGTAGGCACCTATGTTTAGCTAAATAAATGCTCGGACGTATGAGATAACACATAGGGCGTAGGAAAATTTTCAACTTTTAATACTAAAACTGTAAAAATCATGCGAAAACATGCTCAGTTATCAATCTATACTTGAGTAATGCTTTCCTATTACATACCCGTCACTGAAGCATGTATCAATGACTTAGGAAGCTTTCATAATACGGTATGAAAAGTAGATCCTCTCAGTAGATAGAGTTATGGAAGGTGACGGCCTCATTTATGAAGTGTGTGTCACTACGAAATACTTTATGAAATAAAAATACTTTAATACGAAGTCGATACTATTATTATGACATCTTAATTACAGCTAATAAACAGCGCGCGCCATCTCGGTAGGAATATTTCAAGTGCACCTGTAATGTAATAGGTACACTTCTCATTAGCGAAAAAAAAATGTACTTCCGGCTTTAGTTAAACCTACCCGTAGGCCAAGCACGGGGATTGTTCTCTAGGGTAGAATAGACAATAATGACATCGCATCGCCATACATTGCGTACATTATTGAAGTTGAAGAAATTAATTTCAAATAATTTACGCATTCGATGACAAAGTCACGTGATTTTTCTCTATTCTATCTTAGACAAGAAAGCCCGTGCCTGCCCTACTGGTGTTTCGATGCTGAAAATATTTGTAAAGTCGTCATGCACTTACTGCCTATCCTGAATTTTTTTTTAAATCTAACATAACACCTGATATAAAGCTCTCCTCGCAGACTGCACCATCTAAAATACTAAAATATATTTCCATCACTAACCCATCATTCTTATTATGAATATAAGCGAGTTAACTGCGAACCTATTTTGTGTTGGAAGAACACAAGCGGTTCATCCCTTACCGAGGGACTTCATCAGGGTGAGTGCGGCATATATCACTTCTATACACTCACTGGAATTAGTCAAAATACGATACATAGTTTATTTATAGTTAATTCAAATTCAATTTACAAGAAGCTCAATTCTATGTCATAAACTTTTATTATTAAGTAAATTTAAGTAAATATTTTAAAATTATGTTATGATATGACGTTTTGCATATTCGAACTACCTATATTCGAACTCTAACCTTCCAGGGTGTATGTATCTAGTGAAAACTATACCTAGACCTAAGAATGAATATACATGCCAAATTTGCCTATTTTTTAATTTTCTTACTATTATATTAGTAATCTGCAACTTCAGACATGTTCTGGAATGCATAACGGTCTCTTTGAGTTCCTATTTTTAAATACCTGAATGAAAAAAAAACCATCCAATTCTTACTATGCTATGTGAGATTGGAATGTATTTCATATAAGTTCAAACAGTACAGGCTTGGCACTATGAGCGCTATCTCCTCGACGATTACATTTGATGGTTCGTTTGCGCTGTGAGCGCGCATAGAGCACACTTGGACTCCACTCAAAACACACAGACACCGGCCAACGCTCACGCCCAATGACCGACGGTTTGCGCTGTGAGCGCGCATAGAGCACACTTGGACTCCACTCAAAACACACAGACACCGGCCAACGCTCACGCCCAATGACCGACGACCAGACAAAGCTGCAGCTCACGCAACTGAGGCATTTTCGGTTTTATTATTTTAGGCATGCATTTGTGAAAACTTTTGAATGCAAAGCTGTATTGAAGGTCACTTCTCTTTAATAATACGAGTACTATAAAGAGGAAAGTTTTGGTTATTTGTAATTGAATAGGCTTTGAAAGTACTGAATCGATATGTAAAAATCTTTCAACATCAGAAATCTACATTAACCCTGATGAAGGGAAACTGGAATAATTTCAAAAATGTTAGGGATCCGTATGAAAACTTCAATAATGTATCCCAACGTGTAAATGTTTGTTAAATCAGCGTGTAAAACCGAGCGGTCCGCTAGTATAAGAAATGTTAAAGTTTTGAATGGTTGAATTTCAGAGAAAACTACTGAATCATATTTTTATACAGTATATCAGTTCCCATGGGATATTAATGCACTTTGAACGTTTTCATGGAAACATAAAGTGTGCGAAGCACGCCGAGAAAAAACTAGAAAATATAATATATGATAATCACACGTTCTTCTAACTTTCATATGGAGTAGGTACTTTTACATAACTCCTATAATATTATGTAGAATGCCATTTACTTAATTCAAGTATTGTTACTATTACCATGAATTGATCAATCTTTGAGCACTATCTCTCCAGATTGTAATAAATAATATTGCAGACGATGTATGACGATGATCTTCTTTATAAGTAAAAAAGTTCGTTTAACAAAAAAATTACATCTACAACTTCATTCGTTTGTATGAAGTTGTAGAGAAAATCCGCAGGCATCAGCCAGTGCGGCGCAGCGCAGGGCCCGCCCCGCGGCGACAAATAAAACTAATAAAATGTTCTAAAAGTTCAAAACTATATTGAACAAACAGAGCACGTATTCAATAAAGAACATCAAATATGAAATGTTAAAAAGCAGTTAGTGTATCAGTTAAGGTTTAGTTTTGGAGCTACGCCAAAAATAAGTAGATACAGTTATATAGCCTGTGGCTATTGAAGTGGCATTCAAATCTATTTAAAATAACATTTAAGAAACCATAATTTCATCTATTCCTGCGTGAACTAGCCGTGTGGTGCCGGCATAGATAGCCGTGTGGTGCCGGCATAGATAGCCGTGTGATGCCGGCATAGATAGCCGTGTGGTGCCGGCATATAATTTCACCACCCCAACTCTTCCCGTGGGTGTCGTAAGAGGCGACTAAGGGAAACACAGCGGGGGGCGGGCAGCAGCGCCTTCTGCAGAACAACTAAACCGAACTGCGATCCCCAACCCGCATGCCCAGCGTAGGGATTATGGGCAATAACCCCCAAAAAATGATGCCATCTATGGCGCTCATTAGGGGAGGCCTATGTCCAGCAGTGGACTATTATAGGCTGGTGATGTTGATGTTGATGTTGTCTGCGTGAACAGCGAGATCAATGACGACATGTACCTTGGAAAGGCTGCAAAATGCGAAATCTAATTTGGATGTTGCTTTTGTGTTTTTTCATGGTTGAAAAATTGTAAATATTTTAATTTAATTCAAGATGAACACTGATCTCGCGTCGTTTTGTAAGATAAAATATACTTCTTTTATAGTAACGGGAGAGAAGACATCGTGTGCTCGAAATCGACATGGCTACCGCAATACAAGGCATTGAACGTGTCGAACATAAGTTACGCGCCTATAACCCATAAAAGTAGAGGAGATTCAGTAGGTACTTTTTAAACCAGAAATTTTCAGATTGCTGAATTAAAGGATCCTTACGACTCTCACTGCAACCGCAACCCAATTTATGCCGCGGTCACTAATGAACTGCAATGTGCCATATCAACGCCCTCCGATAACAAAACCTATAGATAACTTTATAGATAGACAGATCGCACTAACTCAATTCGCAAGGCCTTCCCAGAACTGACGAAACCCAAAAGTTTATTTGTAAAGTTCGGTGTCAATGTTGTGATGTCGGTTTGTGTGTTCAGGACAAACAAAGTGTTCCGGACGAGATTCCAACTTGATGAAACAAGTAGGCCTGCCGCTGCCGCTCAGGGTTTGATGAGCGGACGGCCGGACCATTAGCTTTCTAGGTTACTTGAGACACTTAACGTAAGATTTTTTTTATCAAAGCTCACTCGCATTCCTAATTTATGTAACGATACTAGTTATTATTTTATCTGTGGTAACGGTGTCAAAATAGTACATACACATTAGACGGATGAACCTTAGAATGATAACTAAACGGACTATCATATCAGCAAGATATCAGCCCATACTTGCCCACCGCTGAACATAGGCCTCCCACCATACGAAGCCACAGGTAGCGCTCCTCAGCCTCATCATTACTCCCCGCGACTTTTCGTCTGGTTTGCATTGGATCTGCGAAACTTAACTTTCAGCAAACTAGCTGCTGAAAGAAACATACATTGTTGTAATTAGTAGGTAAGTAATCGTCTCAGGACGCGAGCAATATTACTGCACACGACAAGTGATATTAAATCGCAAGTCACGCTCACGTCGCGCCCCGACCGCGCCCCGACCGCGCCCGGCGTTGCCACCGCCCGCCGCCTGTGCGCGACTCTGCTAGTAGGTACAATGTGGATATTGCTCCAAGTTACGGAACACAAATCACGTGAATGACGTGACGGTGCAACCGCAGCGCCGCGCCACTGCGCCGCCGCCGCCACGCCGCCGCCGCGCCTTCTCCGGCCGTAGATTAATCGTTTGTTCTCTTTGTTCCGATTCTGATCTCAAATTCTAAGTCCCAACGTTAACCTATAGGCTAGGGTGTAGGTTCTAAGTAATACTTTTGTAGTTTCCTTTCTTTAAAAGTTCTGGAATCCGCTGATAAATTGTTTGGTTTGAGTTTTTGGTGTCCTGTTTTTTATATCCTTGCTTAATTTGTTGACCCGTTAGGTTATATTATAATTAATTATTCGTCATATAAATTTGATACGTAATAATCTTTCTGTTGCTTTAGTGGAAATTTTCTAAACTGTAGATTTCCTGCAAATTTTATAAATGAATTAATAAATAGGAAAAAATGGTGAACTTCAATATGGGTTACGCCATTTTATTTAAATGGACTTGTCTTGTTTCTTTGATAATCTGAAAAGTGACGTACGTTTGGACGTATTTCCGTGAAACACGAAAACATCCTTTTTCAGCTACGATACATAAATTAAATGAAAATTTCGCCAGAATGTAGCCTCAAGCAAAGATCGCGCCTCAAAAGCGGTTCTTAAACAGAGTGCGCTTTAAAAAGGTCACAGAGATAGAGTTTATTTACGTCCTGCGACCCAATTTGGGGCTTAGTTGAGGCATCGGCGTAGGGGAGAGCGGGGCCCGGCATCGGCCTAGGGGAGAGCGGGGCCGGCACCGGGGAAATTGGCCTAGTGTGCCCGGCTGGGGAAATAAGCAGGAGTGCCGCTTTACGGCCCTGTCTTGCACGGATCTATTTTTAAATTACGATTGAACTTTCCAGTCATTGGATATTTATTATATTTCTGCCGTCTCTCGACACAGAGACTGTGCCCAATAAAGCTCCATTACGAGTATTATTACTTGCTGGCTTCCGTTAGTCTTTTGTTTTCCGAAAACGCTATAACGCTTACGTCACAAATGGACTAGGGTTTATACATCACAAATCTATCAGTAAGTAGGTAGGTATCTATACAAAAATAAAAGACGGTCGCGTAAATTCTGTTTGCGCATTATTTTCAAAGTTGTATCAACATTGTTTATTGTTTAGTGCATCGATGCCGAGAGAGAATACTATGGCTAGAGCTCCGGCAATAGATCGTAAAATAATAAGGAATAACATCTGTATTTTATTAACATTAAATGGGATTGGATCTAACGTTGGATTAAATGTAATGCAGACTTAGGTATATATAGGTATTGACTACCTCTGTAGCGCGGTGGGCGAAGGACCGCCGAGGTTACGGGTTACGGGTTCGATTAAAATCGAACCCGTAATCATCGCATCGTACAAATATTTGTACGATCTGCAATTATTTGCTCAGGGTGCTCTGGTCGTTTTCTATTTATAATAAATATATCTATCTATGTAGGTACTCGTATCGTTATCTAGTACCCATAACACAAGCTCTGCTTAGCTTGGGGCTAGATAAAACTGTGTGAATTGTCTGCCCTTTATTATTTGTATAAGGGAAGTCCTGTCAGAAACCTTATTCCACAATCAGAGCAAGTTACTTACGAAATGATGTACAATTAGAGAAATGATAATACTTTGTACCAAAACCAACCTAACTGAAACAACGACCCCAGCTCCCAAAGCCTATTCAAGCGAACTAAAAAACTGAATACTTACAGTATACTTCAGTATATATAGCTCCGCGAACAACTAATGACAGAATCTGAGGTCGAGTCGCGACTCCATTTGCATACATCTATACAATGCCTCGGGCGTGGCTCAGGGTACAGGTTCAAGCGAATACCTACGCAGTTAATAAAATTATTTGCTACGAACTAGCCACTTACTTTTATATACCTACGAATCTATATTGATTATTGCCATCATAATAGAGAAGTAATAAATGGTTAAATGTACTAATACAGAGATATACCTGTATATGTTTATAACACAATGACATTACTCTAGGACAAGCCAAGAAACTAGCACACGGGCTAGTCAACAGCTTCCCGTCCATAAAAGGATAGGGAAGGAAGGGGAAGTCAGGAGGCCACAGACAGCCTGTGCCGTGGCTGCTTCCAGGAAGAGGAGACTGTGGAACACGTTGTAGTACACTGCACGGCCACAGAGGAGGCCAGACGGAAAACAGGGTTGATCAGTATCATTGAGGCATCAACCCTATCCACACCCACAGAAAAGCTGATTCGAAGCTATCAATTACCAAAGGTCCTGCTCCGGTACTTCAAGGAGCTGGGCTGGTTAGGTTAGGTTTGCCTGTCTAGGCAGGGGGATAATGCACAAAACACTCCCATGCGAGATGTCAGTTCCCCCACTTAGAATTAGAATTAGCAGGGGAAGTAAAAAACTGGCAGCTTTGAATACTACGATCTCAAAGACGTTACAAGTTACATCTAATACGTAGCCGACAGTTTTTCATGCCCTTTTTTACCGCTGCGCTGTTTTTTAGGTCTTTAAATTTAAAACACAAATTATACTCTTGCTCATTCACATTAGAGACATTATTTCTGTTGGAATTATTTTCAGTAGTCCTTCACTAAAATTGTTTAAACATTTTTGGCATGTTCGTCCTTCTAATTATCGTCACAAATTAATAACGGGTTTACACACTGCCGTGGTCACGGGAAGACTGCGGTGTTCAAATATTACGAATAAGCATGTGCTTAGATCGCGTTAGTTCAAAAAGAGCTTTTGTAATAGACCAAACCACCGTTCTTTTGTTTTTATTTCCTTGCTGCAATATTGCTATGACATCCAGCGTAACTTAACCCCCGTGATTGCCACTACACGCCGCAAATATAAAGGAAAAGCTTATTTATTTCCTTCTGTAATAAGGTGCCTAAGTACGCTGGTCCATATTCTGTATTGCGAATGTTAATTCATTCGAAGGAGGTTATTCTGTTTACGCAAAATGGGCTTTTAGATGTTTTGTTAGTCAAATTCTTTCTACTTTGGTCTGGTCTCGCTAAAGGGTATCATTATATTACTGGTCTTTATTGTTTCTTTCAATTACGAGTATGTAGGTATGATAATATTGCGAAGAATCTTTTGAGTAATGTAGTTTAATCATGGTAGTCTTAAGGCCATGGCCGCTTTCAGTAATAGATTAACAAAAGCGGGATTTGGATTTGGGTTTCTGTTTATTATTTTATTTATCTGTATAAAATTGGACTTGTCTTTGTGCTTATTTAGTAAGCCTAAAGAAATAAAGTTATTGGATCTGAATCTGAATGTCTAAAGAGAGAAATGACCCTTAAATTAAATGCTGCATCTATTCTGTAGCCTTCACTTTACTTAATGACGAAGCTAACGCATTTAAAATTCTAAAGCCGATGTGAATCACCAGCTTTACAATAAAACAAAACACAAACACGTCATGACACACTCACCGTCACTATAGAGAGCTGCAACAAATACAGACAGGGCACCCCCGCGTATGTATGGAGGGTTCAGTTACCGACACTGTTGCGAATATTTTTGTTCTGAAACATTGTCGTGTTTTTGGCAACGTTTACCTTTGATTAACAAGATACCTCGTATAGTGGTAGTATACCCTTGACGATGTACCTCGACAAGGATTCTGCGGAGATATTCCTTCCTAACAAACGTTGCATATGCTCGCAGTTTAGGTAGTTCATCGCTTATCTGCAAGGTTTGTTAATTCTTACGAGTATAAAAACCCCTTGTCCTATATTTTAAGTGATACTATAATCATTATAAGGCTTAAACCCTGTAAGAACAAAGCTAATCGAAAACAAATATCCGAAAAATCTATTTAGAAGATATTTAAAAAAATTTGATCTTTCATTGCGACATAACATTCTTGAATAAAACTTGTAGAAAAGTTTTCAAAAACTCGCACAACTGAAGAAAAAATATTTTTATCATGTTATTCAATTTTCCAACTCTACATATCTATCATTCTATAAAAAGATTTCCATCTAACCGTATTTTTTTCATCTAGTTCTCAATTCAATTCAATTCAATACGTATATTTCAGACAACATTGTTATAAAAAAGTGTCCATAATCGAAATAAATTTTAAATTAGGTATAAAAATATTAAAATATTATAAATAGAAAATTAAAATACATCAGCAAAATTATAGTTCAATCCGATGTCAAAATTAAATACAAAATTCAAATCAATCATTATTCAATTCAAATCAATCAAAATTCAAAGATCTGACATGTACCTATATAATAATACATTCGGTAATTGATTTGATTAGAGGTGCGCGGAGGGGGAAGGGAAGTCGACTTCTCGCCCTCGGACTGTCATGTCGCTTTAATTAAAGTAATGGTCAGAAAGTAGGTACCTTGTTAATACCTAACTTGTGTCATTAAAAATTAAAAATGTCATTAAAGTCTAACTAGTTAGACTTTAATGACTATTTCATGTGACATTGGTCCTTAAGAACACTTTGCTGTTTTTTTTATATTAATCTGTGTAATCCTTTTTGGCCTTATTGTTAGTTAAATTGTAATTTACTCAAATATTAACTGTAACGTTGTGGTTTACCTCAATAATAAAATAAATACACAGTTAGAGTTAACCAAAACTTCAATATACAAAAATAAATTATACCTAAGTGCTAAAATAGCTGCTGATGTCTATGCAGCTTCGCATGATACAATAATAATAATAGTTTTGAGGAACCACCTTGTATTCGGCAAGTTGTTGTCTGCCGCTCTTAACAGTTTACGATGAAACTATGTTTATTGCAAGCGTCTCGCCCCCATAGCCAAATGACCCAGTCCATATAATCAACCCTCGGCGGATATCACCTTCGGATGTATCGTATTGTGCAAACGAGTCCCGGTATGTATAGCTCCTGCCTTTATAATTAAGGGCGCTCATAAAGTTCGTCTGTGCTGTTGGCAACGGCCCCGGCCCAACGATAGTCGCTGAATCAACATCGCACATGCTGACAACGTCGATATTTGTTATGTTTCAAGTCATTTTTGATTTAACCAGTTATTGAAATAGATTCGAATGAATATAGCAAACAAGTACTTACTACAAGCATGAATAAAACTAAAATTAAATTAATTTGGTTTCAGAACATTACAACCGTTACTTTCTGGGACGTCCATGTATGAACTAAGGCGGCCTCCATCTTGGGTCATTCGTTCCTTTTCTGAGCCAGTGACATAATATAAATACAAACAATACAAAATGCTTTACTGTACACCAGAAATATAACATTACTAAAGAACTACTTATGACACTTACAATGTTATTATCCACGAACATTTCTCAAACCGGTACTTAGTCTTTTAAAGAAATCGTCTCCAACCGCCTTTAAATAAATAAGCCTTAAATTTTATCGCAAGACCTTGAGTCGGTTTACTGAAAATTTATCATTTTGAAAGATCTGTGAAACGCGGGTCGAGATGACTTAACTAAATTGAATTTTGCGATGCCTACTTCGGGTTCTTTAAAATTGAGACGTTTTTGTAAAACGTGGGCTAATTTTATATGAAGTCTGCAAGATGACATAAGTCAGCTATTTGACAAACTGGGTGTTAAACGGCGTTACGATGCATAAAACACCATTCGTAACGAACATTAAACGTTACGCCTTGTGTCAAAATCCGCCTGTTTGTTCGTTGTGAGCGCCTTCTTTCCCGTTACTGACTTTATGAACAATCGCTCTGTAACATGTAACATTGCGCCCCGTGACGCCACAGGCTATTATTTTTTCTAGTGAACTTTAGTTACAAATAAAACTACAGGCAAACATTTTGTGACAGTATCTCACCAAAACTTCTAAATATATAATTTACACATGGAGTAATTGGAATAACGTAATAGGTTAGTTTTTATTCAACGCCTCTGGCTTGAGCAAGTATGTAAAATAATATTACTAGTTTTGTAATCAAATAAGGAATCCTTAGACTTATCTTAAAATTGCCCATATTAGCACTCAATGACAAAAATACTCAAATGAAATGCTGACCTTTTTCACGCAGCCTAATTTAAAAAGGCGTTTAGCAGAGCTTGAGTACAGGTACCAGATGATAAAACTGTATGGGTTTTAAAAGCAATTGAATCTTCGTACATCAGTGTCTAAACTAAAACGTAGTCTTTACGATTAATTATTTTTTAATATATGTTTAATTGGCCACGGCCTTCAAGCTATGAAAGCCTCGATTTTCAGTTTGCTTTCATTTTAACTTGTCCATCAAGGACTTCAACGCAATGGCACCGCGCCGTGATGGCCTAGACCTGCACTACGATGCGCTTACAGTTTTCTTCAGCCCCGCTAGCAATCCACCAATTACAGACCTCGACGGTAATGCAGTATTAGGAAAACAGGAAGGTTGATACTTTTTATAGACAGTTATTTACGATGCCTTTTAAATAATCCATTTGTGTAAAGTGTACGGATCAATCAGCTCGAGACAAAGGTCGCTTCCTTTTGGAAATAAATTACCCACTTTTCGAGCTTAATCTAAAATTAGACTATTTTTTTCCGCTTAGTTTTGAAAATTTCACTTATAGTTGAATACAATAAATAGATAACTTTTCTCCTTGAATTGCATACATTACATTATTATAAAATAAGAAATAAGGTGGTAATGATTTTGCTTCTAATACTGATCTAATACTAAAAGTGAACAAAAAATTTTTTGTCCACTTTCAGTATTAGCTCTCGGCATTAGCGTTGAAGATAGGATAGGACGATAGAAAGGCCATAAAGCCCGCAGAACTGATAACTGTTGGAGAGTAAAGTTCCTCGAGTGACGACCACGATGCCATCAGTGTAAATTATTATGAGGCTAATTAAAAAATACTTTGTATATTTTTATTTCACCTCTTCATTTGTTATGATTCGGAGCAGTATTACTACAAAAAATATTTTAAAAATCTTTAGCTTTATGTAGCTTTATGCATAAATGCATACAGCTTTAGCGTTTATGCATATTTTGGAAAATGGTATTCTGAAACGACAATCTTATTAGAACAAAATATATCTAACCCCTTCAGGGTATAAAATTGTTAATGTTTTATTGTGTATATTCTTGGCGTTGTCTTATTAATAAAGAGAACAAAACATAAAAGAACTAAATCTTTATTTCAGCAATATCTTGGAATTAAATTTTCCCGTACAATGTGTAATTGTCCTTGTCCGTTGTCCTTGTTATAAATAGCTAAAAGATTTCATGATTTTCACCTCTACAGCCAGGAACCCTGTGTTCTGTTCAATTATTTAATTTCTACTCTTAGAATGTTTTACTCGTGTTATAATCACAATAATTATCAATTATTCAAGAACAATTTGTAATAATAACTTTAGAAATTTATACTAATAGTATGGAGAAAAACAATACAAATCAACTTTATTCTTTCAATAACCTAGTGATTGCTGTAAATAAACCAATTTTTTTATATTTACGTTAAAAATGTTCTTTAAATTGAAATAGGACGATTTATTGATTTAAAATAGTTTTTATTAGTACTTTGTAAATAAAAAGTCTCAATAGTGAAAGTATATACACAAAGCTGCGGATCATCCGACCATTGTTTTATGAGAGACCAATTAAAGTCGTTGTTATGTTTTTTATTATTTTCTATTTCTGGTGTACAATAACGTATTTTTGTTTTGTATTGTATTTTATTATTATACTGAACACTATGTACCTACCTACCTTATGTGATGTTGTGTGTGATGTGTGTGATGGAGAACGGCTACCATTTCTGTGGAACGTTGACAGTCATGATAATGAACAGGGTTAAAATAACAAAACATCAACCATATAGGAAACAACTATGTAACATTTCTAAAGAGTCCTGTCTGTCCCTTTAAGCCGCGGGTTGAAAGTCGCCTTCAAAGAGCGACATAAAGGTGTTCCTTTAGTAAAAACATGTGATTTACCGGGAATCGATAAGCTACGTGACTTGGATAAGGTGGAATCGTATTTATGTAGCTCAGGCATAACAGCTGGGGTGTTCAATATATCATAATATGGCAAGCCCAATAATGTATAATGCTCTATTTGTTTTTTTCTTTAATTTTATCTTTTTAAATGTATGATGAAGAAATAATTAATTACTTTTTATTTTTATATCGAGAATACATATCATTTATAATTATGATTTATAAGTAACGTTATTTATAAAAATAACCAGTAATAAATAGTACGTTAGTACCTGACTTAAAACTTTGTGTTATGATATGAATAAAATGTATTTGAATTTGTAATATACTACATAACATATTACGTAGTATATTACAAATTCAAATACGCTTTTGTATTTTCAATTTATTGTGATCAAATCACTTTAGGTAGGACATCAGACTCAATGTAAGTGAACGTTTTAGTTAGGATGAAGGATTATGTTACAAATTTAGGTGCAAAAAGAGCATTATGTTCTAACAAATCATTCTCGAAAAGTATCTCACTCGAGTTTCTACGAAATTCCATTTCACACGAATTTCTTTATTCTGTACAATTATTCAAATACCAGGGACAGAATGTGCCTTCTCACTAACTCGGAGTGGATCGACCAAATTGGATCTGAAGGAAGAAGTTTTTATAGCAGCATTTCGAAGCAGTATCTTAAGTCTATTCGATCAACATCAATGGAAATTGTAGATTTTTTGGAAAAAGTCTCATTTCTGTAAAAATAACCAAGCCGTATGGATAGTCTCCCGCCACTGACTGTGTCTCAAGTGAGGTGAATAAGCATTTGAGCGGAGGATTTGATTTCGTTCTTTTGATGTGACAGTGAGATAAGGCCTTTTAGTATTCCACAATGGTTCTTGCAGTAACGTAACCGAAGCTTGGTCAGGATTTATTTTACGTTAGAATTTATTCTAGAGATTAAAACATATGGAGAAATTGAACATGTCAGGTTTCCGTTTTGGCTAACATAGAAACCTTTTGAGTTGTTATACGTCTTTTATTATTCCCGAATTATATTTTTTATGAAGTACCTCATCAATACAAGCCTATAAACCCTGGATATCTTCGCAATAGCGAAGATAGCAAGACATGGTCTATTGTCCCAAGATATACCTAACATTGTATGAGGCTACACCCAGCAGAAAATAGTATATATATATATAATAGTATATATACCTATACAATGTAGTAATAGCAAGTTCGATTGAACATTGCTTACCATTAGTGCCCAGTCATAATTTACTTAAAATAAAAAACCTGAAAGTATTAATTTGGTATAAAGCTCTAAAAATATGGTGCTCCATGTAAGTTCGTATACGTATTCGGGTAAAGAACGGCTAAATTCACAACGGATGTCTGTCAAGTATCAAATTACTTCAGAACGAACTGTCACTTTAGGCTTGGACGTGCGAAACCTTTTCAAATACGCGCCAGGACGCGCATTTGAATGGTTTCGTTCGGTAACTGGTCACGTCAGTGGTTGGTCTGGTCCGGACGGACGACGACGACGGTTTGCTTGTTTGTTTGGGGATCCTGTGTTGAACATTGAACAGTACTTTAGCCCTGATTCAAATTGTATTGAATATATATCATATTTAATTTTTGTTTTTAATTGTTGTAGAATGTCAGTCGTGTCGACACGCTCGCACAAGGCTCGCACTAAAGGTCCTACCAGAAAACCAGCGTTGCTCAACTCCTATTAAGGTGGAACGTTCTCCTTGTTTAGGCATAGCTTCGCTAATAGATGGCGCTGACTTTCAATTTGTGGTTTTTTTATTGTTTTCTTATTAATTTATGCATATTAATTGAAAGTGATACATTTGCCGCAAATGGTACGTTGTTTTTCATATACCAATAAATGTTTCAAGCGCAGGCCCGGATTAGCCCCTAGGCCCACAAGGCCCGGGCCTAGGGGCCCGGCAAGCCAAGGGGCCCTCATGGCGGAACATTCATACCCCTAAAGTCAGGCTTGCCCGAAAAATTAACATTTATTTTTCCAAATAATAAAAGGTAGGCAAGAAACGACGTAGGTACTATGTGTTCAGTTTGGCGCTCCGTGCCATGCGATTCCTATTGTGCATCTACATACATTGTATTGTATGTAAGCACGTCGCACTTAAATATTTCTTTAAATTATTCTCTCTTGGAAACTTAGACTTTTTTTCGTCAAAATTCGTCTCAACATTTTATGTAAATGAGCTGGGTGCACGCATCGCATTCATTTACGGCCGATTCCAGCTAGGCAGGCAGATCACGACATTACCTACTTTTAATTAAATCAATAGACCTAGTTTCTTGTTTTTCCGTAATTGAATTGCTCCCTCCGTTTACTGTTATGTCTTTATTTATAACATACTTTTCTAAACTATTTGGCAACGACCAAAAATGTCACAAAAAATTTCGCGGCTCGCTCCGCTCGCCGTTAATTCACAATTATTCTAAGCTTTTTAACAACCTTACGAAAATGTCACAATTTCTCAACCATTTTCAGCGGCCGCAAACACAACAAAATATCGGCGCTCATTCCGCTCACTGTTTTAATTTTTATTACCTATACTACTACTACGAGACCATCCGAAAAAGTAATAAAAAAAACATGTTTTGTCTTTTACCTTGCTTACTTCACCAAACTCCAATATTACCACCGCAAAGGCTCTAAAAGTTTCAGGGTTCGCTAATCATAATCTTTTGTCACTCTTGATTCTAGTTTAAAGAACATCCGAAAAGTCCTAAAAAAAATTGCGGCTCGCTTCGCTCGCCGTTCATTCTGTAGTCTTTTGGTCATTTTTATCAGCCTGCCGAAAATAAGTCAAAAATTTGGCGGTTCGCTTCGCTCGCCATTCTTTCTGTAGTAGGAGTTACTTTGAACCAAATTGTTAAAAGTCATAGTATGCCTAACAAATTAAAAAAAAATGTGTCTTACTCTACTTGACGACATTTATATTGTATTCATTTCTCAACCATTTCCAATGGCCGCAAAAACTACAATATGTCAAGGCTTGTTCCACTGGCTGTTATATATGTTTTCATACTTATAAATAGTTAGTATGAATTGTTATAGCCTACTCCTTAACTACTACTACTAACTTTTTTGTTACCATTATTCTGATTATTCACTGAATATACTAATAGTAGGTACTTGATCGGCTCGGGAGAGGTGGGGGCGCTTGGTGAATAAAGAAATTTTGTCGCGTAAGGGGGCCCTCAAATACCAAGTGCCTAGGGGTCCTGGATCCCTTAATCCAGGCCTTACGTATTCGGGTAAAGAACGGCTAAATTCACAACGGATGTCTGTCAAGTATCAAATTACTTCAGAACGAACTGTCACTTTAGGCTTGGACGTGCGAAACCTTTTCAAATACGCGCCAGGACGCGCATTTGAATGGTTTCGTTCGGTAACTGGTCACGTCAGTGGTTGGTCTGGTCCGGACGGACGACGACGACGGTTTGCTTGTTTGTTTGGGGATCCTGTGTTGAACATTGAACAGTACTTTAGCCCTGATTCAAATTGTATTGAATATATATCATATTTAATTTTTGTTTTTAATTGTTGTAGAATGTCAGCCGTGTCGACACGCTCGCATAAGGCTCGCACTAAAGGTCCTACCAGAAAACCAGCGTTGCTCAACTCCTATTAAGGTCATTCGTTTTTCATACATTTGTATTTTCCCAAATATGAGGCATGTGAGCTTAATTTTACAAATAAATAACTGTTTTTGGCATTGTTATAGGTCGTTATTTGCGGCAAATTATGTTTTATTAAAGAAAACACTCGATTTAATTAGAAATAACGTGGTAATTTTAGTCCATTTTTGTCACTGTGTGGGTGAACACCGATAGTGTCGTACAAGAACGTCATGAACTTACGAGTGTTAGCGGCGACGACAACGTCATCTGTGAGAAACATAACGAATCAACTCATAATACCATAGCTTACCATTCATAAACTTTGATTTGGTTCGTTCAAGCATGTAGAACGTACATATTTCGTCTTTTATTGTTGTCATGTGGCTGTCTATTCTTTCAATGTCTATCTTTTTTGTATTCTGTTGTCATTGTTTTGATTTTTGAAAAACGAAGCAAAACTATTTTCTAAAACAATCAACTTCCCAAAGTAAACGATGGAGCTACGGAGGATGAAAATTCTAATAAATAATAAATTTTAATTCTCCTTAATTGGAGCCAAAAACCTCGAAAAATAAGTACAAAAAATGATTTTTGTAGTGTTTTTCGAAGGTTTTTTGTCCGGTGACCACAGTACCTACTGCTCGTCCAAAGCTAGACTAGCTAATAATAATAATAATAATTCGCGCATACTGTGTCTAATGTAAAAATTTAATATACCTAAATTATCGTTTTTTCGAAAACTAGGTATACTAGATAACACGATACTTATTTATTGACATCACTCTGCAAGTTGCTGGTTCAATTCCCGCCGCGCGACAATACCTCTGATCTTGAAGAAGTAATTAATAAAGTTTTGTGATGAATCATTATTTATCAGATCCAGGATCAACTGCTTGTATTTTACCAGTACCTAATTGTGCCCAAAAGTCCGCAATAAACAAAATTGCATTGAAATTAAAGTGTAGAGAAAATCAATGACGCCTAATTTCTTATTTGATAAGTAATAATTACTAGCACACTTCTCTTTGTTTTTGTGTGATAGGGGCCGAGGTCAAACAAGATACTTCGTTTGAGTACGAAGAAATTCCATCAACGATTTATTACAATCGAATCAATTAGGAAGGCTTGCTAAACAAACATGAATTTATTTATACCAATACTTGGTATGTACTACAATACAGATTCCTATATAAAATATGCGATCAGAATAATTTTGATAAATCACAACGTCACAACAGGCAGATTTTGCATTTGCAGGCTTACGCACAAAAATATGCTAACAAGAAACAAATAGGAAAATGTACTTTAGATAAAATAGAGTTATTGCACCCAGGTACAGGCAGGTGGCGTATCGTGCCCAACAGTTCACATTATAATCTTTGCTTGTGTGAGTGATTTAGTCCGGCGATTTTGCTCTTCCCAAATACAAGTTCTATAAATGTTTTCAACGCTTGAAACATTTATTGGTATATGAAAAACAACGTACCATTTGCGGCAAATGTATCACTTTCAATTAATATGCATAAATTAATAAGAAAACAATAAAAAAACCACAAATTGAAAGTCAGCGCCATCTATTAGCGAAGCTATGCCTAAACAAGGAGAACGTTCCACCTTAAGGTGGAACGTTCCACCTTAAGGTGGAACGTTTTATATCAGAATCTGAAGTACCAAGTATTGGTATAGGTAAATAAATTAATGTTTGTTTGTTTATTCATGGTATAAATAAATTCGTGTTTTCAAGCCTTCCTTTGATTCGATTGTAATAAATCATTGATGGAATTTCTTCGTACTCAAACGAAGTATCTTGTTTGACCTCGGTCCCTATCACACAAAAACAAAGAGAAGTGTGCTAGTAATTATTATCAAATAAGAAATTAGGTGTCATTGATTTTCTGTACACTTTAATTTCAATGCAATTTTGTTTATTGCGGACTTTTGAGCACAATTAGGTACTGGTAAAATACAGGCAGTTGATCCTGGATCTGATAAATAATGATTCATCACAAACTTTATTCATTACTTCTTCAAGATCAGAGGTATTGTCGCGCGGCGGGAATTGAACCAGCAACTTACTGTGTTGCAGAGTGATGTCAATAAATAAGTATCGTGATATCTAGTAGTATCCCTAGTCGATATCTCTATCCCTAGTTCGAAAAAACGTTTGAGAGGTAGGTAATTTTAAATATTGAATGTCACCCAATAATTTAGGTAAGTATATTAAATTTTTACATTAGACACAGTATGCGTGAATTATTATTATTATTAGCTAGGCTAGCTTTGGACGAGCATACATTACAGTAAGTACTGTGGTCACCGGACAAAAAAACTTGAAAGAATAAAACTACAGAAATCATTTTCTGTACTTTTTTTCGAAGTTTTTGGGTCCAACTAAGGACAATTAATAAAATAAAATATATAAATAATAAAATGAATAAAACGGTATGACACCTTGTCCCATGGGAGTTGGGTAGGCCCATTGTGTGGGACGCTACTTGCGTCGACACACTTGCGCCCTCCCATCTTCCAAGGACATCCGTGAGGGCTGGTGCGGCGGCAGATTTGGCCGAGGATCTTAAGAGGCGCAAATATGCAGGTCTCGACAGAGCCTACAAATTTGCTCCCCTTGGTGTCGAGACCCTAGGTCCGTGGTGTACCGAGGCTCTCCGGGTCTTCAAAAAATTATCTGAGCGTCTGGTCGAAGCGAGACGTGTGACCCGAGAGCTGGTCAATATCTGGCACAGCGCATCAGCATTGCCATACAACGTGGCAATGCAGCCAGCATCTTGGGTACACTTCCAACTGGTATTGATATGGATCAGTTGAGCTACATGTAGTTTTTTCGCAGCAGTCTGCAGTTAGCTCAATTGTTTCAATTGTAAATACTAGTGTTTTTATTTAGTTAGAACATTCTATTTTATTTGTTAATAAAGGCTTTGCCATTTAAAAAAAAATGACAATTGAAATTTATTATTTATTAGAATTTTCATCCTCCGTGACTCCATCTTTTATTTTGGGAAGTTGGTTGTTTTAGAAAATAGTTGTTTTAGAAAATAGTTTTGCTTCGTTTTGCAAAAATCAAAACAAGTCAATGATAACCTATGATAACAGAATACCTACAAAAACGATAGACATTGAAAGAATAGACAGCCACATGACAACAAAAAGACGAAATATGTACGTTCTACATGCTTGAACGAAGAAAATCAAAGTTTATGAATGGTAAGCTATGGTATTACGAGTTGATTCGTTATGTTTCTCACAGATGACGTTGTCGTCGCCGCTCACACTCATAGGTTCATGACGTTTTTGTACGACACTATTGGTGTTCACCCACACAGTGACAAAAATGGACTAAAATTACCACGTTATTTCTAATTAAATCAAGTGTTTTCTTTAATGAAACATAATTTGCCGCAAATAACGACCTATAACAATGCCAAAAACATTATTTACTTGTAAAATTAAGCTCATATGGCTCATGTTTGGGAAAATACAAATGTATGAAAAACGAATGACCTTAAGCAACATTATGTTGAGGTAGGACCTTATTGGTCCATACGCTGTTGGTAGGATGACAATAATTTTAGGACTATTTTACTTATTTTAAGTTTTTTTTTGTACCTACCTACTTAAGTTTTTTTGTGAACCAAATAAATGATTTTCTTTCTTTCTTTTTCTTTCTATATCTGATGTTTCCCTAATCTACTATTAATAAATTAATTAAGATTTTTTAACTCTCAACAAAATAGCCATCGCCACCATTAATTTCGTACCTAGGTACTACAATGAGCTGTGTTGTGAACTTTGTTATTGGGCATGCATTACGCTGGAACTAACACCACAACTTATAAACACATCGTGAGTTAATTTATATTGAAAGACTTTCATAGCACGGATCAAAACAAAGCTTTTCCCAACATATTTAGATCAAATCCGCAAGTCATTTTTGTTTTGACAGTTGAAATATCGCTATTTGACACTAGTTATCGCTGGCGCGCTAATCTATGTCGATAAAACAGTTCACCTAACTAGATCGTCTGACACTAGATGGGGTTACGTGTCTCCTCGGACTGATTTTTAAGCACTGGGATTTTTTATATATATTTTCTACAACAAATTCAGACTCCCGCCACAATAGGCGCTATCTTCGCTCCACTTAAACGAAATTAAATCATTAAATAATAAAAATGTCTTCATGCACCGGCTGCAAAATGGAAATAGAAAATGACAATAAACTTGCATGCACTGTATGCGAAGGAAAATACCACATTCAGTGCTTAGGCATGAAATTAGACCAATACATGTCGTTGTCCAAGGAGTATTGCTCAAATTGGATCTGCCCTACGTGTTTTAATATCACTCGGCGCCGTCCTAAGATTACTGCAGATACACCGGTACGCCAGCTACAAGCGCCCCTTCCTGATGACGATTCGTTGGACATGTCGTGCGATATCATAGATACGAGTAAGATTGAGCCTATACCGGGCTCAAGTATGCAAGCGGTATCGACGTCGGCGTCTGACCATGCCACCACCGAACAATTCAACCAATTGCTGCAAGCTATCAATATGTGGCGCGTCGATATGAAAACTAATTTGATAAATATAAGAGACGACATAAAGGGGACTCTCGCTGAAATTCAAGCTGATATGAGGTCTCTGCGCTCGGAACAGACCACCATGAAACAACATATATCTCATATCTCGTCGGAGTTAAAGGTTCTCCAAGACACAGTGCAGAACCAATCTTCGGAAAATATTTTGTTGAAAAAGCGTGTGGACGATATAGAAAACGTAGCCGCTACACTTGACCACGCTAACCCTGCATACTCCGATCTCGAGTCAAAGATAGACTACCTAGAACAGCAAGGCAGGCAGTGTAATATAGAGATAATGAGCCCGAGCGACGAGGCGAAAATTTGCTGGATATTATGGAAGCTCTGGGATCGGCACTTAAGGTCAGGTTCTCCCCTAATGACATAGTATCCACTCATAGAGTTCCTCAAGCCCAGCATGGGAGTGACAGACGAAAAAACATCATAGCAAAATTCGCAACACGTATACAGAGAGACAACTTGCTAAGTGCTTTTAGGAAGGTTAAAAATAAAAATACTATCACTACAGACGACCTCAATATTCCTGGTACGGCCATAAAAGTATACATAAACGAACACCTTACTCTAAAGAAGAAGCATTTATTTCGAAAATGTCGTGAAGTCGCCAAGGAGCTCCAATACAAGCACGCATGGGTCAGGAACTCTGTCATCTTTATCAGGGAAGCTGATGATAGCCCAGTGATCATTATCCGGACGGAGCGGGATCTCGAAAAGATCGTTCAACAATCCAAGGAAAGATAAAATTATAGAAGATAAAATAAGTTTTCAATTAGTATCAAAATTGCAGGGTTTTTGAACTAAATAACATACACTATTTTAAAGTAATTATCTCACCATGATATTATATTGTAAACTGAAACGTTACTTACTCCTGAATTTAACTACAGTGATTTAATTGATAACTCCCTTCCCCTTTTTGTAGACATTAATTAACCTATTCTTGAACAGTCCTATGTCCTTAAAAAGTCCCTAACTCTATTTAGCTTAATTATTACACCTACCTCTCTATCATATTGTTATTAATTTGCTTTAGTACATACGTAATTATGTTTGTTTTTATATAAATTAGTTTAACTGTAGAGTCAGCAACCTGTTGCGTTATTTATTGATTAAGTCTTTTACCATAATATGAGTACAACGTAGTGGGCTGTATTTTTAATACATCTATAATGTAACTCTTTTACCTAACTTTAAGATATAGCTATTTGTTGTACCTTCGCTCAATAAATAAATAAATTAATTAATTAATTAAATCGAGCACGTACGGGTTGACGTCAGTCGCAAGGCCTGGCTGGATGAGTGTATTTTTTGGAAAATGAAGAGAATATTTTTTTATGCTCCAAAATCTGCCCATCTTTTTTTGATAAAAACCATAACTTAGATAATGCTTTATTTTATAGTCATCACAGAATAACTATTTTACTAGACGTCTGAGTGTGTTGAAGTACAGTGTACCTTTATTTTATTGATTGGTTTTTTATTTTAAAAGTTTTTGTTTATATATAAATTTATTCAAAGAATAATAAGCTGTAGAGTCCACTTAAATCTCCCTCCATGTTTCTCACATGTTTTTCTTTCCATGTTGGGCCAGATTGACCAAATGTACCCAACTTAATTCATAATGTAACGTCAAATAACAACGTCTCAGTTGAAATACTGTTAGACGTGTTGAAAACATTCACCCTTTTATCATTGTTTAGCCCTAAAACCAGAACTTATGTTAAAGGAACCAGAAGCCTGTTCTACAAAAGTACTTAGGTATCTTTCAATGTGGGAAAGTACATATAAAAAACATATCCTATTTCCTTTTTAATCAGCCATTCAGTAACTTATCGTTTGTCAGTTTCCGTAGAAAATCAAATCACATTTACCTAAATATGTAAAAGTTTTCTCCGTCGCCCATTTAAAAGTTTCAGCTTACTCAGATCGAATTTTCCGTATGTCTCAATTTTGCCGCAGGTAAATTAGAAAATCTGGAAAAGTTTAACGAATTTTACTGAAGATGGAGAATAAGGTGGAATAAGGTTGTGTAACGTTCAAGGCAAAAAAAACCATATTTCTAGGTGCATAGAAGTATTTATTACTATTTGGCCGTATTTTAAGATTAAATAAGAGTACAGGATGCTCAAGCTTCTTGTCGCGGTTTATTTTTTGTTATCACATGCAAACATGTTGATAATATTCGAGACCCTATTGTCATGAAGAGCAGTGGCGTGGTCAGCGGCAAGGTGAAAGACTTTTACGGGTTGTTTAGTATACTTTGATAGACCGTAGTCATACTCTGCTGTCTCTGTGTCCGAGAGAATTGAGCTCTTCATCAACACTACGACAGATTTCAATTTAATTGCTGTGTTGTATTCTCGAACCAGAGCGATCCTTTTGCATGCCGATTCTAAAACACATTTCTTGTACTGTATTGAGCAGTTAAAATCTTTACTCGTCTTTATACGTTCATCTTCGTTGTCTAATTTTATCAAATCTGAATCTGATTCAATATTTACTTTAGTGATAAGATGATGCATGTGATTGAGGACTGCTTTTCGGAGGTTTTCTTTAGAGATATTACCAAACACAACATCTAAGATAGTTTTCATTGCGTCAGGGCTTCCGTCTACGCAATGTACTACTCCAACGCGACCTGTAAATTTAACATATTTTTTATATTAGCTTAAGTTGTGTTAAAAAGTTATCTCGCTAAAGTTCCTTTGTATACAAACCTTCCTTTTCAAGTATGGCTGCCAATTCTAAAGCCACATTAGCGCCAAATGAATAACCTAGAATATAAAACTTCTTGCTTTTAAGCTCTCCGAACCGGCATTTCAGTTGCTAGAAAAAATATGAAAAGTAAGTACCACTCAATCAAATTTAAATTACATATATAAATAACTTTATTTAGCTAAACTATAATAACCTCTCTTGCGTGGAAAGCAATGTCGTGAATACTGTCCCACTCCATATCTGGACCAAGTTTTACAGAAATAGCTCGCAGTTTCAATCTTTCGGCCACTGATTCGAATATCTGTGGCCGTCCTTCGAAACCAGGTATCAGTAAGATGTACGGATCATTAGAGTTCCAGTCAGCCTGAAAAACAAAATATTATATCCTTAGGTATTCCATATACGAGGGCTTTAAAAAACAATAAATTTTGAATTCGTCAGTTGCTAGCATTGTAGGAAAGAGCTCAAATTGACAAGTTATGCAAATATTGTTCACAAATCAACTACAGAAAATTGATCGTATTGTTTAATTAGTAAATAAAGGGTCCGCCAAATAACATTTTGTTTTTGAAATGCTATAAAAAAAAACTACTGAATATTTTCTCAAATTTTTTTTTTTTTGAAAGTACAATCCTTCCGGTTAATAATGAAAAATAATTTCTTTCAAATGGCTGCCTCGGCTGGCCATGCAGTAGCCTACACGATCGGTCCAATTTTTAAGCACATTATCGATTGTGTGCAGCTGTATTTCACCAATGGTTTCACGAATATTGTCCTTTAAAGCGTCAATTGTCTCTGGCTTGTCGGCGTAACACTTATCTTTGACGGCACCCCACAAATAATAGTCCAACGGTGTCAAATCGCAGCTACGAGGTGGCCAAGCGACATCAGCTCTGCGGCTGATAATGCGATCTCCAAAAACAGGGCGCAAAACATTGAGTGTAGCTTCGGCTGTGTGGCACGTAGCGCCGCCGCCGTCCTGTTGAAACCAAATGTTGCCAATATCCTCCTCTTCAATTTTTGTAAACAAAAATTCGTTCAACATGGCCCGATAACGATCGCCATTGACTGTAACGGCCACTCCTTGCTCATTTTCGAAGAAAAATGGCCCAATTAAAGCAATGTTCAAGCGTATACACAACCATATTCGTTCAGCGGAAGAATAAAACTAATTATCTGTCAAATCAAACATGAGCTAAGTGTTACCATTCACGAAATAAGCACTAGTTGAAAAAAAAAACGTTAAATGGCGGACCCTTTAGTAGTTCTGATTTGGTTATTTAAGAGTTATTGACTTTGTTCTAAGGAATTATTATACTTTTACATGTAGAAATTGATGATGAGGATAATAATGTATAACGCAATGTTGGAAAATATATTATTTTTATCTAAGCTGGTGTTTTTAATTTTATAATTTAATTAAATACACTAGAATAACATTACAATTTAGCTTGTTCACCGGCATTTTGCTTATTATCTGTAAGGGGGAGACACTTCCTTCATGTGTTCTCTAAAATAAACACTCATGCACCTGAACTATACAAGTATAAATATCACTTACTCAAAAAGTTTAGTTCTTTTAGATCGAGTATAGGAAAGGCATTTGGCGAGCTTTGACATCCTAAAAAGTTTTGTTACTTTATTATTATGGTGGCCCCATTAGCACTTACTTCAGTTCCACTATGGTATACCGTAGGCAGCTCCACGATCTCTTGAGAAGTCACATGGTCTTCCTCTGCATCCACTTTCTGGTAGAATGTGAACATTCCTTTCGTAGTCACCTCTTCCTTAGCTTCTTCTTTTTCCTCATTCAACTCTAAGGATAGTGTGCTTCGGTATTTTAGCTTGAGGCTGGTTTCTATTGCGTTGAAGACTATTGCCGCCGTTTGAGATTGTGTTTTATTAATTTTTGCAATATGATTGTTTAGCTGCAACATTACAGTTATATCAATGTTGATGTTATGTTTTGAGAAAGTCTTCACTGTTGCATTGAATTTTGTAATGATCAATTTTAATATACCTAAAATAATACATCATTTATTTCAGGTATACAAAGAAACCCATAGGTTATTAAAACACAAATTTAAATTAAAATACATGTTAAATTACGTTACCACAACTTGATATATTCTTTAAAAGTACCTAATTATTTGCAAAAAAGCTCCGAAAACTATTAAAATTCCTCAATGATGTCAAAGATGTAAACATTCTGTTTACATCAAAATTTATCAAAATCCTCGGTTAAATTCTCAGATACTATAAACTTTACATATACAGGTGAAGACTACCTACCTTCACTAATGAGTGGCGGCGCAGGACTAGACTCGCGCGGCCCCTTTCGTTCCGCGCGTCGCACACGCGCTCGGCGAGGCAGAGGGCGCCCGCGTCGCCCGCGCTCTCTGTGTACGGCGATACAATAACGAAGTGGCTGGAAATTAATTGCTTTATAAATTTTTTGGCACTTTAGAATTTAGCTTACCTATAATATTTCCCGTTTTGAGTACTTTAAACAACAGGGTTTTCCGAAAATTCCATTCACAAATATTTGATACTTTAAATTCGGATTAAAGATAAACAAACAATTTTAGGTACTTATAAAATTTAATAGGTACTAATATTATAAAGAGGAAAGATTTGATTGTTTGTTTGTTTGTATGTTTGTTTGTTTGTTTGTTTGTTTGTTTGTTTGTTTGTTTGTTTGTTTGTTTGTTTGTTTGTTTGTTTGTTTGTTTGTTTGTTTGTTTGTTTGTTTGTTTGTTTGTTTGTTTGTTTGTTTGTTTGTTTGTTTGTTTGTTTGTTTGTTTGTTTGTTTGTTTGTTTGTTTGTTTGTTTGTTTGTTTGTTTGTTTGTTTGTTTGTTTGTTTGTTTGTTTGTTTGTTTGTTTGTTTGTTTGTTTGTTTGTTTGTTTGTTTGTTTGTTTGTTTGTTTGTTTGTTTGTTTGTTTGTTTGTTTGTTTGTTTGTTTGTTTGTTTGTTTGTTTGTTTGTTTGTTTGTTTGTTTGTTTGTTTGTTTGTTTGTTTGTTTGTTTGTTTGTTTGTTTGTTTGTTTGTTTGTTTGTTTGTTTGTTTGTTTGTTTGTTTGTTTGTTTGTTTGTTTGTTTGTTTGTTTGTTTGTTTGTTTGTTTGTTTGTTTGTTTGTTTGTTTGTTTGTTTGTTTGTTTGTTTGTTTGTTTGTTTGTTTGTTTGTTTGTTTGTTTGTTTGTTTGTTTGTTTGTTTGTTTGTTTGTTTGTTTGTTTGTTTGTTTGTTTGTTTGTTTGTTTGTTTGTTTGTTTGTTTGTTTGTTTGTTTGTTTGTTTGTTTGAATTGAATAGGCTCCGAAACTACTGGACCAATTTGAAAAATTCTTCCACCATAAGAATCCTAAAATTTCCGTGATGAACATAGGCTGTAAAATATTTTCAAAAAAGTTAGAGATCCGTATAAAAACTTCAATACTAAAACCATAGCGATATACATCAACTTCTTTTTTTTTCTTTTTTTGCGCTGCTCGCTTTTGCTGTAACTCAACTTCAACTTCTTTTTTTATGGCACCGCTTTTGCTACGACGACTCCGCCAGTGTCAGTTATGGATTGTCATAGACATCACAATTCGTTACTGGGGTGCGAGAGGAAACTCAATGTCAAAAAATATAAAAACTTCAAGATTGGAACCATGCGATGTAGGCTCAGAAAAACGATCGATGTAGGCGATATAGCGGTGCAAGAGAAAAGTCAATGCCAAAAAATAAAGTTCTCCCTGTTTTTCTGTAAAGGAGGTAAAGGTACAATTTAAAAAAACGGTTTTATTGTTTGTTTGTGGTCTGAATTGAATAGGTTCCGAAACTACTAGACCTTTTTGGAAAAAAAAATCATATAGAATATTTTTAAAGTTAGTGATCCCTATTAAAACTTGAATAATAAACTACCTTATCTAACGTGTGTATGTAAGAACTTAAAATTCTTTAAAATACCCGTGCGAAGCCGGGGCGGGCTGCTAGTAAAATTTATATTCAGAAAGTCATAAGCTGAAAATTTACGCTTTCAGGAAAAACCGATATTAAAATATTTTTTTTCTGGTATTGTTAAATACAGTAAGCGATTTTGATGGAACACGACCGCATCATTGTGAACAGACACGCAACTGATGATGACAGCTATCGTTCTCCGAAAAAATAATAATGCAATTTCATTACCAAAGATCAATAATCTTTCTCGAAGCCACATCCAAATTTACGACCACCGAGGCCTGTGCCTTGTAAGTATGAACAAAATCTTCTATCCCACTTCCAGCTATCGAATCCAGCACCACAAAGAGTCCCTTCACTTTTCCCGAACTCTTAGCGTTCTCCAGAAGAGCTTCAGCGCCTGCCTCGGCCAGAACATCGTCCGCTGAAAGTTTCCAAGAAACTTCCCGTTTGCGCCACGCTCTGAAAGTATATGGATTCTATCGATAGGTTCTTGTTTCATTTTGTGTTGCATAAGTTCTGCGGAACTTCAGTCGTGAACACAAACTGTTTTAAAGTTTTATTGGTATTTTTTTTTGCTCCTTACAGTTGTAACATAATCGGCAAAAGTTTAATAAAAGTAAGTAGTAATTAATAAGTAGTAAGTAAAGTAAGGCTCATTAGGTAGGCGTGACAAATTGAAATGGAAAATGTTTATTGAACAAGTCTACTAAATAACTATGGTTATATCTGAATTCTGGTTAACTAGAATCTGTGTTGCCAGTTTCTCCTCGTCGAAATTTATGTTCATTGTCTTGAATTCCTACTTTATTTGTAATCGATACATAATATTTAAGTACCGAGTTCAGTGAATTTACATATATATCCGCATATTATTATATACAAAAGAAAAAATATATTTATTGGATATGGTATTAAAAAATCAAAAATAATTTCGTTTCAGTATTATTTAGAGAAACAGAAAAAATCCACAAAATTCTGTAGGTTACTTACGCAAACTTGGCTTCCTGGTATCCTGAAGGATTAGTCTTGAGATGTAGGAAGAGGTTCCTCGCTCCTCTTTCCACAAGCTGGTCTGCGATCTCGATCCCGAAGCCGTTTACGTCACAAACCACAACCACTACGTCGTCAGGGGCGTACTGCAATCTGTAACCAGAACTGTTGGTATAATAGGTGTTAGGAATTCCTGCATTTCGCGTCAGGAATGAACGTAAGATGGGACGCCGTGGGGCCAGGCGGAATGATGACATATGAATAATTGCAGGCCGATACACACTATTGGCGCTAGCTAAGTAAGGTATATTTATATATGTATACATATATAGCAGCAGATTAACACACACTAATGGTACAATAAGAAGTGAAGCATGAGTGATTCTTCTATAACACACAAAATCTTACAATGTGTAACTAATTATATCGGTGTAAAACAGTGTGCAGCCGTAGCCGAAGCCGATACTAAAACTTGCAAAGGTTTTGTCATTATTTAATTAACTTTTTGAATGTTGAGCACGAAGTTGAATGTTTCACGCATTGATAAGTTCCATAACAGTCGTTTCATTAACATTCCCAATTACAGTAAAACAAGAACGGCTAAAACCACAAGTCATAAAATGCAATAAAGGGTTTTCGTGCATTCAGTAATTTTGTTAATTGAACTTCACTTTATGTCGGTTAAATAATAAATTTTAGTAAAAATAAAGGGTGGCTTCGAATAAAGGTAAAATTTATTATTTTAAACTAAAATTATGTATTCTGGGAAGGCTTTTGATAAATTTCATCACCTGTTCATCATCATTTCACTGATGGAAAAAAAGGGATCAGAATTGGGATAAATATAAGGATATATATATCAGGATTCAGATTCAGATTCAGATTCAATAACTTTATTTCTTTAGGCTTACAAAATAAGCACTTAGACAAGTCAAATTTTATACAGTTGATTATTTTAAAAAAGAAATAAATATGTTATTGATTTCTCTTCACTTCAATTTTTTGTCCACTAGTGGAAGAAGGCAACAATCTGACCAATTCTTGTTATACAGGGTGATAAATAATGTACTGAAAAATACAGGGTGACGAGAATATCAACTCCTGCAAGAATGTACATATATTTATTTATTTTTAAACATGCACTTCTATCATTACGGGCACACCTCACCTATAAATTATTTGTTGTCGTAAATTGTCAAGTTTCAGGCCCCCGGGTCCTGTGGTCCACAGGACGAAGACATTGACAGAAGAGAAAGTTGGTCTTTATCCAACATTGCCTTGAATGATGTCTACACTAGAATGAATTTGATGCAATAAAATATTGGAAATCGAATTTTTGTGGACATACATATGAGAATCTACTCTTCCAACTTAGGCCGTGGCCACAAGAGTCCGAGTTCCGTATCCTCATACGGAAACCTACCGGGGGAAGCAAAGCAGCTTCTGTCCAAGAATTCAAAGCCGACCCATCAACGAGTAACACATGGTAATTATGACCAAACCCTCCTCGTTTGAGGAAAAAGTGCGTCAGTGAACGTGTGTGTGCTCATTGGGTAACTAACCTGGGAACAGTATCCAGTCCGTTCGCCACACTCTCATGTTTGAGATCCACCAGCACTTTCCCGATGTACTTGTGACGAGACAGCAGAGTAAGGGCCTGCTCCATTTGAAGCGGGGAGTACACGACCCGACTCAGGGGCTTCACTGCACCGCTGATGATTCCTTGAGTTATGTATTCTTGAAGACGCTAGAACACGTCACAACAATTTTTGTCTTATTTTATTTAATAATAAAGCAACCGTTGCTATTGCTTTACAATTTTTTTTTCTGATTGTTGTTTGCATAATAGTGATGGTTATTGTAATGTTATTTTATCGAACGTGAAATCGATTTATACGAATTTCTTCATGTAAATGTTGTATTTAATGTCCTTTAGATACGCCTTCATTTACACAAATCGTCTACGAAGTTATTTTCTGATAAGTATATAAGACTATGAAGTTTCGTAATTGTTGATAGGGGAGTGAATGAAGACTAAATAACAGAATGAAGTAGGTATTTCAATAAAAATTATAATTTTGTGAGGTAAGCCAGTAGGTATATCTTATTATCACGAGAAACGCGTGTAATGCCGCGGGAGCGCAGAAGCGCCATATTATTAGCTG
Source organism: Eupithecia pulchellata (assembly GCA_963931895.1). Taxonomy (NCBI): domain Eukaryota; kingdom Metazoa; phylum Arthropoda; class Insecta; order Lepidoptera; family Geometridae; genus Eupithecia; species Eupithecia pulchellata. The sequence continues at coordinate 319,153 of OZ007532.1, forward strand.
TTGTGTACAAAATAAAACTGATGTTCTGATAACACGGACGATGGAAAACCGGCATCATCGTGCTTTGAAATATAGTATTATTTATCTATCTATCTAATCTATAAAGAAATTTCGTAATGCTAGCTTATTCTCATGCATGACAGTTGTATCGCATAAGATTGCTTTACAGCTCACATGAATATTATAACATAACACGAACGGAATAATCAATAACATGATGTAGTAAGTATTAGGTGGACACAAAAAGGAGTATGCACAGTTTAAAAAAAATTTAACACAGATCCCAGCTGAATAATATCATCCTACAGAACGTGTCAAAGGTATCTAATATTACCCTGCCGTGTTAGGTAACGCGGCCCTTTGCTTATAATATGCATAATAATTCCATACCTTCCTATCTTCAACGTATTCCGGGCGGAGTATATTCCTGAAGTCAACGGAGACGTACGAGTGACTCTGTACCAGGAATGCCATGCCGATAGTCTTGTTCTCATACATATCACTTGTGCTGAAGTCTAGGAAGTATCCGAAGAAACCTACGCATCTTGTTGCAGCCTGGTAAAAAACAGGTAAAAATCAGGAAATATTTAAAAATGAAACAATGCGAAGTCCTCATAGGTACATTTTGCAACATAAGAAAGCACTTATAGATAGAGTGGGATTTTTAACCTTAATTGAGTTTATTCCATTTTCCAAGTATACTGTGCTTTTGGCGTTAATATTTTAATCAAACAAGCCCATTAGATGCCCATTAGTATAATCAGAAAAATATGTAAATACCTCTCGAATACAACCAGCTTCGAAGTTGATAACAAAATCGCAGCCTTGTCCTTTAGTTTTAGTCATAACATCATTGTAGAAGCCATCGTTTTCCGATATTATGATATTATTTTCTAAAAATAAAGCAGTAGATTCATTAATGTCAATAATATTTGCATAAGACTGTGTCCACCTTCAGTTAAATGCAGAGCTAACCAACCTCAGAACAGAGAAATATACCAGATCCCAGTTGCGTTTCTTACAAGGGAGCCAAAGCGATTGAAGTTAAAAATGTATTTCGTCACACCCCGTCCAGTATCCACGTCCGAATGTGAGTGAGCGAATCGTTGCAATTCATTTGTTTTAATGCTATTTCAAATTGAATTCTTTCGGGTTACATAAAAGTTCAATTCACCATAGTATATCTAATGTCTAATTACTCTTCAATGGATTGCAAGCAATTTACCAAGGGTAAGAAAACCCTAGTATTATTGCAGACATATAACTTAAATCTATGCATATTTCAACTTTAATCTATGCATATTTTCAGCTACGTAGATATGATTTATAGTTTTGACGTAGTCTTTACCCAAATATCTCAAAACGCACAAACTTTAGTCTTTCAAAGGAAAGTTAAGCGCTAGCTTTAAATAATGACAAGATTCGTTTTTATACATACCGTTTAGTTGAGGATGAAGCATGAGTAACGCGTCCTTCTGGTATGCACTGTGGACGACGGTGAAGATGGTGCATTCGTAGAACGCACAAAGTGATATCAACGCAAGCCCCACGTCGCTGGGACCGTCCAATATCAAGACCGACTTTCGTTTTGTTATCTGACTTCTAATTCGCTGAAAATTTTACTATAAGTTCATAATCTACAGCTAAATAATAATAATCATATAAATCCTCTCCTGTGTCTGTAATGGGAATTAGTCAAGTAATAAGTATATGAGTGTCCTCCCGCAACAAAAGATACCTCGGTTGCCTAAAATATATACAACAGTCGAGAGGTGAAGAGGTGGGGAGGTGTTTAAATGGTTACGGGATATCTCATCGTAATCAGTCCCGGCCACACTTTTTGGCTAAGTATCTTCTCGTTTTGTCTGCAATCTAATCCGTGACTTGCTCCGCTTAGAACTTCTCTAAGATAGCCTAATCCTATAACTTAACCTTACGAAATTTCAAACCCTTTCATTGCATAAAATTCACGTTAAAATTAAAATAAAATGATCGATGTCATACCAAACAATAGTAAGCTTGCAGATAAGCAGCCGGAACCGTGCCGGCGTCCTCCAGCGTCCAGTGCTCAGGGACGGGCCACGTCAGCAGTGGGTCTGCTGCAACAGAAGTGGCCACGGAACCCGCGGTGATCAGACCCATCACCTTGATCCCGCTGAAATAGTAAAACTTTGATAAAAGACCTTTCTTTTCGGGTGATCTTGCTGTTCTATTATTATCTCGTTTCTCGAAGACAATTATAATCCATGGAGTAGTTCTGTAGTGGAGTCAGTGTGAAAGTTGTGTAAAGATTCATTTTAGCAGGCCTTTGCCGCTACGATTTGTTTAATATCAGTTAAGTTAGGAACACTACAAACTTTTATATGAAAAAACAGTACCTACCACACAAAACAATAATATAACTTAGTAGTTTGGCATCTTTGATCAACATTTAGAGTGATAAGGCAAAACTTACACTGTATTGATTCCGCTAAAGTCCGATCCGATCGTAGAAAATTGTTTGTCACAGGCCCTCTTTCTATAGAGATCAGAGTTAGATAAGCCGGAGTAATAAACCTGCCAATAAGGTGAAGTCGTTCATAAACATTTGCAATAATTGGTTCAATATAAGAACTAGCAAACTTATTCGAAGCTATATGTAGCATAATATTTAGATAGTTTACAAACCTCTACACCTGTTATATTCTCTAATTCCTTAGGAATTTCTACCCACGATAATTTCATTGCATCTCCTTCAGACTCATCTTTCAAAGCAAAACTTGACTGTTTTACGAACTCGTTTGAAGACTTGAAGTAATAACTGCCCCATTGACCCTAGAAATATATTTTTTAACATATGTTGAGCTGGCACATAGTTTTCAATATTTACACGATATTTTATCACTATTTGATCGATCAGGTACCTTTTTCAAAATATTAAAAGTCATATTCTTTTGTATCTGTTCTCTATAAAATTCAAGAATATGATCAAATTTAGGTGCTTCTTCATCATCAATTACTACTGCAGAAATATTATTGTGGCCATTAGCTTTTAAATTTTGGACTAAACCTGAAAAAAATAAGAAGATATTATAGCTGTTATTTTTTGAAGTTCGTAAAGTTACTGTATATTTATTATAGTTTAAAAAGTCTTGTATTTTACCCACCTACGATGCCACAGTATGTTTTTCTTTCTGAAATCAAAACTATTCGTTGTTTGGTCTCTAATTTCTCAAATACCTCAGTCACCCAAGAATAACTTTCTTCAAATTTTATGGGAATATAAGTTGTGGTTTTTCTACTTTTCTTTTTCATCAGGATCATTATGTTTTCCCCATCTTTCATACTACTTAATATTGTAAAGTTATCATTCAGAGGTGATTGTAGTCTTGGGAATTCGTCTTCAATACTGAGTATGAATACATCTTCTGATATTAAATGGTGAATATTCTCCATTTCCTACCAACAGAAAAAACCTTTGTTACATGATATATATCACTATTACCAAGCCACCAATTTCTGAGGAAGTCAGAAGTCAATAATTTTATTTCTTAAGGCTTGCAAAATGTGACACTTAGACATGTGAACTATATGCTATAAATTTATTTTACAATTAGAAATATAGTGCTGTTGATTACCTTTCCATTTCAGTGTATGTATTAAATTCTTTAAATATGTAAGTTAACTTGCCTTCAAAAATTGCAGTAAGTTTTGTACCACATAAACATTAGTTCCTTTGTCGTTATAGTCAGCTTGGTTTATTCCACCTTTGGCTGTTTTAACACAACACATTTTTTCATTCATCATGAAAACTTTATTTGCAACTTCATCAATGTACTCGAACTGAATAGGATTTTTCTCAGTAACAAATTTGGTAATTTTTATATTTTTATGTGTACTATTTTCTGCTATGATTTGCAAATTCATCTCTGTTGCTTTTTGAATCTGAAAGTTTTACATTCATAGATTTACAATTATTATCGTTGTTATAAGTAGTAAATAAAAATTTATAAAATGGATTACATCGACTTTTCCTGTAGGAAAGAACGTGAAAAATTCTTTTGATTCCAACATCGTAGTTGCAGATTGTTCCAGAGGTATTTCACTGAATTTTATATCTTCTATTTCAACCCCTGCACATCTATAGAAAAATACATTATAAGATCCACGGTACAAACGTTACAAAAACAAAACAAACATTACAAAAACAAATCGCCACCGATTTCTTTATATGAAAAGTCCTTATTTTTTAATTCTCTTATAATTTTTTTTTTTTCAAATTTTAGTTACTTTATTTATTATAATTTTTTTAATGTAATAGTTTTTAATTCAAATGTAAATAAACTAAAGTATGAAGGGAAGTTTAGTTCATTTTACTGTCTACATTCATAATTCTTTTTAACAGTTCACATAAACAAACTAAATAAAAAATACAACGTAGTTTTAAAGACATAATAATGCCGGACAATCAAAGGAAAAACCGCAAAAATGGCGAGTTGATTTTACTACGTTAATAATATTATACGTTATAATAATACTATTAGTGAACCACTGTTTACGTTTTGACAAACTGGTTTTTCAACTAGGTATATGACCGTTTTTAGAAAACGGTTTTATTTCGTTAACGCAAAAACAGTCAACGACCCACAACTAGTATAAACCAATTGCCAAACAACAAACTTGTTTGGCAATTGGATTGAAAATCTTTATTTTAAGGCAACAAAACTTAATAGAAATACAAAAGTCATACAAGTAAAAATAACTATATCTAGATTCATGTTATATCTCACATAGGGGTAAATTAAATTAAAAGTATTTTTTTTTACCTGGTAACTCCACAATCATTATTAATCATCGCATCAAAGCATTTTATTCCTCTTTTGTTTACATAATTTGCATTTTCTTGTTCCAAAACACTGATCTTCAATCGTCTTATGACTTTCGGTTTCAAAACACCACCATTGAAGTCTTTTGAGATTGTATTTAATTGAATCAAACCATCCAGGAAGGGGACCCAGTGTTCATTCCATTTTATGAGAGCTTTGTTGCTATTTAAATTGGATGAGAAAATTGACTGGAACTTTCCCCTAAACAAAATAATTAACTTTAATATTTGTTTACTGTTTCCAAATTAATATTTGAAATTCTGAAATTTATCGTAAAGAGTCGGAACGCTTATGGATAAACTTTGAATATACATATGTCGTACATACTTGTAATCAAACCCCCGCATGCTTAGGATTTTGTAAATATCTTCGGTTGACAGATTAACTCCGGTATTAAATTCATCTTTATCGTCAAATAATTTCTGTGTTGCTTGATGGAATTTCAGGAACTTTACATCTTTTACTTTTCCACTGACTATAAGGTTATTATCTTGTATTACCTATAAGCAGGACAAAACAATAACACAGTTTTTTTTTTACAAAACTGGAAAATCCATTCCGTTAATAAATTTGTAAAAAGTTGGGGTTAGGAATTTCCACATCATTTTTTTTTAACCAGTTGCAGGTTCGTAATTTTATGGAAACATTCGGAACCGTAAAAAACTTGACCATACGGAAAAATGCGAAAAATGTAAGTGTCCTGAACATAACGGTTCAGTGGCTTAAAATGCATGCTCCGCTACATGCCCGTAAATAAGTGATTTACCTCAAACGTCTCATTCCCCTTACTGATCGTAACAGTAAGCTTGACAGAGGCTTCGACCGGCACAATAATCTCCCTGAGAAACTGGATATCACTAAATATAACAGACTGATGTCGGAAGTCCGTCCCTTTGTACATAGCTAATGTTTCCCAGACGAAAGTTATCAGGGCTGCGTCGGGGAGGACGATGATCCCTGCGAATTTGTGATAGTATATTAAAATTGTTAGTATCATTGATGTTTTTTTGTGGCTGAGGAATAATCGAGATTAATTGCTTTGATCGGACGTACGAATAAGCTTGTGCTTATTCGTGTTGCTAAGGAAAACTTCACAAGACTCATAATTCTGTTGTAGATTTAGACTTAACGTGTATCTTTAATATTGGTAAATAATAATAATATAACTTTATATATACACAACAACAACAACAACAACATCAGCCTATATCAGTCCACTGCTGGACATTCAAACCCCATTTAGAAACTTTGGTAAGTAGAGTCCGCAAACTGATTTTTGTCTTTAAAAATCTACGCCATATTGCGGATCGAAAACTTATTATACAAGTCTATCGGGCCCTCTGCGAATCCATTTTGACGTACTGCATTACATCATGGGGTGGAGTAGTAAAACATTATTACTAACTGTCGAGAGAGCTCAAAGAGCGATACTCAAAGTATCAACTTTCCGTCCTTTTATTTTTCCTACAAACGATCTCTATAAATCATGTGGAGTATTAACAGTTCGACAGTTATTCATAATGAACATAGTACTTAAACAACACGCAGCACTACCATATGTCACTGAAAGCGCTAACAAAAGGAGGAAAAATAATGTTTGCCCAAAACAATCAAGTCAAAAACATATATTTTCAGAAAAAAAATTACAGTTTCCTTGGTCCTTTTTTGTATAATAGATTATGTAAATGTGTTAGCCAATATTTATCCCTTAAATTATAATTCTTGTAAGAAAAAACTTATAGACACCCTACAATCTATGTCATACGACGACACTGAAAATCTACTGATTATTTTAAAGTAGGCCATACATTGTAAGCATTTTTTATGAGTGATTAGATCTCTTCCCCGAAATCGTTAATTCCACGTAGCAAATTTTCCATTCGCATTTTTCCCCACTCAGACTTTTACCCATTCTCCTTTTTTATCATTCATAAATAATTCCAATGTCAAAATTTCCTAATAGCGTACTTTTCCGATCCTCTTGTTTATCGTTCGCGAATATTACCAAAATCATAATTTCCTTATAGCGTATTATATAATAATCATAATTTCCTAATAGCCTATTATCCATTTTACCTTAACCTTCTTCTTTACCTATATATACTTAATTTTCAAGTTATCTAGCTGAATTGCATACTTATGATTTGTTACTTTAATTTATAAAAATTTGTTTAAAAAAAATATAGATATAAGTAGATATTATTTTGATAAAATTGTATTCTTAATATAATTTTCCTTTAAACCAAAGCAGCAACAAAAAAACCTTCCTATTATTTCACAAAATTAAGCAGTAACAGGCAGTTTCACGTCTTCGTTTGGCGAGCTATATGAATACTAAACTACTAAACTATTATAAAAAAAAATACATGGAAACTTTTAATTTCGGAAAAATATCACGTAAGAAACCAAACTATTGTAAATGGGAAGGGGAAACTTTTGCTCTGGAAAAAATATCGTTTTGAAATAGACATATTGTGATAAATGTCGCTTGGCCATAATTGAGAATGAGGAAGCAAGCGAATGAGAAAAAAAAGTGGCGGGTAAAAGTTCGAGTGGGGAAAAATGCGAATGGAAAGTTTGCTACGCGGAATTAACGATTTCGGGGAAAAGATCTAATCACTCTTTTTTATTACTATTAAAACTCGTTTATTTAGCATAAGTAATTTACATAAATGCAACTTTATTGTACAGTTTCTATTGGATTTTTATTATTTTGTGTATTATTGAGCCATTTATCTGCCTGAAAAACAGGTTTTACCTAGTTCAGGCGCGTAGATTAACGTATCCCTTAAGATATAAGATTAAGTAGGTATTATTTGTAACTCTGTTAGCCCTAAGTTATTTTGAATAAATTATTTTTTTTTTTTTTTTATAGGCCTCCCCTAATGTGCACCAAAGGTGGCGTTATTTTATCTGGGGGTTATTGCCCATAATCCCCATGCTGGGCATGCGGGTTGGGAATCGCAGTTGGAGTTGTTCTGCAGAGGGCGCTGCTGCCCGCCCCCCGGTGTGTTTCCCTTAGTCGCCTCTTACGACATCCACAGGAAGAGTGGGAGTGGTGAAATTCTATGCCGGCACCACACGGCCTATATATACAATCACCCTCAAAATACAATCAAAATATTAACTACGCTATATGTATAGTTACAAAAGTTTAAAGACATGGGTTGAGGTAAGCTTACCGTTTCTGACGTGTCCTTCCAAATATTTATAGTCATCATCGTGGAGTGAAAACACCACGTCGCGTGATATCGGCTTCTCGGTTATGTTGTTGTTGTCTAACAACAGAGGCCTGAAAATCATGACAGAAATATTGGTTGCAGGTAACATCCCATAGCATGCAGATTTTGGATGATCTTACATAATTTTAATTTTTGTCAGAATCGTTGATAGTTTATATTTTATCATGCAGTAAATTTTGTGTATTTTATCCACCTTGTTTTTATTTTTTTATTAGCTTTTACTATCATAAAACAAATTCCTAGGTCTGTTTTCATGATGATGACACAGAAAAGACATTATAAAAATAAACTAATAATTTTCTTCTGAGGATCTCTGTTATTAAAACTTATTTAGCCTAATAAACATAGAATGTATTTTAATAAACATGTACAACTTCGCTTTGTCTTTTTAAATGATGTGATTTTTAGGGTCTCGAGATTAGTTTTGAAACCCTTATGGTCTCGCTTGGTCTGACCTTTTTTGAATCTTTAATAAATCGAAAACAACCGCAACTATCATCTTAAAATTTAAATTCATAGTACAGCGCCTCAACTGATTTAAAGAAAAAATGAGAATAAATAAGAAATGTAAAGTAAAAAATGTGAAAAGTGAGTTTGAGTCGAGGTCGAGGTAACAAGTTAAAATATGGTTACCAGTCCTCAGAATGCTCCCACTGCACCAGGTGGGACAGCAGCGGCGTCTCCGTGGCCACCGGGAACGACACGAGGGGGTACAAGGCCTCCAGTCGGGGGTTGAAGCCCGCGTTGTATAATCTGCAATGAAAAGACAACATCCAGAGGTGTTCTTCGTTTTATAATCTTTGTAAAATGAAAAGATGACATAAATCTTGGAAATAATCATCATCATCAGCTTATAATAGTCCAGCGCTGAACATATAGGCCTCCCCTAATGAGCGTGAGTTATGAGTTGTTTTATTTATTTATTCTTTCTTCATCCTTTATGACGATGTTGAAAGTAATCCATAATCGTAAAATTTACCTTTAAGTACATTACTATAGTAAAATAAGTACATACCTATTAAATATTTTTTCTTGGTCTACTCTTAGTAACGCTAGCTACATTACAAACCACCTTGATAGTTGATGTCTGAAGAAAAGCTTGGACCTAAATCGTCACCTGATTAATATCCTAACTTTTCTTCTTCAACTTTTAATCTTCCTAGATTCTCTCTGTTATAATGGCGTGTCTTAAAATGGCATGCAACCACATTATTGTCAAACTTTACACCAATGCCGCGGTTTAGGTCCAACATTCTACGTTGAGTGCCCGCCATATTGGTCTGTTGGCTGGTAGAAGGTTGGTAATAAATGTAATAACTTACTTGCCAACTGCATCCAGGAAGAAATTTACCCCGTTCCTCTCGCCTCTCCTCGCCAGCTGGATATGGTTGCACTCCTTGTGGGACCTTTTAAGAACTGCCTGCATCAGACCATGGGGCGCTATCTCCATTACTACAGCGTTGGACGGAATCAGGCTGATGGCTTCTTCAAATAACACCGGGTTCTGCGGAAAGATAGATAGATAGCACCTAGTTGTCATTTTGAAACAAAAAAATAAAAGGCAAACCAAATGAAAAAATTAGAAAACATGTTAGTACTCGTACCTAATGCATGGTGAATATCAGTCCGGTTCAGTAATTTTCGCGTTGTCTTGTGACAAGCACAATAGCACATAATATGCACATATTCATGCCTAAATCTTCAAAAATTTCCGCCTTAGTAATACTAGTAAGGGTTGGCATGTAATCGGAAATAATTTCACCCAAACTACTGAACTTGTACAACAGATCTATTTGAAGTAACGCACACACATAAGAACCAAATTCTTTCCGTTCCATTTACCACGGAACAATATAACACATCAAAGGTAATTACGGACTCTGATCGTAAACCAACATTTTGTACCTACGAGTATGATATGCAATAGGTATCACGTTTTGCCTTTCATTTTGATCCTGTTATAACGCCTATATTGACACCATAAAGTAACAAGTATATGTATGTAACTAAGTAGGTAGAAGGACAAAATCTAAAGCATTCACTTGTGATGAAAATAAGACCACTAATATTTCCATATCAATAAAGACCGATTCTACAAAGCCTTACAGCTAGGAATAGCAACAATGTCTCGGAGTCCGGTTTGAAGTTACTGTGGAAATAAGGTATTTTTTGTTGCATACTTGAAACACTCTAAATAAGTTTAAACCAATTAGTTACAGCAAAAATGGCCAACACTCAGCGGATACCATGGAAGAGAAATCCTGCCGTAGCGATGCGTCGTCGTCCGGGCTTATAAATGAACAAAATGTAAAAAAAATGCTCACCTAAAGTTCCATTATTTTATGCAACAATCAAATTAATATAGATAGTGTACTTTCAATGCCTTCAAAAAATAGACACTACTGTGTCGATAAAAACAAATCTCAAAATTCAAACGAGTTTGCACAGGGATAGCAGGATCGATCTCTGATGGACATGCATAGTCAATATTTGCATCGCAGTGTATGAAACTTCGTGAAAAAAGAAGAAAATTTTTCGTTTATTTTAGTGAGCCATCAAAGACAATACCTCAACACGAAGCACAACCTGACTAATAAACTGTTTGTTTAAGAGTTTTTAGTCAACGATCTAAATGTGTATTATTTAATAATCCATTATTTTACCTGTATAATTTCGAAGATGAACTGTAGTTTCATCAGTGAGTTAAAGTGTTTTTATTTAGATATCGTATTCAAGCAGAATACAATATGATTCAATTTGTTCACATAAACTAGATCAGCTGTTTCAACAGGCAATAAATTCGGGATCGCACTCACCAGCACATTATTGGTGTGGTATTCAGCCGATGAATACTTGGCAGCCGGCTCATCCCAGCGCTCCCTCGGCACGGATGTTGAAACCCAGCGCGGACTGCGAGCTTTCGGGTTCTTTAGGACCTCCTTAAGGCTTTGCAAAAGCTTCGGGCCTGTGAAATAATATTTTTCGAGAGAAATTGCGGAAATTTTATTGTTTTTGCGAATTAATTCAAAAATTAAACGTCTCAATTTAGATTTATTAGGCACCAGTCACACGCATTTTATGTTTCTTGCCCTGTTTTTGCTCATATGCGTAAAGCAGTGGTTGAGCGGGCAGTGAATGAAGTGGAGTTAAAATTCTTGACTATTTTGCTTATAGTTTTATTCATTTGACACTTTTATGACACTGGCTTAAAAGAGCTGTATCGCTGTCATTATGGCAGAATCTTTAAAATTTTGAGCCATTTAATCCTTACCAGCACCAGCCACGTATCTGGAGTGGTAAGCAACATTGGCCGACTGGACTGCCCTGGCGAACACCCCTTTCTTGGTCAGTTGGTCAACGAACTCTTTCATCACATCGACTGGACCGGAGATGGTGCAGGAGTCTGCGCTGTTGTGGCACGCGATGTCGATCTCAGGAGGACACTGGGAGGCTAGCTGATGAATAAAACAGAAAGTCATAAGGAAGAGAAAAATAGGAAAGTGGCAAACACATTGATTACCTTATCTTAGGTAAGGAAGAACCTGCAATTGCGTGAAAATATTACTCTTATATTTTGTGTTCTGTAACTTTGGGAAGCTAACTCCAACATAATGATTAGTAATTAACGGGTATTTATCGCGTTTCTTCTTCCTCCTTTCTTCTTCTTTTTTTCTGTCATCTCGTGACCACGACAGAGTGCAAACCTGTTGAAACGTCGAGAAAAGAAGAAGAAGAAAGGAGGAAGAAGAAACGCGATAAATACCCGTTAATTATTAATCATCATGTGTTCAGATCGCGTAAGTTTCAAAAATTAACTCCAACATTACGCAATATTATTGTTTCTTCCAAACTTTAAAACTTCACAAGCGATCGAACCTTGCCCTGTAGCTTTATAATACCGATCGAATGGCATCAACATAAGGAATATTTTTTGCTACAACAACAACATCAGCCTATATCAGTCCACTGCTGGACATAGGCCTCCCCTAGTGTGCGCCAAAGGAGGCGTTATTTCATCTGGGGGTATAATCCCCACGCTGGGCATGCGGGTTGGGGATCGCAGTTCGGTGGAGTTGTTCTGGAGAGGGCGCTGCTGCCCGGCCCCCGGTGTGTTTCCCTTAGTCGCCTCTTACGACATCCACGGAAAGAGTGGGAGTGGTGAAATTCTATGCCGGCACCACACGGCCCACGTTTTTTTTGCTACATAATATAGTAAAAGAAATAAAAGAAAGTCCACGAATTTGCCGCATTGCTACGGACAAAATAATAACGCGACTTTCGGCTCAGGACACAGCTTGATTTATTGCATACAACCTACTAATTACGTATCTCTCATCATCATCATGATCATCTCAAGTGGGTACATTTAATAGTAATAGGTACTTATAATATATCAGTTGTATGTGTCCTGTCAGCTTTTCATTAACTGACATTTTCACATCAAATGTAAAAGTTCGTGGTCTTCCTTTTATTTCTGATACTATGATATTTAGCAAAAAATAATCCTTATGATGAAGTCGATGGGTATGATAAAACTATAAGGTAATTATTTTTTTCGTGTAGCGGATTCAATTCGCGGCTCAGCCGTGTATTTATTTTAAAATGTATGAATGCAGTTTATATTGTTTTTAAATTAAAATAATGTCTTCTTTCAGTAAAATGTTCCAACTTCAATATTTAAGGTACTTTCCTTCCATGTGACATAGCTGTGGGACGCCCTGTAGGTATATAATGTCACATATGTAGGTACATACTTGTGTACTTATGAACTATTTATAGGACCTTTAGACCTTTTACATACATATTTATCTGTTAGTACTTTGACCTGAATATCTTGTTGGTATTTAATTTATTTTTTGTTATTATGTAAAATTTCTTTATTTTTATCACCTTTAATTGTTCGTAACGTCTATAAGTATAGCAATAATATAACTCAATAATCAATGAATCAAAAAAAGACAATCAATCAAACGATATTCAATAAATTAGTCATAATAATTAAAGTCTTTGTCTGAAAAACAGCGCTGACCATAAAATGTTGCTTTAGATGAGTGATCCTGGTCCACCACTAGCATATCAGCAGCCCGACTGGACAGACGCTCGTCTCGCGTTGTTACTTACAGCTCTATACCCGAGCCCCACGGCCGCCATAGCACCGGGAGCCAAGTTGGTTTCCTCGACGGCTTTGGCACGGTTGTAGGTCCCCAGGATCATCTCCTCGGTGGTAAAGGTTTCATCGTGGTAAGCGCATGCCATTTCACCTAGACTGTGACCTGTTGGCAATCACAGTTATCTTACTACCTATCAGATTTTATAAATAAAAATATAAATGTGTACTCTCTCAGCCTATTTCTATGAGGTGATATTTGTAATATAACTCAGTATAACCACAGTATAACTATGGTACTACGCTTGGTACTACAGTATAAGTGAACAAAAATAATGTATAGTGACGGACGGGCATCTGCCACTGTAGTTTTAAAAAGTAAAAATAATAATCGCTTGTAGCGCGTCCCTTCTCAGGTCGCGCCGTCACATATTTTGGTTACTTTAACTAAACGCGGGATAGGTATTTTTGCATCTGCTAGAGTCAAACACGATCGACCCTTTTAGGAAGGGCGAATACACCGAATACCGTTACCAAGAATCGTACCTCGATCAACATTATCAGCGGGACGTGGAATTTAAATATAAATCAAAATTATGCGTAACGTATTTCGTAAGAAAAAACAGGTTTGATTATATACTTGTCTAGTAAACACAGTGTTTGACATTAAATGATTCTTATTAATGTACATAATATACAAAAATCTTGATATTCCTGAGAATATCAAGATTTTGTTAATTTGATTCATTTTTCTATTGTTCATTATTCTCGCGTTATTGTATTATTGTTTAATTAGTTGGTAGCTGAGGTCACTTCGTTCCGTGTTTAGATTGTCTAGGTACTGTTTTTGTTCAACTTTGCTATTTTAAAACAGCTCTTTTGATTATTCATATTCTAACCTTGTAAAACATACTAGACACGTGTAACGCAATATCATAATACAGAAGAAGATTTGTATTGAACAGAAAGAAACGATCAAAATATGTATCTCACCGATAATATAATCTGGTTCAACTCCGAGCTCCTTCAGGATATTGATAAATCCGATTTGTACGGTGGCGATCCCAACGAATGCGTTGATAACACTATCAAATAACGTATCGTCCGCCTCCGTTAGTACTCTCACTATGTCGATACCCTTTGGGTCAAGAACTTTTTTGCATCTGAAACAAACTTTTGTATTTAAAAAAGATCCATCGTAAAAATATAGCATGAACATTGTGTTACGAATAAATGTATCTGTATTTATATTTTGTATTTGAACACGAATTGAATCCTAGGTGCTGTAATACAGTTTAGGTTTGTTCTGAATCATGCGGACTTGAAAATAAATATTAAATATTGTATTGCGACAGGAATAAAAGACTTTTATACAAACAAAACAGTTTTTCTAGTTTTTAGCTGTTTACACTTTGACAAGCGGCAAATTAATAAAATATAAAAATATTTAATTCTAGATCAAAGTGACGCGTACATTCTCTAGCTTTCATTTATTTTAAACATTCCAAAACTTCACATTTATTATATTTTCAATTTAAATCGCTGCCGAGAAAAGTAATAAAGTTGTTTAAATATAAATCGTTATTTTCAATTGAAATCCAATTATCAGGTTCGCTATTCATTTCACGTCCAGTGAACGTTTTAATTAATGAGTTCAGCCATGCAGCGCGAGCTACACTTCTAATTAGCGTAAAGCACGTAAGTAACTGCTCACGTGGTTCGAATATTGGTACTAATCGACCCTATAACAAAACACTGGTTACCCTTCATTTGCGAAAAGTAACGTACGTACGGGCCGTGTGAAAAGGGACACTGTATACAGTGAGGGGCATCGATAGGTGACCCCCACAGAGTACATTATAATTTACTGAAAGTGACCCCGGTGCGGTGGTTAAAAAGAAGTAAAATTATTATATTTTTTTATAATTGAATATATTTTGCCCGCGGCATCTCAGGCGCTGTTTCTATGGAAACAATTAAAGTTTATCTATATCTGATGACCTTATTAAAGGAGGAAAAGCCTATGTTTTATAATTCACAATTTCAGTCCGATCCGTTCAGTACTTTTGGTGGCAGAGTAGGATATATTGTTGTTCGGGTATTTGTTATACCCGTACAACAATATATCCTAACTTTCGTATTTACAATAACTTCTGACTTTATCAGGATTTTCGAGATTAAAAGTATAAAGAGTCTCTACCTTAGCACAGCCTTTGCAAAAGTAGGTATCCGCATGAGATCGGCTCCCATGCCGGCCCACTGCGAGCCCATGCCGCTGAAGACGAACCATAGCGGGGGCCTCACTCCCGGGTAGTAATCCACCTTTTCCGCCAAAACCTTCGTACTTCCCGAGATTGTGTCTGGAAGACAATAAAATATTCATTTAATCACTAATTCATAATAAGATTAATCAGGTAGCTAATTAATTAAACTATGATTAATATAAATATTCATTAAATTAATATATTGGAGAAAGGCCTAATTCTAGAGCACATTTTACAAACACAACAAGTGAGACCTTAACAGAAATCAAACAATACATAAGCGTCAAATGTAAAATTTGTTTCCCTTCATAGATGGCATAAGATATAGATCTTAAGAGAAACATCTAGATAGATTATGATACAATCTATATTCTATGAAGCAAGATTCAAAAACATCGAGAAATATGATTCTATAACCAAATACGTTAGGGTTCCAATCCGATATTGATTGAAATAACTTACCAAGGATAACATACCCCCGGCCGGTGTGTCCGGCGATATCGCTTGCGAATATACCGTGGAGCAGGGCTATCTCCTCTGCGTCTACCTGTTTGCTTTTCAAATCATCTAAAATTCGGTCCACACAGGATTCTTGCCGGCCGGATGTCGCCACTATGCGGGGTATCCCGCTTTTGTATTTGTCAAGATTCTAAAAAAAGACGTAAATTTTAGTTCGATGTGAATTTTACCCAGTGCGGGTGTTATGGCTTTTATGATTAGGGGGTCCTCAATGGGCATAACCATTGCCTATGTCCTGTGTTTCCCCAGTGGACTGGCAAAACCATGATGATGCATTTTGAATGGACTTAATATTAAGATAATTATATTTTATTATAAAGTGATGTCATATAATTATGTTATATAAGTTTTTTTTGTTGGAGATGTATCTGCAATTGAAATAATTTAATTTAACACACAAAAAATTATGAAATCGAAATAAAAATAATTGAATAATCTGATACAAAAACAAGACTGATTTCGTACCTTTTCTTTGAAGTGACCTTTCAAAATAACATGGTAGTTTGCTCCAGTGAGAGAAAAATTATTTAGGGCAGAGTATCCTCTACCAAAAGCGGTGTTTTTCGTCACTACTTGGACTGTTCCGTCTATGACTGGCTGTATTGGTTCACGGCAATGCAGGTTTGCAGGGATTTGGCCTTTATGGTAAGCCAAGCACAACTGCAATAATAGTTTAATTAAAGAACTCTCAATGGGCCTGTTTAAAAGGGCCAAAAAGGCCTGTTAATAAAGCTTTCTTGTGTGTAGTTTCTGTTTCTCTAAACATTACCTTAGTTAGGGCGCAAAGTCCAGAGGCAGGCTCGCTATGTCCCATGTTAGATTTGACGCTACCAAGTCTTACAGTTTTATCTTCTCCAAAGACCTTGGCTATGGCTTTCACTTCATTTTCATCGGCTTCTACAAGAGCTGTGAAAATAAGCACTTCTTATAAAATTCCATGCACCAATATACTTAAAATAAAATATTTATATAAAAATATTTTTATTCACTTCGTTGAATATTTAAAATACAGTATATCGTTTTGATAATTAATTATACTGTTTCATTGAAAATTTAATCAGTTGGTACAAAGAATGAACCTACTTAATTATACCAACCTGCTCCGTTAGCTTCAACATATTCAATATTTTTAGGATCAATATCAGATTTTAAATAAATATTTTTAAGGAACTCTTCAAGGTCATCTGATTTACGGACAGGCAAGAATTGATCATCAGGTTTCAATTGATAAGTTCCTTCGATATGACATAGCTCCGCATATATTCTGCAAAATATATGTAATAGTAATCATATGTGTAAAGTAAAATAACACAAAGTGTATGTGATATAATGTGTTGTTTTATCAATTCAAGAAATTAGAAGATTTACCGTTTAGCATCTTTAGCCTTTTGTAAAAAGATGAGGCTGACAGCATCAGATCTCACACAACCATCTCCGTTTTTGTCGAAACATTTTGTTTTCCCGTCAAGGCATAGCAATCCATACCTGTTAACAGTTTACCAAAACTTACATTACAAATTATACTCACAGACTTATGAAGTGATAAAATTCACATGGTTATTTATGTGAGAACTAACTACAAAACTGGGTCAATGGTTTGAAAACTTATGCTACTCTGCTGAATACAACTTGCCGTGTTCTCCCCAGTTTAGCGGGCAATAACGGTCTTTAGTAACATAAAAAAAGGTTTCGCGATGAATTACCTTTTCAAGTTCAAAGAAAGACTAGACAAGGTGATGAGATTGCAACCACCGACCACAGCCGCGTCACAGTCGCCTGCGCGCATGCTCTTGAAGGCCTGCTCCAACGCGGCCGTGGAACTGGCGCAGGAGTAGTCAAGGCAGAACGAGGGCCCGCGCCCGTCCACCCAGTAGGAGATGCGGTTGGCCAGCATTGACTTGCTGGAACTAAAACAAAAGAATGTGACTTCGGTCTTTCATTCCGATTCTAAAATATGATGGCAGATTGGCAATGATCAAAAATAAAGCAAATTTTTTTATATATTGCAAAATTTAAATATCTGTGTGCTTTTTCTTTGATTTCGTTAATGTAGCGTTGGCGAAACCGAAGGGTAAAATTCACATCGAAAATAGAGATCACTGAAAAACGTTTAAGCATAAAAGTATGAAATAGATGCAAAAAATAATCAGCTCAGTAGATAAATTTGCATTACAATGCATTCAATTCAATTTAAATCATTTATTTAAATTTTCCACCATAAATTTTGAGTAAACCACCTATGTATGTACTATGTTAGTAACCATAAAAACAAATCTAGAACATTATAATATGGTATATTATTATCTTACCACATAAGGTTTAGAATACATTCACATATTATATTATAATTGCAAATTTAAATAATTGATTTGAAATTTTAATTCTAATAATGTTATTTTAAATAAGGACCTAAGCAATAGTCAACAACTAAATAAAAAGTAACCAATCTAATTATAATTTTTAATGTTATTTTGCACAACGCATAGAGTTACAAGGCAACACATGCGTCTTGGTCCAATGTCCGAGGATGGGAACATCCACGTACACAACCACTGTGACCAGAAAATCGATGATATAAATGTGCAGTATTTAATAACAGATTCAGTCTCACCCGCCCACCATAAACTCGGAGTACTTGTTGACATCGTACATGCAGCTCGCGCTGAAGTCTGCGTACGAGGCGCCGATGAACACACCGATAGTCTGACTTTTCAATGTTTTCGGCGTGTTACCTGTAACACAACTATAAATATACAACACGGGTAATGTTCTTATTAGTTTATTATGTTACGGTTTCCATGAACACGTCATACTGAGTGCAGATTCGTACTACTTAGAATTGGTCAAGGGTCTTTTTTTGTTTTCTTCTTACATCAAACAGTGAATTATTCATGAAGTTCGACTCTCTTTGGTCCAACAAGGGCCAATAAGGGATGAAAAATATGTCCAATGTATTAAAATTGTAATCGTAATCATCTCCGATATATCATTTTCAACGACGAGATTTTAACAACTCACCAGAATCGAAAATAGCTCCGTAAGCGTGTTCCAGTAGCTTCCTCGACATTGGCTCAAGAACCATAGCCTGCTGGTAGCCAACCTTGAAGAACTGAGCGTCAAACTTCTCCATTCCCTTCACCTTGCCTGTGTGCCGTGGGATTTCGGGGTTGTTCACGGTCCATCTTGGCTCATCGTCGACCATGTCCACCTATGTATGTACATAAGTTATAGTTTACGTAAAGCAAGAGAGCTTTTTACTCCAAAAATTATAACATCAATAATTTTAATGCTCCTTTCCGCACCGACATCGATAGTAACATTTGAAAGAAATTGAATGTTGTGCTTGACTTTAGGTATTGTAGGTGATCAAATAAAACCACGCTTCTTCACGACAGACGAAATTGGGATGCAGGCAGATGAACAGTGTAATGTTTCGAAAACAAGGTTAATTGAATTTTATCCACGGAGCGACGTCGAGTTGCCGATCGTTCGCTCACTCGCAAAAGTTCCAACTACCCCCTTCATTCTAGAAAATCATATTTTACCAAGTTCTGCGTCCACCCGCAACGTCATCCCATTTATTCCAATTTATATACATCCAAATTATATTATGATAACTAGGTATATTAAGTCTTCAACGTGTGTCGTTTACAGGTTTAGTCAAGACAAGTATCTCAAATTTGACTTAGATTAAAATGGGCAAAACAAACATGTAATAAACACATAAGTGATGTATAAATGTTCTTTTTCATTTTTTCCACTTGTCGGCAAAACATTGAAGTGAAGAGAAAAATCAATAACCACTTATTTTTATTTTATATAAGTTTATTGTATGGAATTTGACTTGTCTATGTACTTATTTTGTAAGCCTTAAGAAATTAAGTTATTGGAATCTGAAAAGTGGAACATTGCCAACCGTCACCTAGCTTGTTTGTCCACATGACTAACGGGACATAATAATTATGGCATCTGGCCTCAATCCATCTTATTCTACGATGTGACAACCAAGTTGATTTAGACAAGGAACCACAGAGAAATACAAGGAAGAGACAGCCTAAGCAACTGCTGTGCACTGTGATCTAAACTAGGTCCTGACGTCATCACAGTACACGTGGCCTTAGTCAGTGCAGTGTTGCCTTTCGTCCGGTCACAGCTTTGTTTACTATAATTAGACAAAAGAACATGTCCGTAATTAGAATCCAATTATTTTACCGAACTTGACCTATTATAGTACATTGTTACCCTAGGATTGTAAGTCACATATTTAGTCCCGGGACGTGGTTTGGACCCCGAGCGTAGCAAGGGCGCCAATACTTCGACGGAGTAAATATGTTACTTTCACCCGAGGTAAGCACTGTGCTTTTCATTACGAATACAAGGAAGTCAAAATAAAAACGAAGTTGAAAGAAGAACTGTATTATTAGAGTTTATCCACATATTTAAGCAATGAGTTCAGTAATTATCAACATAGATATCAATCATAAAATAAATCTCATCATAAATGTGGGATAAAGTGCACACAACCCTGGTGCCGAGTTAGCAGGCCGCGTAGACTGACAGTTAATGGTGTTTCTTATTTTGTGACAATAAGTAATATGGTACCAAGTGTGGGAACCTTGTAATAATAATTATTAGTTAGGTAAAGTTTATTTATTTATTTATTTTATTTGTAGTATTAAGGTAATTTGTTAATTGTAATTAGTAATTTTTAATTTAATTTAATTTGTTTGTAATAATTGTGTTTTTATGGATTTTTTGTGATCTGAAATAAATGATTTATTATTATTATTATTATAAAGTGACCCGAGAGCTGGTCAATATCTGGCGCAGCGCATCAGCATTGGCATACAACGTGGCAATGCAGCCAGCGTCTTGGGTACACTTCCAACTGGTATTGATACCGAGAGCTACCTGTAGTTTGTTCGCAACAGTCTGCAGTTAGCTCAATTGTTTCAATTGTAAATACTAGTGTTTTTTTTTTATTTAGTTAGATCATTGTAATTTATTTGTTAATAAAGGCTTTGCCGACTAAAAAAAAAGTTAGGTAAAGTGACTCATAAATATTAGAAGTATCTACTGAAACATTGTAATAAGCCTTAAAATAAATACATGAAAGCATCAAGAAACAAGACCATTTTTTGCATATTTGCCTTATGTAATAAAAACTTTGGCTTCAGAAATAAAATTATTACATAAAAAAATGGCTGTCTGTTAGGTTAAGGTAGTAGTATACCTGGTTGTAAAGGTTTTCCATGAACTCCTGGACGCTGTCAGAGCGCGGGAATACCCCGGACAAGCCCGTCACCACTATAGCCTCTCCAGACATCTCGGGGGGTGCTGTTTCAGTAACGTCTCGCATAACGACCTAACTCCAAAATCAAGACTTCAACAAATCAAATTTACAATTTGAATGTGTTAATTGTGCTAATGAAATTCGACTACTCTCAAGTTATTCACTTTTCAGACTGTCAAAATATTCCCATACGATTTAATTATGAATAAAAATTATGCATTGTGTGTTAATTTGCTCGTCTTTTGTTATCTTTTACGTATTATTTTTGAGTTTCATACGGTCATAAAAAAGAAATTCCCACACACGGTAGGTAATTCTATTTTTGTTCCATAAGGATTACATACCCTACCTTTATCTAAAATCAGGTCCCTGCATCAACTTTGCAAGATAAATAATTACTTTTTTACAAAAAAAAAAAAATCTCTAAAATTAAATTTACCGTTAAGTTATAAAGTTATATTTTATGAAAACCAACCGGGCAAAATTCCATACGACATTTTTATGCAAAAGGTCATAATGTCTCGTACAAAACAATTTTCAACAGCCCTCAAAAAATATTTTGAAATCAATGTACGTACCTACACTCACAGTAAGCGAGCGCTGAAGGAACGCGGCTACGCTTGAAGCAAGGCATAAACCATAGAGTGGCCAGCTTGTGGCAAACTGGCTTACTAACCACTAGCCCACCGCTAGTTGTGTTGGATATCTGCACTATGTCCTTTACATACATTCAAATGTCAGCCTCGGCCTGCATAATCCATCGCCCATCGGGTCCGTACTTTACCGTCTTAGCTCTTGCACTTTCAACAGAATACAAAGTACGAAGGAAAAGAAGTCGTACCTACGTATTCTTATTACGTATTCGTATTTCTTTGATATCTGATAGAAATCTAAGTAATTTATGGAGAAAATATCGTGACGGTCGCGGCGTAAGAAGGCTTCACCTCCAACTGAGCTCGCGGGCCTCGCAAAAGGCGACCAGTGGACCAGTGACCAGGGATTCTGCCAGATCAACCGTAGTTCTTCTGTACCTATATACATGTAACACAGCTCTGCGACCTCCAACCCGCATGCCCAGCGTAGTGAATGCCCCCTATTGAGAAGAGGGCTTAGCAGGGTAGGCCTGTGTCCAGCGGTGGGCTAATAGGATACCTAAAGTATGAAACTAAATAGCTAGTATCGAATAAGGATCTTGATATTTTATGCATTTTATTTTAATAAATCTTAGCTGAACCTTAAAATATCAAAATGTATAAAATCAAATGCATAAGTATATCTTATAGGAAATTTTGTGATTCCTATTACTACAAAAAAGTCATAAAAAATAAAGTAACAAATATTACACACGAAGTTAAGGACAGCAGGTAATTAAAATATAGACAAAAATCTTTGATACTCTTCGAAACAAAGAATCAACACGCTACATAATAAAGACTGTGATAAAACTACTTCAATGGGAAAATCACATAATATAATGTTTGCAACATGTTACAAAAACTAATTTACCTACAACTCGGTGTAATTAAAATTGTTGTAAACTGTCGTATACGAACCGGATCTCATTGAGACTAATTTAATTTTGTTTATAATTGGCATACAGACATAATCGTAATTCGAATAGCTCATGCCCGCGTCTTCGCTTGTATTTTCCGTCCGTCCCCGTCCTATTCCGGATACCGGATACCATCTACTTCTCTGCACAATTTCATTAAGATCCATTAAGCGGATTAGGCGTGAAAAGGTACAGAGAGAATTACTTTCGAATAAATAAATATGATTAAGATAGATTTTTCAAAACTTCATTACCGTCAAACTATTCTTGTAATTATTTTCTACACGGAATTCCTTCTCAAAAAACCCCTGCTCCAAAGCAAGTAAAATAACCCAAAATGAAGAAAAAGTAAAAAAAGTAGCGCTTAAATTCCTTTTTATTCACAAAGCAGCGCAATTGTGTAATAGTGGGAGTGGTGTGAGTGGAGACTCGTAGATACATACTCGACAGTCCCGAGATATGCACGTAGCCGCGCGGCTACGAACCTTGGATACGGCAATCCGGCAATACGGCATCAAATACACAAAAACACGCTGATATTTCTTTATCTATCTCTACAGTGCGCGCTGTATGTGCGTACAACTTGGACAAATATGCAAGGTCGACGGTCTTATACAATACAAATACAAGGCACGCGCACCGGCTGAGAACTCTTCCGCGACGACTGGAGAAGACGTCCAAGTTGCAACACGTGATGGGGACGGCTGTCTACAACCGTATCCCAACCTCGATCACCAACGCGCAATCCACACCGTCCTTTAAAATTAGGTTAAGAAAGTGGCTGATATCCCCAGCAATTTATGACGTCAACGAATTCTTGACTAAAAAATGCACCTAATTATGTTGTAATAATTTTCTATAATTTTTTCGTGATACTCTTTGTATTTCTTACATAATTTACAAATATTGAATATGTGACCTGTAACTTATATTGTAACGTTATTAATAAAGGAACTATGAACTAATACTATAAAAAAGAAAAAGATTTGATTGTTTGTTTGGATTGAATAGGCTCCGAAACTATGGACCGATTTGAAAAACTATTACACCATTTTAATCCTCCATTATCCTTGTTAAACATAGGCTACAACTTTTTTTTTTTAAGTGATGAAACCGTTTCTAAACTTCAATAATGTAACCAAATTATGTTTAGTACCCGCGCGAAGCCGAGGCGGACCGGACCTCTGGTATACAATAGCTATTCCGCGTAAACTAACCTACTCTATTATTGCATCTCTGACCCCACAAAAAAATTATCATCCATATATTTTGCAAAGTAGCGGCCGAATCTGTTTATTTGTCTCCGCTTGAAAATGTCAAGAATGCGGATGGTAACCATATATTATATAAACCTATCTATTCAAATTAACAAGGTAACTTTGTAAACAACAAAAACAAGACAAAATTAAAAAAAAAAACAGACCGAACCGAAAATGTTGCCAATACCAACACCGACCTCCGGGCAACTACTGGAACCTCCAGTCTAATATGCCATTCCAAAATAGCTGGCAATTGTTTTATTATAAACTTGCTTTTGCCCGTGACTTCGTCTGTGTAGAAGTAGAAAACAGTTTGGATAGTATTTTAAATAGTTTTTAACATTATTCATTTTGTTATTAAATAATAAATATAAAAAATAGGATTCGGCTGTATCGTACGGCTGCGTTTCCCTGAAATATCCCGCGGAAACATGACACCGTGATAAAATATCCTTTGTCCTTTCTCCCAGTCTAGACAACATAATTATTACTCGTATGTGCCACATTTCATCGAAATCGGTCACAGATATTTATTAATAACAAAAATAACCCTGTCTCGTTACCTGTAATGTGGGACAGAGATCTATACACGGCAGAACTGAATTAAATGTATGACAAGGGTGGTATTCCGGGTAAGACTTGGCTACTTTTATACATATCGGGTATGAGAAATTTCCGCGAGAAGCAATGAGTGGTTATTTCTATGTGCCTACAAATATGGGTGTCTACAAATACCAATAACGTTTTCTTCCGGAGTAGTGTTGTGTTATTAAGTTGCTTTATTTTCCAAAATATTTAGGTAAGTTGATACTTAGATAATAATACCACTTTTTTTTCAGTCAGTTCAGTTTTTTTTCACCACAAATACAGAACTGTATTTGTGGTTTTTCTAAAAATTAAGAATCTTTAAATATGATACCACATCAAAACCCAAGTGGCTGCTCTTGCATCGGTGTATTGAAAACATTTGCTTGCAGGATCCCTAACCGGTCAGCTCTTTAAATCTAGATGGGAATCGAACCCGGAACATTTTCCGGGCTGACACAACAATTCCGGAACTCCGTTCATTCGATTCCTGCGTTTTATGGAACCACCAGCTAGTTGAGAGATTATTTATGATCTGTGTGTATATGGTAGGACTGAGGTTTCTGTTTAAGCTCTTTGCATGCATGTAGGTCATTCAATGATGTAAAGGAAAAACTTAATAGTATTGGTAGGTATAATATATAATATGTATGTAGTGACAACAGCCAGTGTGATAGTACTATATAATACGGAACATAATACGGATACATACGGAATTGTCAGAATGTCGTTGGACAATATATTTTAAACAATTGTTTAGCGAGTCGAATTTATTATTGTTATTATTTATTCTAATCTCTTGAAAATCAACTCGAATGGTTATTTAATTTACATTCTTTAGATAAAGTATGTCGCAGTAAAATCTAGAACGGCACAGTTTCCTGTTCAAACTGAATACAGGATCTCTGCACATCGAATAGTTAATTTCCAACAGATTCAATTTGCAGTTTCAAATCGTCCGTAATTCTGGAACTTGCCGAATCAAATGAATATTGAAATGCAATAATCACTCCCGCGGGAAATGTTCCGATGTCAATTTGCAGATCAAGGGACGGATTTCGAGCACATTCGTTAAAATTTAGAACAAAACGGACTAAAAATTAAACTTATCGCATCCAGCTGTGGACGAGTAGGTATGCGCATATCAACATGCATTACTAAATGACAATCAAGTGCGTAATTTAAGTAAATCACGTTTAAATTTTTCATTCACTTGCAGAAAATAATGTATATTTCCGAAAACAAACAATTAAATAAGCGGGTTTCGTATTATTTCAGACCGTAGATAATCTACAAAATCAAATAATGATAAACAAGTACGACAAGTGCGAGTGTAACTCGCGCGCCGAGGGTTTTGAACTTTTGTGGTTTAGGTAGGTACGTATATTGACGACCTGTTAGCGCGGTGGGCTTATAACGCAGGAGGTTGCGGTTTGATTCCCGCCTCGGGACTAATATTTGTAAGATCTGCAGATTATTTGTTTGAGTGTTCTAGTCCTTTTCTACGTACACAAAAATAAATCATCTAATGTGATACTTATATATACTTTATTAAGTATAACAGATATCGTAGTAGTACGAATTACACAAGCTTGCTTAGCTTGTCGCTAAATGATGTTGTGTGGATTATCCGTGATACATTACTCTTCTCATATTTTTTTGGAGCACGGTGGAATTCATGAATTCAATAATCTTATTATCTAAATATTCTTCGAGCGCAGTGGAATACATTGGGTATGGACTTTAAAATTTTGAGAACAACGGTTTCGTGGCGCTGTGGAACCCTACTATTACAGTTACTACAGAGATTAGTGGGTAGTAAGTGGGTTGGTACCTACAATTATTTTTTCGACTTTTTTCTACGTATTTCACTAAGTATGAAACTTAGACGATTTTTAAAACCTGTTTTGAATTGTCGAAATCTATACCTTTGATTTGATATTGCTCTCAATGAAATAGCCCCCATTGTATGAAAATTCGTTTTTTGACCATATTTCGAAAAGTATTGTTTTTACAGACTTCTCTATATTTTTCCTGTAAAATATAGACCTATATCTACAAACGCTTAGTACATTTTATATAGATCACTCTGCTATCTTCGGAGATAGAGGGGGGGAACGGTCAAATTTTCGACCTTTTTCAAAATATTTCGAAAAGTATAAAACCTATCGAAATTTCAAAAACTGCATTAACATGTACAAACTGATACCTTTCATTTGATACCCAACTCGGTGGGGTAGTCACCCCTTTAGAAATTTTTCCCGCCCTTTTTTGACCATATTTCAAAAAGTATTATTTTTACAGATTTCTCTATATTTTTCCTGTAAAATATAGATCAATACCTACAAAAACTTGGTACATATCAAATCGATCGTTCTGCAATCTTCGGAGATAGAGGGGGGGTACCGGTCAACTTTTTGACCTTTTTCAAAATATATCAAAAAGTATAAAATCTATCGAAATTTCAAAAACTGCATTAGAATGTACAAACCAATACCTTTCATTTGATACCCAACTCGGGGGGGTAGTCACCCCTTTAAAAAAAATTCCCGCCCTTTTTTGACCATATTTCAAAAAGTATTATTTTCACAGACTTCTCTATATTTTTCCTATAAAATATAGATCAATACCTACAAACACTTGGTACATATCACGTCGATCGCTCTGCAATCTTCGGAGATAGGGGGGGGGGAACGGTCATTTTTTTGACCATTTTCAAAATATTGTAAAAAGTATGAAATCTACCGAAATTTCAAAAACTATTTTGAAATCTACAAACGAGTACCTTTCATTTGATACCACTTTTGACTTTGTACGTTCCATTTAAAATTTCGATTTCAAAATTTGTATGGAAAATCTTCATTTTGATTTTTCATTTATTTTCATTTATTTTTCTATAAATATGTGCGGG
The DNA here is from genome assembly GCA_963931895.1 of Eupithecia pulchellata. Taxonomy (NCBI): domain Eukaryota; kingdom Metazoa; phylum Arthropoda; class Insecta; order Lepidoptera; family Geometridae; genus Eupithecia; species Eupithecia pulchellata. Next base: position 346,750 of record OZ007532.1, read on the forward strand.
CGCACAAAATGTATTATTATTTCAAATTTCAAGTCAATAGCTGCAGTAGTTTCTGAGATATTAAGGATTCAAAACACAAAACAGACCCAAAGCGATTTCATAAGGGTTTTGCAACCGATGGCAAAACCCTAAAAACGAACTGGCCACTAGAGAAAACAAAAGAAATATCCTCCTAAAATGAGGCTATCAAACCACAACAAACTTTTCAACCAAAACTTCACGGCAATAGTGTGGCTAATTTCTTGTCTATGACCAATAGAGTTTTTGTTTTTATGCAACAGTGATGTCCAACGAGAATCAATTTAAATCGACTAAACGCTAGTGTCACGTCTTAAAATCGAATGAATAACATTTTTCAACCACTAGTCACCGAATCAGCTGGGGGCGCGGAACCGAGCCCGCATCTCTTTGGCACGTGCGCGTCGGGTATCAAATTACAGCCCGCATCGCCTATCGGATATATTACTCAAATAGATATTTTTTATTATACACAGAAAACCAACAAAACATCCGTAACAAATATCTGAAGTTCGTACAAACATGTGTCCTGAGGCGGGAACCGAACCCATAAGAAGTGGTTTAATGTTAATTAGGTGAGTCCATAACAAACTTCCGAACTCTTGTATGTATGTAGGGGCTCACAAAAAAAAATAAGATTGAAGTGCGATAAGCAACTTTTTTGTCTGAGTTTTAATAAAATAAAAGGGGAAACCAAAAATCAAGTGAGGCATTACGGCAATAGTATCAGAACACGATCTGAATACTATCTACTGGCGTATACGAGTACATCAGTTGCATTCATTTACTTCTCATCGCCTCACGTTACATTGCGCTGAAAGTGCTATATCTCGAGCTCAACTAGCGCCGCCAATTATTTTACCTTATAACTTATTATGTTGAACAAATTAAATTTCAAAAAAATTACTTGCAAGTTTGCGATACCTATCCGAAAATATAGTTTAGGTGGCCAAAAGGCAAATTCGTTTTCCTGCCTAACATATACAAAATTAAAATAGAGATGGATATTACAAAAGCTGACAATATTAAAATATATTATGACTAGCGGCCCGCCCCGGCTTCGCACGGGTATTAAACAAAAATTTCAGAAATTATACACAATAACACGATGGGTTTCACAGTTTTCATACGGATCCCTTACTTTTTCTAACAGCATTGGGATTTTTGACATTGACTCGACACTCCGTAACTGACACTGGCCGTAGAGAAAAAGCAAGCACAGTGCGCAACCTCTTTTTCTATTCTGACGTGCCTTATTAGAAAAAGAGGTTGAATATACAGCGCACGGTTCAATTATTGAATTTTTCATGCGGATCCCTAACTTTTTTGAAAATATTATATAGCCTATGTTCATCACGGAAAATTTAGGATTCTAATGGTGAAAGAATTTTTCAAATCGGTCCAGTAGTTTCGGAGCCTATTCAATTCAAACAAACAAACAAACAAACAAACAAACAAACAAACAAACATACAAACAAACAAACAATCAAATCTTTCCTCTTTATAATATTAGTATAGAAAAACGATGGCATACACATTCGTAATATAGTTCTCTCTCACTTTCTCTCGCTAGGTCCACGTCTATAAATAGCTCTGAGTAGGTACTCTTTTTTGTAGAATGAAGATTATTTTTGCATCCGCAGGATTTCCCAATAAAAGCAATGCGCATAACTAGGTAGGTACGTGAATGAACACTTTTAACAATTTTAGCTGTTTCTATGTTAGAATTCTTTAATTTTACGGAAAATGCTGCAGAGATTAGTTTGCTAGTTAATTCATTTAAATGGTCACTCCATTGTTATTAAAAACTTGTTTAAATTCCTATAAATGTTGTATTTTTAAATAAAGTCAATTTTGTATTCATAAATTCGTAATTTGTATTCATAAAGCGCCTACGCCTATACAGCCATTACAGTTATTTTTTAGTCATTTTAAAATTTATATATTTTAAATGCATTCATGTCTAACTATTATATTTTAGCATGCAAAATTATAACTAATAAAAAAATTGATATTTTTCGTAATTCAGTCACCTACACCATATAATACATATTATAAAGAATGTTCTTCCTGTCATTGATAATAATAAAAAATAAAGACTTTACTGTTCAAAATGTATTAACAGCTTTTACATAAAACTTACATAACAATTAAGTCACGACACCTGTGTTATTAGACAACATAATTCTATATGTTTTGTTTAATTATAAATAAAAATGGTCTGTGTAAGTAAACTATTATTAAGATCTCAGGAAAATAAGTATCAAAATGAGAGTCAAAAATCAGGATTAATTCCCATCAGGTATTATTCATATACACATATCCGAAACATTCATCCGTTAGCTTTGAGAGATCGAAGACGCATACGTGGTGAAGACAATAAATGACAATAAACCTTTAATGGGGACCATATTTACAAATATTGTATTTTATTTAGGCGAGAGTAAAATTATGATTCTCAGAAACACTTATTCCTATCCAACGGGTTAAAGTTAATTAATTAAGGTTGATTCGGCGGGTCCTTTACGCCTTCATTGATAGATTTGATTGACCCGCTGAAATGGCTGAAATGCTATCTTATCGGGCTGAAATTAATAAAACATTTTCTGAAGTTTATTTAACGTGTATTGATCGCGTTTACTTACCAATGTTCTCCGAAGTTTAAACACAAAAGTATAAAGAATAACAAGAAATACACGAACCCATTGTACAGTGCCTAATAATAATAATGAGCAGGAATTCGTTTTGTCGTGAATAAGTAATTAACATCGATCCATCCAAATTTTTACTTTTCTTATAGTATAAAAATCTTATCGGTACGTAATATGTAAAATTATTAATGACTAGCGGCCCGCCCCGGCTTCGCACGGGTATTAAACAAAAATTTCAGAAATTATACACACTAAAACGATGGGTTTCACAGTTTTCATACGGATCTTTACTTTTTTTAACAGCATTGGGGTTTTTGACATTCACTCGACATTCCAAAACTGACACTCCCTAACTTTTTTGAAAATATTATATAGCCTATGTTCATCGCGGAAAATTAAGGATTCTAATGGTGAAAGAATTTTTTAACTCGGTCCAGTAGTTTCGGAGCCTATTCAATTCAAACAAACAAACAAACAAACAAACAATCAAATCTTTCCTCTTTATAATATTAGTATAGAAGAAAAGCAGTACCAGTAGGGCAAGCACGGGCTTTCTTGTCTAAGGGAGAATAGACAAAAATTACGTCACTTTGTCATCGAATGCGAAAATTATTTGATATTAATTTCTTCAACTTCAGTAATGTACGCAATGTATGGCGATGCGATGTCATTATTGTCTATTCTATCCTAGAGAATAATCCCCGTGCTTGGCCTACAGTAGTGCATATACATACATACCAAAAAATGCTAACGCCTGCATTACCTAGAACTGCCATCTAGCGATCAGTCTTCGCACTAGGTCTCTAACGTCTCGCCCACTTGTTTTGCTCAGGCACGTTGTCAGCGACTCGTGACGCTTGTGTTTTGTTTGCCATCCAGACCTGAACAATGCTCTGTGTAAGTCAATGAAGGTGTGAAATGTGCATGTCAATGGTAAGGTGCCTATTATCGCGACATTTGTTCATGAGGGTCCTCGCCGCATTGTCGTTATTAGTCTCAATACCATAAACTCAATAGCTAATAAATTAAATCCTCATTGAAAATTGCTGAGCCAGGTTCCCATATAATCAGGTTACTGACTTAAAGTATATAGATATTACGTTAAAGGTACATTCTGTTCAGTAAAGTAAAAGGTTTCGCTTTCTGCAAAATATTTCAGTTTATCAGATGAGGTGTATACTGGGAACTAATGTGTGTAACGTGTGTAGTGATAATGAAATTTTTAAAGAATGGGGTGGTTGCGATTTTCACCAGGGTTTTATAAAAATCAGATAGGCTAGACGTAACTGTGCCCAAAAAGTTGAGACCTAAGTACCTAATTGTTTTATTAGTTACATCTAGTAAGCGCATGATTAATCAAGATGCATTTTCTATAACTAAGCACAGTTCAGTAAATTTTGCCGTTATCAAGTGTTTCGGGGTGACTGGATTGACCAAAAATCATGCTATAAAATTTCAAGAGTTCAGGTATAACTGCAACAATTTACGTTTGTTAAAGTTTATGGCTTATTGCGCTACAATTCGCTGTAATGGCTCTCAATGGTATAAATTCAGCTGAATGTGACACCTGGACTTGCTAATTAGACGTATGGACGTAAAAACCAGATTTTATGGCATTAAAATACAATACCTGTAGTCATCCAAACAAGGATGAATAGCTTGGTTTCCCAAAGTTCAGTTCTGCAGCACTTCCGATAATGAAATACAGTATAACAAAATGCTGTGAAAATAAGATTCTTGCCCTACTTCCTGAAAGTTCCAATTATGTCACTAGAGTCTTTCCTACAAAAGTTATGTGCATAAATACTTAACTATTTGCCGCAATAATTCATTTTTATTATTGCAATAAATTTCCAGAAATGTTATTTACTCTCTTTCTCTTTACGAACGCGATTATTTCTGATAAACGATTCCTAATAATAATGAAGTAAGGTCCTTGCATACTTGATCAGAATATTAAACAATCAAAGTTTTGTTCTCATAAAAACCAAGTATAATTACTCATGTAACCGCCTGAAACATATATATTTGACCCAGATGTTTTAGAAATACTGCCAGATGACACAAAGGTTTTCTTGAGAATTTCTAAAATTAGAAATTCAAGCTGAAAATAGCTTCCACATAGTAACTTTGAGATCAAGTAAGATTCTTTAGAGATGTAAACCGGGAATAAATTTATGAAATTATTTGGAAAAGGAAGTATGTCTTTTGACTAAGTAGTAAGTAGGTACGTAAATTTAAACAATTTCATGTGTCATCTGATTAATCTTTAAATTTTACTTGATGTTTAATTTTGTAATTTTACTAAAATTAATAGGAAAGTCAAGGGCTATCAAGAGTAGATACCAAGTTATGTTTAATTATTTAAAATATTACTTACGCTCGAAATATTGAGTGACAGTAGATATAAAAAACTCAACAATTGATATGCGGATTGATTTGTCAATGCCTACAATGTTACTTGAAACTATTGTATATACCAAAGAATATTAAGATCACAAGACACCCTCGAAACTGTAGCAATAAATCAGCAATATTGTGACATCTCAGCCGAAAGTGGTAATGAATCATCTCCGCGGTCAACCGCCGGCGCGGCTCCTCAGCATAAATCTCAGGGACATTAACTGCAGGCACTTCATTAGAGAGATCCGGTGCAAGTGGGAACATACTCATTTGTCGAAGAATATGTATGTCCTTGCAGTAGTACAAATAGCTAATATTCGATCTAAATAAGCGAAGAGATTGAAAATCTCATCTCAGATCTAAGAACATAAGATTTATAATTATAATTTTATATCACTGTACGTGATACCAAACTAATGCGATGAGACTAATTCGTCGAATTTCGACAAAAATGTAACAGTTTTTGAGGATTAGGTCAACCTAAAAAACTATCTGTTTGTCATCTGTTTATGTAAGATTTCAAAGCAAAATAATACCTGGTGTAGGTATTACCTACCTACAAAGCTTCCGAATCGGCTCCAAGTTTATCTTCTGTTCGGATCCTGACTCCTGCACCTGAAAGCCCCAGGGGCAGTAACTTTGTGGTAAGTAGGTGTCTACAACCTGAGATTAGCAGCCGTTATTGTTATGCTAATTTGTAATTTACTACCATCACGATGGCCCTGTTTATGTTCGCAGGATAATATGGCACATTAAATTTTATTACATGTTATTTTAACTAATTAGACAGTAAGTTGAACAATAGCAAGATCCTTATATTTTTTGGAAGAAATATACCTTAGAATCTAAGTCTAAAGTATCTAAGGCTTAGATACTTAGTATTTTGATTTTAATTTAAAACAATTTTCTTCATAAAAATATTCAAGTTAAAAATACCAAAGTTTCAAGCATTTTCCATTCAAATCATAAAGCTAAATGAATACAAATAATAATATTTTCCTCATCTCAGTAAAGCCTCGTCATAAATTATTATTCGCTTTTCTATTTCAGCATTTCTCAAAATTTAATAACAACTTTCAAATTTTCCAAATTATTGTCATTCGCGGAACCGCCATAATGGAATCTGTTCTGTATGAAAAAGTTTAATCGTATTGTATTTCTCGTCCCGGGTTTTGCTTATCTTAGAACCGTACCGACAACATTTTTATCGATTCCATTGATAAAACCGACCAAGTGCGAGTGAAGGTTTACAAAACTATATTGCGGAATCGAATAAAATATATTAAAAACGGTTTTTTTTAGGATTGATCTCCAGTGTGTCGACCAAGGTAGCGTACCTTATGATGATTTACTTTTGTACTGTATCATTACTCCTACGCGTTACGTACATTATCCATGATGTGGAGGTAAATACTCACGCCGCGCGTGTTTGTCTTACCCTCTTGAATACGCGAATTAATTAATTCACGTTCTTACCTCAAGATGCTGTAAATACAGATGCGATTAAGACTGATGGTGGCAGTACACTCGCAGATACCACGCGAGATAACCACGCACGAGTGTATACATCATGCTGCACATCGCCTCGCCAGGGCTCTCGTGGGCTCTCGTCTTGTCTCAGACACATTCAAGAAAGACAAAAATAGTGTTAGTACTCTAAGCCGTTCTATGGTGCCTCTCGTGGATGCGATGACCGGCCGAGATATTCGACAAACGTCTCGGTGAGATCCATAATACAAACTAAACTCGAGTAAATTAAAGTAGTACAATATATATTTATTTTAAGTTTATAGACCGACGTAGATACACAAAACCTAACCTAACCTAACCTAACAAATTTAAAAGACATAATTATACCTACATAGTTTTGATCGAGGTTAATGAAGGTAAACAACAACCTGAATCAAAGCCTTTCCTGCTTCAAAATGATCGAGTTAACCCAAATATGCCGGCAATTTCAGGTCACATCTGAAGTGCAACTGCTTGAGTAGGCTCGCTTTGTTTGTTCGTACACAAATGCGCATGAATCAGATAGTGCGAGGACCCGTCCTATTCTGCCACGATTGAGAGTTCATGTTAATACATTTAAAATAACTAAAGGATTGTCATTGTCACACACATTCCCACACGCTAACTGTCATTTCACATCGCAAAGGAATTTCTAAGGGCAACAACGTTTTTTTCTACTATGCATTGTTCTGAATCAAGAATTGAATAGTATCTAAAAGTATCCTTAAAATACTTGATCGAAAATTTGATCATGACAGGCCTCCTAGAAATATATTTAATTTCTGATTTTCTTATTACCATAAAATAAACAACAGCTGAAGGCCAGTTAATCAATCAATTAGGTATATTAAAATTCAAAATATATTATGTTTGAAATTACGTAGGTACCTACCTACATTACAATAAAAACATGTATTGTTGATTAGGTATACCAATCTTAATCTTAATATATAAAGGAACAGGCGATTTTCTGGCGACAACGCCCAGCCTAAACCGCTGAAGCTAGAAAGCTGAAATTTGGAAGGTAGGTTCCTTTTACAACACAAGCACCCGCTAAGAAGGGGTTTTTGGAAATTCCACCCCTAAAGGGGTGAAAAGGGGGGTGGAAGTTTTTTTCGTCCTTTTTGTAACTCTGTAACCGGTGGCTCGATTTTCTTGAAATTTACAGGAAATACTAAACATACAAAAATATTGAACACGTGTTTCAGGATTTTTCAATATATTCCTGAAAATAGGGTGATTTGGGTTATTCAAGTTTGAGATTCGTAGTTTGGCTCCGTATTGAAATGGCTATAACTTTTTAATATAGCGTACTAATGACTTTTTCATGTCGTAAAAAAACAATAAATTTAATAATATGTATGGGTAAATACAGTAAATGGTTATTTTTTTAAGGAAAACCCTTATAACGGGATTCCGGGATACATGATATTAAAAGCGGGTTTCAGGAATTTCAGACTCTTAAAATAGGGTATTAGCTGATTTCTTCAAGATTTTTTACCCTAAAGTCCACGCAAATGAAATTGCGAGGGGGTCAGCTAGTCTACCATAAACACTTCTCTTTAGAAAACGACGATTTTAAAACTAATAGCTACGTAACTGACTGTACATTGACGCAGAGACACTAATTAGCATAAAAAAATATTTGCATAACAATAGATTTTTATCGTCGACGTAGAGTTGTGTCGACCCAGAGGGAATAATACTTTTTCTGTACAATAAGTTTTTTTAATAGTTTAAGTTTGTGAAAAACATAAATTTTGGAGTGCTGCCCCGTTCAACCCAATTTTTTTCTTATTTGCTCCGTTCGACCCAAAACATTTTGATTTGAGATCCCGTCTCTACCCACACGTACTTATTCCAAATTACTATTGTTGAATTTGGCAAGCAGTGCTCTTTTTTTATTCGATACAACTTGGTAGCACCTACTTACCTATAATGCGGCGTAGCAGTTGGTGCATACTAAGAAGGGAGACGCATTAGCGAGCGCTGCAGTCGAGTGAGTGCGGACTAATTTACAGACAGTGTTGGACAACACAAACTGCAAATATATTTTCAAGTTTGTGTGAGTGGTAAACTAGTAACCGATGTGCACATTGATATAAAACTTCCTAGGTTATTGAAGATTATCATTTTGACCAAACATCTTAAGTCTGGAGGTTCGCATCTGAGGCAAGAAGGTAGGCATGCTCATTTGAACCGAGTATACAGATAGAAACATTAAAACCATTACAAAATATTAAAGGAAAAATGTATTTCTACATCAAAATCTATTCCAGTTATAGTTCATTTTGTGTGTCCGTTCAGTTTAGTTTAAGCGTTTTAGAGTACCATAAAATTGTACCTCGTGTTTTAACATTTGCCATTTGCATTGTAACATTTAGATGTGCTAAGCCCTGATACAAACCTGAATCCAGTTGCAAACAATTAGCGCTGGAGTTATCATTTCAGTACCTCTAACAAGTTATTTTTGCTTCGTGTCGCTATATCAGTCAATTATTATATGTAGTTTGTCATTTCAAAAGTTTGTCGTAATGTCTGTTGAATGATTGTTCCTGTTCAATAAATTTGATTTAATTCTCATCTTTTTCATGGTAAATAAAACTCAGTTAAGATGGCCATATTTTATTCACTAAAAAGTTACTCATTTAGGTAGTATTGACATAAATTTCTCTTTTTGAATCCTTCTAAATGCTCAGGATCAAGAATATTGTTTACTATGTTCGACACTCTGCTGTCCTGAGGCGCGCTCACATGACCCGCCTGTATATCAAACACTTTCACTGGTTTATTCGTCAGTTTTGACAAACCATAGTCTTCGGATAGCTTTAATTTTGAGTAAGCAACACTTCTGATCAGAACTACGTCTGAATTCAATTTGAAATCAGGCTGGTACTCTTTGGCCAGAACAAGTCTTCTATATGCTACATTAACGAAGGATTTTAAGAATTCATGTGTGTAGGAGACTGAGTTTTTGGCGAATCTGATGAATGAGTCCACCTTCTCAGGCCAGTATTCTAAAGTTTCTAGTGTTGCGTTTAGTTCAGTAGATGTTTTCCCAGTAAACAGGCTGTAGATGTGTTGTATCAAAGAGTTTTGCAGTTGTGCGTCTGTCAGGTCTCCCAAAAAGGCGTTCAGTTGTGTTTTAAGTGCATCCGGACTGCTGTCTAAGCAAAATACTATCCCAGTTTTTCCTGTAATGACAACAAAATATGTACAGTACCTAAATAAAGTTAAAATATTAATACACGAGATTATTGATCCCTATAAAGATATTGATAACTATTTGTAGGAAATAGACGGTACCTTCTTTTTCCAGCAGAGCTGCAGTTTTAAGTGCAACGTTAACTCCAAATGAATATCCCAAAAGATAAAATTTTGATTTGAGGTGGAATCGAGTTTTTATTATCTGAAAATAACGGAATACGTATTGTTAATTGTTTGTGTTTTGTGTTTTGTTTCAATCCGCAGCCGTTCAGCGGGAATGCAGACAGCATCTTCAGGATGTTTCCAACTTCTAATATTGATCAGTTGAGCTACCTTTAAATTGTGTGCAACAATCTGTTGTTAAAAGTCCTTAAAATAAATGAGAAAAAAAAATGTTGTTAGTTCCATTATTGCAATTGTGAGCACTAATTTGTTTATATTACTTGGTTGCAATTTCCTTTGTTAATAAAGTCATTATGATAATCATATGACTTTATTAATATTTTTGATATTTATTTTAGCTGGTGTTATAAAGCATTATTCTTCTTCTTTTTTATGGAATTATTGTAACGACTTTGTTTTTTAAAAAAATTATGTAGTCCAAATTATAATCTAAGTTTATTGTAACCACGCCCCCATTTCATGACTTAAAAATTCCTTGAATTAGACACAAACAAATATTGGAAATAAAATACAAATATAGGTACATACTGCCATAAAAAAGTATAAAAAATAAGTGGTCGGTCAACGATGTTGCGTGTGTTTAAAAAAAAACAAATTTTATTATGGTTAAGAACATTGTGTTTGCTAATTAGAATCTCCAAAACTACTAACTAAGCGAGCTGAGCATCATTGAAATGCTTTATATCGATTAAAATTATTTTATAACAAAACGCCTATAAATCTCAGGGCAGAAAGTTATGACATGTACCTCTTTGTAAAGTAAGGTATTATTTATTTATTGATCTAACCTTTACTAGCCTGGAAGCAATCTGGTCAATGCTCTTGTCAAAGTCGAGCTCTAGCTGCAGCGTCGCGGCGCGTATCTTGAGGCGCTCCGACACTGCGCTCATGTTTTGGTACAACCCGTCGAAGCCTGGCACTATCATCAGGTGCTCTTCATTTGGGTCCATGTACAGCTCACTCTAAGATAATAACAATATTTTAAGAAGGAAACTGTGGTTCAATCTGGTTTTGTTCTAAAAAGTTATTTAGGCTTAAAGCCTGACGTGAGTCAACCGCAAAAACTTTCGTAGATTTTCAAATCTCACCTCATTTTCATTATTTAATTGTGTCTTCATCATAATCATGGGATCATTAGCTTCATATTCATCAATATCGACCCGACGGAACAAGGCTCCTAAGCCTGTTGGTATAGGGTCACGATCTATTTTGGGTTCTTCAAGGTTGTCTGATGAAAGCGCGCAGGTAAAGTTATTTTTCAAACATAAGTCTAAGGCATTGAATAATTTTGATAAGGAAACTCGTAAAACATTCTGAAACAAAAGAGTCTATTAATACGTGGCATAAAGTGCAGCGCCGTGTGGTGCCGGAATAGAATTTCACCACCCCAACTCTTCCCGTGGGTGTCGTAAGAGGCGACTAAGGGAAACACACCGGGGGGCGGGCAGCAGCGCCCTCTGCAGAATAACTCCATCGAACTGCGATCCCCAACCCGCATGCTCAGCGTGGGGATTATGGGCAATAACCCCCAAATGATAATGCCATCTGTGGCGCTCATTAGGGGAGGCCTATGTCCAGCAGTGGACTATTATAGGCTGGTGATGTTGATGTTGATGATGTTGATAAAGTGCAGCGTTACTCAGCGACCTTTCGTGCTGTTGTACCTTCTGAGAAATAGGCTCACTGGCAACGAGCTGGACACGACATAAAGTTTCATCATCATCATCGTCATCATCATCATCACCAGCCTTTAAAAGTCCACTGCTGGACATAGGCCTCCCCTAATGAGTTAAAGTTAAAGTTTCATGCTCGCTGCGAATGGTAAGTACATTACACGCAGAAACAATGTTCAATAACCGGCACAAAGACTCAAATATAAACTCATGAAGTACATCATACAGGTTGCTAGATGGGGTAGGGTTACTGTAATCCATTATTGAGCGTATTTTTGTGCAACTGAGTGTAGGACTAGGACACTATACCACGCATGTGAGAACTGCAGATGGTATGTAATCCACACTGAACAATCTTCTACATAAATTTAGTAAAAAAACCTTGAACAGTAAAATACGTTGGAGCATCGAAATATAAAGTATTTTAGCATAAATAACCACGATGACCATGAATGCTCTGAGCATTCAATGTAATCAAAATATAAATTTTGTAAATCAAAATATAAATTTTGTAAATCAAAATATAAATTTTACAAAGGAATGTCAAATAAAAAGATCTTAAATACCTTTCCATTAATTGCATGACGCAAAGCAAGTGCCTGTAATCCAATTTCTTTTCTCTTGAAACAACACGTTTCGATATTTGAAAACTCAGCATTATTTGTTAAACGCTCTGTGAGGGCAACAACGGCAAAATAACTGAAAAAAAATGTTGAGATGACATGTAAGTCGATTTACCAATAGAGCGAGTAAGAGTTTAACATAGACAGGTAGCCAGATCTGGAGCTATTCCGCACGAGTGTCCGCTCGCCCAGGCGGCGGCGGCGGCTAAGTGGACAGTCTGGCACGAATGATTCAATTTATGACTACCCTGAGATATATACGAAGCAGTTGTACAAATAGACAGTGGCGTATTATTAAAATATACATAAAAAATAAATAAAAAAATATGTAATGAATCCGTGAAAATTTGCGATAATCATTCGGTATAAAAAAAATACCTTATAATTAGAAGTCTGTTAATTTACACAACTTCTTAAATTCATCTTGGGTATATCTCAGAAGACAGTTATGTTCACAAAACTCTTCAAACTTTTTGCAATTTCTTTACTAATTGTACCAATTGAGGAAATAAAATTAGTTTGGTATTATAATATGAATTCTTACCAAGGGTACTTAATTTCTCGTGATACTGAATCCAAGGAAGAGACTATGGAAGCAACGTCCTTCCCATTAGAAATGTCTGGGTCTTTGACATAATTTTTACATACAAATATACCACCAACGTTGCCCAGCTTCTTCCCATGTCTAATGAATTTCTCAATCGCAGATCTTTTATTCAGATCTTCACTGTCGAGATGTATTTCCACATTAGACTTCTTCCAAGATCTGAGAATTAAAAATCAAATTAAAATTTATATTATTATCAATTCCATTAATCGGAAAATGTGTCAACCTACGCATATTTGAGGTGTAAGTATCCGTCCATGAGCCGCGGCGGCGCGTGCAGCAGCAGCCGCCGCGCGCCGCGCCCGAGCAGGTGCTCCACCAGCTCCACGCTCAGCTCGCTCCCATCGCACACCACTATGTATATATTGTCTTCGTTTAATTGTATCCTGAAAATATCAATTTCAACTAGCAAAATATAATTGTGTGCTCATTGTCATCATGAGAAAGTTTTAACTTAATAGATATTATTGAATAATTACTATAAAGAAACAATATCAAGCACGCGAAGATACCTACAGGATATCTGATAAATAATGACTACATTTCACATGTCATGTTAAAGTGAAATTGTGAATTTTAGATTAAAAACCACCAGGTCCACCATACCTAGACAAAATATCATAGCTTCTTTTTGAAATTTCAGTTTTCTGCATGTTTGTCAAAACTCGGCCAATGTGGTTATCCTTTGACAGCAATTTGAAGGCTCGAGATATATTTGTCGGAGTATAAACCACACGCGTCTGAGGGCGGACGACGCCCGTCGCAATGCCTTCAGCAAGAAGTGATTGCAATATCTGGAATTAGAGATGACGTCAAGAGAACGTAACTTTAACAGACTAGAACCAACTAAGCAATATAGTAACAATATAATGATATAAATAATATTTCATGCTAACCTTTCTTTCTTTGTAATTTTCTTTGAGAAACATATTAGAGAAACAGACAGACATATAGTTTCTACAATTAGTAAGACATGCCATACCGAACGTTTCGTTCATTTTCATTCCAACTTCGCAGATGTTTAAAAATGTGCTGGATGCTCCCACACACCCCATAGTAGCCTGGTAAAAAGATTGAAATTTTACTTTGTTTCTAGAAAAAGGTAGGAATTCCCAGATGTGAATCCCCTCTTCTAAAAAATTGAATTTGTAAATGTTCAACAGATGAAGACTCCATTCCCACATATACGCACTAAACGTCGGTTAACCACAAGACTACTAAAGCCACTACTCGTCTCCCCAAGCAACAATCCTTATTTATTAATCGACGTAAATAAATCAGCAGAACATACATAGTAGTAGCTAATCTGGGTTACAACACAGGTGCCTCAAAATAAAAATATTATAGTCGTGCGCACACTCAACTCAATCATTTGGCCGTAAAGTTTTCATGCGAACTTAGCGTTTCTAGGTAGGTAATTTTACTACTAACTGGATTTTATTATTTATTTTCAAAACTAAATTTATTTAGTTCTGAAAAAGATCACAGATAACATTGCACTGACATGGCGCTCGTTTATACCGATAAAACAGCCCATATGTGTGCGCCAGGGCCAATAAGAAATTTTCCTCAGATAGTATGCACTTAAATGGAATAATAAATGACGCACAATAAAAGTTGATGACTCAAAGAAAAATAAGAGTAAATATAAAATATAAGGTGAAATAAATGAATTGATATATACCTAAAAGTTTTAATCGGTTAACAAGCATAATGAGCTAACTTGCAGATGTTGTAAATAGTCATAGATGTATAAAATAAATAATCAACATAAATTTTTAGTTTACCAATGTGTTGAACAACGTAATACTAGCTCACGTTTTATCTATAATTATTATTATCATAGGTACCTACGTAAAGAATACTCGGCTTTCTCAATGCAGCAGTATTTATACGTAATTAATCAAGTAGCTCAGGAGACCTTATATATCTGCAAATGTAGTAGTCAACGTCTACTTGCAATGGTAAAGTTACTATTGCAGGTATTAAAGATCAACAACTTGCCTGCAACTAGTGAGTGGAAGAGAATGAAATTTGCGCCACCTCAATCATGTATCCATAGATTACAGGTATCGCAAAAATCTTTTTTGGATTTATTCGAGACGCGATCAATAAATCTTGTAGCTCGGGTTCCACACCTCCGATGCGTACTCGAGGTGACTACCTACGTAACTACACTTTCTGGAGACGGAGTAGATTTAGCAGCTTTAGTGGTTCGGTTAAATGTTTTATGTTTTTGTAAAGAAGAAAAGAAAAGACTTAGGCGGTGACTGTACCACACGTAACGCCTCGTCGTTGTCGTTTATAACCAAATCACATCCATTTCCATTAGTTGCACTTCGAACCATGTGATGGAAAGAATCTTCGTTTGAAGATCCTATTTTGTTACCTGAAAAAAAAATGTGGTTGGTAATAATAATAAATAAAAACTGTAAAATAAAACTTAAGATAATTTAAGATGAATTTACCATCTAACTCGGGGAATATGCGCAGCAAAACATTTTTCTTTTGGATATTCTTGACGGTGGTAAATATTGTGCAGTCATAGCTCAAACAGATTGATATAAGAGCTTGTCCAAGCCCACTGTCTCCATTGCTAATAAGCACGGTATCTTTTCTGCTCAATTTTTTTCTAAATGTCTGAAACAGAATTTTTTATTTTATTTTATAAATATGTATAATCAGTGCCTGCTGAAAACATAGCTTTTAAAACTTACAAGACAATAATAAGCCTGGATGTAAGGTAGCGGTATGGTGGCAGCTTCTTCCATTGTCCACTTTTGAGGCACGGGCCACAAAAATTCGCTATACGGCTCAATCAGCTTAGTTATATTGATATCTGGGACAATACCCATAACTGGTTCACCTCTGAAAACAGATTCACATCATTTTTTTTCGGTATCTCTGTCGTACGATGATGAAATAGCGGGCATAAGCTAGTGTACCATAAACAAAATTATGCTTACAAAAAGATACAATATATATAGATAATACACAGGCCCAAGTTCGGGCAAGTTAATAGTTAACCAAATCGGTACTTACTTAGCTGTGATGCCACTAAAATCCGTTCCAAAATTATTTATTTTGTCACTGCTGTTCTTATATAAAGAAATTCCAACAAAGGCAACCTGCAATTATATAAAATTAAAAATTCATAAATCTCATTAATTGTCATCCTAATTTTTCGTATTCATTAGGATATCTGCGTAACATCATTCGATGTATTCCAAGCCAAGCCGAGCTTGTGTTATGGTTAGTATATGACTGATATACATTAAATAATATAGGTACGCGAAATAAACACTCGCAGACCCAATGTCATAGTTCTTCCCAAACCCCGTACTAAAAATTACGGAACAAGATGTTTACTTACGAAAGTGCATAGTTTTACAATAAAATACCTTCAGTTATTAAACATATAAACTCATTCAAAGCAACTAAGAAGTAACCGAAAAGTTTTAAAATAATTATTTAAGATGTATTATGTATGGGTAATGGGTGTTTAATAAGAAAATAACCCAGTTACCTACTCAGTTTCTACCTACTTTAGAATGGCTTTTTCGTATGTAAGTTACATCGTATACATATGAGAATAAAGTTCTTTGAACCGACACCGAGTAACTGTACCTGAATCGTCTCTTTTTTTGGAGCAAACTCAGTCCATACAAATGTATTTCCATTATTTACAAGCTTTACATGGTCCAATTGAGAGTCAACTTCGAGTGCTCCCACTTGAACGTCACTTTCAACTTGTGACTTAATCAGCAATTTATCAACTTTATGTTCAATAACAGGTTCATCTTCAAACGTTATTGATTTCAAAACAACTCCTCCGGACCTGAAAATATTTATGGCATCACGAAACAAAAACAGTTGACAACAATTATTAGCATGCAAGCTGGCCGGACCAAAATAAAAGTAAAGTAAAACTATTTAAAATTAAATATTACATTCATTGAAAAATATTAAAAATCCTAATATTTTCTATATTAACTGCATACATAATATGTAAATATTAGGATTTATATTATAAATAATTGATAATGCAAAAATAGTTCCAAATTAACGTACTTGCAAATACCCAAATCTTTGAAAATTTGAGCGTCATAACAACTAGTTTTGAGTTTTCCACTTTTATGTTCCTTGTGTTGAATCGGATTTATGGAAAGTCTAACAATTAATTTCACTGAAGACACTCCATCGTAGTCTCTTAATAAAGCATTTAATTGAAACACAGCATCGAGAAAAATGTTCCAATCATTTTCCCAAATCAAAAGAGCTTTACTTTTTTCTGTGCTTGCAGAATGTATAGATTGAAATTTGCCTCTGTAATGGAGAAAGAAACGATTAAATTAATTTTCGTGTATTTCATCATCACCATAAGCCCATTTTAGTCCGTAATGAGTGCCAAAGAAACCCTGTCTTGTCGCATTCCGCATCTACCAGCAGTCTTTTGCAGACCGTCATCTAACCTAGCAGGAGGACGTCCTACTCTACGTTTACCGAGTCGCGGTCTCCACTCAGAACACGTTACCCCAGTGGTTATCGATTCTTCGCGAAATATGGCCGGCCCACTTCAGTTTGCTAATTCTCTTAGCTATGTCGATGACTTTAATTCTCTATCGGATTTATTCATTGCGAATCCTATCCTTGAGAGATACTCCGGGCATACTTCTATAGCTTGCTGAGCTACTTTGAACTGGTGGACCAACCCTATCGTTAGTGTCCACGTCTCAGCTCCGTGGGTAGGACGCACTGATTAAAAACCTATTTTTTTAAACATGCACTATGGATATACGAGATGACTCGACTGCAAGGTAAGTTTACTCAGAGAATATTTGGAGAAGATGCGATGTACGCCCCCGGTGGTCGTACGTGGCAACACCACACGGTATTTTCCATTTATATTATTTATATTTTCATTATTATTTTACCTAGAAAATATTATAGATACTCACTCGTAGTCATATCCCTTAACATTCATTACTTTGTAAATATCCGTACTTTTTAAATTATAATCATTGTCATTGTAAGAAGCTAACTCATAGGTATGAATATCCTCGAAATCAAATTCAATAGATCCAGATGCAATGATCTTATCATTAGACGTAACCTGAAATTTAATTAAAAAATTACCACCAAACCTTTAAAATATTTCAACGTATATAATGCGTCTTTGTCATGTCATAGTTATGCCACAGCTGGACATGGGCCTCTCTTTCTTCTCTTTGTCTCAGTGTCTGCCTGCAGCATTAAATATAAATAAATAATTCCGGACAATCCACAAACAGAGCTTGTGTTATGGGTACTAGATGAGTGATATACATCATACAATATATTACATACATAGGTATTTTTATTATATATAGTGAAAGTCCAGAACACCCGGAACATATATCTGCAGAACGCACAAATATTTGAGGGTGGGAATTGAACCCAAAACCTCCTGTGTCGTAGGCAGACCCTCGCCCGCCGCGCCACAAAGGTCGTCATTCCGCAGCTCGTCATCCCACCTTGGTCAAGTACCTCAAATACATTAGATCCCATCTGGACTTGTACTCTTAATGGCAGTACTTCTTCAAGATTAGTTCGAATTTCCTCGTGAAATTTGACATTGTTAAAAGTAATTGGTAAATTTTCACAAGTTGTTTCTTTGTACATCGCTGCTGTTTCCCAAACTTTTACCAATATTACTGATTCGGGCAAAAATGTTACTCCTGTCCAGAAAAAAAAATGTTAAAACATTATGCTACTTAAGGTTTTAAATAAATAATTCCAGAAACAAACAATCGTCACCATTTTTCATATATTGTTTGATGAAAGTATATTCATCATCGTGGACGGATATGTAGAATTCCTTCGCAAAACATATCTTCTTGTCAACAAATTCAAATTGAGTGTGGGGCCTAAAAAAACAAAATATTAAAAAAATAGTATAAAATACATTAACAAATTGTAAAAAATTAATAATTACCAATCCTTGATATGATCCCAATCCACGAAATGGGAGATAACTGGGGTCTCAGTTGAAACTGGGAATTCTATCCGAGGATACAGAACATCCACGTTAAGATTTAAGCCAGCTTGGTATAACCTGCCGACAACATTATGGGAGATTAAAAAATATAGCAGACCAATGTTTAACTTATTTTCTGAATATGCAAACAGTTTTGAGCCGAAAAATAATTAAAATAAATGCAATGTATACAGTAACTTACATTCCAAGAGCGCTTAGTAGAACCACAACATTATCATCGCTATTTCGCTTGGTCAGTGCTACATTCAGACAACTGGAATGGGATCTCTTCAAGATCGCTTGCATCAAACCGTGCGGAGCGACTTCGATTATAATAGCATCATCAGGGATCATACTTGCTGCTTCTTCGAAATGAACTGTGTTCTAAACAGCAGAATATCATCTATACTAATATTATAAAGAGGAAAGATTTGATTGTTTGTTTGTTTGTATGTTTGTTTGTTTGTTTGTTTGTTTGTTTGAATTGAATAGGCTCCGAAACTACTTGACCGAGTTAAAAAATTCTTTCACCATTAGAATCCTTAATTTTCCGTGATGAACATAGGCTATATAATATTTTCAAAAAAGTTAGGGATCCGCATGAAAAATTCAATAATTGAACCGTGCGCTGTATATTCCAACCTCTTTTTCTATTATGGCGCGTCAGAATAGAAAAAGAGGTTGTATAGCGCACGGTGCTTGCTTTTTCTCTATGGCCAGTGTCAGTAATGGAGTGTCGAGTCAATGTCAAAAATCCCAAAGCTTTATGAAAAAGTAAGGGGTCCGTATGAAAACTGTGAAGCCCATCGTGTTAGTGTGTATAATTTCTGAAATTTTTGTTTTATACCCGTGCGAAGCCGGGGCGGGCTGCTAGTAAAATTACAAAAGGTTTCGTAATCCTTACTTTATCTCTCCTTTTCTCAATCTTTGTATATTGATAAGTAACTACCCCTACTAGTATTTAAACAATTTAATTTTTAAAATAATACTAATATACGCTGTACAAATTTAAAGAAAAAAAACGAACTAATCCACTACTAATAATGTTAGGCAATATCTTTCCTCCGATGTAGATCTGACATATAACTCCGTATACCATATTCGGTTCTATCAGTGAGGTGGTTTCTGATGGTGTTCATTAAGGCCTTTTTGCCATGATTGGTAACATTGGCTGGCAATACATTAGAAAATCTAACACTATTTACTATGAATATTTACTAACTAGCGGCCCGCCCCGGCTTCGCACGGGTATTAAACAAAAATTTCAGAAATTATACACACTAAAACAATGGGTTTCACAGTTTTCATACGGATCTTTACTTTTTTTAACAGCATTGGGGTTTTTGACATTGACTCGACATTCCAAAACTGACACTGGCCGTAGAGAAAAAGCAAGAACCGTGCGCTATACAACCTCTTTTTCTATTCTGACGCGCCATAATAGAAAAAGAGGTTGAATATACAGCGCACCGTTCAATTATTGAATTTTTCATGCGGATCCCTAACTTTTTTGAAAATATTATATAGCCTATGTTCATCACGGAAAATTAAGGATTCTAATGGTGAAAGAATTTTTTAACTCGGTCCAGTAGTTTCGGAGCCTATTCAATTCAAACAAACAAACAAACAAACAAACAAACAAACAAACAAACATACAAACAAACAAACAATCAAATCTTTCCTCTTTATAATATTAGTATAGACTATAGCTAGTATCGTTTTAGGTAACACCAACTGCCATAATTATTATATAAGTCATAATTATAATTATTAAAATTCTTGAAGTATCGCTCGATTAATTTAAAAATTCCAATACGTTTGAATATTTAAATTAATGCAACCAGAAAAAATAAACACCAAATAAGGTGATAAACACTCTACTATACCAACAGCCAAGAAATCTGACAGAGATACCCCATATATGTCAGAACTTCATTCGTTAGCAATATTTGACAAACTATCAAGGATTTTGCGATGTCATGTGGTACGTTGCTAAAAAATTTAGCAAATATAAATAGCACAATGGTGGATCGCTCTACAATCATCCTAGATAGGCTCATCCTAGATCCTAGAGAGGAGATCTATGATGATTGTGCCATCCATCATTGATTCGGTATCAAACGAAAGGTATTATATTTGTAAATTTCAACCCATTGTACAAAAAACGTCGTAGTTTCATACTTTTTTCAATAAGTTGAAAGGATTTGAAAAATGGTCCTGTACTACCTACCTACTCCCTAATCTCCAAAATAACTTGTATCTGTGTTTTTGTAAAAATAATCGAACAAAGTTCGAAACCCAAACCCACACGTGCCCGAGTTACGCTGTCACTTGACGGATCTTATTTCATTTATAATAAGGAAAAGTAACGATTTACTTACCAATAGATTGTAGGTAAAATATTCTGGCGATGCAGTTTTACTTATGACGTTGTCCCACTGCTCAGGTAGAAAACAAGTTGACAGCCACTTTTGGCTTCGTTTTTTAGGGCTTTTTAAAACCTTTTCCAATTCCGCCTTAAGTTTTGGCCCTATAAAATAAATTTGGTTTAAAATAGCACGAATATTAACGCTTCAATGTAATTCAAACGTGCACACAATAATATCTGTCTTTGTCATCTATGCCATCCATACACATGTATTAAACAATAAATAATACTTTAGTTTACTTTACTATTTTTATATGATCCGTACCTGCATCTGCAATATATCTAGAATGATAAGCGATGTTGGAGCTAGGAACAACTCTTGCGAAAATTGATCGACTTTGGAGGTCAGCCACAAACTTCTCCACTGCATCCGCAGGACCTGATATAGTCGTAGATGTTGAACTGTTTTTGCAAGCTATATCGATTTCTGAAGGACATAGATCACGAACCTAAAAATATAAGTGACAACGTCATTAATGATTGGCGAGTACGAGTAACAAGGGGAACTATGGTATGACTTTTGCAATTAAAATCACTGAATTATCCCAAAGTTCGTTATTATAATACTATTATCTGAAATAAGAAAAATCAGGTAAGACTCTTGCCTACCTCTTTGTGACCAAGGCCAATAGCAGCCATTTTTCCTTTAATAAGCATTGTTTTTAGTGAAACTAATCCTCTGTAGTATGAGAGTAGAATGCATTCTTCAGCAGTAAGACATTCATCCGCATAAGCACATGCTATTTCTCCAGCACTGTGCCCTGAAAATAACAACTACTTTTAAAGTTTGTAGATATTAACATGGAAATCGTATTATTTACATTATTTATGCTCATTAATTATTGTAAACAAACGTTTTTTTTCACACTATAACATGATGTATCTATTACTTACCAATAATATTATGAGGTCTTAGCCCCAAGGATTTTAAAATGTCTGTTAGACCAATCTGGACTGCAGTAATCCCAACAAAACTGTGCAGTATGTTATCAAACATGCTACCATCATTCTCCGTAATGATCTTGTAAACGTCCACTCCTTTTGAAAGTAAGACGTCGTTGCAGCTACAAACATAGTTTATCAATTTATTTTGGGATCTTATTATTTTTATCGTAAAAAATGATATATTAAATGTGTATATGAAAACCACACGATACCTTTGAATAGCTGCAGCGAATATAGGAATCCGCATGAGTTCAGCCCCCATCGTGGGCCACTGCGAGCCCATGCCGCTGTAGAGGAACCACACGGGGCGCGTGGTGCCAGAATAGTATTCAAATCCTTTGCCCAAGCTCTCTGTCCCAGCTTTCGGATCACTATCTTTTGATTCTGGAATATTTCATTATACATACTTGTCATCAATTAATTAAAATTATATTATATTATAAGTAGTTAGGTAGTTAGGTTAGGTTAGGTAGTTTAAAAAATATCAGATATTTTTTAAACGCGTCTTTAGCCTGTTGATTTATTGTTAAATTTATCCTGAGTAAGGTTCTAAACAGTGTTTAGCTTACAATTTTTACGCTAAATAAAGAATAAAAACAAAACAGTAGGTGCTTAAAAAATAGTGTTTACAATTTTTGAGATTTGTATCCCTTCTTGGGTAAAGGGCTCCACCATTAACATTCATTATTGTCTGAAAAAGCTGGATGAGTCAGACGCTTGACATACTGTCGTGGATGAAAGATAAGGAATAGACTATATACATCATCATCATCATCATCATCAGCCTATGTTAGTCCACTGTTGGACATAGGCCTCCCCCAATGAGCGCCATAGCGCCCTGTCTTCGGCTGGTCGCATCCAGCATCTGCCAGCAGTCTTTCGCAGATCGTCATCCCACCTGGCCGGAGGACGTCCTACACTACGTTTACCGAGTCGCGGTCTCCACTCAAGAATACGTTTACCCCAGCGGTTATCGGTTCTTCGCGAAATATGGCCGGCCCACTGCCACTTCAGTTGGCTAATTCTCTGAGCTATGTCGATGACTTTATTTCTCTGTCGGATGAATTCGTTACGAATCCTATCCTTCAGAGAAACTCCGAGCTCTTTCCATAGCGCGCTGAGCGACTTTGAACTGGTGGACCAACCCTATCGTGAGTGTCCACGTCTATATACATATAAATTTTAATTGTTATTGTGCCTTTTTTAAATAATTATAACAGGTTAATTCTTACCAAGAATATTGTAACCACGGCCAGTATGTCCCGGAATATCATACTTAAATATATTATTTAAAAGTGCGAGTTCCTCAACGTCAATGGGGTTATTTTGCAATATATCAAAGATTTTGTAAACACTGCTATCGTGTCTACCGGAGACTAGAATAAGTCGAGGTATGGAGGCTTTGTACTGGTGCAGTTGTTTCGGTTTATAATGTCCTTTCAGGAGGACGTGGTAGTTCGCTCCGTTAATTGAGAAGTTATTGAGGGCAGTGAAACCTCTACCGAACTTGGTGTTTTCCGTTACCACTTCTACTCTCCCCTCTTGTTTGTTCAGATTCAAAGGTTCTTTATAATGTAAGTTAGCAGGTATTTCACCTCTTTGATACGATAAACAAATCTGGAATATTAATTTGGAAATAAATGAATTATATTGTTATTTTAAAATATGTTAGATTAATAATAAGTTATCAGTTTACAGCGAATAATACCTTTGTCAATGAGCACGCTCCCGATACAGCTTGTGTATGGCCCATGTTTGATTTGACACTACCAATTTTTATGGGTTTATTCTTAGCAAATACTCTAGCGATTGCTTCTACTTCATTAGCGTCGGCTTCTGCTAGGCCTGCAATGTTAGACTTAAATTTAGAATCGTTTGAATTTTTGTTTCCACACATCGCATCAGGGGTAGGCATCTACCTGTAGCGTTCGCTTCAATGTATTCAACTTCTTCTGGGGAAATGTTAACCTCTGAATATAGATTTTCCATCAGCTCTGCCACATCTTCTGGGTTTCGAGTAGGTAAAAATAATGCATCAGGCTTTGAAAAATACTTATCTCTAATACCGTAAACTTCAGCGTATATCCTGTGTAATGTTAAACGAGATTTTAGAAAATTAAAGTATTATTGCGTAAATTGTAATGCTATGTACAGTTGCATTTATTACCTTTTTGCATCCTTAGATTTTTGCAGAAAGAAAATGTTTATGGCATCAGATCTAACAAAACCATCGCCATTTTTATCAAAGCACTTAGTTTTTCCATCCAGGCAGAGCAAACCGGCTCTAAAAATTAAAATCATGTAACTATTAAGGCTGTTAGTTTCCTATAAAATTAACTAACATGCTACATTATTGTTATTGTTTTGGGGTTAATTTTATATGGACTCAAAGAGTGATTCCGAATTACTGGCCTAATTTTAATGAGGTATTTTATTGAGCTGTTAAAATTGATTGTAAGTTATGTTTTTTTCCATATGTGCGGATAGAAACACGTTTGCATTACAACCTTTTCATATTAATTGTTAAGGATGGATGAATGCTGTGGGTGCATCCTCCGACTATAGCAGAATCACACTCGCCGGCTTTCATTCTTTGAAAAGCAAGCTCAAGACAGGCGATGGAACTCGCACAAGCGTGGTCTAACCCAAGTGAAGGTCCTTTACCGTCAATCCAATATGATATACGGTTAGCTAACATGGTTTTGCTGGATCTGAAACAAATAAAATAAATAATGAGAACCTCTGTAGCGCGGTGGACGAAGGTCCACCACTTAGAAAATACACTAAACACCAGGTACAAATATCTGCAGATGGTACAAGCATTTGTCCCGGTTGATGCTGGCAAAAAAAATATTTTGTAAGTGCAATATTGGTATAATTGGTTTGTTGCGTGTAATATCCCTTCACAGCATATAAATTGTTACGCTGTTTGTATAAGTATTGAAACAAATAGCGTACACAAAAATGTATACTCACCCCGTGATCACATATCCACTCTTTTTAAAGTATTCATACAGGTTCAGAGTAGCCGTGTCCGACTGAGCAGAGCCAATGAATATGCCTAGAGTTGAACTTTTTAGAGTTTCTGGATTTATGCCTGGAATTAAAATGTATTAAAAATAACAAGATATGTCTCTATCTTATCTCTCTATTTCTTATTAAATTTTTCTTACGAAAAATATTGATTTTTAAGACCTACCTAAATAAAGTAAGTATAGGTATTTCAGTATTTATTGTAAGTATTCGTTTATTTTTATTATTAAAGTCCCACCATCTATAGTGCTTCTTTATTTTCAGTCCATCCTAAGGTTGCCTGGAAGCTCATATCTATCGCTCATAACAAGGTCGCTCAAACATCATCAAAAGGTAATGAAATATGTAACCTGTTTAATAGCCACTTTCATTCTGTTTTTGAGCCTATCTCAGCTGTTCAATCCACTAATTCGGCTGGCCTAGTTCCCATCAACAATAGCATCAACTTGCATAGCATTAATGTTACAGTCGAACTAGTGCTTAAATATCTACAATCATTAGACATCACCAAAACTGCAGGTCCAGATGAAATACCGCCATATTTTCTTAGTAAGTGTTCCGATTCATTAGCTAAGCTACTATCAATCATTTTTAATCTATCCCTGAAGTCGGGCATTGTTCCTTTGATGTGGAAAAAATCTTATGTTATTCCCATCTTTAAATCAGGTGACAAGCACGACATAAGCAACTATCGCTCTATTTCAAAACTTAGTACAATCCCTAAATTATTTTAAAAAATTGTTTATGATGCTATATATCCAGTCATAAGGCCCCTAATAATCCAGGAACAGCATGGTTTTGTAGATAGAAAATCCACTGAGTCAAACCTGTGCGAATTTGTTGACGCCTTGTTTCAGGTAATGGATTCAGGTTTTCGGGTAGATGCCGTGTATACTGACTAAAAGCTGTTATCAACCGGAGTACACGGTGATTTGCTTCGATGGCTTGAATCATATCTACGTGATCGAAGTCAAGCTGTGGCAATCAAGGGTTTCTGTTCATCATTTCTTCCTGTTACTTCAGGCGTGCCCCAAGGATCTCATCTACGACCGCTACTTTTCAATATATTTATTAACGATGTTATTAATTGTTTTAAATTTTCTAAGGTTCTGCTTTACGCAGATGATAAAAAGATTTTTAAGGTGATAACCTCTCCAAAGGATTGCGAAGAGCTATAAAGTGATATTGTTAGATTAAGTAATTACTGCAAAGATAATTTCTTAGTTTTATTTAGTAAATGTAGTTGCATCACTTATTCTCGCAATAAATCAATTATTAAATTCAATTATCTTATAAATGATGTTCCACTTCAGAGAGTTACGGAAGTTAGAGATTTAGGAATTCTCATTGACAATAAGCTTACGTTTAAATCCCACATTCAAAATATAACAGACCGTGCTTATCGTTCATTAGGCTTTGTGCTTAGAATCAGTAAAGATTTTAGTAATTGGAAAACGATGATTGTTCTGTTTAATTCGTTGATCAGACCCATCTTAGAATACGGTTCTAGATAATGTACACTGTGGTTCTAGTCTCTGGAATCCTCGTTATTTAGTTTATGTTAACAGCCTTGAGCGAATTCAGTCCAAGTTCATTAAACATCTTAAATTTAAAATTAATAACTTAAATGAAGAGGTTATAGTTAACATTGATTCCCTTGAAAGCCGACGCACGATTAGAGATCAACTGTTATTGTTTAAAATCATAAGGAACTTGGTTGACTCACCTTATTTATTAAATCAATTTGGTATTAAATGTCCACGTATAAATGCTCGTAATACAAATAACCTTTTCATGTTAAATAATCATAAAACTAATTATGCAGGCAATTCTTATATTCCTAGAGTAAGTAGATTACATAATGAACAATTTTCAGAATGTGATATATTTTTGCTCTCTAGGAACAACTATAAGAAACAAATTTCTCTCCTAGTTTGATTTTATGTTTTAACCTTTGGTATATTTTTCTTTTATTTTTGTTGTTATTATAATTACCAAGTCAGTGCTATTTTTCAATTTAGTGTCTGTAACGTTGATGTGTTTTTTTTTTTGTAAATAATGTTAATTTATGTGGAATCTTAATTGGTTTATAGAATAAATAAATAAAATAAATAAATAAATAAATAATGCTGGACAATCCACACAGCACCATCTAGCCCCAAGCAAGAATGCATAAATATTGTTAATTTTAAGAATACTGTATACTGTTTGTGCCTTAATAAACGAAAAATAAAATAAAATAAATAACGATAGGCCACCCTTCATACTTCCTCTATTTAAATTCTATTTTTATATACATATATATTTTAAGTATAATAAAGAATTTTCTATCTATATATTTACCTACGCCTAACTTACGCATATTTAAATTTAACGAATCTTTGTGGTGAGCCTAACTGAAACAAGATTTTGAACTTTTGTCAATGACATTGAATACAAAATAATATATGACATACTATAGGTACCAGTTACTTCGTAGATTAGAATAGGTAAAACAACATTCAAAATATTAACTAAATATTTCATAATGTACAAACCGATTCCTTTCATTTCATATCTTTTTCGTCTTTGTCTTATCTTTTAAAATGACATATGTCTTCATCAAAATGTTAACTTACTGAAATCTTAATTTTAATTATTAGTTTGTTTTAAACTTTTATTTTAACTTTAAGCCAGATTACAAAATGTAACATAATTTTAAGGGAATGAAAATAAAAGTAAATTGCTGCAGTACTTGCGATATTAATGATTTAAAAGAGGACAGAAATAGAAAGATCATAATGGTTTTGAAATCGAACTCAAAACGCTAAAAACGGTACCGGCTTATTTTTACTATCTCATTTCCATACGAGGGCTACACAATATGACATACCGGAAGATGATATGCGCCAGTTGTAGAGATCATTGCAAAGTAAAATAAATAGAATAAAAAAATCACGTCCTTTTGGAAAGTAAAATAAATGCAATAAAAAAACCACGTCCATAAGATAAACATAAATTTTATGCAAAACAACAAGAACAATAGCAAAAAAAAATAAAAATTAAAATGACCATAGCTTATTACAGAAATTTAGTAATCAAATTAAGTAGTGAACTGATAAATAGGTACTAACTAATAAAATAACATAGGTTAAAATGGATGTGGAGGCTAAAAGGCCAAGTAGATAGAAACTGGACTCATCATAAGTAGATGAGTTATATGTAGGTATATATAACCCTGACAGTGTGCTTTTCCTTGTACGACACAAGGCGAAAGGTCTTCCTACCGACTGACATTTTTTGATTTCAAGTGTTTTAATAGTGGTTTTTAATTCTCTATTTATAATCGCATTCGGAACCACACGTAGGTACACTACTTATTTCTTACCTGCATCGAATATTGCGCAATAAGCCTGTTCCAAAATTTTTCTACCCAAGGGATCAAAAGCTTCGGCTTGTGTTGGCGTCACTCTGAAGAACTGCGCGTCAAACTTCTCAAGACCATGAATTTTACCGAAATATTTAGGGAGTTCTGCATGTTTCACGGATATTTCTTTCGACTCAGTGACCATATCAACCTGAAATACAACATTTGACTCACATAAATACACGTCTGAATGGGCCAATGGATATATACATTTTATGATACTTATATTTCCATAAATACGAGTTTCAATAACTATAATTACATTTTCAATTTTTAGTTTTAAGAAATTTGAATTTTACTTCTTTTAATTATTTTATTCTGATACCATCCGATGCTGGCGCCTTACGGCAATCCATATTATCAATTATTTTGGCAATATGTACAGTTGTTACTTTCAGAAACCTGAAACTGACATTACTTTCTGTGAAGTACGACTCTATCTTACTGGTAAATATATTACGAAATGTTCATAGACATTCTCCTTGCTATTTTGGAGTACAATTATTAATTGATTGGGGTGGCAAAAATTCTGTGTAAATTT
Source organism: Eupithecia pulchellata (assembly GCA_963931895.1). NCBI lineage: Eukaryota > Metazoa > Arthropoda > Insecta > Lepidoptera > Geometridae > Eupithecia > Eupithecia pulchellata. The sequence goes on from OZ007532.1 coordinate 375,993, forward strand.
TCGTAATATATTTACCAGTAAGATAGAGTCGACTTCACAGAATGTAATATCAGTTTCAGGTTTCAGAAAGTAATAACTGTACATGTTGCCAAAATAATTGATAATATGGATTGCCGTAAGGCGCCGGAATCGGATGGTATCAGAATGAAAGATTTAAACAGAAGCATATCTATGTAACAATAGCATAACTTTGTTTAAAATAAAATACTAACTGTGTATCAAAATTGTTTATGTTTTTGAAATTTACCTCTTTTTGCAAACCATCACAACATCCTCGTAGTTTGACCTGACCTCATTTGAATATGGTCTGACAATTTCCGAATATTTACAAGCCAATTTTTTGGAAATTTTAATCAAAATCCAGATATATATATATTTGTTACTAATCGAGAAATCTGTGCGACAATGCGTCAGGGGCTTGCCACACAAAGGCGGTACGACATGCTCCGTCTGACAGCTAAGGGGATATGAATAATGCTCTTTCTGCATCTGTTTTGAAATCCAATGCTCAAAATCATGTCCGGAAACTAGTTTAGAAACATTTTCTCTTCAACATCCCAAAACAATCAGCACTTATTTTGCAAGTATTCGATTTGTATAACTTATAATGTGGCCTCTGAAAGAAGCTGCAATATTTACCTTGTTGTACAAATTACGAATCAGGTCTCGCGTGTTCTCAGAGTTAGGGAATAACCCTGAAATTCCACTTATTACTATTTCTTCCCCCGTCATCGTCGACTCTGGTATTATTTTCATCTAAAAGTAAGACAAAATTAGCTAAAAATTATCTAGAATCTATCTTGTCTAAACTTTAAAATATGCCTTTATAGAAGTATCATAAGATATGAATAGTCGCTTCAGCCATTATTGTAAGATCTTACCCTTGTCGTCTGATTAACACAAAAGTATATTAACAAATGTTATTTTTAGCGTAAATTACATCAATTTAATAGGTTTTTTGCGGAGGTTAGTTTTTGCAATGTTAATTATAGCGCTTGTTACATACAACCTTGTTGCGAAACAATCAACCGAAAATATCGTACGTCACTTCTTAAGGGGCAGAAATGGCTTAGTAACGAATTATCATTAAGTCGCATTCAGTTGTTAAAATTTTAGTTTATCTACAATTAATTATATAAAACTAACAATGCGACCATCATCATCCATGTTATCAAACCTGGTAGGTGCATGATTCACAATATTCAAATTACAAATCATTTTGGTACTACGTCCTGGTGGTTTGTACGTAACGTTCAAGCGCGAAGATAACTCGCGCGCCGCGCCGCCGAGAACTTTCAATTTTCGTCAATAGCTGGAGTTGGTAGGTGTAAGTAGGCCTAAACTACTGATAAATTCTTTGACTTTCAATGCATGTAAAAAATATGAAACCAAATAAATATTGTTGATTTGATATCTCAGTCAAACAAAGCACAAGACAAAAATCGATTTTATTGACCATTTTTCAATAAGTGTTCTACTTAAAGACTTTTCTATATTTTTCCTTTATATGTAGGTACAAACGCCTAGTATAGTTCACATGGATTGCTCTGCACATTTCGGAATAAGGATGAAATGGCCAATATTTCGACCTTTTTCAAAATATTTTGAAAAGTATAAAACTTATCGACATTTCAAAAACTGCACAGCTGGTTTGGCCGAGGATCTCAAGAGTTGAAAATATGCAGGTCGCAACAGAGCCTATGAATTTGTTCAACTTGGAGTCGAGAGACCCTAGGTTCAACACTTAGTGACATCAAATTCCAACCTGATTGTATAGTTGAGCTTCACCTTAAGCAGATGTTAAAATGATTAACCTATATTGACCTTTTTAGTGTAACACTATCAATATAGTCTAAAATTCTTCCTTCATACGCAATAGATTATGTATATTGGTTGAGACTTCCTGTCATTGTGCTACTTTTATCGCATACGAGTATAAATAATGTGTGAATGTGATACGTTTGATTAGGTTTTATTCCGGTGTAAAAAGAGAAAAGGGTACTAGGATCATTTCTATGCATTGAATCCCATGAAATGTTTATTTTATTAAGGAGATATTTCGAATCTAATAAACTACAATTTTTAAATCCTCGACGCACTGAGAAACCGGTCTAATACGAGTACACTTGGTTTTAACTGGATTCCACGAGAAAGAGTCTAGAACCTTAATCATGATTAAAATTAGTATATATTATTTCAATCGCTGCTGCCCGAACATACCTTACCTTTTATGTTAGATCATCATCATCATCATCACCAGCCTATAATAGTCCACTACTAGACATAGGCCTCCCCTAATGAGCGCCATAGATGGCATTATCATTTGGGGGTTAATGCCCATAATCCCCACGCTGGGCATGCGGGTTGGGGATCGCAGTTCGGTGGAGTTATTCTGCAGAGGGCGCTGCTGCCCGCCCCCCGGTGTGTTTCCCTTAGTCGCCTCTTACGACACCCACGGGAAGAGATGGGGTGGTGAACTATAAATTGCCTTTATAAAAACTTGGGCCGAACGAGGAGTAAAAAAGTAGGACGAACAAAGATTTTTTTAAATAAAATAAAATGAGGGCCGAATATGGCATACAAAGTGAGACGAAGGAAGATTTTTTGAAGTGGGCCGAACTTACTAGGGACGAATACGGCATAAATCGTGAAATTCTATGCCGGCACCACACGGCAATTTTTTTTTATGTTAAATACCTTTTATATAAAAAAAATAAACATTTTATTCCAGATGAGGTGACTTACGTTTTGTGTAATTCAATCCAGAAATCGGATCAACTACCCATCTACTATGTACTTGGCTATTTATTTGACTTGTTTATTTGTTAATATTTGACGCTCCTCCGTTCAATTCTATACAAATATTATAAAGAGGAAAGATTTGATTGTTCGGTTATTTGCTTGAATTGAATAGGCTCCGAAACCACTGGACCATTAGAATCCTAAATTTTCCGTGATGAACATAAGCTAAGAATACATTTTCAAGAAAGTTAGGGATCCTCATGAAAAATTAAATTTTTGTTAAATACCCGTGCGAAGCCGGGGCAGACTGCTAGTGTTTTAATAAGTACATTTCACTACTTACATTGTGAATGACCTCAGTGGCGAAACGGGTGAGGATCCGTCCTGTCAGTCTGTCCGTCTTTCACACCTAAAGTACATAAACGATTTTGATGAAATTTGGCACAGACGTTGTCTAGATCTTATTCATAGAAGAAAGAACATAGGATGCTTTTTATCCAGTGTCATGTTACCGCGGGATAGTACAGGGATACGCAGTATAACCGATACCTTATTTGTTGCGGTTTTTATTAATAGATAGAATGATTGAAGAGGAATGTAAAAATGTATAACATGCATTATTATCAGATTTGCAGCCATCGAAACCGGGGCGGGTCGCTAGTTATACATTTTTACAGGTTAATTACATGTAATTTCCCAGCAGGTTCATACTACAGGTCAGTTTTTTGTAGTTAGTTTAATAGTTCAGAGTTAGATTCAGGGAAATGTTGATATCTTTTAGCAAACAGTAATTTGTACCTACATTATCGCCGCCTCTAACGCATAACATCATACCTAATCATAAAAATCTAATTAATCAGGATAGTTGAACGAAATCAAGTATGACCTACAGGTGCATTGTGTGCCCACTTTTTGCAAAGCTTTCTTAACTTTAAAAAGAAAATCGTATTTCATACTACGATATTGATAATAATGCGTAGTTTTCACGCATACATATTAAGAACCTGTTGTTTCGAATATAGCTAATAGAATAGGATAGAAGTTATTTAAATAGATTAATTAAGCTGAAATGATGAAATCCATAAAATATCGTATATTTATGTTTATTTACTAAAAGCCGCTATATCTATACTTCTACATAAACTTTCAAAATAAGATAGCAATTTTTATTTCCTTCGAAAATGTTTTGGCATAGTAATAAAAATAATAATCATCATCATCAACTCACATTAGTCCACTGCTGGACATAGTCCTCCCCTAATGAGCGTCATAGCGCCCTGTCTTTTCTTTTATTCTTATCATAATAATCAGTCGTAAAAAAGACCTTTTCTGTATAGACTCATATCAGTTGAATAATCAGTCATATTCAGCTTTGTAACACATTCACGTAATGTTTTCTCCAAATAACCTTTTTGCTGCATCATAAGCAACAAAAAGGTTATTTGGAGTTAACATTAGCTTTATGCCTCATTTTTTAAAGGCTTTACGCTAATAATATATATAAGTATCTTTGATTTTTATGCCAGCTACGTTAATCATACCGACATGATTCAGATTTCAGATTCAGATTCAATAACTTTATTTCTTTAGGCCAACTTTAGGCTTACAAAATAAGCACTAGACATCGCTTAGATGTCGCTTATTATTCTAGATTTTGTTGTTCATACACCTCTCAAGCTATTCCCATCACTTATTTTGTTCTAAAAGTCTCGTTAAAGATAATCAAGCGTAATTTTGACTCACTAGGTATCGATATTTCAAAATATACCTAATATACCTATCAATAGGTCCAGCCGACGAATTGAAACTTGGAATAGGGGTTACTTGGTAATCATGTACTAACTGATCTACGATAAACTCCAAATTAGGGATTAAAAATTTTGTTACAATAACTTCTTCAAAGTGATAATCATAAGACGGTGAGCAGAAGGCAAATATTAGGAGAGAATCTGTGCATTCTAATATTTGAGGCCCTTTTAAGGCCTTCTTTGGGACTTAAAAATGAGCCTTCATAGGAACCTCAACTAAAAATTATCTAACAAGAAGTTTTTGTAGAGAATGTATAATGAATATAAAATGTACGGATTTCAAGTTATAAATCGACGTGAAATTCCAAAATGGTGGAATAAACGTGTTTACTAACAAGCGTATAATAACAACAAAAAAAGTGTTTAAAATATAAATACCTGTATAATCTGGCGGCACAAGTGTTTGTGATATGATGTAACGCGTAATTACAAAGTGATACAAGTGAAGAAAACTGCCCTTGTGATCATCAATAAAATCCCAAACAAGTCCACAAAAGAGAAAATAAATCACTGAACACTATTATTTATCACTAGTATTTCTTGCTAAAACCAACCACAATAAAAAACCAGTGTTAAACAGTGAAGATAAAACGTAATATCTGGCAAAAAACAGTTGGCTTTAACATACACCGTGTTGATGCGACTACCGGCAATTATTTTCAACAACTGGACTTTGGACTCGGCGGCGTTTGAACTCATTAATTACCAAACTACCACCTAACCATCTCACAACGGAACCAATGCGCTAATTTCGACTAGCAAGTTATCTGCACGGCGGCCGATTGGTTATGACACCCGAGTTCGAAGCCGTATCCGATGGTTCGAGACCTTCTGAGGAATAGTCACTTTTTGGACTTAAAATTCATTTTTGGACTTTAATCACAGCTGTTTCCTGGATTAAATAATTATAAGATATAATAACAATGAATTTTCTTGAAAATATAACATTTCGGCGAAACCGGACACCGTCGGATATGCAAATCGATGATGAAGATGACGAAATTACTCAGGCTTCACATAATATCACAGTTAGCAGTATAGACGAAGACAGCGAAAACATTCTTAGCCTTAAACAGAAGATAGAAGGACTGGAGGCTAAACTCAATAGCGCACTGGAAGAAATAGAACTCTTGTCTTTGCAAAATAATAAATATAAGGGCGAGAATGATGAACTCAAGAAATCAAATGAACTATTAAAAAATATTACAAGTCGAACGAATGGTAAACCTTCACCTAAAAAAAGGACAAATACAAAAAATAACGGAACAAAATCACCAACTATCAGAACAAAACAAACAAATAATACTTCAAACCTAAACATAAAGAACACAGATACAAACGCACACAAAGAACAAGGAACAAATAACAAAAACACTGCAAAAGAATCAAAACGACTTAAAAAAGTCTGTATACTTAGCACGAACAAGAATAATAACATTCTATCGATGGCAGAAGAATGCTTCGACGGACAAACACAGCTATGTCACTACCTTAAGACAAACACAAATACAAATGAACTGATGAAGGACATTGAAAAGAAAGTGGAAGACTTTACCATGGATGACTTCTGTATAATTCTAATAGGTGAGGAAGAATTTAAAAGTACCCATAATTATATAAATTCAATTATAGAGATGAGAGACATACTACAGAAAATAAAGAACACAAACATTGTCATTTGTCTTCCAACTTATAAAATCGGTTCTACTACAGATATGTTCAATTGGAGAGTGGAAAACTTCAATAACTTACTCTATTTAGATGCCATCACCCATGAACACGCTTACATACTAGATTCGAACGAAGAGCTTACCTATAACTACACGATGTTTGACAGAAAGACAGGGAAAGTAAATAGAAAGGGCATGAAAGTCATTTTCACAAACCTTAGATCCTATATTGATGAAATTCGAGAGTACCACAATAACAACAACAACACATCACAACATTTAGAAAACCAGGACGCTAAAGACGAAGAATCAATGTTTTTTCGAGACTAAGCATGTAAATATACTCCATCAAAATATTGCTGGACTACTCAACAAATCTGACGCTCTTATGATAAATCTAGATGAATTAAAAGATAAAAACATTGATATTGACATAGTATGTATAACTGAACATTTTATGCAAACTGGATACGAACAGCACTTAGACCTTGAAAATTATACTCTAGCAGCGTGTTACAGCAGAAGCGACAGTAAGAGAGGCGGAGCATGCATACTAATTAAAAGAAATTATAACTGGAGAGAAATACAAGAAATCAGAATGTTATCACTAGAAAATGTTTTTGAATGCTGTGCCATTGAATTAATTGACTTTAAAATTATTATTGTTTGTATATACAGAGTTCCCAAGACAAATAATTTGAATACATTTCTTAATAAACTAGATAAAACGTTGACATACATTACAAAAAGAAAATCTAATAACATTGTATTGACAGGTGATTTTAATATAGACATCTTAAAAACTAATAATTTGACACTAGATTTTGAATGCTTACTACTTAATTATAATCTAAAATTAGCAATAAGACAACCAACACGCTTGATCAGCCAAACCTGTTTAGACAACTATGCACATAACTACAACAAAACCTGTAAAACAGAAGTGATCGACTTTGGTTTGTCCGACCACACAGCACAAATTATCAAACTGCCTGTTAAGAAAGTTTTAAAGTTTAAATATTGGCGAAAAGTAACACACGACTACAGCTCAGAAAATATAAGAAAGTTTATAATGTGCATAAAAAGTTATACCTTCTCTGACATGTACACAATTGAAGATGCCTCTGCGGCTTATTGTTACTTCATACAACATTTTAAATTGTTCTACGACCTCTGTTTTCCGAAAAAAATTAAGACTATACACATTTTTGCTAGACAGAAATGGATTTCCCGAGGCATTAAGATTTGTAGTAAACGAAAAAGATCTCTACTCCAAACCCTGCGAATGAAACCCGATACAGAAAACAAAACAAAATATAAAGCATATACAAAGCGATTCAGAAAAATAATACTTTTAACTAAAAAAGCCCAAAACAACTATAAAATAAAAACTTCTACAAATAAAACTAAAACTACATGGGAGGTAATAAATAAAGCTAAACTTAATGTGCCGAGAGATCATATAATTAAAATAAAACACAATGATGACTATATTACTAATCCAATTGACATTGCTAATTTGTTTAATGACTATTTTGTTGACAAAGTTGTTCCAATACAAGGAGCTGGAAATACGGTAACAGCTAATATATGCCAACGTGAAAAATCGATGTTCATGGCACCCTGTCTACCCCAACACGTCAGCAAAATAATTAAGAAGTTAAAAAATACTAAAAGCACCGGTCATGACGAAGTTAACACTGAGATAATAAAAGCTGTTAGCGAATATATTTGTCCACATTTGAGTTATTTAATAAATTTATCTATAGTTACCGGTGACTTTCCCGAAGCTCTTAAGATTACTATAGTTAAGCCAATTTTTAAGAAACAAAACAAAGAACGCATGGAGTTCTATAGACCTATAGCACTCATATCAATATTCTCAAAGATATATGAAAAATACTATTACGGGGAAATATATGATTATATAGAGAAAAACAACATCTTGTGCAATGAACAAAAAGGTTTTCGACAAAAAAGGACTATCAATATGGCTATATATGATTTTTTGAAATGTGTTATATGCCATGTTGATAAAAAAATACCTATTTGTTCTATCTTTTGTGACATGACACAGGCATTCGACTACGTAGATCATAAAATCTTAATTAATAAACTTGAAGCGTATGGGATTCGTGGCAATATATCAAAATTAATTGAATCTTATTTAACGGGACGACAACAAATAACTGAAATTACAAGACTAAACCTTAAAACTAAACATGAAGTTACATATAAATCAAAAGTAAGAAGTACTACATACGGTGTCCCCCAAGGCAGTGTGCTTGGTCCACTCCTGTTTATTTTGTATATAAACGACTTACCCTGTGCTTTAAATCAACCAATAACTTTATTTGCAGATGACAGTACAGTGACTATAAAATGTAAAGACAAGGAAACCTATAAATCTGATATAAATGAATCATTAAACTCAATTATTTGCTGGCTTAATAACAATAATTTAAAAATTAATTTAGATAAAACTACTATAATACATTTCAACCAAAGAATACATAATCCATTAAATATTAAATTGACATTTCAAACTAATTCTATTCAAGCAATTGACTCTACACGATTTCTAGGATTACAAATTGACGAAAGGCTTAACTGGAAAAAACATATAGAGATTCTAAGTAAAAGGGTTAGCAGCTTAGCTTATGCTCTATATAAGCTCTCCCCAACTGTTAATCTAAATACTCTATTAACAGCATATTATGGAACAGTAGAATCGGTGATCAGATACGGAATTATCTTCTACGGTAATTCTACTGATAAAGAAATAATTTTCAAAATGCAAAAACGCTGCATACGAGCTATGTTTAAAATCCAACCTACAGACAGTTGTAAACCCCTGTTTAAAAAACATAAAATACTAACACTCACAAGCTTGTACATTCTGGAAATTGCGTTATTTGTTAGAAACAATCCCAATCTGTTTCCCCGAATGTGTGACATTGTTATTAGGAATAGAAGAGACAACAATAGATTAGCCACGCACGGATCAAAAACTACTATGTTGAGAAAGAGTGTAGTGTGCATGGCACCTTTAATCTATAATAAAATACCAAAGAGCTACAAAGACTTAAATGTAAACTTATTTAAGACTAAATTTAAAAAACTTCTATGTGAAAAATGTTATTATAATATTGACGAATTTCTAAATGATGTAATCTAATTGGTAGGTACAAATAAAATAAATTAAAAAAATAACTCAATGATTGTATGTTCAAAAATAAATTTAAGAAATTGTTAATAGCGAAATGAATTGTAAACAAGATCGACGATTTTCAAAATGATAAATTTTAACATTTTAATGAAATTGTATTTAAACTATTATTATAATTAATTACATTATTTACATGCCTAAATTAATTCACTTTTTGACATTACATTAACTCAATTAATATTTTAGTTACTGTCTCTGTTGCATGCCATCTCTCACAATTTGTACACCGTAATCGGTAAAACATGTTGATACCTGTATACCTATCTGTAAAATCTTAACTTAATCTAACTACACATGTTTATGCAAATAAATGATCTTTATCTTTATCTTTACTTTTCGTCGAACGTTCGTTCAAACGTTCGGACGATCTCTGTAAATATCAAAAAATCTAAATTCTAGTAGCGAGCAATCAATGATCGAGACTAATTTACTGTACGTTGTGGGGTCAATGCATGCATACTTAATGATAAACAAGTGCGCAACACTGCAACATTCCAGTTCCGCTCGTTAGATGCGCCAGGGTCAGGTCACTGGTCACTGGTCACGTGGTCACTGGGCGGTCAGGTGGAGTAGAGTGCCTTTACAGCGGCACCTCATTACCTTGTGATATGGTATTTGTTAACCTATCGATTTTCCTGAGTACACACAGCATTATGCATGCTTAGCAATTGTGAATGCTACATAGAATATATTGAAGACGCGACGCGGTGGGCGAGAAGGTCCGACTGCGACGCAGGAGGTTGTGGGTTCGATTTCCGCCCGCCCCAGCCTTTCCTTTGGTCCGCGACGCGGTTGGAGCTCAGAGAGGCACGGGGAACTCTGCCAGCAGCGGTTTTATCTCCGACATCACTTCGATCTTGTGACGTTTGTTATCGGGGAGAGCAATTATACCGATGAACTCTGTTGCGCGGTGGGCGAAGATCCGCCTGCGACCGCCTGCGACGGCCTGCGACCCTCAAGCTCCTGAGGGTTCGATCCCGCCTCGGGACAAATATTTGTACGATCTGCAATTATTTGTTAAGGGTGTTTTGGTCGTTTTCTATGTATTATAAAAAATATCTACGTATACCTATATAATACTCGTATATTATGTATATCCGTTATCTAGTACCCATAACACAAGCTCAGTTTAGCTTGGGGCTAGATAATACTGTGACTTGTCCAGCATTATTTATTTATTTAATTATGATCCGGCCCTCTGATGTCCAACGCCGACTTACGCCGAAGTGCTTGCGTGTTGCTATAAACACCATGCCTTGGTTTGTTAAGAAACTCCGACACCGTGATGTCGGTTCCCGTGAGACGTCTTGGCATTCCCAACCTGAGTAAGCAGCTGATTTCTGCTGATTGGTTTCATAATAACTTTGAACTTGCATGAAAATTGGGCTATTTATATTATTATAAAAAAAACTATAAAACCCATAACTATTAGTACTACTATTTTAACAAGTATTTATCGCGTTTATAGTAATAGTACTAATAATTATGTATTCAGATCGCGTAAGTCTTAAAATATTTAAATAAAACCCATTACACAATCTCTGCATAGCTTGGGGTGCATACGTGCATAGGTGTTGCTGTGTGGATGGTATATAACTATTTATTTTTATTTTATCTCATTTGAGTATATTACAGTCTTTCAAGTATACTATAATTAAGTTATACATAAATATTATTTAATTGGAGATGGAGCAGCTTGAACTGCTTGAACTATTACAGAGTCCTCGAGCTACGGTGATGAGAGCGGCGCCAGCAACGCGAATGGTGACACCATCGGTGATGAAGGCACTAGATGAATAAATGAGTTTGAACTGGAATTTCCTCAGCATCATCTGTAATTAAACTGTTACAGTGTGTTACAATCTCAAGACCTGTAGGTATAGGTGCATTGATGCTGTAACTAGGGATTGCAATTGCTGGATCCAGCATACAGCAATCCAGCTGGATCCAGCGCCTTTTTAAATGCGATCAATTTCTATTGTTTAGTTTTGAGACTTTGAGTTGCCGCCATTTTAAAAAAGGCGGCGGGAGGCGCGGCCTTTACGTTTTGTCACCATAGCATAGCACGTGCCATTGCGCGTCTATGGTTTATGAGTATTTAATTACCCTACGGCCGCGTGTAGAGGCCGAAAGGGCATTCTCAGCAGCCGGCTACATTATGCAGTTCTGTGCGAAGCAGGTTGGGAGATAAGACTATAAATAAAATTTGTTTTCTAAGGTCTTTCAGAGAATTCAAAAAAAGAAATAGTCAGTCTCTTAACGTCAGATTTTAAACTGCCTAGTTTAGTTATTAACGATTAACGATTATAGAGAAGATTATTTTGGAGCTTCTTTTGATACAAAAAATTGATTGTTACGGTCCTTTTTTAAAGTTAATTTTATAAGAATTTGTAAGACTGATTACTACTGATTAGCCATCCTACCTATCATTAAACATAAACGTAATAAGATATTGCTTACCTATAAACATTATTTTAAATGTTATATGAGGTTCTATGTTTGTTATTTAATTTTAAGTTGATTCTTTTGATCTCAAATGATTAAGGAACCAAAGCAAATTCATCTATGATATCACAAAATGAGTGAAAGATTTCGTAGATTATCGTAAGAAGTACAAATTAATAAAAAAAAAACCTTAAAAAATGATATCTTTTTATTTTTGTTCCACATTTTGCTGGATCCGCGCTGGACCCAGCTGGATTCAGGTCAATCCAGCAAGAATCCAGCTGGATTGACAACGCCGCTGGATTGCAATCCCTAGCTGTAACTCAACATAATATGTAGTTATATTTCTGTCTCGTTAAGGGATGAAACGTTGGTGTTCTTACAACATATAATAGGTTCGTAGTTAACCCGCTTACATTCATAATGAATTCATCAAACTACGATAGTTTTTATAGTAAAATATATTTCTGTCATTATTAAAATTAACTTTTACCCTTATTATCACTAGTCACCAATGTTATATAAGTTTATAGGAATTTGAACTTATGGTGTATTTTGATAGTAGCTGTGTTTTGGAAATTCTATATATAATTGAGTTTTATGCGCTGTATAATTCTTTTTATGTGTATATGTTACCAATGGTTGGACATAGTGCAATGTGTAAGGTCAGACTAATCTAGTTTTCCTAAATTCCTACTTAGAATACCTGTTATATAATGTCCCTCGTTAAACATGAATTCATATCTGAAGAATCCTCTTAAGCCTAACGTACAATACGTGATAATTATTATTCCGTACTAAACCTGCATGTTTACCCAAATCTAATCAATACACCATATACAAACAATCAGCGTTAAAGTTATCTTTCCCTTGTTTCCACGGTACCTACCTCTAACACTGGTGCTGAAATATATGATTTTTTTATTTTGTTAACAATGTCTTTTTCTGATAGATGTTCTTTGGCGTTTTGTTTGGGCATATTTAGATCTAGCATCATTAAGAATCCATTTAAAATTTACCATTTTCTTTGCCATATAATTAAACTCCTTAGTGTGACGTCCGATTTAATTATAACGGCAGTCCAATATTTTACTTGTAAGCTCGTTTTACAATATTCATCATGGCGCAATCAAAGTAGTATTGTTGAGATGTTATTTTGTTTCTTTTTTTTACAGACAAGAGTCAAGAGCTAATACTATAATTTATCTAGTTTTATTTTACACTCTGAAACCCATGCTGGATAAATCCTTGTTATGCTGCAACACTAGTTCAGATGATTCATAACAATGTATTTTTTTTCCATGGATTGCAGGCATGCATTCGTACGGCCCCCTTCTTGCACCTGGACTTCGTGGTGAGCATGGAGTTCTGCTAATTGTCCCTTAGTTCATCCGTTAGCCAGGAAGTCAGGTTCGTTCTCGATGCAGCCTGTATTCATCTTCGTTTACTTCCTTGAGCTGAGCTATAGCAAGCTTCACCAGGTCACATGCCTTTCTTATCATAACCATTGAATGAATCCCTCAAAAAAATGGCAGTATACAGTTATTTTTAAGTAGAAGTGAAAAAAAAAATATTTATTTTAACAAAGAAAACCTTTTACAAAGCTTTTTTATTTTACTTCTCTAAATTTGAAGTTAAGAAAATAATGTAATTTTAAAAGTTTAATAATAATTAATTTTGTTGAAAAAATTAGTTTATTTTATTTATTTATACTTGGTACTCGCTAGAGGAGCTGAACCGGATGCTGGACAGTCTAGCTTCAGCCTCCCGATGTATCGGTCTTGGCATGAATTTGGATAAAACCAAAATCATGATCAATGGCCACATTGATCCAAGACCGGTGATCGTACATGGCCACCTTCTCGAAATTGTTTCTGAGTACACTTACCTCGGGCAGATTTTGCAGTTGGGTAAAAACAATTTCGAGAAGGAAGCCAAGAGGAGGATCCAGCTAGGCTGGGCAGCGTTCGGAAAACTACGTCGAGTCTTCTCGTCATCCATACCGCAATGTTTAAAAACGAAAGTTTTTAATCAGTGCGTCCTACCAGTCATGACCTACGGAGCTGAGACGTGGACACTCACGATAGGGTTGGTCCACCAGTTCAAAGTCGCTCAGCGAGCTATGGAAAGAGCTATGCTCGGAGTTTCTCTGAAGGATAGGATTCGTAACGAATTGATCCGACAGAGAACTAAAGTCATCGACATAGCTCAGAGAATTAGCAAACTGAAGTGGCAGTGGGCCGGCCATATATCGCGAAGAACCGATAACCGCTGGGGTAAACGTGTTCTTGAGTGGAGACCGCGACTTGGTAAACGTAGTGTAGGACGCCCTCCGGCCAGGTGGGATGACGATCTGCGAAAGACTGCTGGCAGATGCTGGATGCGACAAGCCGAAGACAGGGCGCTATGGCGCTCATTAGGGGAGGCCTATGTCCAACAGTGGACTAACATAGGCTGATGATGATGATGATGATACTTGGTACTTTATGGCCATGTGGTTATAGAACTGTTTTTATAAAAAAGTCACAATAATAATATTTTTTGGTAAAATGATTCGATTTATCAATTTAATATAAAGCCAGGCTATTCAGTATGCCATAGACTAGCCAGTCTGAATAGCCTGGCTCAGAGCTCAGTTCGAGCCCGAACTGAGTTCTTTTGATTGTAACCTTGAAAGAGCCCCTTATGTGTAATGTTAAATGTAAGTAAAACAAATAGTACTCAACTGAACTGAACGTGAATAACTTTCGAATACAATGCTGAGAATTCAGTTTGGATATTATAATTGAAGAGCGGCGCTTTTCGCGGATAAGTTTGGTTGGTGGAGATAGAACTTTGGCAGACTCACCTACATACCGCGTACAAAATGGCAAATACATTAGAAGAGAGACACGAGTAGACACGCGCTATATAAACAGCGACATGAAGGACAAAGGCAGGAAGTCACCTTATGCATAGGTGAAAAAGAATCCTAAATTAAATTGCAACTAAAAAGGTCAATGTAGGTTAACATGTAACATAATACAAATCTACTCGTATCCTACTTGTTTCTTAAGGCGAAACACTCCGTTAACAAAACTTAGTGACCAAACTTCCTTCCCCCCGGACCTCCGTTTCGAGTAGACGTGTTGGACCTGTGTCAGTTTATTTCGTAAATTTTAATAAAATTTCAACAAAAATAAAGCTTCAAGAAAATAGGATCGTATAAAGCAAAAGGAGTTAACAATAACGGACGCACGCACACCGATATACGAGACATTGCACGAGTGAGTCAATTCATACGTATTAATACTCTACTACTACAAACGCATACATCAGCCCAGTGCGCGCACACTAACGCGATTCCTCTGTGTACGCCTCCCGCTGCCACACGCTTACTACCTGCGTAAACGCACACGCCGCTACAACTCACACACGCTTGCCACTGTACTACACTGCACAACGCTGCACGACCTAGCGTTTGTGACTGCCTGGTACTTTACGCGCTTCGCAGCAACTCGCAGTTAAGAAGGTACATTGGACACTTACGGACGGCGCTTGGGTAAGCAGCAGTTTAGGATGCAACGTTCTCCGCCGGCAGCGTCGAGTGAGCTGAATTATGACTCTGCACCGGATCTAACTACGGTTGGTAAAGAGCGCATAAACTTTGTTTCTAATTTAGTGAGCAAAAGAAGGAGAGAAATAGGAACAGACGAGCTAAAGAATGCGATTGATGATATGAAAGAGCTTCTCACAAACGCTATGTCGCAGCCGGATTTAAAGCTTTCAGCTCTGATGTCTACCGTCAAAGAAATTAAACAACAAAATGCAGAGATACAAAGAACTGTAGACTTTTTATCTGAAGAGCATAATAGCTTAAAAAAGAAGTTTATGATAATGGATAACGAGAGAAAGGATCAACTTCTGTACATAAAAACCCTTGAGGACAAGCTGGAAGATATGGAACGCTCGTCCCGCTCTACAGGACTTGAATTCCGTAACTTTCCACAGAAAACAGGTGAAAGTAAGACTGACCTCATTTCGCTAGTTGTTAAAATTAGCGAAAAGCTCCAACCACCTGTCACAATACATGAGATCAAAGATGTCTTCCGGACGAAATCAAAAACCGAAAACAAACCGATTATTGTAGAGTTGACGTCGGTTATAAGAAAAGAAGCCATGCTAGACTCTCTAAAAAAGTTTAAGCGGGACAGAAATGGGCAACTGGAGTCCTCATCCCTCGGGATACAGGGTCCGTCGACCAGAGTGTTCATCTCGGAAACGCTTACATCTAAAAATAAGAGGTTATTTGCATTGGCTCGAGATTTTGCTAAAAGTAATTCTTACAAATACTGCTGGACATCACATGGCTACGTTTTTCTTCGCAGAAGTGATGGCCAGCCTGCTATCCGTATCATCAGCGATGACGATTTGGCAAACTTAAAAATCAACATGTATGACTGCTTCTTAGATATTATATTTTTTTGTACACTTGCAATAACTTTGTCAGTTTTTACATAGATTTTACTAGTTTTATATTTTTTATAATTATTTTGTCTACCTTAGATTTTATAGAACAAAAAAAACAACAAATTACACAAATACATGCACAAAAGCAACAAACACAACACAAACATAAAACATTAAAATTGAATAACACAGATCTATTAGTATTCACTTTACAATATAACCATTTAATATATACGGAGCCTATTCTACATTTGAAGACTCACTCAAAACCTTGCAATCTGACTCTCTACGCCCTGTTTGAATCACTGATCTTTTTTATCTCTCAACATGGATAATACACCTAACGGATTAATATCGCAAGAGCTAGATGATCTTGCAATGACACGCGCTTTTACATGTAATCCAGAAGAATGTAAGCCCTACTTAAATAACAAAGAAATTAATAATATTCGTATGACACTAAATATTAGAAGTATTTATAAAAATATAGACCAATTTAAAATTTTCTTGCATAGATGCAAATTAGAACCCCGGATCATTATTCTAACAGAATGCTGGTTACAAAGCCATATTCAACCACCCAAGTTAATTACAATTCATATTTTACTACTAATCTACGGAACCAAAATGATGAAGTCGTAGCTTATGTGAGCGATTGTTTAGATTGTTCATGTAAGGAACCGCCTTTTAGGGACGGTACTTGTCTCTTGATCAAATACAGAGATTCGGCTATCATTTCTATATACCGATCTCCATCAATTAAAAATCTAACAAATTTTCTTTTCTCGTTAGAAAACTTAATATATAAACTGAATAGTTATAAAAATATTTACATAGTGGGTGACATTAACATTAACATACGACAAGGAAACTTCGATCCTAATAGCTCTTCTTATCTTGATCTGCTTGGTTTGGGTTTTTTACCAGCACATACTTTATGTACACGAGAGAATAAATCCTTGGACCACATATTTGTTAAATCCGATTGCTTTGGTACTTGCTTAGTCATAAACACTTTTATTACAGATCATAAGGTAGTCCTTCTCGGAATGAATGATGTACTCAAACCTAAGCCAGAAAGTACTGTAAAAAGGATTAATTATGAGAAATCTATTGAACATTTAGTAAATAAACAATGATCCAAATCAAGCAGCAGAATTCCTGACAAACGCTATAATGAATTCAATTCGTATAAATACTAGGATACTTTCGGTCCCTCGTAATCAACGTATATTAAAACCATGGATCACTATTGGCCTATTACGTTGCATTCGTAATAGAGACCTAATGCACTTAAAACAAAGAAAATGTCCAAATAATGTCGTTCTTAAAATAACATATACTAGGTACCGGAATTACTGTGGTTCAATCTTAAAAAAGTTAAAAAATGCACATGAAAGAGCAGAACTAGAACTAGAACATGCTGGTAACAATACTAAACTTATGTGGCAAAAGATTAAAGATATCACTAACACTAAAAATACAAAAATCTCTTCTTCCGAATTACTGATAAACACATTCGATCCAAATAAATCGCTGGACAATATTAACGAATTTTTTTCATCCGTCGGTAAAAATCTCGCCCAAGCAATTGAGAGTTCGCACGGACAACCTACTGTGCAATTACCTTCTTCTACTCTTAACTCTATGGTACTACTAGAAACCACAGAGAAAGAAATTGACTCTATAATTATGAATCTTAGGAATAGTAGTGCCTGTGGCTGGGATGAAATACCAACAATGTTTGTAAAAAAAGCTCGACATATTATAATACCCTACCTAGCAAGAATCTTTAATTTCTGTTTAAATAGGGGATGTTTTTAAAAAATCACTCATTCACCCTATTTATAAGAATGAGGATAGCAAAGATGTCAATAACTATCGACCCATCTCTGTCCTACCTGTCCTCTCAAAAATTTTGGAAAAAATACCTACTAAATAACCGACTCGTGAACTTCTTGGAAAAAAACCACATTCTTTCTTCTTTTCAATTTGGGTTTAGAAAAGGCAGAAGCACAGAGGATGCTGTAAATTACTTAATAAATACAGTGACTAAACTGGTCGATAGTAAGGAAAAGGTTATTGGCGTCTTTCTTGACCTAAAGAAAGCATTTGACACTGTGTCGGTTCCGATTCTGCTGGAAAAGATGGAGAAGTATGGTATACGTGGTATATCGCTAGAAATATTTAAGAGCTACTTGAGTCATCGGTTTCAAAGAGTTAAAGTTATGAACCATATGAGTAATGATTCCCCAGTGTTTTTCGGTGTTCCCCAAGAAAGTGTCCTTGGACCGAGTCTGTTTTTGATTTACATCAATGATCTATGTAACATGGCTCTAACCAATGGATCTGTCATCAGTTTTGCTGATGACACCGTTCTTGTATTTCACGGAAAGACTTGGTTTGAGGCACACTGTTACGCTGAAAGAGGAATTGAAAATGTGTCTAGATGGTTAAATTCAAACTTACTTACTCTAAATATAGAGAAAACAAAATACATGACTTTCACTATTACTAATTCAACTAAACCGCCAGAATCTTTTAAACTGCTCCTGCATAAATGTGATCGTGCCTCGGCTTTAACTCAGTGCAATTGCTTAAAAATTAGTAAAACTAAAGAAATAAAATATCTGGGAGTTATCGTTGATGACCTCTGCAAATGGGATCTACATGTTGGGTTACTAACAGGTAGAGTACGTAAGTTATCCTGGATTTTCAAAAAGCTAAGACATATAGCTGATACTCGTCTTACCTCTATAACTATTGTGTACAAAGCCCTATGCCAGTCTATAATTCAATACTGCGTCTCTGTTTGGGGCGGAACGCATAAAACCACTCTTATGCCGCTAGAAAGAGCACAAAGATGTGTTTTAAAGGTCATCCAAGCCTTACCGTTACCCGACTAGACTAGTTTACACTGAATGTAAACTCCTTACTATTAGGCAAATCTATACTATATACTACAAGTAATATTAAAAAAACATAAAGTAACACCTTATGACAGGAACCTACCCCCCAAGCGGATAAGCTATAAAATTTGTACTAATATTCAACCCCGTACAGCGTATATAAAACAGCAGTTCACTTACATGTCAAACTATTTATATAATAAAATTAATAAAAAACTTAAGTATACATGAAATAACCTACTCCGAATGTAAATTTAAAACAACCAATTGGCTCTTTACTCTAGATTATTATCAAACCGAAGATTTCCTCCTTTTTGTTAGGTGATTACACTGTTATGTAGCAACTTTCCTTTATTAATTTAATTTTGTAAAGATTTATGTAATTTATCTAAGGATGCATAATACTTAACATAACCAAAACTGTCTTAGTTCACATGTTGATAGCTCCTGTTGCCCGGACTCGGTGTTCTCAGAAGCACTAACAAACACACACACAGACATACACACACGCACACACAACACATACAGGCGGTGTTCTCTGTTGCCCGGACACTCAAGAGACCGGTGTCCTCAGGAGCACTAGTCACAGACACGCGCACACGCACACACTACACATAACACTACACATAACACACCCGCTCTCACACACACTGATGGTGTCTCCTGTTGCCCAGACTCTTATGAGACTGGTGTTCTCAGGAGACCCATCATTAATGTAGGTATAACTTTTTTCTTTTCTGTATTTCATTTTTATTATGTGTATTGTATAGTTTAACGTTAGCTTGATAAGTTTATATAATGAACCCATTGGAAGGCGACCCCCACGATACAGGTTTATCCTAGTGTGGGGATCAACAATGTAATAATTTTAAGTCTTAAATATATTTCAATAAACCTTATTATTATATTATAACTAGAGATGAAACATACTTGTAAAATTAAAGTACGGCCCCGTTTAAAAACCAGCGCCAAAAACCAGGGCTCAAATACTTTCAAAGTATTTTGATACTCGCACTCGATAGCGCGAGCAGGCGGCGGGCGCGGCGCTGCTTTTGGAGGGCTACGCACCTTGAAAGTAAAATACTTGCAACACTTGAACAGGAAAGTGATCCAAGTTTACATGAAGGTAGGGTTCGTAATTGAGTTTGCAGAAAAATACTTGCAAACCCTCACACGACATAAATACTTCCATGGAAAATTGATCCGAGCTTATAAAGAACAAAATAGTGTCCACGAGCAAATACCTGCAAAAATTATGGTACAAACATATAAATAAATAGGTAGGTATATAAAGCGTCTGCTCTTAATTTTAATTAGGCGTTGGGGTTAGAATTTGAAACGGGTCGTATAATAGTTTTTAATTGTATGGGAGGAGACTCACTTTTTACTCTAGGTAGGTAGGTACCTATGCCGTACCAAAAACGTAGAAAATACGAGTAAGATGTTTTGTATTGATGTTGCAATAAAGTTATATTGTATTCTATTGTATGTATTTTTTTCGTAGCTTTGTAGAATATACCTAGTTTATATCTACCCACTATTGGTTTAAATTTAGTTTGGTTATTTGTTCAACTATTAAATAAATGGATAATCACCATCATCACCAGCCTATAATAGTCCACTGCTGGACATAGGCCAGTTACCGAGTCCGCGCCACTCGCCCCGAGCCCCGAATACTCGCAAGACCTTCAAAGTCCAAATACTTGGAAGACCTTCAAAGTATTTCGACTCGTACCAGGTTTCCGTACTTGCAATCAAATACCAGGATTACAAACGTGGTCGAGTAAATGAGGGGTGTAGTATCATAACCCGCTATAATGCTTTTTGACCAATATTGTGTTAGTACCATCAATCAAAAGTTCTTAAAAATTGCTTTGACATGGTTGGCTGCTTTTCTATCAAAACCCACTAAAACACAGAGAAATTCGCTGATAAAGAACGATGTTAGGATCAAAAGCCACTATAACAGCGTAGGTCAGTTTCAAAATCTTAATATATAAAGGAACAAGCGATTTTCTGGCGACAACGCCCAGCCTAAACCGCTGAAGCAAGAAAGCTGAAATTTGGAAGGTAGGTTCCTTTTACAACACAAGCACCCGCTAAGAAGGGATTTTCGAAAATTCAACCTCTAAGGGGGTGAAAAGGGGGGTGGAAGTTTTTTTGGTCCTTTTTCTAACTCTGTAACCGGTGGCCCGATTCTCTTGAAATTTACAGGAAATACTAAACATACAAAAATATTGAATACGTGTTTCAGGATTTTTCAAAATATTCCTGAAAATAGGGTGAAATGGGTTATTCAAGTTTGAGATTCGTAGTTTGGCTCCGTATTGAAATGTCTATAACTTTTTAATATAGCATACTAATGACTTGAAACTTTCAGTATGTACTGAAAAAACTATAAATCAAAGCACGTGTTTCAGGATTTTTTAAAAATGTTACTTTATATGTTTAAAAAGGAAGTCGAATTATTGAGGTTATTGTGGTGTAATTTATCAACCATTGACGCTATTGGCTTGAAATTTACAGAGAAAACTAAACAATCAAAAATATTGAATACGTATTTTAGGATTTTTCAAAATAATCCTGAAAATGTGATAAAAGGTGGTTTATTTATGTTTGAGATTCGTTGTTCAGCCCCGTATTTAAAATGTCTATAACTTTTTAACTATATAAGCATACTTATAACTTAAAACTTTCTGTATGTAGACGGGTTATTAAAGTTTGAGTGATTCGTAGTTTGGCTCCGTATTAAAATCTTTGTAAAATTTTAATGAAGGATGGTTACGACATAAAACACTGGAAAAACAATAAATAAATATAGGTGTTTCAGAGTTTTTCATAAAAGTTATATAAGTACAGGGTGATTGGAAGGTGGGTGCAAAGCTGGTGGGCGACGTTAGTGTGGACTATTTGGAACCATTTAAGCCATAGTTGTCTAAGACGAAGTCTGAGTATTTCTTTTTACCAATTTTTTTTATGGGACACAAGGAAAATACCCAAAATTTTACAGTTATTTGCTAATCATTGCCAGTTTGAAAGGTAAGTGAATTATTTTATATTTATTAAAGTTTAATTATGTGTATGTTATCTAACAAAACATGTTCTAGGCATCTCAGGCATCTGCCATTTTTTTACAGACATTTTAAAATTCACGAAAATCTTCAACGACTTACGAAAACCGTTTTTGAAATTATTAAAAAAAACGTTTGCTTTTTTTGTTCGAACCTTTTTAAAAACATGTTTAAAAATTGGTAAAAAAGAAATAGTCAGACTTCGTCTTAGACAACTATGGCTTAAATGGTTCCAAATAGTCCACACTACCTTCACCCACCAGCTTTGCACCCACCTTTCAATCACCCTGTATAAAAAGAAAGTCGAATTGCCTAAGATTCTTTTGGGGATTTTTTAACCATCGTCATTTTCTGGACCATCATTTGCTTTGTAACTTACAGAAAATACCAAACAAACTAAAATATAGAATACTTATTTCAGGATTTTTCAAAATATGCCAGTAAATGGGGCGAAACTGCTAATTCAAGTTTGAGATTTGTAAAACTACAAATCCGCTACGAATTGAAATATCTTTAACCATTAATATGGGGTATTAATGACTAAGAAGCTTCCAGTGTGTACTGAAAAAACAATAAATAAAAACACGTGTTTAAGAGTTTTTCATAAAAATAACTTTAAAAGTATAAAAAAGAAGTAGAATTATTTATAATGGTTTTTTTTGCAACTTTTTAAGTTTGCTTGAAATTTACAGAGAATAAAATATTAATAATAGAATATTGAATACGTTTTTCTAAATATTCCTGAAAATGGGATGAAACGGGTTATTCAAGTTTGGAATTCGCAGTTTGGCTTCGTATTGTTATGCCTATAACTTTTTAATTTAGATTATTAATTACTTTAATATTTCAGTGTGTACTGAAAAAACATTAAATTAAAACACCAACCGTTATAACCCATTTTCAGGAATATTTGGGACAATATTCCTGAAAATTGGTTGGAACGGGTTATTAAAGTTTGAGTGATTCGTAGTTTACTCCGTATGACTTTTTAATTAAGGATGGTAACGACTTAACATTTCAACATTTCAAAAATATACAGAAAACCAATAAATAAAAACACGTGGTTCAGAGTTTTTTTTTTAAAGTCTTTAAATAACAATAATAATAAAGACGAAGTTTTTTAAAGACTTTTTTAACTTATGTGACTTTTTATCCAGTTTCCTTAGATATTACTTACAAGATCAATTTAAACATGTGTTAAATAAGTTTTCAATATAAAATAGGTTTGAAAGTTATTCAGGTTTTTTTGTAAGTTTTAACCAATATTTACTTGAAACGTAGAGAGTAAACTAAAATACTTAATACCCACAAACATGTTTATGGATTTTCTTTAATGTTTCTGAAAATGATGGTAGTGCCTTTATGACAGCGTAGGATTCAAAAATGCTACGAGCTCACCCAAGAAAATAAAATAGTTGGGCTCCGTATCGGCTGTAACTTATTAATTCTGTTTTATTGACCTGAAATGTTCTGTAGGTATACAGGGACCACCCTGTAGAAGGCAATGGATGTAAAATCCGAAACCATGAGTTAAAAATACGTCTTGATAGGATTCATGACCTCGATTTATGAGAAAACCATACTTACCTGCCAGATTTTTTAAATTTGTTGAGTGGAACACTAAAAAAATACACCCTATATTGGTTACTAATAAGGATTATTGTTTGAAAAGAAATGCATAATAATTGTGATAATCAAAAGAAAATACTTACCATTATTAAAAATTTTGTTCGAATACTCTACTGAAATTCAAGTAATTTATAATGTATAGAGTAATTTTTACAATCTTTTTGAACAACTGGTTTGTTTGCCGCTAGCCAGCCTTTAATTCAATGGTGTTTTTTCCTGGATAAAATATCAATTCGTAATAATTTGTTTTTGAACTTTTTCCCTGACTCCTTTTACGACTTTTCTGTAAGTCACATGGGTTCTGATTTTGCTATCCAATCCCATCTCAGAAAGCCAATCTGTAGATATATTTAAATAAAATAGGATTAGGAAATTTAAAAACAAAATGGCCTAAAGTACATAGATTGTTTGAAGTCCACCGTGTCATTAGATTCACTATGAAAAAATACAGTAAATAGTTATTTAAAAAAAACCATATAACGGGCTTATAAATGATATTAAAAGAGGGTTTCAGGTATTCCCGACTCTCTGAAAATACCAAGGGTATTAGCTGATTTCATCAAGATTTTTTACACTAAAGTCCACGCAAATGAAATTGCGAGCTTGTCAGCTAGTCCTCTATATCATAATCGACCAATCACAGCACCGGATTTGCGTCGCCTTATCGAGAAAATAGTATGGCGGTTTTGACTTTCTGTGTACAACAATGGTTCGGATTTTTAATAAATTTAATGCAAAAACAATGCAGATCCGAAGCATTCGAGGAAGAGGCCACGCGATCCGTCATCATGGAAACGTGAAGTGGAGCGCAAGAAACGGTGACTGAAAATTGAACAAAAATCTCTTGGAAAGTGCACAAGAAAAGTTTTATGCAAGATGTAAGTACCTAGTAATTTTTTCTGCCAGTTATGTACGTAGGTACCATTAGGTAATAGTGGTTCGTCGTGGGTTGTATAAAAATACTTCATATCTTTTTGTTTATGTATGTACGCAGGTAAATAATACATTTTAGGTAAAATATCTTTGCTATGTTAAAATAAGTACCTACTGTTTTTTTTTCTTCCTTCACGTGTCAATGACACAACAATTAAAAAATATAGTATTATTATTGAAAACATAGTAATTAAATACAATACACCTAGTAATAAAATAATATCCTACCTCCGACCCCTATTTTAAAAATGATGTCGCATAACGCCATCCATCCTCCATCTTATTGTTGGTTTTGGTTGGTTGCAAAACCCGCCAAAATATGACTGTTCATTTTCAAAACCCGCCATTATGCAAGATTAGTTTCAAAATCCTCTAAAACGAATTTTAATTTGCTTATAATTCAGTATTTTCTCTAAGATTTCTGTTGGTAAAGCTAAGATTAGTGGCGCCTTGCCCAGGACTAATCGGCAAGACCAAAAACTATGAATTACGATTCATTGGTCAAGATTTAACAGTTATTTCTAATCTGTGAAAATTTTGAGAAAGTTATTATAGTGGATTTTGATACTACACCCCTCAAATACGTCTCATCCCTAGACCAAATTTCAGTGGTACGAGTATGTAGTCGCATAAAGATAAACAAAATTAGGTACTAGCACTGTCCCTCAGTATTTCGTTTGCGTTTTTTTCTTTAATGTTTTTTACTTTTAGATAGGATTCCTATCTGAAAAAACAATCTCTATAATATTCCGCTGAAGATATTTGTGTTAGACCTTGTTCAGTGCTGATTCGATTACCGCCACAGCTCTGGAAACAGCAAGCTATGAAATATTTAGAAAGAGCACTCTGGCCAACTAACAATCGGTAAGAACCGGTGGCTAGAAATACCAGTACAGTCAATAATATATCAAATATAAACTGTTTTGATTAGTAAGTAGATAGGTAGTTATATAAAATGAATATAATCAACAAAGATGTTTGTTTGTTTATTAATGAACAAGCATTATTGATACTATGTTACAATGTGCATGTTTGCAATAAATAAATGAAAATGATATTCCATTAGTACGGCATTCCTTGTCAATATACGGAGTGAGCTCTTCAGCTAGTATTTGTACTGTCCCCTTGCCAAGACGATAAGTTTTCACAACACTCTGAACCAGATAGTCAATGTAGATAAAACAATTATTGTACTTTTATTTTGGTTAATACAAGTTAACTGCCTGAGCCTTGTGTAGTAAAAGTGTTAAATGAAATGTCATACGGCTCGATTCGAAATTGACTTGGCCCAAACCGAGCAAAAAACTAGTTCTGCTAGATTCGCAATCAAAAAAAAGTACAGAATATAGGCAAGTATATTTTATATATCTTTATTAATTGCTACAATTATAGAATTTGTTGACTTTTTATAAAGATAGCACAGGTGTCTTAGTCAAATTTTTAATGAAGTAACTTAGGACGTATTAGCTTTTAACAACTTGTTAAACATTAAAGTTTTACTTATTTATTATTGAGCATGTTTTGGGGAAACGCAGCAGAATCCTATTGAAAATTAGTTCAACAAAAAAGGTTCACCAGAGAATTTAATAGAAACACACAATATTTTAAATACAGACTGTAAATAGTACCCTGAGCAAAATGCTACAGGGCCGTCACTTCTTGTTACCGCCAAGTGGACGGATATCCAATGCTGGAAAATTGGATTATTTACCGTGTCAGAGATAGCCCTAAGTATACTATTACCTGAGCGACTCAGCCTACTCCAGAATGACGCCACCCGAGATCGGATGACGGCAAAGAAGTCGGGAACTCCTGCTGCCCGACGCACTGCAGTACCTCGGTAACCTCATAAGAGTCCGGTAAGCATCATTGTAATGGACTCTTATGGTATTCAAAGCCTTTTTGGTAAAATTAGTCCATAGTTGGCACGTTACATACGCAGACAATATGCACTGAACAACGTGTTTTTGACTTCGGTACATTTACGCACGGCGCGGCGAGGGCTCTCCACTCACGCTCACTGTCATCATCGTCTCTTAGCGTCTCTGTCCACCAATGCCCTCAAGTACTTAAAACGATTAGCTACTATTATTATATGCCATGCATCTTAATTATATCATTTTCTTAGACAACACTCACAATTTTTTTTTATCGGTTCACAAATTATTGACGTATAAATCATAGTACAAATCATAAATTTAATTTTCTGTATGTAAATTAATTGGCCGTGTGGTGCCGGCGTAGAATTTCACCACCCCAACTCTTCCCGTGGGTATCGTAAGAGGCGACTAAGGGAAACACACCGGGGGTGGCAGCAGCGCCCTCTGCAGAAAATCTCCACTGAACTGCGATCCACAACCCGCATGCCCAGCGTGGGGATTATATTAACTTAATTATTAATATATTATATTAATAATTTACATTTTTGATACTGCCCCTTAACTGTTGCAGCTTGATATCGGTTGTTTTTGTTATTTTACAATGTTATTTCGCAAAAATGTCTCCATATTCATGTATTAAAATTACTTAAATGTTCGTATTGCACTTGAAAGTACATTTGAGTTTGAAATTTGGTGAATATCAGACGAAAGAAGGTGAGTTACTTAACGTTAGACTATCAGTGAAAAAATACAGAAATATTATATAAGTGCTACATATACGATTACATACATACATACTCGGAAACACGTACTCTATGACTAAAACTCACTTGTTTAGCCGACTTTCAGCTGATATACGATATACGATGACATAATCATTAATTATGTTTATAGAAAGAAGGATCACAAATTGGCGAGTAACCTAAATTCTACCTATAAAACTCAATAAAAAAGTGAATTTCAAGTTCATATAGGCATTTTTTTTTACAAAAATAACATCGATTTTTTGCTAGTGTATGTATATCAAAATGATACTTCTGTGACGTTTAAAAGTGGTTAGGTCCCAACCGGCGCCGGCGCAGCGTCAGTACGTACTCGTAGAAAGAAGGCATAAGGCGCAGCGAGACGAGACAGGTTTTAGCTCACGAAGGCGCCCCGGCGCGCCGGCGCAATTTAACTATAAATAGGCATTTTAAAAATACGCAATTTAAATATAATACAATACATTACGCTCCGTAACACCGGTCAGTACCCGTCTCAGACGTACCATAAAAATAAAATAAAACTTGGAAGTGTATTCTAGTCCAACAGAACCTTCTGTTGGAATAGAATATAGTTCCAAGTTTTGGTGATAATTTAAAATAACGTAAAATGAGGTAGTTTCATTGATATATTTTTATTTGTTTCTAGATGAAAGATCCAAAGATGACGGGCGACGAGATCGTGATAAGTGGAATATCTGGGCTATTCCCAAACACTGAGAACACTCGAGATCTGATTCGTAACCTGTACAACAATGTAAGTCAATTTTCCTTAAGCTATGAAAATGTGTTTGTAATTATTTTATTCTTTGAAGTACCGTAATTTTCTAAGTAAATGAACACATTATATATGCATATAGGTATACATAATTGTTGGTAAACTCAATAGCCTCATCTGCTATCCTTGAAGTAAAGTGACATAGCATAATGAATTAAGAAACAGTTACTGGACTGCCTATATCTCGTCTTCTTCAGCGCAGATCGGACTCGGCCATCGTAGTAAAGGACATAATGGAGAAGACGACTTGATTGACGCGTCAATCGAGTTGTCACTATCCACATTTTTTTGCTGTAATTCCATTGGTTCAACTCTCATTTGTTTTTTTATATTCCAGGTAGACATGGTCGCAGAGTCAACCAACAAATCCGTGAAACATGCAGAACTGCCCAAACATTTCGGCACAATCCACGGTCTTGAGAAGTTCGACGCGCAGTTCTTCAGAGTTACTCCAGTACAAGCGCATTCTTTTGATCCCGTTGGAAGGAAAATTTTAGAACAAGCTTATAGCGCGATATTCGATGCAGGTAACACATCACCACATCACCAGCCTATAATAGTCCACTGCTGGATATAGGCCTCCCCTAATGAGCGCCATAGATGGCATCATTATTTGGGGTTATTGCCCATAATCCCCACGCTGGGCATGCGGGTTGGGGATCGCAGTTCAGTGTAGTTGTTCTGCAGAAGGCGCTGCTGCCCGCCCCCGCTGTGTTTCCCTTAGTCGCCTCTTACGACACCCACGGGAAGAGTTGGGGTGGTGAAATTCTATGCCGGCACCACACGGCAACGGATGCAGGTAAACATGTCCTAAAAACCACAAACACAATAAGTGTCTCATTTTATTATTTACTACGTTTAGATCAGACATTCGAGTAGTTACTAACGCGGCGTGAGACCTTATTATATTCATAATAGTGTACTGAAATTGTGTAATGTATCTTAAACGATACATGCACATTTGTTTTTGGTTCTACCATGTAGGTGGCAGGTAGATAATGCCATCGGTATTATGGCCACTTTTTTATGGTTACGTATCATAAATGTGTGCAATAAAGTGTTTAAATAAATCAAAAGCTCGATATAGACGTGCTAGTGCCACTAATAATTTAAAAAAAATAATTATTAATTTATTTCAAATCAAATTATCATACATTATTTCTTACTAATTATTATATATCTATTAATTTAAATAAATGCTTGACAATCTACGCAGCACCATCTAGCCCCAAACTAAGCAAGGCCTGTGTTATCAGTCCAAGATGACTGATTATGTACAAAATACAAAACATTACAGAGTTGGTGTTTTGAAACTTACGCGATCTGAACACATAATGATTAGTAATTAACGGGTATTAGAGAAAGGAAGAAGAAGAAGAAAGGAAGAAGAGGAAACGCGACAAATACCCGTTAATTACTAATCATTATTACAGAGTTGGATAATTTAGTTATACAAATCCTAGAAAAACACTTTTAACCCAAGGTGGGAAATCGAACCCACAACCTGGCAATCGTCGTCGCAGGACCCGCCACGCCGCCGCCTGGCCACATCCATAGTCTATTTAATATTAATGTATTTAATAATAATGAATGTTTAAAGATGTTACCTTGGTTCCAGGCATAAACTCAGAAACTCTGAAAGGTTCCACTCTTGGCGTATTCATCGGTTCTTCTACGTCAGACGCTGCTACTTTGAACTTGTATGATGATTCAAAACAGGATGGATATGTCATTACTGGGTGAGATAATGGTTTTATAATTTTTTGTCTTTTATTTATCTGTACAATATAGTTAGTTTATTCTACTATCAAAACGAAGTATCGACAGACATTTAAATTAATCACATTATTTGATTAAATCACTATACAAAATGCCTATAATCCGTATTGACTGTCCAGCTGGCTACGGTACGAAGCTCAACCTAAGCTTACAACGGTATTGGCCTTTAATCTTGGTAATCATTGCAGGACTTTTCTGTCCACTCTATTAAGGCTTTGAACTTCGGTCAGCTAATATTATTTCCTCTCCATTTCAGCCATCATCATCGTGGTCAGCAACCCACCCATTTCTGACCTCGTTGGTAATGTACTACTTTTGTTTTCAGGTGCAGCAAAACTATGTTAGCTAACCGCATTTCATATTGGATCGACGGCAAAGGACCTTCCTATGGAGTTGACCAAGCTTGTGCAAGTTCCATCTCATGCCTTGAGCTAGCTTTCCAGAGAATGAAAGCGGGCGAGTGCGATGCTGCTATAGTCGGAGGATGCAACCATAGTGCTCATCCTACCTTGAGTATCAATATGAAAAGGTTAGACTTTGATAATAATAATACACAACTTATTTTCTACCAGCTGTGTCCACTTCTTCGCACGCGCACTAATATTTTTTTTACTATAACTACCGCGTAGACTTTCAAAGGATTTATTTAAAACCTATAATGATATGACAAACATACATTTTATTTGATTTAAGCTGATTATAGACTTCAAATTTAAAGCTATTAACTTTTTTTTTTCAGAGCCGGTTTACTTTGTCTTGACGGAAAAACCAAGTGTTTCGACAAAAATGGTGATGGTTTTGTGAGATCCGATGCCATAAACATGTTTTTTCTACAAAAATCTAGGGATGCTAAAAGGTAAGCCTGTAAAATGATTAGAAACGGTAAGTAAAAGTTTTAACGTTACTAATCGCAATACCTTGTATTCAATACAGAATATATGCTGAGGTGTGCAATGTCAATGAAAAGTTTTTTGTAAAGCCTGACGCACTGTTTTTACCATCTCGAAACCCTGAGGATGTAGTCGATCTAATGGAAAATTTGTATTCAGAAATTGACGTCTCCCCTGAAGATGTTGAATACGTCGAAGCAAATGCTACAGGTAATTTTGAATTCAACTGTAATGCATTTCATACAATTGAACCCTCAAAAGCTCTACATTATTTAGGTGGTCCCAAACCATGCCATTTTGCCACTTAGGGATAAAGTACCTTACCGTACCCTAAAAATCGTCGATGGAAAATTTGACTGAAAGAACTCAGTCTTCAGTTTAATTTTCAAAACAATTTAAACTTCATTCAATGAGTTCTGAATGATTGCCGGTTTAAACTGGGTATAAAACCCAGTGAATTGCAAATTTAACGATGCCGACGAAAAGGCAATAGAAGGGATTATTTTTTCCAAGAAATTTTATTTTATTTATATTTTTATTAGTAAAACAAAATCCACAGCCCTAATATGTACTGCTAAAAAAGAATTTACATTTATTTTAAATGTACGAGCATTTAAAATAACTATCTGTGCCGCGCAGTCCCCTTCCGCTTATAGAAAGGAGGGTGTTCTGTAACAAATACGAAATTTTACTAATTTTTATTAAAAAAATATCGCAGGTCTAGCAGAAGCTGACGATAATGAAATAGAGGCAATTTCCAAAGTATTTGCTAGGAATAAACCAATCAAAGTTGGGAGTGTCAAGTCCAACTTGGGTCACACGCAAGCTGTTTCGGGTGCATTATCACTCACAAAGGTTCGTTTTTAAATATTTCATTTTACTGGGTGGCCTTTTGAGATGGAATTGGCCATACAAAACCAACCGAGGCTCAGAAGAAACTAGTATAAGGATTCATGATCTAGACCTAATTGAAAACAAAATACGTCCAAGTGAAAATTAAAAAAAAAACAAACTTCTGGTGTCTTTGATAGAGATGTGTTCTTCACGATATCATACATTAAATATATTTAAAACAATAAGGAAAATTTAGTTTTACTTATTGTTTTTTATTCTTATACTATATATAATAATTTGATCTCATAACTCCTTTCAGTAGTTTTGGATTTTGGAAGCCATTCACTCAAGCCAACCTGGCTTGTATATAGCAGCGAGTGAATATATAAAATATTGTTACGGTGACATTGCTATTTATATTATAAAATCTGCATGTTTCAGCTCTGTTTAGCGTATCAAAAAGGCCAAATACCAGCTAACTTACATTGCGAAGAGCCTTTAAATCAGATCAAAAAAGAGAAAAAGATACAAGTGGTGACGGAAAACACCGACTTTGGAAGAGGCTTCACTGCCCTCAATAACTTCTCAATTAACGGAGCAAATTACCATGTTCTTCTTAAAGGACATTATAAACCGAAACAACTAAACAAATATAAATCATCCCTCCCTCGACTGGTCTTGGCCTCAGGAAGAAATGACAGCTGTGTTTATAAAATCTTTGATATTTTGGAAAATTCTCCGATCGACTTTGAAGAACTCGCACTTTTAAATAACATTTTTAAGTATAATATTCCTGGACACACTGGCCGTGGCTACACTATTCTTGGTGAGAAATTAATTTAAGTATCCGATTTAAAAAATGGTGATGTCAACATAATCACTACCTTTATTACTGCAAATACTATCATAGAACTAATTCCTGGTTTTTCTCCTAAGTTAAATTATTAACTATGAATTGATTATTTTATTAATAAATCATAAATATATTAATCTTATCAAAAACTTTCAGCACCAGAAGACAACTTACGATCATGTAAAATTTTGGGCAAAGGATTTGAATATTACTCTGGCACGGCGCGCCCCGTTTGGTTCCTCTACAGCGGCATGGGCTCGCAGTGGCCCACGATGGGGGCTGAACTCATGCGGATTCCTATATTCGCTGCAGCTATTCAAAGGCATGCATTTTCATAAAATGCTTAAAATCTTAGAGTTTGAAATACTTTAAATGACTTTAAACCAAGAAATCAATATTAAAATCTAGCTTTTTCAATAAAATACCAGCACGTATATCTATTTATGATAAATTTGCAGGTGTAACGACATCTTACTTCCAAAAGGCCTGGACGTGCACAAGATCATTACGGAGAATGATAAAAACATATTTGTTAACATACTGCA
Organism: Eupithecia pulchellata; assembly: GCA_963931895.1. Lineage (NCBI taxonomy): Eukaryota > Metazoa > Arthropoda > Insecta > Lepidoptera > Geometridae > Eupithecia > Eupithecia pulchellata. The sequence goes on from OZ007532.1 coordinate 409,198, forward strand.
CAGCTTCGTTGGAATAACTGCAGTCCAGATTGGACTTACTGATATTTTAAAAGCAGTAGGGTTGAAGCCTAATAATATTATTGGTAATTATTATCAAATTGTTTATAATATAAACATGAAAGCCGAACCAACTTATCAGTCACTTTGGCTTCATAATGCATTAAGTATCTTTCCCGTACCCACTGACGAATGGTTGTTGGATCAAGTCATGTCGAAGTCGATTTTAAAATTTCGAGATTGATTTCGAAACCCTGAAAATAGTGTCGCTTTTTCTGTCCTTTTTTCTATCTATATCTATACTAATATTATAAAGAGGAAAGATTTGATTGTTTCTTTGTTTGTTTGTTTGTTTGTTTGTTTGAATTGAATAGGCTCCGAAACTACTGGACCGAGTTAAAAAATTCTTTCACCATTAGAATCCTTAATTTTCCGTGATGAACATAGGCTATATAATATTTTCAAAAAAGTTAGGGATCCGCATGAAAAATTCAATAACTGAACCGTGGGCTGTATATTCAACCTCTTTTTCTATTATGGCGCGTCAGAATAGAAAAAAGAGGTTGTATAGCGCACGGTGCTTGCTTTTTCTCTACGGCCAGTGTCAGTTTTGGAATGTTGAGTCAATGTCAAAAACCCTAATGCTGTTAAAAAAGTAAAGATCCGTATGAAAACTGAAACCTATCGTTTTAGTGTGTATAATTTCTGAAATTTTTGTTTAATACCCGTGCGAAGCCGGGGCGGGCCGCTAGTCTTTTATAACTCAGCAACTACCGAAGGTTTTGACTTGAAATTCAAAATAATGGGAAATCTTTTGACTGGTATTGATAACGAAAGAGTTGAGCCACCTGTACAATCTAGTTTATTTATGTTTTTTATTGTAATTTTCTTTATTAATAAAGGTTTTACCCTGACATATAATAATAAAAGACTTTGGGTACTTGTACGTACAGACTTCGAGAACAAAAATGGTAGTGAAATTTTTTACTACAAATTGTGATATCGATATAAATGTCAAAAATCCACTAGATCAATGAAATGACATGTATAAATTTGTAACACATCCAACATTTTTTAGAACTTTATGTAGGTACTGGTTAAAATGGACCATTCAAGAGTGTAATAATGGATCAGTACCTATTCTCTAATCTCCGAAGTAACTGGACCTATATTATTTGTATACGTAATCGAAAAGAAATCGACTAAATCCGCGGCCCTCAAGTTATAGTCACACTTGACGGATTTTGTATTAAACGATGACCTCTGTGGCGCGGTGGGCGAAGGTGCACCTGTGACGCAAGAGGTTGCGGGTTCGATTTCCGCTTCGGGACAAATATTTGTACGATCTGCAGATTTTTGTTCAGTGTTCTGGTCGTTTTATATGTATTATAAAAAATATCTATCCATGTAATAATATTGTATTATGTATATCAGTCATCTAGTATATATAACACAAGCTCTGCTTAGCTAGGGGCCAGATGATGCTGTGTGGATTGTCTGGCATTATTGTTATTATTCCACTTCATTTAATTATTTATCTCGTTAAAAAATAAATTTTTTACTATAGAAAATACAACAAAATTAGTATAAAATAACTCTACAGTAAAAAATATATCAAAACGGTGGATCACCGACCGCGAAGCTAGGCTCAAGCGGCCGGTGACTAGGGCTGCAGAGAGAGGAACTTCCTGACGATACGCGCAGTGTCCAGGAATACCGCCTTTTGGATCTGACCCTTGATCCAACTTCCTAACGAGAGTCTCTTGAGATATTGGTCGAGACTCTTCGCTATTACACCATTAACTGAAACGACTATCGGGACGATGGTCGCTGAATCAACATCCCACATGCCGACAAACTCATTAGCTAAGTCAAGATATTTGCTAAGTTTATCTTTCTCAGCTTTAACGAGGTTACCATCATGTGGTATGGTGACATCAGCGAGCACCGCCTTCCGTTCTAACCGATCTATCAATACAATATCAGGCTTATTCGCGAGAATAGTCCTGTCAGTAATGATAGATCGGTCCCAATAGAGCGTGGCACGGCTATTTTCAAGAACTGGCGCAGGTATATACTTATAGTACGGGACTTCCGGACCAGTAAGGCCGTATCGGAGAGCAAGTTGCTGGTGTATAATTTTGGCTAATTGGTTGTGTCTATGCAAGTATTGAGAATTAGCAAGATGCGAACAACCCGAAAGTATATGACGTAGGGTCTCCCCAGGGAGATGACACGCTCGACAAATATCGATTGTGCCATCTTTCATGATATGCTTTCGGTAGTTGTTGGTCTTTACTACCTCATCCATAATTGCAAAGATAAAACCTTCAGTTTCCCCAAAGAGGTCACCGAAGCGTAGCCAGTTTACCGAACTAAGGAGATCTACATCAGGTCCTGTGAGGACCTTATAAAATCTCCCATGCAATTCTTTGCTCTCCCATATTGCTTTCCTGTCCTGAACGCTCATCACCATAGGTTTCCGCCAGTTCTCGTTAGACAAGGAGAGGGGGGTTAGGTTCTTATCAACTGCAACCACATCGCGTTGCATCTGGTATTCGGCATGAAGGAAATGATTTCTGAGATTGCATACTTCACGGTTGTGTAGGGTTTTGGCGTTTAGAAAACCACGACCACCACATTTCCGTGGTATATACAATCTCATTACCGAAGATCGCGGGTGATGCATGCGATGAATGGTTAAGAGTTGACAAACTCTACAGTCCAAGGCATCTAGTTCATTTTATTATTATTATTATTATTATTAAAATGCTTTTCAGGGCACAGTGCTGGAGAAATAGTATGTGCATATGCAGATGAATGTCTTTCTTCTGAAGAATGCATCTTATTGTCATACTACAGAGGATTAGTCTCGCTACAAACCATGCTGATCAAAGGAAAAATGGCCGCTATTGGTCTGGGTCATAAAGAGGTAAGCACTAGATGACTTATTTTACCTTACAATATAATATAGAATAGTTATGAATATGTCTAGCAGAAATCATCATAATCGATTAACATTTTTAGGTTCGTGATCTCTGTCCTCCTGAAATCGATATAGCTTGCAAAAACAGTGGAACATCTACAACCATATCAGGTCCTGCTGATATTGTTGAAAAGTTTGTAGCAGACCTGTCAAGTCAATCAATTTTTGCGAGAGTTGTTCCTAGCTCCAACATTGCCTATCATTCTAGATATATTGCAGATGCTGGTAAGTTGAAAAAAAAAACAGGATAAAGTAAGTTCAAATAAAATGTCATCTCCCGAACAAGAATACATCACCTTAAGCGGGCCAATGTAGCCAGCTTGAAACTGAGGCGGGATTGTTTTAGATCATTTGAAGTACATCTAGATAATTTTAAACAGTTAGCTTAACTGTTTTAATTGTAAACACTATCAAACATACTATCTTATTTTCTAAAATTTCTTTGATACTTTATGTCTCTACTAGAAATGTGGCAAATTGTATTGAAGCTAGTGACTATATCACTATTTTCAATACAACAAGGACTTAGTGTGTCGCAACAATATGCTGGATTTGTTTCATTAATTACTATTATTTATTTATTTATTTATGGTTAGAATACAAAATAATGTACTAAAAATATTCACAGGTATTTTTACGTCTCATCCTCTTCCATAATCTCGTCTCCAGCCACATCATCCTTTTCATCATCATCATCATATTACTTCTAATCAGTTATAATGAATGTTTAGGACCAAAGCTAAAGGCAGAATTGCAAAAAGTATTGACAAACCCTAAACCAAGAAGCCAAAAATGGCTATCAACTTGTTTTCTACCGGATCAGTGGAACAATGTCATCAGCAAAACTGCTTCTCCAGAATATTTTACCTACAACTTACTGGTAAGTAAATCTTAAATTGTCATGATTCTACAACATTGACCGCATTTACAAATTAATCAGAGAAATATTGTATTGAAACCTGTATTTTCAGAACACTGTTCATTTTGAAGAAGCAGCCAGCATGATCCCTCCTGATGCGATAGTGATCGAAGTTGCTCCACACGGCTTGATGCAGGCGATCGTGAAGAGATCTCATTCCAGTTGTCTGAATGTAGCGTTGACCAAGCGAGGCAGCGAAGATAACGTAGTAGTATTACTGAATGCTCTTGGAACGTAAGTAAGCTCTTACATTGCAAGTAATACAAATATAAATCATAGGATGCCTCTGCGTTGTTATATGGTCAATGATGAGCGGTACTTAAATGAAATCGTATTTATTTGCATAAATATAGGTTAACAATGATGGTCTAGGAATAAAGTATCACTATATTTGACTTGGTAGTCGTGCAAATATTTATAATTAATACATTGGCATTAGCATTGAAAATAATTATAGCGTAATAAATAAATAATTAATTAAATTAAATTTGCAATTATAATTCATCTTAATGTATTCTAAATTTAATGTAGTTATTCTAATTATTATGATTACGACATATATTTTAATGAAATTTGTAATTTACTAATATAGTACATAGGTAGGTTTACTAACAATTTATGGTATAAAACCGAAATAAATGATTTCAATTGAATTGAATTAATAACAAACACAAAATCTTAGAATACGTCTAGCACAAACATTTATAAAACGATCATAAAAGATTTTTGGCAAAGAAAATTTGATTAGGTAGGTATATTGTATTCAGTAGGTAGGTACATGTCAAAATTAGAATTAAGTACTTATGTGGATTTAAATTTCATATAATCAATGATACTGTAAAAACAGTTGTCACAGAGCCATTTATGTAATTTACGGCTAAATTCATTTTTTTTTCAGTTCTCTTATTTGAAGTGGAAGTTTGTTGTACAGTTTTATGCCCATTGCGTAACAGTTCTTTTTACACAGTCCGAGTCTGAATTGAGGTACCTTAAGTGGTTTTTGCACTATTTTCCTTCTGTAAATAGACTTTTCATCCCATTCAAACAGTGTTGTGTTATTTCTGACAAATTTTAACATCTCGAAGATATAAAGGGATGGAAAAGTCAATAGGTAATGCTTCTTAAATAATGGTCTACAAGATTCTCTGCGTTTAATGCCAAATATGGCCCGAATACACTTTTTCTGTGCAACGAAAGCTTTATGAGCATCAGTTGAGTTTCCCCATATTATAATGCCATATCTCAAAACAGAGCAAACATGGCTATGGTAAACTGTGAGTGCTGTTTCATTATTAGAGAGATCCTTTATTCTTCTCAGTGCAAAAATAAACTTATTAATTTTCTTACACACATTATCTATTTGTATTTTCCAGTTTAAATAGCTATCAATGGTAATTCCTAGAAATTTTATGTCAGACACTTGCTCAATATCATTTTTATTGTGACTTATAACGATTTTATCATTATTATTATTTTTATATGTAGTTGGAATCATAAATTTAGTTTTTGTTGTGTTGATTTTTAGATTGTTATCATCTAGCCATCTAATTACGTCATTTAAAGATTTATTGCTTACACTTATAGTATTAATAGTAGATTTTTCTTTCGTCAATATTGTAGTATCATCAGCAAACATAATTGTGTACTGGTCAGTAGCGTTTGGTAACTCATTTATGTAAAGTATAAATAGTATTGGACCTAGAACACTGCCTTGTGGCACACCGTGACTTATTAAGGAATATACAAATCTGAAACTTTCTTGTGTATTCGATTTTGAAGACATTTTCGTTATTTCAGTACATTGCTTACGTCCCCTTAAATAACTTTCGAACCAGGAGTATGCAGGACCTCTAATACCAAAGCATTCTAGTTTATGAAGCATAAGATCGTGGCAAACCATGTCAAAAGCTTTACTCATGTCTAAAAAGATAGCAAGTGGTATTTCTTTACGATTTATTGAGTCTAAAATTTCTTTTACAAGTTTAAAACATGCTAGAGTTGTCGATTTCCTAGTGATAAAACCATTTTGTTGTTCGCAAAACACTTTGTTTTTTTCTAAAAAATTTACTAATTTCTTACTCATTATCTTTTCAAATATTTTTGAGATTATTGGTACTAGGGTGATGGGTCGATAATTCCCAGTATCAGCTCTAGAACCCTTTTTGAAAAGAGGTTTGACCACAGATAATTTTAGAGCTTCAGGGAATACACCGTTTTCGAGGGAAAGGTTGATTACGTGTGTAAGAGGCTCTAGGATATGACCAGCATTTTGTTTGAGTAGCTTGGTTGTTATCTCGTCATAACCTGCAGAGTTTGTATTACGTAAACTCCGTATTATTTTAAGTACTTCTAAACAAGTCACAGGTTCAATGTAAATTGAGTTAACTATTCTACTTTTGCTAATATTGTGTCTATCCTTTATAGAATTATCGTTCTTTGCTATATTTATAAAGTGCCTATTAAAACAGGCCGCTATGTCAGCACCGTTAGTAATAATGTTGTCTCCGTCAATTATTTCTTTTATTTCATTTTTTATACATTTATTTTTAAGTCTATCATTAATTATATTCCATGTGGCTTTGCATTTATTTTCTGCACCTGAAACTATTTCTTGTTCCTGTCTTTTTGTAAGTTGACTGCACATCGTTTTAATATTTTACTGTAGTTCCTATATATGTGCTTATCACTTTCTGATTTAGTTTTGTAAAATGTATACTGTAGTTTTCTTTTTTCATCAAATGATCGTTTTAAGCCTTTTGTTATCCATTTTGGATTAGAAGAGTTTTTATTCATTTTTACTTTAATTGTTGGAAAACATAATTTATACGCTAAACAAATCCAGTCGTGAAGTATGGAGAAAGCCACATTAGTATCTGTTTCCATCATCACATCCGAATATGATAGCTGGCTCAAACAGTAACTAAACTTCTCCATATTTTCAAAACATATATCCCTCCTATATAAGAACCATTGTTTAAGGTCGTTATGCTTCATAGCGAGCTCTTACAACATGTTATATACATTGTTCGTGTAATTAATTAGAATATCCATAAATCTTACAGGTTATACCAAGCTGGCATCAATCTAAACGTGGATGTCCTGTACCCGCAGATAGATTTCCCAGTCTCTACAGAGACTCCAGTTATCTCTCATTTTGTCGGTTGGGAACATAGCGAGAATTGGTAAAAAACTAAATATATATAAATGTAGCTGAAGTTTTTAACTATTATTTGGTATTTTAATATATGTTATTAAATTTCAGGACTAAAATAAATTTTGATTTGGATAAAAGAACTACAATGTTTGCAAAAGAATTTAATATTTCCATCTATGATGAGGAGTATGATTTCATTAAAGATTATAAACGACACGGTAAATATGTTTTAATTTTTAGCAGACTGTTAAAACAGGAGGATCTTAGACCTACAGTTACCTATAAGTTTTATGTAGGATAGGTATGCTCTGAGTACGGGCTGTGCGCATTTTCTTACGAATATTTTCTGTTTTTTTGAGTCGTTCCTGCATATTTCACTCCTTTCTGCCTGATCGAGAGGAACTTCTTTGCATAGTATGATTACGATAGTTATTTCTGAACTCGATTATAGGTTTTGATAGATTTTAATGATTTGTTGCACATAGTTGACATAACAGCGGCAGACACGTTTGATATTATAAAAGTAAGTAAATAAACCACTTACCGCGCTTGTTCCGAATTAAGTCCATTGACTCTTAGTATGTATGGTCATCGTCATCGTCGCTTTGCTCGGACACAAGTCGTATTAAATTAAAATCTCAATGATAATATTGTTTTTTGTAGGAATCAACATCTTTCCTGAATCAGCAATATTAATAAAAGTTTGGGAAACAGCCGCAATGTACAAAGGAACTACATGCGACCAATTACCTATAACTTTCACTGATGTCAATTTCCATCGTGAAGTTATAATTAAACCTGAAGAAATTCTGCGACTAAGAGTACACGTACAGCCTGGTTCGAACTTATTTGAGGTATCTGACATAGACTAAGAATACTGTACATACAAAATGGCTATCCAATACACAGACCGCACAACACGGTATGCTTCTGCTGTAAAAATCTGGGTTATTCCCATCTGTATAGGCCATATTTAATTTGGATGCTCATTTTTGTACTATGTGGTAGTTGAAGATGATGGAAGTATGTGCTACGTTCCAAGGTTTACCCGATTAAATAGTTTTTATAATTTTAGGTAACACACGATGATAATCTCATAACATCAGGTGCAATTGAATTTGAATTCGAGGATAAAGATAATTATAAAGCAATTTCTTTTGATGCTAGTATCACTAATAACTTAAGCACTACAGATGTTTACAAATTACTTCATATGAGAGGATATGACTTCGAGTAAGTAGTGGTTGTAATTAAATTAAATAATACCTATTTAAATAATAAATGGAGGACTAATAATTGAACTCATCTTAATTACAGGGGTAATTTCCAATGTCTACAATCTACAAATATAGAACGAGATTTGGCTCTTTTGAAATGGAAGAATGATTGGAACTTTTTCCTGGATGGTCTATTTCAGTTTAATGCACTCTCGAGAGACGTGGATGGAGTGTCTATTGTAAAACTAATTAATAAACTATTGATTAATCCAATAGAACATACAAAACTTAACCAACTGGAAAAAAATCAAGTATTGTATGGTGCAAAAATTTTTAAAGAGCATGATATTTGCAAGTAAGATATATATTTCGGCGTTTAAGTAAATTTTAAATTTATCTGTTGTAATGGAAGATTTTTAGTTATGCATTTTAAATGTTTTCAGGTGTGGTGGTGTTGTTTTAAAATCAATAATTTTTAGGAACGAACGTGTATTGAAAGATACAGTTGAAATATTGCAGACGCGTGGTGGAACTGATTTATACAGAAATAATGAAAACGTAACTAGTGAAGAAAATATCTCTTCATTTGCCAATGTTAAGCTTGAAAATAATGGAAACGAATACGTTTGGACTGAGATTGCTTCTAAAAAAGACGCAATTCAGGTAAATATACTTTCGAATAAAAATATAATATCACTAGCGGCCCGCCCCGGCTTCGCACGGGTATTAAACAAAAATTTCAGAAATTATACACTTTAAAACGATGGGTTTCACAGTTTTCATACGGATCTTTACTTTTTTTAACAGCATTGGGGTTTTTGACATTGACTCGACATTCCAAAACTGACACTGGCCGTAGAGAAAAAGCAAGCACCGTGCGCTATACAACCTCTTTTTCTATTCTGACGCGCCATAATAGAAAAAGAGGTTGAATATACAGCCCACGGTTCAATTATTGAATTTTTCATGCGGATCCCTAACTTTTTTGAAAATATTATATAGCCTATGTTCATCACGGAAAATTAAGGATTCTAATGGTGAAAGAATTTTTCAACTCAGTCCAGTAGTTTCGGAGCCTATTCAATTCAAACAAACAAACAAACATACAAACAAACAAACAATCAAATCTTTCCTCTTTATAATATTAGTATAGATATAGATTATGCATCGTTAAGGGTGTGATTATAAACATACTGTGCCTCTGTTCTTTATTGTATGATTTATGATACTATTTTAAGATAAATTATGCACAGACTAATATTGTTCAAAGAAGTGCTTTACGTTCGAGTACCACTGGTTCTCAACCGTACCTTAAGATTTTAACACTTACTTGCAACGTGAGTAAATTACGATAATCCTGAGTGCGAGAGGCGAGATTTTATCACACCCAATACGAAGACAATTTGCACTTAAATTGATAAAGATAGGAAGGATAAAGTAAGTAACTACCATTTTTTCGCTTTCTAATTCTGACGACCTCTGTGGCGCGGTGGGCGAAGGTCCGCCTGTGATGAAGGAGGTTGCGGGTTCGATTTCCGTCTCCGGACAAATATTTGTTCAGGGCGTTCTGGTCGTTCTGGTCGTTTTCTATGTATACTAAAAATATATATATATATATATATATATTTAATAATATCGTATTATGTATATCATTAATCTAATACCCTTAACACAAGCTCTGCTTAGCTTAGATGATACTGTGTGTATTGTCCGACATTATTTATTTATTTAATTAGAGATAGTTCGAATTTTGGAAATTTTTATAAGTACAGAACTCTGCTTATTTTCTTAACATCATTTTGATGTTCCAAATTAATTCACATCAAATCTTAGGAATCATGGATTATTTTTCCCGAAGGAAAAAATAATTTTGAATTTATAGCCATATCTAAACATTAATGAAAATGTTGAACAATGAAACTTAGTCTTGTACTAAGAGATCTCATAATTTTTATTTTTTTATTTCGGTAAAACTTTTTTGACAAAAACGGCTCGAGTCACTTGTTTTTGTTGACGACATGACATTTCGTCGAACATTTTAAGAACATGAAGTGTGAGGATTGTTATAAATAAACTCGTAACTTAAATAGATTAAAAGTGTCGTTAAATAATATTGATGTTTTAGGTTGCATATGCTGGTATTTCATTGGAAAAGCACAGTAGTAACAAAATCAACAAGTTTGGAACGGATTTTAGTGGCATTACATCAAGGTACATACACATACATTATACTGTTAAGTTCTACGATTGTTTTCATAACTTGTGCTATATTGTATGATTCCTAATCGTATCGGATGTTTTTACCGTTTTTAGAGGTGAAAAAGTTATGGGTATTGTCCCAGATAGCAATGTAACGAGTTTGCTTGATCAATATTCTGAACTTCAGTGGCCTGTGCCTAATTTCTGGACAATGGAAGAAGCTGCCACCGTACCGCTACCTTACATCCAGGCTTATTATTGTATTGTAAGTTTTTTAAAAATATTCCATCACCATTAAATTTTATTTTATTATTAAATGTGTGTAAAGCTACAATGTAAATAAACAAAAATAAAAAACATAGTTTAAATGTGTAAAGTAATATATATAGCAGAAATGTAAGGAAAACCGAGAGTTAAAGTAGACCCAAAAATCAATTATTGTTTTGTTCACCCTTACAACGTTACAACCCTAGATTTCTCCTCTTGATACCCAATTCTTTAATTTTTCCAGACTTTTAGAAAAAGCTTAAATAAAAGAGACACCGTGCTTATTAGCAACGGTGACACTGGACTTGGACAAGCTCTTATATCAATCTGTTTGAGCTATGACTGCACAATATTTACCACCGTCAAAAATATCCAAAAGAAAAACCTGTTGTTGCGAATATTCCCCCAATTAAAAGGTATTTTTTGTCTAATGATAACTTGTCAATCATTCTGCAATGGCCCTTCATAGCATTTCAATGTTTTTATTAAATTATAGCTCAAGTTATTCTTACATCAGAGTTACTTTTTTTCTAGAAAATCATATAGGACATTCAAACAAGGATTCATTTGTTGAGATGGTTCGAAGTGAAACGAATGGAAATGGATGTGATTTTGTGATAAGTGATAGCAAAGCATCATTACGCCAGGTATGTATCTTCTATATATATACTTTTTTTTTTTTTGGGTTGGCAACCCTACTAGCAACAGCTGATCGCAAATGTTTCCTACGAATTTAATATAAAATAATTGTTTTTACGTAGATTTAGAGAGCCCTTTCCGATTTCATCGCATATTCCCATCATAAAACAACTGTTGAAATATATAATAGCTTTATAAGTTGTGTTATTTGTGCGTTTTTGGCCATCGGTAAACCGTTGTTTTCGGTTAGAAGTTTTGCTGGCTTGTGTTTTGAGGTGTTTTGTGCTTACTAGTGCCATAATCTCGTGTGAAGGAATACTATTTCCAACAAAGTTAACATCTATAAAGTCACGTAAGTCCATACAAACCTTTTCAAGACATAACCTAGACATTGAACATTCTGCCTTCAGTACCTTGTTTATTTGTGTATTTACAAGACCCACTCACTCATCCATAATGTTGACTCGTAAAGCCGACAAGATGAACCAGGTTTTACTGGAATTAAAGTCCGCTAAGAGGCAGATTGGTCAATTAGAAGCAGAATTAGTTGAGAATGAAAATATTCTCTTAGAAGCTTTAGATAGTAATAAAAAGATTAAAAAAGAAATGTCTGCTTTGCATTCTCAGTATGCTTCTATTACTGAAGAACGGGACAGGCTTCAGTTGTTAGTAGATAGGCTCGATCAAACTTGTGGCATTGAGTTTGAGTCCGTCCTGCAAAGAACTTCAGTGCTGGAGAAACAACTGTGTGACGCCCACCAACACATCACCCAGCTGGAGAAAGCGGCCGACAGCTCTGCCACCGCGAAAACACAAAGTTTATTTGATGAGTTGATATCCGCTGAATCAAACTCGGGCCAAGTTTCTGTTGCAGGCTGCAACTTACACACTATGCAAATGATTGACTTAACTAAAGATGACTCAGTGTGTAATGTGAATGCCAGCAGCAAAAACTACAAACGCAATATAAGCAAAACCAAGTTAAAAAAATATGTTAAAATAAATAAGTTTGTAAAAAAAACTGAAAAACTCCTTAAAAACCAAAAAAATGCAGTATCTAAACTCAAATGTAAGAGAAAAGTTCTCAATAAATTAGAGCTTTGTACATTAAAACTAAATTATAATCAGACCCAATATGAGGCTGAAATGCTGGACCTGAGATGTAAACTTGGCCAGGCTGAGCACTCCCTAGAACACTACATAAGTCTTTATGAACGCACTACTGAACAGACAAGGGAACTCAATCTGGCCATGGATGCACTGCTCAGGAGCCAGGTGAGTCTGGAGGGCAGGGTTCTGGAGGGCTGCGGCTGCTGTAACCCAGGCCCAGTCTGTGACCACTCAGGTCCGGACAGCACTGTGTCAGCCGTATCCCATCTGGATCTCAGCACTTTATACTCAGGTATCCAAACCATCATGTTCTGCGATGAAATTGGAAAAAATATGGGTCAGTTCTTAAATATGAGTATGGAACATCCTCTAGTAAATAATTGTTTTCCAAATTCTAACTTGCATTATATTATGCAAAATATTGATAATTACACCTTTAAAAGTAAATCTAATCTGATAATTTGCATTGGAAATAGGGGTAATGTGAACAAATCTGACCTAATCAGGTATATGGACAAACTGTGTTCTTTAAACTTAAAAGAAATTGTGATGTTCACATTCCCTTACAGCGACAGCTTGCCACAATCAGAAAACAACCTTAGATATAAGCTAAATATGATGTTGCACACTATTTCAAGCAACAATAATAATGTACATGTGATTGACACTAACAATATTGTTAGTAAAAAATATTATTTGACTCAAGGTAATTATTACCTATCCAATTATTATAAAAGACAGATAGCAATTTCGCTATCATATTATTTTAAAACAACAGCCAAAAACTTGGCTATAAAAAATGCTTCTTTTGAGCATTCTTTTAATTTGACAAACAATACCTTGGAAGTTATTCCAAGTCATTTAAATTAGAAATAACGACAATAGAGGAAGTCTCTAGCCCTATAAAGTCAAATATTATTAATCACAAGAAAAAAAAAGAAAAACAAAATTGTAAAATTAATGCAAAGATTACCAACTTGGTACACCAAAATATTCAAGGTTTGAGGAGGTTGAAGTAAATTATTAGAATTAGAATTATACATGAACTCATTTGATATTGACATCATCTGCTTAACAGAACACTGGCTAAAAAGCTATGAGATCATGTTTAACTTTAGCAACCATCAGGTTGGTAGTTCCTTTTGCAGATCACATGCTATTCGTGGAGGCTCTTTAATATTACTAAATAAACTTATAAAATTTAAAGAACGTAAAGATATAGTTTGTTTATCGGTCGAAAGCCACATTGAAGTAGCATGTGTTGAGTTGGAGCAAACTATTGTAGTAAGCGTATACACCCCACCATCAGCGTCTTTTGAAATATTTGAAAAAATTATGGATGAAATCTTATTTAAAATATCTAAATCAAACAAAAATCTCATAGTATGTGGAGACTTTAATATTAATCTTTTAGAAGTGTACTCCTTAAGTAGTAGATTAATTAACTTATTTAACTCTTATAATCTAAAGCCACTATTTTTGGAACCCACTAGAATAACTGAAACCTCAGCAAAATGTATAGATAATATGTTTGTTTGCTTAAATGATAAAATTGTGAGTAAAAATATAATAAGCAATTTAAAATCAGACCACTTAGGTCAAATAATCAAATTAGAAATTAAAGTTAAGAATAATAATTGTAAAAAGAAAATAAAATACATACCTGTGACTACAAGTCGATTTGAATGGTTGAAATTGGATTGGAATTCCAAACCACCATCTTATTACTCATACAAAAACCCAAATGAGTTTTATAGCAGTTTTTTTAATAAATTCACCAATGCATTCAATACAATATTCACGCCCAAGTCGATTGTGGTCTCAGAAAAACTTAACTTTAGTGAGTGGGCAACAGTAGGTATACATAAGAGTAGGCAAAAGTTGTATGAACTATATAGTGAAAAACAATGCAATTTTAGTCAAGAGTTCAAAGAAAAAGTAAAAAATTATTCAAGAATTTTCAGAAAAGTTTGTCAAATGGCAAAATCAAATTATATAAGCTCGAAAATAAGAAATAGTGAAAATGTAATAAAATCGACATGGAAAATAATAAATAGTGAGACTGGAAAGGTCAGTACTTCTTACGTTAATGATTATAATTTAAAGATTAATGACTGCTCAGTCAAAAATGACGTTGACATAGCCCAAGCATTTGAAAACTTTTTTACTGACATTCCAATTTCTACTACTAAGTGCTTAAACTCATCTCAAGTTATCGCTGAGTCATTGCTTATAGAAAATGTACCAAAATGCAATAATAAATTTAATTTCAATCCTGTCAATGAAACTGATATTAAAAAAGCTTTTAATCTATTAAATGTAAAAAAAACTGCAGACCTCTGGGGCATTTCCGTTAGACTTATTAAACCATTGATTGATACACTTGCACCAGATCTAGCTTTTATATTCAATGAATCCATTGACTGCGGCATATTTCCTGATCTAATGAAGCATAGTAAAATAATTCCATTGTTTAAATCGGGTAGTAGGTCTGACCCCACCAACTTTAGACCAATATCAGTATTGCCAACATTCAGCAAAGTTTTTGAAAAACTTATTTTACATCAATTGCTTAGGCATTTCGATGGCAATGACCTGCTTCATTGTAAGCAATTCGGGTTTACTCGCGGCAGGTCAACTACTGATGCTGGTGTAGAGTTGGTATCACATATTTTTGATGCTTGGGAGAAGTCGCAAGATGCTTTAGGCGTTTTTTGCGACTTGTCAAAAGCATTTGATTGTGTACACCATGAAACATTAATCAGGAAACTGCATCATTATGGAGTAAAAGACAGCTCTTTGGATCTTCTTACTTCATACTTGTGTGACAGGATACAAAGAGTTGACATTAATGGGGAACGGTCTTCGGGGTCTGTAGTAACAATGGGTGTACCGCAGGGGTCTATCCTCGGTCCTTTCCTATTTCTAGTTTATATTAACGACCTCCCTCATCTCGTTAAGAATAATCACGAGATTGTATTGTTTGCTGACGATACTTCACTAATTTTTAAAATGAAACGTCAAAACACAAATTTCGACGATGTGAATAATGCAATCTCAAAACTAGTCAATTGGTTTAGTGTCAATAATCTCCTGCTTAACGAAACCAAAACGAAATGTATTAGATTTACTCTACCTAATGTAAAACAAGTTAAAGCCGATGTAAAGGTAAAAGAGGAATCGTTAGAAATAGTAGAAAGTACTGTATTCTTAGGAATAACCTTAGATAGTAAACTTCAATGGGGCTCACACATAGATAAGCTATCGAAGAGACTTAGTTCTGCAGCGTATGCAGTCAAAAAAATCCGTCATCTTACAGACGTTGATACTTCTACTCGTAGACTAGTCTATTTCAGCTACTTCCATAGTATTATGTCTTATGGCATACTGCTGTGGGGGAACGCTGCAGATATTAACACCATATTTGTGCTGCAGAAGAGGGCTGTTCGTGCAATCTATAATATGGGTCCCAGAGAATCCTTGCGTGAAAAATTTAAAGAAATAAACATAATGACAGTAACATGTCAATATATTTATGAAAATTTGATGTATACACATAAAAATATCAATAAGTTCATTAAAAATAGCGATTTACATAATTTAAATACTAGAAATAAGAACAAACTGGCTGTGCCCACTACTAGACTACATAAGATTAATGTATCTTTTAAAGGGCAATGTATACGCTTCTACAACAAAACTCCAAGTGAGTTGCAAAAATTATCTATAAATAAATTCAAACGGATTGTCAAAAATATTCTTTGCAAAAAGGCTTACTATAAAATATCAGATTATCTAGAAGACAAAAAAGTTTGGGAAGAGTTATGCTCCAACTCTAAAACTAACAATCTAACAAGGTAAAGGTTTCTTGTTCGCTTCTTTACTTTACCTTAAAAAGATTGAAGTGAACAATTAATCAAAGTGATCACTTTATTTCCCATTTTTATTTCTTATTTAACTTGTATTTTGTGACGTGTCCAAGAGTCCTGTAAGGTCTAAAGGAAATAAAGCACTTTGATTTTGATTTTGATTTTGATTTATATCTTTAAATAAATTCATATAGATTTATTTTCCCACTTCAATAAACATTGAAATTATTTTTTTTTAACAGGCGGCTATGGGATGTGTAGGACCCTATAGCACACTTTTGAACATTTGCGAAGTTGGCATGAAGATGAACGAAAGCTTCGGCATGGCATGTCTTACTTATAGTAGAAACTATATGGCCGTCTGTTTTTCAAATATATTTTTGGAAGAAAACTACAAAGAAAGAAAGGTAAGACCGCATACTAGATAAATAAATGTTAAAATCAAAATGCTATAGACCCTGGATAGCTTGACATGACAATTAACCGCAATCTTTATTCATTTGCTATTTATAGATCTCTGGCATATTCTGAATGAAATTACTGAAAGAGGCGGTTTTTTCTGATTCTCGTGCGGTAGTGGTTCTCGGTATTTTACCTCAATTTGCATTAAACGTCTTCTTGTTGGTTTCGGTACTTTATAGGCTTTAGTTTTTCATCGGTGGAAGTTTGAAAGTGGCGCCAGTGACGGAAAAGATGAGGAGTGACCGGTTAGCATGGTATTTGAATGTGGATGGAAGACTGAGGAAAAGAAAGACGACATGAGTAAGAAAGGAAAGAAAAAATACATGTTGTGCCGACTCCACCTAGCATGGGAAAAGGACAGGAAGAAGAACAAGTAGACTTTCTTGTAATACATACGTAGTTTTTATTACCATTTTGTTGTTTCTTACTTCAGATATTGCAGTCACTGCTTGCTGAAGGCATCGCGACAGGTGTCGTACGACCTCTGACGCGTGAGGTTTATTCTCCGACAAATATATCTCGAGCAGTCCAATTACTGTCAAATGATAACCATTTTGGCAGAATATTGATAAATATACAAGAAGCAAAGTCTTTAAAAAGTAGCTACAAAATATCACCCAGGTAAATGTTTCTTCATGACCGAGAGGTCTGCCATCCTAAATTATTTTCAAAAACTAAAGTTCGTGACACATTTAATTGTAATTTTGTTATCTACGTATTTGTCTTTCAGATTATAGAAATACGTTTCTGTTCATATTTAATGTAAGATTGAGTTTAACACCCTTATATTAATTAACATTGTTTCAGAATACTACTAAATCCGAGCAATATATACATAGTGGTATGCGATGGGAGCGAGCTAAGCGTGGAGTTGGTTGAGCATCTGATCAGGCGCGGCGCGCGGCGGCTTCTGTTGCACGCGGCGCCGAGACTCATGGATGGATACCTAGAACTCAAATATGCGTTAGTTCAAAATTTATCATTCTTCAATCGGGCTTCTCAAGCCTAGCGTTGACATATAATGCTAATCCAATACAATCAACGCATGTAGATTATATACACTTCGATTATAAGTAACATACATTTGATTGTTTTTGGAACCACTTGTCAATTATTTTTAGCAATAAATAAATTTCATATCATTTCATCATTACTTTCAAAAGTACACCGCTTTGTAACACGCAATTCAAAATATTTTATATTCTTCACAAGGACATCACCTTCTTTTGAGTTTAAAGAAATGAAGCGTTGATGCTCGTCGGTGAATAAATAAATAAATTTATAAGTAGTTTTGAACGAAATCCTTTCACAGGTTGTGGAAAAAGAATAATGTGGACATACAGTTTTACAGTAAAGATCTGAATAACAAATCACATGTTGAAAGCTTCATCAGAGTTGGAACGAAGCTAGGCAGCGTCGATGGTATATTTATATGTCAAAACGAAGTAATAGACAACAATCATGAAAAAAAATTCGCTTCCATCGTCGCTTCCTTAGATTCAGCATCAAGGAAGATAAGCAATCTTTGGTAAATATTTAATGATATAGATATAGATTTTTATTACAGGTATGGACATAAAGACTATATTTTGAGAAAATTTGTTCACTAGCCGTGAACACTTTTCTATAAAAAAATTCATGCGAAAATCTGCTTTATTATTAAATGAGAATTTACTATTAGACATAATATACGTGGACTGAATATGTATAATAAATCTATATTTTAACATTTTTGCAGTTATTTTGCCGTGATTACTCTCACAGAACGAAAAATTATAAATAATACTGAATTTTCAAACATTGAAAATTGTTGTTTCGAGAGAAATAAACTTGGTTTACCGGCACTTGCTCTGCGTCACGCAATGAATGGAAAGGTATAAATATATTTATTACTAGCGGTCCGCCCCGGCTTCGCACGGGTATTAAACAAAAATTTCAGAAATTATACACACTAACACGATGAGTTTCACAGTTTTCATACGGATCCCTTACTTTTTTTAACAGCATTGGGATTTCTGACATTGACTCAACACTCCATAACTGACACTGGCCGTAGAGAAAAAGCAAGCACCGTGCGTATATATTCAACCTCCTTTTCTATTCTGACGCGCCATAATAGAAAAAGAGGTTGAATATACAGCGCACGGTTCAATTATTGAATTTTTCATGCGGATCCCTAACTTTTTTGAAATCTTATATAGCCTATGTTCATCACGGAAAATTCAGGATTCTAATGGTGAAAGAATTTTTTAAATCGGTCCAGTAGTTTCGGAGCCTATTCAATTCAAACAAATAAATATACAAACAAACAAACAATCAAATCTTTCCTCTTTATAATATTAGTATAGATATAGATAACTCATAAGAGTTGCTAAATAAAATTCTATTAACATATGTTTAATACAAGGAGGAAAAACAAATATCACTTATCTAGGGAGTAAGATAACTTCATTAGTTTTCCTCTAATAATTGTCGTTCCATTACATTTTATTTTCATTATATTTCAGAAAATTTCACGAGTTTCCTTGTCAAGACTCTTTAATGCCCTTGAGTCAAGTCTGAAAAAGAAAATATTCAGCGTGCTATTAGCAGATGAGCTCGAAGAACCTGAAACAAAACGAAATCTTGTAACCTCAGGCTTTGGAGCTTTCTTCCATCCAGATGATATTGATGAGTTTGCCGACTATGAACCCATCATTCTTATGAACACACAATTAAGCAATGAAAATGAGGTTTGATAATGATTTTTTTAAGAGTCTTCTCTAGAATTGCATCAGCATTTAATAACAAGAGATATTATTATAAATATAATTATACATAGTCACAGCATTTTCTTATCAACACATTGTATTAATTTATAGACCCCGCTGTACATGGACCCAGATGAAGAGCACCTGATGATAGTGCCAGGCTTCGACGGGTTGTACCAAAACATGAGCGCAGTGTCGGAGCGCCTCAAGATACGCGCCGCGACGCTGCAGCTAGAGCTCGACTTTGACAAGAGCATTGACCAGATTGCTTCCAGGCTTGTAGAAGTATAATATCAAAACTAAACGATTTTTTTGTATATATTATACTAGCGATCCACCCCGACTTTACCCGGGTATTTAACAAAACTTCAAAGTTTTTACACACTCTTACACGTTGGGTTACAGTATTGAAGTTTTCATACGGAACCCTACTTATTTAAATAATCTAAAGCCTATGTTTATCATTTCGATGTTCATTCAAAGAATTTTCCAAATAGGCCCAGTAGTTTCGAAATCTATTCAATTCAAACAATCAAATCTTTTCTCTTATAATATTAGTATAGATAACATAGTTTTTACCATTTTCAGCTTGTCAAAACTAGATTTCACTTGAAGTCAAAATTCTATCTTATTGGGTATTCTTTTGGAGTAAACGTTGCTCTGAAAATTGCAGATCTGCTGGAAAAAGAAGGTATATAAAATACTTAAATTTTTATAAATATTAAAGGATTGTGTTACTGTAGAATGAATCTTACCAAACCAAATGTAACCAAACTTTAGATTAGTACCTATGACTAGTCGCCATTTTTAAATAAAAACAAAATGGCGATGGGGCACTAAGTCAGGCTTCGAACAAAATTTTTCCAACCCCTTTGCTCATTCCAAGTAATAGTTCAAGTTCTATAAGAGGGCAACTTCCTGATTTGTATTTGAACTTGCGATTACCAATCTACCTGCCAATTTCCAAGGTTATGGAAATTGTTTGGGGGATGCCATATAATTATTATTATATGATTAATATTTATTATTTAAGGGTTTTTGTCGTTCCATAAATCTAGTTCATATTTCCTTGTCTTGCTTAGCTTGGGGTCATTTAAATGGTGTGAACTATTTAATGTCGTTTTTATATTTATTTTATTATTTATTACATTGCAGGTAGAAGAGGAATAGTATTTTGCTTAGATAGCAGTCCCGATGCACTTAGGACGCAGCTAAACGCCTTTCTGGGAGACTTGACAGAAGCACAACTGCAAAATTCTCTGATAGAACACATCTTTAATTTGTTAACTAGGCAAACATCACTTGAACTGAAGAAGTCTTTGGAAGCTATAGAAAACTGGTCCGAGAAGGTGGATTTGTTTATCAGAATTGCAAAGAAGTCAGCCTCCTACACGCATGAATTCCTAAGATCTTACGTAAATGCGTCATATAGAAGGCTTGTACTGGCCAAAGAGTACCAGCCTGATTTCAAATTGAATTCAGAAATTGTCTTGATAAAAGGCGTCCCTCATCCAAAATGTATTATACAATCTGAAGACTATGGTTTGTCAAAGTTCACAAACAAAACTGTGAAGGTGTTTGACATACAGTCGGATCACGTGAATGCGCCTCAAGACTGCAGAGTGTCAAATATCGTAAACAATATGCTTGATCCTGAGGTTTTAGAAGTATATAAGAACAAAAATTTGTGTCAATACTACATAGCATCATCTATTAAGAAATTAGTCTGTTAGTAATTTAATAAAGTACGGCCATCTTAGCAAAATTGTTTTTATTTAGAAATCACTGAAGTTATATATAATAACAAAAATATTTACGAATTTGTTAATAACAAACAATTAACACATTCGTAAATATATCACGCATTCTAAGCATTTCGAACTACGGTTTTAGGAAAGGGAACTTCGATTTCCGCATTTGGACTCAATTATGGCCCATTATCCTTGAGTGTGTGCTAGCATAGCCAGCCTAACCCCGTCCAGAAGCGTAGAATCTTCCTGGTGGTCTTCGCAGGTTTCGTGGCTTTGCGGTAACACTCTCGCATTCTAGATCTATGTTAGCAGCTGCCTCGTTGTCACTGTGGCACCCTCTGCAGAGAGGGCTGTCTGTCGCTCCGATGGTGAAAAAGTTTTTGTTCAGTGGGCAATGCCCTGTTAGTGTTACCACCAGAATACGTAGTTCTAGAGTGTTTAGGCTCAGGCGATGGTCTCAAGTGATGCTGATGGGAGCGCCGCTCTGATTTGTTTACACTTACACAAGTAGTAGGCGGCTCACAAGTAGAGGGGTCCATCGTTCGTTATGCATCTCTCTGATTTTTGGCCTAATACGTGGCTGTAGTAATGAAAAAGGCAAGCGAAGGAAAGGCGGTAGACCTTTGAGCTACGACATTTTTATAATAGATAGCTGGTGTTTCATGTAACTTCAATCTTAACTCTAGGTTTTCTCAGTTTCGTATCTCAATTTTCAAGAGACAAGCGAAAATGGTTATGTAGATTCAAATAGTGCTAAAAGTAATTTAACCCTAGAAAAGAACACACAGGAGGACTACTCCCCTTTCTCATGGAATGTGAGTGGTCGCGTGGGGAGCATATTGTCAACTAACTATTATAGTAAGTTAAGCATGGGCAATAGTTATATGAAAGTATAAATATCTAATTTTAGGGGTTTAAGATTAAAAATTAGTTATTAGAAAATATAATTAATAAGAAGGCACTTCGGATTACAGTCATTCCAAATCGGTCCAGTAGTTTTCGAACCTACTAAACAACAAACAAAGAATAAAATCTTTCATCCTTAAATATTTGTATATCATGAAACTTTGCTAATTATTGGAAAACTCGAAACAACTAAAATCATGGTACATACCTTAATGTTTACTTATATTGTTATTTAATTTATGTATATTTTAATGGTTCAGTTTCACCTTAAGTAGATATTTAAATTTCTAACCCACATTAACCTTTTTAGTGCGGTAAACTGAATCTAATATGCAATCACCTTATTCATAGTTAATTTCTGACATTCATGATTATTTTGAGAATGGCCGATCGTTTTTAGTGTTTTGCCATCGGTTGCAAAACCCTTATGAAATCGCTTTGGGTCTGTTTTGTGTTTTGAATCCTTAATATCTCAGAAACTACTGCAGCTATTGACTTGAAATTTGAAATAATAATACATTTTGTGCGCCCGCACATATTTATAGAAAAATAAATGAAAATAAATGAAAAATCAAAATGAAGATTTTCCATACAAATTTTGAAATCGAAATTTTAAATGGAACGTACAAAGTCAAAAGTGGTATCAAATGAAAGGTACACGTTTGTAGATTTCAAAATAGGTTTTGAAATTTTGGTAGGTTTTATACTTTTTAAAATATTTCGAAAAAGTTCAAAAAAATTACCGTTCCCCCCCCCTATCTCCGAAGATTGCAGAGCGATCGACGTGATATGTACCAAGTGTTTGTAGATATGGATCTATATTTTACAGGAAAAATATAGAGAAGTCTGTAAAAATAACAGTTTTAGAAATATGGTCAAAAAAGGGCGGGAAAAATTTCTGAAGGGCTGACTACCCCACCGAGTTGGGTATCAAATGAAAGGTATTGGCTTGTACATTCCAATACAGATTTTGAAATTTCGACAGATTTTACACTTTTTGATATATTTTGAAAAAGGTCGAAAAATTGACCGGTACCCCCCCTTATCTCCGAAGATTGCAGAGCGATCGATGTGATATGTACCAAGTGTTTGTAGATATCGATCTATATTTTACAGGAAAAATATAGAGAAGTCTGTAAAAATAATACTTTTTGAAATAAGGTCAAAAAAGGGCGGGAAATTTTTCTAAAGGGGTGACTACCCCACCGAGTTGGGTATCAAATGAAAGGTATTGGTTTGTACATTCCAATACAGTTTTTGAAATTTCGATACGTTTTATACTTTTCGAAATATTTTGAAAAAGGTCAAAAAATTTACCATTCCCCCCCCCCCCCCCCCTTATCTCCGAAGATTGCAGAGTGATTGATGTAAAATGTACTAAGCGTTTGTAGATATAGATCTATATTTTACAGGAAAAATATAGAGAAGTCTCTAAATATAATACTTTTTGAAATATGGTCAAAAAACTAATTTTCATACAATGGAGGATACTATTTCATTGAGAGTAATATCAAATCAAAGGTCAGATTTCGACAATTCAAAACAGGTTTTGAAAATCGTCTAAGTTTCATACTTAGTGAAATAGGTTGAAAACAGCCGAAAAAAAATTGTAGGTACCAACCCACTTACCTACCCACTAATCTCTGTAGTAACTGTAATAGGAGATCCACAGCGCACCAAAACCGTTGTTCTCAAAATTTTTGTGAAGAGATAGATATCCTATATGTATCCTAGATAATCCACACAGTATCATTTACCCACAATTAAGCTAAGCAAAGCTTGTGTTATTGGTATTACTACGATAGCTGTTATACTTAATAAAGTATAAGTATCACATTAGATGATTTATTTTTGTGTACTGAAAAGGACTAGAACACCCGAACAAATAATCTGAAGATCCTACAAATATTCTCTGTAAATATACTCTGCATAGTGCTTACTTAAACTGTCCTGAGGCAGGAAACGAGCCCGCACCCTGTGCCCGCGGTCCCTCATTGGTTTTCATACATGAATGATTTATAAAACTCTTTAGTTTTTTTTTCGGGTTGAGATTTTATATAAAAATGTATTGAGTTACTTTTAGTAGTTACTACAGTTAATTTCATATATGAAACACGCCACGTTTAGTCCTAAGCGTACATGTATAAGAACGAACTTTTTATAGAAATAGATGGCTGCGTCGTCGGTCTGTAGGTAAAGTTCAGTACAAAAGTGCTTATTAAATTTCCCACTTGACAGCACGGTACAGTCGCAAAAATCCCTAACACGCCAAAACTTGTATGTTACAAAGGCGACTTTGTCTCGCTTCGGATTAACATGGAAATTGAATCAGGTTGTTTGTGAAACTTACGGAATCAAAGCTTTGGACTCGCAAGTTTAACTCCGGTTTTTTTGCCACTAGCGACGTTGCGCTGATTTGCAATAATTTGGAGGCATAAATGATGTGAAATTGGATAAATGACAGCTTAATTTCATTCTAGCTAACCCGCTCAAGATATTCGTTCTACATAGTTTAAAGTAAAGTAAAGTAAAGTAAAAGTTTATTAAGTTCAGTAACATTGGAATATACCACTAAAAATACTTATATTTAAGCTTAAAATTAATACATATTTGGTTATATAGGATATGGAGTAGATATAAAAATTAGCAAAAATTTTGTTGTAGAAAGACTGACAGTGGTTTGAGTTGGGTAGCCCTACCTGCTGAACTAGTTGAGCACTGTATCTCAACAGGTAGTTTAAAAAAAGTCTGTCTGCCTACATTATCCAAGAGTCTAAAGTAGTAGTAAGGTCTAAAGAAAATAAAGCACTTTGATTTTGATTGAATGTGCTATGGGCTAGGTAAAATATCGTAAGAGTCTTGTAAATAAGCTGTTATTAAGTGAACTTAAATTATTGCCTACGTTCTTGTGTTGTCTTTTGTTTTTAACGAAATAAAATGCATTGTTTATAAGAGTCACTGAAATTTAATAGACTAAATAAAAGGAACGCTGATAGTTTAGAATTTCGATTAGGCATAATTACCCGGTTATACCTTAAAAACTATTTGGTCAAGTCTGAAAAAATTATAACGCACTACTTCAAACTATAAAACGTTTAACATTCACAAAATTGAACAAAAAGCTACGTCTGCATAGTTTTTTTAGGGTTTTGCCATCGGTTGCAAAACCCTTATGAAATCGCTTTGGGTCTGTTTTGTGTTTTGAATCCTTAATATCTCAGAAACTACTGCAGCTATTGACTTGAAATTTGAAATAATAATACATTTTGTGCGCCCGCACATATTTATAGAAAAATAAATGAAAATAAATGAAAAATCAAAATGAAGATTTTCCATACAAATTTTGAAATCGAAATTTTAAATGGAACGTACAAAGTCAAAAGTGGTATCAAATGAAAGGTACTCGTTTGTAGACTTCAAAATAGTTTTTGAAATTTCGGTAGATTTCATACTTTTTAAAATATTTTGAAAATGGTTAAAAAAATGACCGTTCCCCCCCCCCCCTATCTCCGAAGATTGCAGAGCGATCGACGTGATATGTACCAAGTGTTTGTAGGTATTGATCTATATTTTATAGGAAAAATATAAAGAAGTCTGTAAAAATAACACTTTTTGAAATATGGTCAAAAAAGGGCGGGCAAAATTTCTAAAGGGGTGACTACCCCCCCGTGTTGGGTATCAAATGAAAGGTATTGGTTTGTACATTCCAATGCAGTTTTTGAAATTTCGATAGATTTTATACTTTTTGATATATTTTGAAATAGGTCGAAAAATTGACCGGTACCCCCCCCTCTATCTCCGAAGATTGCAGAACGATCGATTTGATATGTACCAAGTTTTTGTAGGTATTGATCTATATTTTACAGGAAAAATATAGAGAAATCTGTAAAAATAATACTTTTTGAAATATGGTCAAAAAAGGGCGGGAAAAATTTCTAAAGGGGTGACTACCCCACCGAGTTGGGTATCAAATGAAAGGTATCAGTTTGTACATTTTAATGCAGTTTTTGAAATTTCGATAGGTTTTATACTTTTCGAAATATTTTGAAAAAGGTCGAAAATTTGACCGTTCCCCCCCCTCTATCTCCGAAGATAGCAGAGTGATCTATATAAAATGTACTAAGCGTTTGTAGATATAGGTCTATATTTTACAGGAAAAATATAGAGAAGTCTGTAAAAACAATACTTTTCGAAATATGGTCAAAAAACGAATTTTCATACAATGGGGGCTATTTCATTGAGAGCAATATCAAATCAAAGGTATGGATTTCGACAATTCAAAACAGGTTTTAAAAATCGTCTAAGTTTCATACTTAGTGAAATACGTAGAAAAAAGTCGAAAAAATAATTGTAGGTACCAACCCACTTACCTACCCACTAATCTCTGTAGTAACTGTAATAGTAGGGTTCCACAGCGCCACGAAACCGTTGTTCTCAAAATTTTAAAGTCCATACCCAATGTATTCCACTGAGTTCGAAGAATATTTAGATAATAAGATTATTGAATTCATGAATTCCACCGTGCTCCAAAAAAATATGAGAAGAGTAATGTATCCTGGATAATCCACACAACATCATTTAGCGACAAGCTAAGCAAGCTTGTGTAATTCGTACTACTACGATATCTGTTATACTTAAGAAAGTATATATAAGTATCACATTAGATGATTTATTTTTGTGTACGTAGAAAAGGACTAGAACACTCGAACAAATAATCTGCAGATCTTACAAATATTAGTCCCGAGGCGGGAATCAAACCGCAACCTCCTGCGTTGTAAGCCCACCGCGCTAACAGGTCGTCAATATACGTACCTACCTAAACGACAAAAGTTCAAAACCCTCGGCGCGCGAGTTACACTCGCACTTGTCGTACTTGTTTTTAATGCGCATTTAAAACTTCAACAAAGCATAGTTGCACACCTGTAATAATACACACAATGTGGAAAATAAAAGAGAGACAAATAAAATCACACCACATCACAAAAGTTATATTTGAATGTGAAATTTGAATGTTCGTACATTTTCACGGCAAAACTCAGTAGCAATGTCCGATCCGCCAGTGAGCTAGATTATGCACAGATGTAGTTTTAGACCTGGCTGTACTAGATATTGACTTTTTTAATCCCCGAATGAGATCTACGGGGCTCGCGTGAGCATAAGCTACCATAGATTAGATACGTTTCCATTTGTCCATCTTTAAAAAGGTAGGTAGGTAGGTAATTTGTTAAGCAATGCCCACTTTATTTAGTGAGTTCTTTCCAATTTATTTAAAACACAAATTGTTTTCCTCGACCTAACAAACAACCTTAAGAAACAACCCCCAAAGTTTTTACACGACCAAGGGTTGATGAATAAACCTTTTTCAATTTAAGCTTCAGAACATTTTGGCTGGAAGAAAGAAGCCATCCAGCTAGAGATTAGAAAAATTTACGTGATTTTTAGATCTGATAGCGAAGTTGGAAGTGGATAGAAGTTCGGTCTCTATCTCCACTTGACAAGGGTGGCTTTATCTGCGAAACAGTATAGAAATATTTTAAACTTCTTTGAGATTGTACTTTTATAGTACTTTCGTCTGATTTAGTGGGTATAAACATTCTTGCTTCCGGTCTTTAGTTCTATCACAATGGTGCAGCAGAATAATGAAACGTGGAAGAATCACTCTCACCACCAACAATGAATTTCATTAATTACATCACGCTTGTGCATTCATTTTCTTTCTCATTTAAATTTATCTTCGTGCTCACACGAAAAACTCTCTGCACCAATCCGAAGCTTATCTCGACGGGATAAAATCGAGCGGGTTGAACATTGAGACATAAAAGACAATTTTATTTTTAATTACTGGTATCGAGGAATCGAATGGCACCACAGACAATGAGGTGTAATTACGATTTTCTCTCTTTGCCACGTTTTTATTTTTACAGTTCCGTTTTATAAAGGAATCGTTTTGTTAGTTTCCTCTTTGTTGTGCACCATTGGGGACTTGGAATGGCTGGACTTGAAGTTTCTTTGTGCTTCTCAACTGGAAAAGTGCTGGCCGTCAGCAAACAAGAAATCTTTATGTTTATCTCGCAAAATATGCCAAGCGACTTAAAAACTTAGCGAACGAAAAAGTTTGAGGTTGAAACGATCTGAATTTCTGAAAATAATATTGAAAATTTGTGTTGCTTACCATCACAAGTTTTGATAATGCATCTTCAAGCGGTAAATTACAGTAACACCGAACAAAGACGAAGAAAATTTAATAAAAAACGCTTACAAATTTCAATTCGCCTACGAAATATGGGACGCTCTTGGGCAATAATTTTAACATGAGCGTCTAGAACTTGGCCATAAATTAAAGAGAGCGTACTTACATTAACAAAAGCTTTAAGGCGTTCTGAAAAATATTTACAACGATGTTGTATGAAATTTTCGTATACCAGATAAATTTCGGTTGCTTCGGAGAAATTCGCAAAATTTGTGTAATCGCTTAGTAGGTATTTTTCATCGTAGAGTGGAATCAATTTGGCTGATGTGGCAGGTACATCCTCAAAAGTTATTATAATGGTCATACGCATGAGATGCGTAAAACCTGTAGAGATAAATTTGGTTTCGTTGTAAGGATACCGGAACACGCAATGGCGATGATGCGCCATATTCCGTGAAATTCATTGCTTTTATGGGTGCTCTGGCTGAGGCGATAATTTTGTTTTCCCTTCGATTTTAATAAGGCTGGTTTTCTAAAGGTTTTTTAAATAAGTACATACAAAGGCAAAACTCCTTACAAGTTCTGCAGGTAGAATAAGCAGTTTTGTATTAACATGCTAAGGTATGTATATACATACAGTAGATTTCCTTACAAAGCTAGGTACTAGTTGGTCTGTGTCGATTTGTGTTAGTTCTAATGTCAGTACAAGTAACTTAGAGTAAGTGAGCAGAGTTTATCTGATCCTTAAGTTAGTTCTTCGACTGCCACTTGAATTTACTTAAGGCTTAGTTATTGACCTTAGAACTGAAACTGCTTTGAAGAGCTTAGTGATGCTTGCCATTTTAATTTCGTTTTAATTGACGACATAAATAATAATTATTTTTATATTTTGTGATGTAAAAACTAATAGTCAAAAGAAACTACTAACTCATAATGAGTAATAAAATTAACAAAATGGTGTTATTTGGAAAAAGTTAGGTAGGTCAATAGTTCCTTTTTTTAAACAAACACTCACATACTCGGTTCGGGAATAATAATAAATAATACTGGACAATCCACACAGCATCATCTAGCCCCAAGCTAAGCAGAGCTTGTGTTATGGATACTACATAGCTGATGCAATGTATACCTACCTAATACATTATACAACATTAATATATTGTCACAGGAGGTTCCGGGCTCGTTTCCTGCCTCAGGACAATTTAAAGTAGTCATTATGCAGTGCGCTTAAAATTATCATAGGTAAATGAAGGAAAAATTATGGTACCTACCATTCTCAAAATAATCACGAATGCCAAAAAAAACTATCTATTAAATCATAGATAGATTTTTTTCTATGCTAATATTATAAAGAGGAAAGTTTGATTGTTTGTTGAATAAGCTCGGGAACTACTGAACTGATTTAAGAAATTCTTTCATCTAAATTTCCCCTGATGAACGTAAAGTTATAAAATATTTTCAAATAAGTTGGGGACGCGCATGAAAAATTCGACCGCTAGTCGTACTACACAAAGAAAACGACCAAAAGACTCGAAACGAATATCCGCAGATCGTACAAACATTTGTCCCGAGGCAGAAATCGAACCATCAAACTCCTGCGTTCAAGGCGGATTGAAACAATTAAGCTAACTGCAGACTGTTGCGAACAAACGATAAAACGATTCCATTGAAACAGTGAGCTTTAATGATTTGGAATAAAGTTTTAGAAAACTCTTATTAATTAATCCAGAAACAACACGAGCGATGAGACCGACACAAACGTAGTAGGAGATAATACATTCCATTGGCTCACGTAACCAAGTCCGAAACCCTTCGAGTGCCAACATGAACATGTCTCAGTGTGGCACAGTGCGGTCGGTGCCGGCTGTAACTCATAGCGGGAGGCTCAGACCAGATCATCGGTGATCCAGCCGCCGCCGGTTGGCTTTCACATTACAAATGTTTTGTTGAACTCTTTACTTTTTGAGAATTTATTTTTTTCTTTGATTTTTCCAGCTATAGGTACTATATTATAATGCGGGTGAGAAATTTAATTTCGTATGAGTAAGAGAGTATTACATTCGTATACTATAAAATGCATGTGAGGTAGTAATTCTTGTCATGGAATGTAATACTCTCTTACTCATACAAAACTCAGATATTAATCGAAAGCGTTTTGTGTTAAGCGATGAAGAGATTTGTTATCAAGATAAAATGCGGAACTGAAAATATAAGTAGCTCATTTTTAACCGCCATTGAAATAACGAAAAGATCTATGTTCGTTTGTAGGTATGCATAATGTTTTTTTTATGTATATTATGTTCATCGATTTCTCCGTTATTTATGGATTGATATGGATAATACTTTTAGGACGGTCCCAAGATGGTGTCATAATCTCAATTATAGTATAAATTCATCCCGCAAAAGATGTAAAAAAGTTAAGATCGGATTCAATGTCAGTTTTTAGTTTTTGTTAAGTAAGAAATTTAATTATTTTTCAGACTATTAAGTAGAAAAAAAATTATTATTTTTCAAGACTATTACGTAGAAAAAAATCCATATTGCCAAATAACATTTTCATTACACTAACAAATCATTTTGTTTTATAAATTGATATAAACAACTATACCAGTTAAACATAGTACTTTAAGTTGTATTAAGCTGAAATATTTGCAAAGTAGTCCACTTCCGCTATCCACGCTATTAAAATATCTCAAACATGTTCACAAAAAACCTAGTTAAATTATGAATGGCAGTAGAACATTATTATTTCTGGGCAGCTTTAAGCTAAAGGTTATTCTTTGCTGCCGGACATTGCAAACTTTCATCTCTGCCTATGGGCACAGCACAATGTGAAAATGCGGCAAATCCTCCTTTATTGCAATATACGATTGTGTGAATTGTCGTTTAATATCCGAGCTCACGGATGCCGTATTTTTATTTAGAGGCTTTTGGGTTTGCTGTGATTCACTGACTTATGTGCTTCAAGCGCAATTTAATAAAGTGCTTCTGTGAGAGTTGAGGCTCGCAATAAGAAGGCTTGTTTAGATATGGATGTTTTTTGTAATGGTTGTTTAATATCATGAACGCCACTCAAGCTTTGATTCAAATTCAAATTAATTACATTACAAACCGAAAATTCAGAAAATTAGATCTATGCAAGGCAGAGCAAGGTTTCATAATACGGGCCTTAGTGCTCTATGTAATACCTAAGAAGGTATGTAATAAAATCTATTATGCAAAAACTAATGAGACTAAGTATTTAATAAATATGAAGGATGTATCACTTGAATCGTAATACATGGGCAGACAGTTTAAAATTTAACCATTTAATTCAGAACCTCACTTTCAACAACAAATGTATCCCGTCTTATTACTCTAAGATGTATCCATTCTTATGATCCATGGAGTCTTTGTACAATAATTCCTATTTTTCAGACCTTAATGAGCGGTAAAAAACCAAAAGTTAGTTCCATTATGGCGTCTATTCGGGAGCGACCCAAAACTAAACGAAACTATACTAAATTTTAACTATCTTAGTTTCTTCAAAACCCTATTCAGTAGCACACGGTTTTAGTACATTTCTAAAATTAGTAGGCTCCTCAATCGATTTAAATTGAATTGCAGGTGTTACCAGTAAGATATATTTTTGAGTCATTTTGAATGAATGGAATGAATGAAATGACCGATTTTTATTATCTGTGCGCATGTTTGGCGCGGAAGTTTGTTTTCCAATTTGGGTTTTTGCTTAAAAATGGATGTGACGAGAAGAAAAAGGATTAACAAAAACAACAGGAGATATTTATTGTGCGTCTCCACGCTCATAGAGGTGATGAGAGGTAAGCATAATTTCTACTTAATAAATTTACCTACATAGGCAACTTCATATTAATCACATACCTACGTACCTAGTTACATGTTTTCAGGTCTAGCCAGACTGTAAACTACATTTTCTGCACTCCTGCAATATTTATTACTGTTTTGTACCTATGGAAGTATTTGTACCTATGTACCTCTATATTCTGACGTTCTCTATTCTATGTTTTATAGGAAAATGAAGCCTCTCAAGAGTTCGTCGATTTGTAGTCCTCGCTCAGTGAGGAACTGAAAAGATATGGTTGCAGCAGGTCCGCAGAAGAATGGTAACATGTAAGTACCGACCTACTTAGTTATAACACTATGCGAAAGTTTGGATATTTTGTTATAACTCTGTACGCCATAACAATTAACCAACTGAAGGCTGAAATGTTGTATGCAGGTAGATATTTCTAAGCTTGGAATGAAACGTAGGCTACTTTTTATCACGAAACTCTGTTCAATGGGATAGAAAACAAATAGACTTAAATAATATGTATGTGCGAAGGTGTGGGCAGAAACTAGTGATCTATATTAATATGATCCTACCTGATTATTTTCTAGGTAAAATAGCTTTTCCTATGTAATATTTTTTTAAATATGTGGATGTTTTCAGCTCTAGGGTATCATGATAGCCAAAATGGCGAGAAAGGCCAGAGAAATCAACCTATCGATAGCCGGAGACGGACCATCTGACGGCCGGGCCATCATCAATGACGTGGACGACAAAATCCTCGACATCATCCGCAATGCCTTGGTTCGTGGTTTCGTTGCATAAGAAGCTGTGAGTTACCAACATAATAAGTTGCCCAGCGTTTGTCCAGCCATACTAAGTATATTAATTTTATTTTTTATCTGTGTCTGTTATCTTTTCACACCACATGGGAATGTAAGTAAAGGATAAGCATAGGTAGGTATAGTAAAACTACTTGTATATCCTTATAGTACCTAAAGATACATGGCTATACTCTTCTAGGTGGAACTATAGTTTCTATAGGTCTCTGAATACCTACCAAGTAAATTGTTTTTGTTTTAGGGCTTACAAACAACAGACGGACCAGCCAGCGCCCGGTCCCATCCCATCGTCCCGGCGCAGAACGCTAGACCTGCCATTCCCTGCCAATCTGCTACTGTTCAGCTGGTGGAGGTCCTCAATGCAGACAGCCAACGATTGGCCTCAATTGTAAAAGCATCACAGAGTATTAGCCGAGGCGATCCGAGCACTGGATACCCCCAATACTTCAAGGAAAGAATTTGGTATAAATAATAAAAACAAAATTTTGAAACAGACTAGTGTTTTAATTATGCATGGTTGTATTTGTTACAACCGCTATAACTAGCCTCGATATTCGTGATAATTATTGTTTAGCTTTAAAGCCCCACCATAAGTTAATTTCCCTACTTTCCATCATCTCTGACCTACTAAGAGAAATTTTTAGTTTAGGTACCTAGGTACTATAAAACACAGGCTTTAATTATAGTTGCACGCATTAATAATTAAGCCTTATTTATTTTTAAATTGCTGCTAGTACCTAGTGTCTAAAAAGACAGCTTAAGAAATGACTAATAATGATATATCTGTCACTTTTGATAAGTAATCTAGCACATACATAAGTGTGAAAATATTTTATTTATTCCTCAAAGCAGAAAAAACTTGAAGTTATTATCGTAAAAGGAGACACGCTTCATTTAAAAAAAATCTATTTGCAGCATTTTGAACATAAACGTGAATTTCACGCATCGTAAATTGGTTTGCGCGGCAAAAGAAAATGCCATGCAAACTCAGCTTTTCATGACTTGATTTTATTTCCTTCCCTTTTATGTGTTTATATAAATAGGTACTCAATACTAATTATATCTTTAATCACTCACTTTTACAAAGCTAGGCAGCGTTTGACTTCAAATATTTCTATAAAAATATCAACAAATCGAATTATGCAGGAAAACATGAACTGCCGCCACACCAACTATAATTAGTAGGCAACGTTTTACAGCGTTCTAAATTAAACCATTTTTAGTCAAAATTAGTGGAAATCTGACACATAAGTGGTACAACAGAATACGAAAAGTAGCATCTATACTAAATTGAGCAACTAAATCGATTTTAGTCTTGTCAAACTATAATTAGTTTAGTGCGTTCTAAAATGGTATCATCTGAATAGCACTTGTACTAAAGCGGTTCTAAATTCAAATTTTAATTTAGTTTAGGCTAGTTGGTGACCGCTGAATTGACACCATTATCTCTATTGGTGGCCGGGTGTCAAATGGAAATTAGGATACCTAGGTATATCAATGGCACATGAAAGAAAAACCTACTTTTTCAAGTTTCAGTGTTGCCGCATTTTTTTTATTTCATTTGTTTACCTGTCAATTGACATTGACGTACCCTAATTTCCAATTCACGCCCTGCAACCTATGGAGATATATGGAAATAATAGTTTTTCTTTTTAAAAATGAAAAGGGAAAACCGCTCATTCTTTATCTAAAAAATTTTTATCTATTTTTCTCCATATGCTTACAATCTTTTTACAACCCCGTATGAAAAATGAAAAGCAAACGCTTCAAATTCTAACCCCAAAGTCATAATATTAAATGTGAAGGGTAGGTCAGGTATCTTGTCGTTTTAATATTCATACAGCTAAGTGCCTCGAGAAGCAACCCTGAAGGTTGCATGCTTGCTAGCTCTGCGCCTTAGCGACGGCATTCGTTAAGACTTGGTATGCCTGACGTTGTTTGCTATTTAAACTACTTAGGAGAACAGTAAAGATCTAGTTATACTAGTACATACAAGGGAAAATATTTGAATAAGGAATAAAACGAGCAGCATGGAGCAGTAGAAATATAAATTGAAAATAATGCACAAATTCAAGCAAATATTATTTTAGTACTTAACCTACTCAATGTTCGTTTATCATGGTATTAAGTTAGGCAGTGTTTCGACAGTGAGAGACAAGAATCTGAGTGAATATTAATTAATTATAAATAAAATGTACATCGTAAAAAACTTTAAAGCCTGTAAAAGCTCGAGTAGATACTAAATAAAAATCCACGTGTAAATCCGGGTTTAAAATTCTCTTCCGTGGAAATACACTAGTATAAAACTTCTGGATGCGGCGATTCGACATTTTCTTCAATATTGCTACCAAAATGGTAAAACTGAAGCATTTCATTATAATTTTGTCAAGATAAGGATGATGGGCCGTTCAAAATGGAATAAAAAAACCAGAAGCTTAAAAACAATTATAGTCCAATCAATTTCTCACCAAATGTAATCTACTATTCCAGAAAATAAAATCAAATTCAAAAACTACAAACCAACCTTTAGATCTCAAAAAGATGAGCATGTCGTCATAATTTGAGACATTTAAGGGTTAGGTCGACCACAGTGTAAGCATTTGGAGATCCTACTGGAATATACTGGTAAACAATTTTATTCGGCAGTTTACCAAAGTGCCCACGTATGTAAGCCAGCGGCAATGGATGCCAGCCTGCCGGGGAGACTTCCAGTGCCTTCATTATTAACCTCTGTGTTATCCCATCTATCTCATCGTCACCTGTCCCGATCCAGATTAATGAGTAACGGCACAGACAGACAGACTCTAGTTGGAAACACTTTGAACGTGCGCCTTGAACATGCAATCTTGTTATGTCACCGCGTTTGCT
Organism: Eupithecia pulchellata; assembly: GCA_963931895.1. NCBI lineage: Eukaryota > Metazoa > Arthropoda > Insecta > Lepidoptera > Geometridae > Eupithecia > Eupithecia pulchellata. The sequence goes on from OZ007532.1 coordinate 445,111, forward strand.
TTAGAGATCGATCTCGTTTCGGGTTTGATATATTTTACTTACAAACGTCAACGGTATTATGTACCTTTTTCACGTAGGAAGCGTTTGGTGCCATTTCGGTATGAAAATTATTATTGTAATGACGTAAGTTGTAATTGAAATAATGTGATTCGATTTTAGTGACTCGATTGACTTATAAATAATCGAGATGGCTCGCTGTACCGGTAGCTGTAAGGAGCTGCCAATACGATAAAATAGTTTTTTTTCTATTAAATCAATAATTCCAAAACTAAAGTAGATCTATTAGGTTTGTGTGGCATCATCGTAAACACAATAAGCTTAAATAAAATTTGTACATTACCGAATCTGTATTCACCTTAACTAACAGTTCTAGCCTGTTCTTTAATAATAATAATAAGCAGAAAAAAATTGTTTTTATGTGCAATCATCGAGTATTTGATATTCCTGATTTTTTCATTTCAGTAATCTCTATCCATAAATCCGCTTAGACCCATGCAAAATAAGTTACCTATCTCGATTTAATGTAAAATGGTCTCTATTTAATTTAATATTAATTAAGTTTAAAGGCTAATTTTGATCAATTTTGGATGAAGTGGATCTCTAAGATAACGTTTTCTATATGTTCCTATATGTTTATGTGAAAAATACTATAGCGTTATTGTTCGTAGCTAGCAAAAGAAAAAGGATGAGGGTAGATCCGTTTATTTGTCAAAAAACTTGAAATAGCTCCAATTATTCCGTGACAACTGTGTCGAAATATTAAAAACTTAAATCAAACTGTGGTACCTAAACACCCCGTTGATGATCCGTTAGTGAATTATCATTAAGTTGTAAAACAACTTTTTTACGATTTACTTGTAAAATACATTAATTATATTGAAGGATCACGCAAGCATCAAGTAAACACTTAACATTATAAATACTAAAGTTTATTATTACGTAATGCTGTTGCTCCATCACGTTCAACTGGGAAAAAATACTTTCAGCCTATTGATAAAATTTGGTATCATGGAAGCTTATATCCTGGACTAGCTGACCCACGATTTCATTTGCGTGGACTTTAGAAATATGTGGAACTCTGTTGCGCGGTGAGTGAAGGTCTGCCTGTGACGCAGGAGGTTGCTAGTTCGATTCCCGCCTCGGGACAAATATTTGTACGATCTGCAAATATGTGTTCAGGCTGTTTTCTTCTTATATCATTTAATATTATTATTTAGTTTTAGTTATTATTTATTTATATTTTATTATTATTATTAGTACCCATAACACAAGCTCTGCTTATCTTGGGGCAAGATAATATATACGGCTGTGTGAATTGTCCAGCATTATTATTTAGAAATTATGTTTGTTTTCAGACGGTCTTTTCTGTGAACTGGTCCGGCCGTGTGTTAGCAGCTAGTATACGAAAAGAAGATGAAATGGGAATTATCGTTGAACGACTACTCGTTTTTCCTCATAATGCTACCAATTTGAAGAGAGAAAGAACGTTAGGCTGCGACGTCTATGGAAGGGCGTAGCAGCAAATAAAGAATACCCACTGAAGCATTGGATAAGAATACAGGGTGCGTTCATTTTGAAGCCGATTTAAAAGCTCACGTAACCTCACTATCATAAAAGAACCGTAAACTGACAGTTCTCGAGCTGTTGTGTTGTTATGTGTATTGTGGTACCCCAGTTTATTGTGTACTAGCGGTCCACCGCGGCTTCACACAAGTATTTTACAAAGATTTCAAATTTTATAACTTTTACACACTTTTGATTCCATTATTGAAGTTTTTATACAGAACCCCTTACTTTTTGAAAATATTATATAGCACAGAGAATGTTTTTTTCATCGGTCCTTATAGCTTAGGATCCTATTAACTCAATAAAAATAAAAATAATGCTGGACAATACACACAGCATCATAATAAGCAGCATTTTAGATTATCAAAACTGTATTTTGTTACTAGCATGCATGATAGTTGCTAAAAATACAAAAAGTCGTTTGTTTGTAATAATATAATAATAGTTCGCTCAATAAGCCACGGCGCCAAGATATCTCATTCAATTTGTTTGCATTTGGTAAAAACTTCACCTATTTATGCCAATACTGCTAATTCTACGCTTGTTGGCCAGGATGACTCCTCTAGTACATATTAAAGCATGCCCACTCTAAATAAAAAATGTTGGATAATCAACAAAGCAACATCTAGCCCCAAACTTAGCGGAGCTTATGTTGTTGGGTACTAGGTGATTGATAACACAATAAATTACATGGCATAACTACTAAATACATAACATACATTTATCATATTGTAATTTAATATCTGTAGATAGTTCAAAAAATTGTTTTAAGGCGAGAATCTAACCTACAACCTCCTCCGTGGTAGTCGGACCTTCGCCCACCGCACCACTGAGGTCGCCAATAAAAAACATTATGGTGTTGATGATATTTTCAAAGTCGTAGTCGTCGAGGGTTCACCCTTGAGGAATAAACGTTAACTGAATCAAATTTTGGATTATTTGTTAGAAAGTGAATAATTTATTCTAGCAACCTTTTCTACATTTTTAGGGTTCCGTCGTGATAACACGAGAAAAGCAGTTATTTAGTCTAGCTTTCCATATTAACCTGTTAAAGTGATTATAAATGTTGCATTAGTTAAGAGTCATGCTGCCATCTGCAGCTAAACGGTTAATTTTGGAAATGTTAAAAAAATACATGAGTAGCACCATATTAACAAATTAAAAGAAAATCCAAGCTAAGTATCTTTCTCTTAGTAAAATAATTTAATAATTAATCAGTTTAGGTAAACAATGTTCTTATACTAAGACAGGAAAATTTCGTTGAAATTTACTCAGGTGAAGATGTGATTTTGTAAAACAGGTAAGTTTATTTGAGTGAATATCGCAAAAACAGAACCCTACATAGCGTCTGGTTCAGCACGCGCTTGGACGATTTATACCGTCCAAAGGTATAATTTCTCGCCATACTATAAATGCCATTGAAAAAACAATAGTGCAGGCATTTAAATAACAATAGGAATAAACAACATAGTTTAATGCACTTAAGTGACTATGACCCTTTTGGTGTTTTTTATTGAATTTAATTTATAACAAGGTTGTGGCATGTCATCTTGTTCTTATATTGTAAAGGGTTCCGGATTCATATTTTCGATAAAAAAAAATATTTAAGAATTCTCAAGATACCAAGGTGATTATGATAAGGCAAAACGTTATTATTAAGTAAGAACAATAAGCTAAAACAAAAACCATTTTTCAATCGTGACATCGCTTAATACAATCATATTTTGTCCTTTACAAAAAGAAGCTTTCGAAACTATGTATAAATACAATTATTTAGTCCGCGAAATCCTACAACTTAGCAGTTGGCGCATTCTGTAAACTCATTTCTGAACTCACTTGTAAAATAGACAAGTATCGTTGTTTATTTGACATAGTCTAAATTTAAAAAAATATTATTAGTAAAGTCACTTGAGTGAATTCGAGTTCGAATGTGAACATTTACAGAATGCGCTTGCAGTTCTCCAAAAAGTATATAATATCGTTTTCATTCACCTCATTGTACCCTAACTCTAATCGAAAACACGAAAATTAACATTACATTACTATAAAAGCAAGAAGCCCCATCGTCCAGCCGACACCAGCCATCTGACTATAAAGCGGAACAGACATGGCTCCTTCACCCCAGGAACAGATGCGTGAGGAGGTGCCTCTGAAGCCGCGGCCGGCGCCGGGTGAGGAGGTCGTCATCAGCGGACTCTCCGGGATATTCCCCATGTCTGACAGCGTCGAGGAGTTCTCCAAGAATCTCTTTAACAAGGTTTGTATTATATTTCTTTCCGTGCGTGTAACGCATCCTTGCATCACTCTGCTCTGGGAGGAGAGTAACGATGCTGGTTGCGCACGATTTACGGGTTTTTATTTAATGGAACGTGAACGTTCCAATGCCTAAAAAAAATATAAAGAATTCTTCAATCTTCAAAGTTTTATCCATAACAAATTAATGTTAAAAAGTTAGCTCAACTGTAAATACTAGCTTTAATTTAGTTAGATAGGTACTTGTAATTTTCTTTGTTAATAAAGGCTTCCTAAGTATAAAAATTTAATAATTTAAGTTGTTATATAAAATGGCGTGAAAATATCCAGATTTTATTCATTAACAAAGTAATGAGCCCGCTTGTTCTGCCCCACAGCTGGGCATTATTAATTAATTTATCGCATTTGATCATTCCTCGCCCCGGATCTTATCACATCTGATCACCACTAATCAGTACAACAAAATCTTCCTCTCAAACCGTCCAGGTGGACATGGTCACTGCCGAAGACCCTCGCTGGGTGTTCAACCACCCGGAGGTGCCCAAGCACCTCGGCAAAGTGAACGGAGTTGGGAAGTTCGACGCCCAGTTCTTCAGGGTGCACTACAAGCAGGCCGCCACCATGGAACCTATGAGCACCAAACTCCTGGAACATGCATATAGCGCTATTTATGACTCAGGTCAGTTATTCCCCACAACTCAACGAACGTAGTGTATTGTATGAATTAATAATAAGCTATCTAGTACCTTTAACACAAGCTCTATTTAGCTTCTGGTTGAATGATGCTGTGTGGATTGTCCAGGATTAATTATTTATTAACTAAAGCTTAACTCCCGATTCGTCCACGTTTTTATATAAAATGAACGTTTTAATGTATTTTTATGCTTTGCCAAGCAATAACAAAACCTTATATACTAATATTTGATTTATAATTATGTTGATGATGTCCTGCTAGCCGAATCTCGGCCAAAGCACCAGACCATCTAACAGACTAGAGAATATATCTAGTCTGTTAGATGGTCTGATTCAAACAGACAGTTATTTACTACTCGTATATTAATAACTATTACAGTTAGCCGGTACTGTTAGAAAAAGGGGGAGTCCTTTTTCTAACAGTCGGACATTACAGGCATTCAGACTAGTATATAACATATATTTACGATTCTAGATCAGGTATTTAAATTGAATATGTAGACTTAAAAATAAGATTTATACAAATAAACTTAATGAAAGTATTTTAATGTAAATATTAAATTTAAACGTAATATATAAATAAAAAGAAAATAACCAAATGAGAATTAGTATTTACATACCAGTTCTCATTTGGTTATTTAATTCTTTGTTAATAAAGGTTTTATCCCATAATAATACTTATATCATAATTTATTCATACATTTACTATGCTTAAGGTGTTATTGTTTTTTGTTTGTATTATTTTGTTTATTTTCGTTAAAACAGGCATGAACCCTGTACAGCTGCGCGGAAAGAGGGTCGGGGTGTTCATAGGCGCGACGCACTCGGAGTCCGAAAAGATCGTCATCTATGAGAACATTCAGCGCAACGGGTTCGGCATCACCGGGTGAGTTTATTTTATTTATTTATTTATTTAAATTATTTACTTCAAAAAACGTCACTATGTACTCAACAAAATACTGCACTATGTATTAATATAGTGTTGGCTGTGATATAATTTACTATCATGCTGTAACTTTACAGCTTTACTATTCTCTACTTTCAATTACTTCAAATTCTATTGCATTATTTCCAATACAGTTGGCTACCCAGAACAACAAATTAAACTAAATGAAGCATCAATACCTCTGCTAGGCGTGAAATTGCGAGATTAATCGAATTGTTTGTAAATTATTTTCAAAACGCGCCGCTCTAACTTACTTAGTGTTCGGCTAACTCAGTTTGGCAACGTTACGGATGGATATTGGACAACAGTTTGCTTATTTTTAGATTTTATTTATTGCCTCTGTCTAAACATTTGTATGTACCTTACTTACGTTTATATTAACAGTGACCCAATATATAAGAAATCAGAAGCTATTTTATTCAGGTAAAAGAAAAGAAATAAAATATAACTATCAGAAATCGGGAACTTACACAATATGCAGGTAGCATATTGTAAAAAGTCGTATATATTATTTAGCCTTTCCGCCGTATCAAGATATCGAATATAGAAAACGGCATGCCCTAGTCGAGTTAAAGGTCATCTGAGCCCACAAATTACGCCTGGATGAGGATGAGGGTTAGATTTACGAGTACACCTGTGAACCTATTATGCCCGAGCAATATTTTGGTGTTACTTTTTCAGTATAGGATATCTTGTAAAAAGTTACGGGTCCAACATAAGTTGAAACTGCAGTCGGTTTAAGAATCTAAGATGTTTTAAGTCGATAAAGGTATTCATGAATGAAAACTTTACAAAACTGATAACAGAAAACGACAAGGTAGTGTATACCTTATATTAGTAGTGTTACTAATCATAATCCACTCTAAGATTCTGTTCTAAAGGATGAATAAGAAATTTTAAAAAAATCCATTTTAAAAATCATATCGGTAAAGCGTTACCCTACCCAGGCTTTTATTAGCAGGCTAAGTAAGGCTAATTCTAGTATAAATAAACTCATTTCACTCTATTTTTGGTATTGCATATTCAAAATATAAAATATTGTTATCTTTGCTGTTTTATTTTGTAGGTAGTATACGTATGCACAAATCATTACGCGTGATTAAATTTATAACCGCCGTGTGGTGCCGGCATACAATTGCACCACCCCAACTCTTCCCGTGGGGGTCGTAAGAGGCGACTAAGGGAAACACAGCGGGGGGCGGGCAGCAGCGCCTTCTGCAGAACAACTAAACCGAACTGCGATCCCCAACCCGCATACCCAGCGTGGGGATTATGGGCAATAACCCCCAAATAATGATGCCATCTATGGCGCTCATTAGGGGAGGCCTATGTCCAGCAGTGGACTATTATAGGCTGTGATGTTGAAATTTATAAAATACGTTTTAGACTAAGATTTATTTTGTGCCTACCTGTGTTCGAACTCGTTCTTATCTATCATAATTACCAAGTTAAATAAATAGTTTTATGTTACATACTGTTTGTTTTGGAAATAAAAAATGCTTTACTTGCACATGTAAATCTCGAGGTATTTTACGTCGTGCCTTCTATCTTCAATATTTCAAAAATAGTTATTAACTTTCAAGTAAAGACAACTTTAAACAACGCATTATTGCACAATCCCATCGAAAAAATGTTTATATTCGAGTATGAAACGTAATGTTGAAATTTATCAAAATGAAAAAATATTTTGAACAACTACGTTTTGCTTCGATAGTGAATTACATAAAATATTTTCCATCAATGTTTCTTTGATTCTGTAATCCCTTTGTTTGCAGAAAATATGATTATAGATCCGAGTGGGTATTAGTCTGGTAACAGTAGAACAAATGAAAGTGCTTTTTTACAATCTAATTACTTATTTTCGCTTTACCTGCGGTAAATATATAAATCAATTGAGATCACTTGGAGCCGAAGCGTCTGGAGGTACAATCATAGCAATAAAGGTTGATTTCAGATGATAGTTAGATAAAGATTTTATTCGCTTCTGCAACACATAGTAGTACATTATATGGGTAGTAATATATACAAAGTACTTCTGGAAAGGGCGGGCAGCAGCGCCGTATGCAGAACAACTCCACCGAACTGCGATCCCCAACCAAAAAAATTATGGGTAATAACCTCCAAATGATAAATAATAATAATGCCATCTATGGCGCTCATTAGGGGAGGCCTTAGAGGTCCAGCTGTGGACTATTATAGGCTGATGATACAAACATTTGACAAAGAATGAAACAGGTAGCATGAATTATAATAATAAATAGGTACAAAGCAATGTGTGCTGCAGCACAGCAAAAAGGCAGTAACTCAGCGTATAGTTCTGCTCAAAGAGCAGACACTGATTTTCAGTATTATCCTCAGAGGTATCCCGGAGAAGGAGATATCCACCAACAAAAAGAGTGATGGGTCTTGATTATGTTTTAAATGAAGATATTGATTGACTAATGCAGTGTAGGAGAAATAAGCACAATAAAAGTATAATGTACACCTACAAATGTACACCTACAGATATGAAAAGTGAGTCAAGTAAACATTATTGTAAACATAGAGTACATGCACCCCAAACAAATTTCGTAGTTCGTAACAGCATTAGTGCTGTCTAATTCATTTTATTTGGGAGTTGGGCCGTCTAGCCCGAGGTGAAATTTGATGACCCTAAAATAGAATTTGGATAAAATTATTAGAGGAAACTTTATAAGTACTCAATTTGGTGCAATATTTCAAATTAAGTTATGATTGAGTTTGAATCTAGTTACAAATTTGTTATGTTTTGTAATAACAATAATTCAAAAATATTTTCGCAATCATTATTTACCAATTGGGTTTATTTAATTCGATTCATAATATGTAATCGCATCAGACTTCCAAAGCATCGTTTAAGTATTAGAATGGACTCATTTAATTTCGAAAGCCAGTTAAATTGTTAATGTTTTAACCATTTTAAAACTTTGAGAAACTTTATCATCACACTTGCTATTGGCTGACGAATTGATGAACAAAGTCAAACATCGAAGGGTGTCTTTCCCTTCGATGTTGCCTACCCATGAATTGAGCGTATATAATATTAGGTCTTTACCTATGAAATTGCCGTTTTGTATGAAAAAATTTAAACGATTTTTTTTCATGTATTTTTTATTTGTATTAATCGAAGTAATCACCCATGCAATCAATGCATCTTTGCCAACGCAGTGGCAGTTTATTGATGCCCTTCTTAAAGAAATCAGCAGGTCGGGAGGCAACAAATTCTTCAAAGGCATTTTGTACTGCCTCTCGGGTATTGAATTTTTTTCCCGCCAAGAAGTTATCCAAATTCTGGAAAAAGTAGTAGTCTGTAGGCGCAAGGTCTGGTGAGTAGGGCGGATGACGGAGAGCTTCCAACCCCAGTTCTTGCAACTTGGATACCGTCTGCTGTGCAGTATGAGGTCGCGCGTTGTCGTGCAGGAGCAGCGGAGAGGAGAGTGTGACCAATGCTGGTTGGAGATGTGCCAGCTTCTCCATCATTGTGTTCAGTTCTTCACAGTACACATCTGCAGTAATGCTCATCCCGTTCGGTAAGAAGCTGTGATGAATAACACCGGCGCTAGACCACCAAACAGTGACCATCACTTTTCTAGGGGTGAGTTTTCGTTTAGGGCATTGTTTAGGTGCTGAACCAGGATCCAACCAACTAGCTGAGCGCTTGCGGTTATCAAACAGAATCCATTTTTCATCGCAGGTAACAAACAATGCGGTTCAAAATTCCTTCATTTGTGTGTCTGTTGAGCAGTGCAAGGCACGTCTCGACGCGTACTTCGCGCTGGCGATCATTGAGTTCGTGGGGCACCCATTTGTCAAGCTTTTTTACCTTGCCAATTTGACGCAAATGGACCAATATTGTTTTGACGCTAACGTTTAAAGCTGCTGCTAATTCAGCCGTAGATTGTGTAGCATAAGCTTCCACAATCGCCTTTAATTCGTCATTGTCAGAACGGCAATTTCATAGGTAAAGACCTATTATGATGCCCAATGGTATAACGCAGTGCAGTGACAAAACGCAGAGAACCCATTATTACTTCAGTAGGTACACTGCGAGCCAATGTAACGTGCGCTATCCAACTTATAATTAGATTTCAAGTGAGAAATGAGCTTTCCGCTTAATGTGCAGAACGGCGTGTATTCTCAAACTGTTCGATATAGTAGTAGATTGGTTTTCGACATGCGTCATGACACTCAATATGATGTATTATAGACAGATATTGCATGCATACTATGTGAGTTTTAAACTTTTGATAGTCTAGCATTATTTATTTACTATGCCAGCTAACATACATTAACACAAATATTTATCAAGAATATATGCAGTCTAGTGTTACCAGTTAACTTTACTGGTCTTGTGCGAATCTATGTAGTATGCAGTTTACATTGCGCGCAAGCAACCACCTGTTTGAATTGTGAATCAATCAAATTTTTTCATGATTCTTTGATCATTCAATTCACTTGGTTTATTAGTGGCGTATTTTCAAAAATAATTGTTACCTAAGGAAAAACATACTATTTACATAATCTTAGCTTCCTCTTTGGAAAGCCTACGTACACTCCTGGACACGCCTGCTCCAATCATGCTAATCATACATATAAAATAGAACTCTAGGCGAATAGCCCCCTTCAAAGTCATACATAATATTTCCGCGGTTTTACCTCCATTGAGCGAAACTTGAACATATTTAGTAGACAGTCTCGCAACTCTATCGAAGTTCACCTAACTAATGTAAGGATGATAATGGCGCAGCTAGCTTCAGAGTGTACGGAGCGGAGCTAACTTCACTGTGCACAAGCCGGCTTCATTTGCGCAAGCATGTTTGAAAACCATCCGACTAAACAAGCTAACTTTGCTTTGGATACACTTAATTGAATCTATCATCCGCATCCATTCTAGTTGATAAATATTCAGCATGAATAGATTTATTCAAAATTTTAGAATTATCATTTTGAGGTGGATTTTATACTCATAAGTTCAGAACACTGTTCCGCTATACACCCGTATAAAAATCCTTCAAACTCCTATAAAACTCCTTGAGTAGCCAACTGTAAAATATGCAATTAAAGAAGTTCTGCCAAGTATGAGTATCATTCGTGCGCCAACTGTTTCGAATTTTTGTCGATTATGAATAATAGTTACTGAAACTAGATCACTTTACAAACATTTCTCCATACAACTACCGTTTTACTAACTACCACGTATTTTCAATAGTTCATATTTTAAAAAGCTTTGATCCGTTGGCGTTGGATAAATGTAAATATCTAGAATATTGTTTTATTACCGAAAATAGGTTACCCAAACATTTAATAGCAGGATTTCGCTAAAAGAGGTTCTATTTTCCACCCGAAAAGGCATCACATCAGAGGCAATAAAAAACGGGAATATCTCTCAAAACTATTCGTTCGGTGTTAGCATGACTTTTTGGCGGTAACAATTGACTATTGATAGAACCTGAATTGGACTCCATACAAGCGAAATTCCATTGTTAGGGGATTGCAGCTTGATGGTAGAATAAAGTGACCTATCTAGTATGCGTTAGACAAGAAAATATCTACCTGTTTATAATGTTTGAAATGGATTCATCTGCGGTTGTTTTTATCTTCACTTCATATTATTCACGCCGCCCGACCTGCTTCATGATTTAACTATTTTTATCAGGTTCATACCACACCTAGTGTTATGTACCCTGATAATAATGTAACAAAAGAAATCAAATAAAATACGAACTGGCATGAGACGATCAAAAAATATAACAAATAAAAAGAACAATAAAAAGGTCATATTTTTTATTATTATGACTGTTTGATAATAGTATGTCAAATAAAAGTCCGAACTCTGGTAGGCATACAGAAAATTCTATAAACTCATGCTAACAACCACAACTCTTACTATCACGATCGGCAAATCGTGTCCCATAACAAAGATTTATGTCTGAGCATCAAAAATAAAAGTTTCTCGTGTGACGTGACTCTCGCTACCCACGGACGCCATTGGATCCGGGACGAACGACGGCGTTTTATCAAAATAACGACGCTAAGGTTAAGGGTTCTCTGAAATCGGGATAATGACAGGACTTTGGACTCTATCTAGTCAATTTATAATACTGTACGATAATTTATTGTTTGCCTATTTCTGCACCCTTCTTAGTTAATCGTTGCCTAGGGTTAAACTATACCTACAATGAATTAACTTTCAGTATTCGTCCAGTGCTTGGAGATTCACGACTAATTATTACAAACAGACTTACAATTGATTAAATCCGATTAGTACATTATTAAAGATTGATGGATAGATAAAACTTTAGACAAAAATGCTTAAAATAGAAGAGGTATAAAGGACGGCCATCCAGGCAACCTTGGAATAGACTGGACATTAAGAAATACTATAGACGGTGGCACTTAAATATTAAAAATACCTACTACAAGTATGTGTATTCTACATAGTTACATACATACCCGTATTTAAAATATGTTTGATAAACTGGAACATAAAATAAACGCCTCATTAAGCATACAATTAAGGCTGGTAATGAAAACATTCGTATTGCGGGTCGAAGCGCAGCTTACAACAGTTAAAACCATTCACAACTGGAATTATTCATTCATTGGGTTGTGTGATCGAATCGCGTTGGAATAAAATGCAGGTAGGAATAATCATATCTTCCGATCAGATACGCTTTTCAACTTTTGGAGCTGGTCTTCCCCAAATATAGGTAGCCAATATATTTTTTATTTAACTTCACCTGAATTGTTCCTATCTCATCATCATCACCATCAGCCTATAATAGTCAACAGCTAGACATAGGCCCCCCTAATGAGCGCCATAGATGATATTTTTAATCATTTGGGGGTTATTCACCATTATCGCCAAGTTGGGCATGCGGATGTTCCTACCTACAATTACATAATATGCTTTGTGGTCGACTGTTAATCCTAATAAACCCCTTTTTTGACTTTTTCATGTTATTCAGATGCTAACTATATCTGTATCTATCTATCTCATCAACGTCAACCTCGCATTTACACCAGTCTCGCTCATTTGACTCTTGGTTTTTCTAATATATCTATCTAAGTTGCCTATATCTGGTGTACAACCGTAGAGCATGCAAATTGACTATGTTACGCATATACCATATCATAGGTACCGGAATGTTATCAGAAGCAGGTATAAGAACGTTCTAGGAGGTGATTAAATTTGCCTCAATTTAAAGGACGTCGTATCGCATGCATTAAAGCGGCCTTCGTGGTCGAATTGCATCTGAATAAAAGACTTAAATTTTTTACACCGACGTGCATTACGGGACTCGTGAACGTCCTACTGAATATTTATTGCTTTGTTTCGACTGCGTGGCCATCGAATGTCTGACTGCGTTTCCTTACTGCTAAGTATTTATATAATTTTGTATGAAATTAAGTAATGTCATTAAGAAGGAAATTAATCGCGAGTTCTTAAAACTTGTCCGTATTATTTAACTTTCCTTAGTGATATTAGAAAAAAATTATAATTTTGAATTCATTACTTTTGATAATAGTAAAAGGGAAAACTTTATTCCACTTACGTAAGAACACTTTATAATAACTATTCGGTGTTCATGTTATACAAGGCCAAGGTTTAGTTTTTTGTATCTCAGGGTTCACAGCTAGGTATTTTGGTAAGTGTAAATATTTCGAGTTATATTTTTCCATAGCTGCAACAAAGCAATGTACGCGAACCGCATCTCGTACTGGCTCGACGGCAAGGGTCCGTCGTACTCGCTGGACCTGGCGTGCGCGAGCTCCGCGGCCTGCATCGAGCACGCCTACCGCAGCATCAGCTCGGGGCAGTGCGACGCCGCCATCGTGGGAGGCAGCAACCTTTGCATGCACCCTAATGTCTGTCTCAATTTTAGCAGGTAAAGTTTAACACAAATTTCAGTAGTTAAAAATAATATGGGCAAAAAAAGCCTTTATTAACAAAGAAAATTACAATTATCTTACTGAATAAAAGCTACTAGAGGTATTTACAAATGAGGTAGTAAATAATTAATTAAAAATAATTGAATTTAAATACGAACCGTTTCTTTGATTAATGCTTTTTTTTTTAATTTTATGTCATAAAGTTAAGGCTAACTTAGAAAAAGTAAATTTTATTTTAAATTATGAGTCAATTATAAAGTTTCTCACCTATTATTTCAGGGCTGGGTTCCTCAGCCTCGATGGGAAGACAAAATGCTTCGACAAAAACGGAGACGGACACGTCAGATCTGATTCCATCAATGTACTCTTCTTACAAAAAGCTAAAGATGCTAAAAGGTATGTTTGTATATTTTACCGGTTCAGTAGGCAGTTTATTTTAAATCAATTAAAAGTTTGGGAGGTTTTGCCATATATTTTTAAGTTGTATTTATTATATCCCTATTGTTTGTATTCTCTCAGAATTTATTCCGAAGTGTACTACGCAAAGTGCAGCTATAGTCCTTCATCGAAACAACTGCTTCCCGTGCGAGAGCCAAAAGAACTTGCAAAGTTTCTAGAAACATTTTACTCGGAAATAGATGTGTCACCACATGACGTGGATTATGTGGAAGCTAATGGCGCAGGTATGAGACCACGTTTATTTTGCTTTTTAATCTGTAATAAAATCTATACAAGATATGGCAATTAGTCAGGTATATTTTAATGTTAAATAAGCATTGTCCTTACAGCATTTGCAGAAGCTGACGCCAATGAATTAACTGCAATTGGAAGAGTCTTCGGCAAACAACATCCTATAAAAGTTGGCTGCGTCAAGTCAAACATGGGGTCTAGTGAACCGGCTTCTGGAGTTTGTGGTACTATTAAGGTAATATCGACGGCCTAAGGCTTATGTTAGGCACTCACTACGAAGTAGGTACTACACATAATGTTTCACTGCTTTCACCAGTGGACAAAAAAATTTAGTGAAGAGAAAATCAATGACACCCTATTTCTTATTTTCTACTAATTTATGGTTTAAATTTTATTTGTCTAAGTTCTTATTTGTAAGCCTAAAGCAATAAAGTATTTTTTTTTGTTAATTACTTTATTTGATGATATCTGATATATAATGTTCGTTTTACAAAATTTGTTTAATCACTAGGTCTGCCTTGCCTTTCAACACGGAAAACTTCCTGGAAACCTTCATTATAAGGATCCTTTAGATATCCCAGAAGTAAAGGATGGCAATATACAGATATTGACGGACACAACTAAATTTAACGGAAAATTTGCGGCTCTGAACTCCTTCTCAAACGGTGGAGCCAATGTACATGTACTACTAAAGAAACATTACAAAGAAAAGGTAATTAAAAGTTAGGACATTACTAAAAACTAACTGATTGTAATACAATAGAATAAAAACTTCAGGCCCTACCCCGAACCAAATCAGCGCCCCCGCCTAATCTATCTTATTATGTTGAACAAAATAAATTTTAAAATTGTAATTGAGCCGTTTGTGATACCACCCATTATTAAAAACTAGCATGAAAAGGCTTTTATGGTAGTTTGCTCTGTCTGAGCTGTGCAAAATAAAACTATTACAGAGGCCTTAAAAGAACTAATAGTAGGTATCAAAATCCCTAATTCAAATTTTAAATGTAAAAAAACTGCTTTAAGTTAGCACATCATTATGACTAAGGGGGTTACTTTTTAACGCTCTTGTAAAAATACCGGTGTTATTACTAAATTTTTTCAGAATATGTTTAGTTAATTTTTAATTCACTTTAATCTAGGACAATAGCCGTTACAAAAGCAGCATTCCCCATCTCATCCTTTTATCTGGAAGAAACGAAGATTGTATCGCGCCAATCATGGACAACTTGAAGCAAAGACCCATCGACCCCGAAGAAATCGGTCTTCTCCACAGCATACATCAATTTGATATTCCCGGACATATGAGTAGAGGATACACGATACTAGGTAGGAACAATGGTTGCCAATATAATCTCAGAGAATCTTTTAAAATCATAATTAAAAGTCGATAGAGAATTGATGATTGAATGTTTTATTTAAACAGAAAAGAACGCAGAAGATAAAACGATATGTCTGTCACAAAGCGTAGAGTACTGCACAGGAACAACTCGACCGCTTTGGTTCGTTTACAGCGGTATGGGATCTCAATGGGCTACAATGGGAGCTGAGCTCATGCGTATTCCCGTGTTTGCTGCTGCTATTCAAAAGTATGTATTCAAAACACAAGCAGAAACAAAAGCAACGAGCTTTTAACGCTACAGTTTATTTTTTTTTATTTTTTATTTTATTTATTTACTGTTTACTGTGTCAAGGTTTGAAAGCAGGTTCTTTTTCAGGTGCCATAATGTCTTAGAGATGAAAGGAATTGATATCGTTCGTATCCTGACTGAGCCTGACAAAAAGATATACGATAATATATTGCATTCCTTCGTAGGAATTGCAGCCGTTCAGATTGGGCTTACAGATATTCTCACAGACATGGGGATTGTGCCAGACAATATTATAGGTATATTAAAAACGCATTATGAACTTTTATTTTTGCATATTTAATGTAATATTAATTTTAGTATAAAGATGTTTTATGTTTGTGAAATTTTCAATCAATTGATTCCGCGTTTCTTTCTCTAGGTCACAGTGTGGGAGAGCTAGGATGTGCTTATGCTGATGGATGCTTCACGGCTGAAGAGATGATCCTGTCAGCGTACAGCCGTGGCCTAGTCTCGGTACAAACTCCTTTCATACGGGGATCCATGGCTGCTGTCGGGCTTGGATATAAGGCTGTAAGATCTTTTAAAACAATACTTATGAAATTGATCTAGTTTGTTCTGATCTAAAACTAGTTTTATTAACCAACTCTGACTTATCTTAATGCTCTCCTTTCAATTCAGTTCATAAATCATTTCAGATTTTCTTTCAGTTCATAATAAAAACATATTTTTTTTGTTGTGTCTTTATTTAATTAACACGGATATTCAAACCATTTATTATATACCTACATTCATTAAAATAAAACAAAATTACATATATACATATATAATATAGTCAGTCAGTATAATATATTATAATAGACAAAATAAAAATTAAATTTATAATACTCATAACAATATACATAGTCCAACTGTCAGCTAAATAGTTAACATCCTTTTTCAGATCCTTCCACTGTGTCCCCCCGGCATAGAGGTAGCCTGCCACAACAGCACAGACTCAGCAACAATCTCAGGGCCAGCTGATATCATGAAAGAGTTTGTCGCCGATTTGATATCTCAGGGGATCTTCGCAAAGGAAGTGCCTTGCTCAAACATCGCTTACCACTCGAAGTACATCGCTGATGCTGGACCAGCTCTGTTGGAGTATCTCAGCGAAGTGATCAAGGAACCGAAGGCTCGCAGTAAGAAATGGGTATCTACATCGGTGCCTGAAGATAATTGGGATGAACCAAGTGCCCAATACTCCTCTGCAAAGTATCACACCAATAATTTACTGGTAATCATTTGTTGTAACTATTTTTTTTTTTCATTATCACCGAATTTCCCAAAACTATATTTAAAAAAAAAGGGGTTAGAGTTAACAATATAAACTATATTGTTAACTCTAACCTGAATTTTTACACCTACCTAAACTTTACTCTGTCTCATTCCTTTTTAGTCCCCTTCTTATTTCACGCCCAGTGCACGTATGTCTCATTAATAGTAACTCTTCTGAGCTCTTCGGTTACCTAACTCGCCTACTAATTGTCCAGTTATGTGTAGCACCCTGCAGA
Organism: Eupithecia pulchellata; assembly: GCA_963931895.1. Classification (NCBI taxonomy): domain Eukaryota; kingdom Metazoa; phylum Arthropoda; class Insecta; order Lepidoptera; family Geometridae; genus Eupithecia; species Eupithecia pulchellata. The sequence goes on from OZ007532.1 coordinate 462,312, forward strand.
AAATTAAATTAAATTAAAATTTGAATTAAATAAATTAACAATTAATATTATGCTATGTTTTATACTGGCAACAATTTTGAACCTCTCTCAAATTTCTTTTCCAATTATTATTTTATGTTTCTCTTTCAGTCTCAATTCATTTTAGTTTTTTTTTTTTTTTGGTTTTAATTTCACTCAAACACTGTTCTGTATTATTCTATATCTGTATTATTGCTAGTGTACCGCTCTCTCATGGAAATCCACCTGTACACTCGGTTTCCCGCGAAACAGGCCTAGCCTAGTGCGGGGACCATGGGTAACAATGCTTTATCTACATTAAAACGACAATTCAATAGCTCTAATAATTATTATGTACCTATTTATAAACGTAGCATTAAGTATCCTATAATCAATTTTCTGGTAAATAAATTATTTTGTATTTTTTTGTATTTTTGTATTTGTTAAAAATTTTCAGAAACCAGTCCTCTTTGAAGAGGCATCTAAGCACATTCCCGCAGACGCCGTGGTGATTGAAATCGCACCTCATGGATTATTGCAAGCTATCCTGAGGAAGTCTCTGAGTGAATGCTTGCATGTTCCTCTAACCAGACGAGGAACTTCCGATCCCATTAAGTTTTTGTTGGAGGCTGTTGGGAAGTAGGTGTTTTACAGCAATTCGTTTTATTTCAGTAATTTAAGGTCATTATTAAAATAATAATAATAGAGACAAATTAGAATAATATGAAACGGGTTTTCAAAAAAATTGTCTAAGCATCTGGTCGAAGCGACGTGTGACCCGTGATCTGGTCAATATCTGGCGCAGCGCATCAGCATTGCCATACAACGTGGCAATGCAGTCAGCACCTTGGGTACACTTCCAACTGGTATTGATATGGATCAGTTGAGCTTCCTGTAGCTTGTTCGCAACAGTCTGCAGTTAGCTCAATTATTTTAATTGTAAATACTAGCTTTTCTTTAGATATATAATTGTAATTTTCTTAGTTAATAAAGGCATCTTTACCCATTTTAAAAAAATATAAAACTAAAATTTAATCTATATTTTAAGTGGGCTCAAGGCTAGAGTACTGTAATCATAATAACACTCACTCATAAGAACTATAATAAACCTTCTCAATTGTTTTAGATTATACGAAGCTGGGCTTAATCCAAAAGTAGACATCTTATATCCAAAAATAATATATCCCGTATCATCTGGAACTCCTCTACTTTCTCAACACGTTGGATGGGAACATAGTGAAAATTGGTAAGTGTGCCCTACTTTTACCTGATGGAGATGAAACAAAATTTTTACTATATGTCTTAGTTTGTCGAATTTAATTGTAAGAGGGTAAGGAAAGAAACGATGGTGGTCTTCCAACTCTAGAATCGTAATCATAATCACCCCCTTATATTTCTAAAAAAATCTGATTTAGTGCGAATGTTACGACCATAAATTTGTTTCAGGCCACAAGCTAAGTATAGCAACAAAGATAGGAGACAAACTCTGATACGCACTTTCGTCGTATCACTTCACGACGATGACTTTTCATTCCTCAAAGGACACGTTAGAAGAGGTATTTTTTTTATATTCATTAATTATTATTGATATCAATAACTTAATTTTTTTTGGCTTACGAAATGAGCTTATGGACAAATAAGTCAGAAAAGTCAAATTATCCACTGTAGACTTGTTACGTGTGAATTTAATTTCATATCTTTATTGTAGCCTATCGATGATTATGTTTTTGCAGGGCACTACGTTTTTCCCGAAGCAGCAGTCCTCCAACTGGTGTGGGAAAACTTGGCAATGCACCAAGGCGTCAACTTCAGAGACCTGTCAGTTAAATTTAAAGAAGTGCATTTTCATAACGAAGCCGTCATAAAGTATGATGAGCAGCTGAAACTCAAGATTATGGTCAACAAAGGTAGCAGAAGATTCGAGGTAATAACCTACATTAAAAAAGAAATTCAAAACATTTGTTCAACAAGTTCTTTTTGCTTCTTTGTGTTTCATGGAAATTTGTCATCAAAATATTTAAAAAAAACCTTACTGTTTACCATTTAATGTTTTTGTTCAGCCTAAAACATCAGCTAAAAAACTACTTAGACAGAATATATATTTTCCTTGGCTGTAAAATAATAAACGATTTGCAATATGAAAGTAAATTATTTTTGATCGGATAAACTAAACAGCTATTTTATCAGCAAAATGAATGTTTCGGTTAGTAGAACTTAATAAATGTGACCTTGAGAAGCATTTCAATATTTCTGAAGCTATGTCTAATTTTTTGTTTGTCACAGATTACTAGCGAAGATTCTATAATCGTTACTGGGTTTATATCTGAACTGTATGCTAGTGATTCTCATCAAGACGAAGAGGAAGAAGATAAAGATTCTGACCAATTTAAGTTCACTACTAATGATATATACACTATGATGCGTCTCAAAGGATACTCTTACGAGTAAGTTTTTATATTAAATTAGCTTCTGCCCATAGCTACACATGCGTTGACATTAAATTAGTCTAAAGAGAGTAAGGCACCTTATTCCAAGGCAACAAAGGTCTCAATGTTCTTCTGATATAGTTGTCTGCGAGATCGCTTTCAGCGACAAGGTCTTACGTTTAGATTCATGATTTAAAAACCTTGGAACGTTTTGAGTACAAGAATTCGTTAAACATTTTGAACAAAAGTAGGTAGGTACTTATGTAACTCCAACAATATTTCTTACAATCATTTGTGTTATTTCAGGGGTGATTTTCAATCAATCGATTCGACTAACTCAATGAGAACAAGAGCCAACATCAAATGGAATGACAACTGGACATGTTTCCTTGACTCTATATTCCAGTTCAATGCATTTGCGAAAAATATTGACAAAGTTTTAATACCATCACATATCAACCAGCTTACTATTGATGTTAATAAACATAATGCTTTGACACCGGACGGTAATAATATGACCAGCATAAGTGCTTTTTTGAATGGCGTACAGGAGCGTTCAAAGTAAGCGAAATATAAAATTATAGTTTGAAATAGATGTAAAATATTAAATATTATCCTTACAAGTTTTGATTTTAGCGGAACTTCCCTTAGTAAATTAGGATGAACATTTTATTTTGTTTTAGCTGTGGAGGAGTGAATGTAGTGGGATTGGTGTTCAAAGAGTCTAAGTTATTGGAACACTCACTAAACATTCTTCTAAATCAACAGTTTGTCCCACACTTCTTGACAGGCTTGATTGAAGTATGTACCTATGTTCAATTGTATTATTTTGTTTATCAAATAATATTGTTAGAACAATCTTCATATTTAAAATAATTTAAAATATTAATTTTTCAGCTAAAATCAGCTCTTCTAATAAATCTTCAATTAGTTGCTGATAACTTAAACACTGATTTCAAAATTATTGATCTACTTTCAAAAGAGTCCACTGCCATAAAAGATTCATTATATGAATGCAGTGGTAAGATTCCGTTGGTAAATTTTACTATTGAAGCACACACAGAAAACGATTTGTTTGCTGATAAGACGGGATTAATTATTTTGGATAATTTCCTAGTAGATGACAAGGTAAACAATTATTTATAATAATAATAACCAAGCATACATAATTTCAACTTCACCATAACCAGTTAAAAAATAACATTGATTTCAGAAAATGAATAATATTCACAAGTCTGTTCCGAGTGGAACCTTCATTCTAACTATTGAGAAAGACACTGCAAAGATTCATCCAAAGTACAAACTGTTTCATATCATCACCGCAATGTCAGTGGGTAAACAGATTATTATTTTACTCAAGAATGGGAATTATTCTGTAGAAGATAAAATCTGTCTTCTGCCGATCACTCTGGATAAAGATTTCTCGTGGATCAGTAAGATGCAAGCTGAACTGGCCACTTCACAAGATGTCGTTTTAATTTCCGAGAGACAGCCTTTCTGTGGTTTGTTGGGTAAGTTGTAAAAGCGTTAAAAATTGTAAATAAATATCTATTAATCTTATTATGTACCTGATAATGACGTTTCTAATGTAAGAAGCAATGAAAACATATCTCTCCCTTTGACAGGTATGGTAAAAAAACTAAGACAAGAGCACGGAAACAGAATAAGACTTATTATCATAGATGATAATAATGTGCCTGCCTTTAACCTTGAAAAAAATATCTACAGAGATCAAATACAAAAAAACTTGGCTTTCAATGTTTTGAAAAAGGTAAATAATAATAAAACTATGCTAGTCAAACAGAAAAAAAATATCTCTAGGCGTAACTTCGATCATGTTGATTTGATTTCAGGGTCAATGGGGTAGTTATTACTACACATTAGGCGATAGCAGCACAAATATGATTTCGCAAAATGTGCGACTTAGAAGCGTTATATCTGCTGATGTTGAGAGTTTGACTTGGGTGGAGGAACCAGTCAACCGATTAAGCAACATGCAAGTGCAGGTAAGAATAGTCTTAAATCATTGGTTTCTGATAGTTGATATTAAGTCAAAAGCCTTTATATTTGTCTACTATATTTATGAGTGAACCATTTAGTATTTTTTATAGAATAAAAACATTAATTTCCGGTACAAGTTAGTGTGTGTGTACTTGGACAAAGTATTTGTAGCAATATCTCTAGAAAGTAACGAAATGAATACATCAAATTGATGATGATAGTGATGATGACTGCATTACATGAGCATTGAAAGTTTCAACTTACGAAATGAGGTGTTTCGCTCTTAGTGATAAGGCCGCCCATTGTGCAACTATTGTTTTTCTGTTCTATTTTTCTCTATCTTGGTGTGCAATAAAAGGTATATACATATATTGTATTGTATTGTGTTTTTAAGATTAAATTTTTGGGGATGAACCAAATTTTGTTTTATATAAATAAAAAATCTTTGTAGTATCATAATGTTGTAAATATTGAAATGTCAAATTAAAAAATATTTTACAAAAGAAAGTGACAGAACTACTTTATATTTAGAGACCTAGTAAGAGAACTATTTCTAGGTGTGCTATACTGGACCATCACGCAGGGATGCCCAAAATGCTGCATCGAGAAGCCACACCGGCTGTTATGGCATGGATTTCAGTGGAATTGCTAAAAGGTAAACTCATCCTATTCTATTATTGCGTACCAACAGGTCCTAAACTCATTAAATATAATCTACTTGCTGAATCAAAATCAGCTGGTGTATGTTTTTTTTTTACATTTCCAGTGGTGATAGAGTCATGGGTCTCATTTCGAAAGGAGCAATATCGTCTACGGTGGACGCTGATCCGGACTTGCTCTGGCCTGTCCCGGAACACTGGACTCTGGAAGATGCCGCCACTGTTCCTCTGCCATACATCCTCGCTTACTACTGCTTGGTAAAAAACCTAAAAAGGAATATTTCTTTATTTTTCTAACTGCTTATGCAAGATATTTACCATTTTCCTTGACCTAATTGTTGTTTTGTTATTTTAGAGCAAAGCCGACTGCAGCCAGTCGCAAATAAAGCACGTGTTTATCCACGGCGGCGCCGGCGCTCTGGGGCAAGCGTTCATAGGGATCTGTTTGTCACGCGGGTACACGGTGCACGCCTCCGTTGGAGACAACCTCAAGAAGAGCTTCCTGTTGAAACTGTTCCCTGATTTAGAAGGTAAGTTGGATAAAACAGATAAATCTAAATATTTTATGAAATAGTGTTTTATTCTCTTTCAAGTGGCGTTTAGATAAGTAAATACTACTATAATCATTGCAATGGCACGAGATGCAAATATATCTTTATTTTTGTTTTATATTATAGAGAAAAATGTCGTTGCTTCGTCTGGCAGCTGTTTCCAAGACGTTGTCAAATACAACGCAAAATCGGGTTGTAGTATCGTCGTAAATTGCGCAAGCGGGACAAAGAGACAGGTGAGTTAATTTGATAATGACCAAATTCAAAATATCCTTAACCTTATTACCAAACTACCGAAACTTAATACCAAAACTTAATGTTTTTCAGGCTGCTATGCAGCTCGTTGGCTATGAAGGAACATTCATGGATCTCAGTGATCAAGATATGTTAAAAAATGAAGAATTTCAAATGGGATTTCTATATTATTCATGCCACTATCTATCAATTATGTTGGACAACATTTATAAACCAGAGTTTGCTATGGACAAGAAGGTAATTTGTAAACTGGCTATGACTTTCTTTTGAGTACTTTACGGCAGTGAAAAATCTCGCGCGATATGCGCAATTTTTGAGCAATTCACTGAACCGTTGTATTAATTATCCATAAACAAAAATATGAATCAAATTGGTTTTTCAGAATTTACAAGTTCTACTCAGTGACGGCATTGCGACAGGTGTTGTCCAACCCCTGAGCAGAGTTGTGTACTCGCCGGCCGACGTCGGCCGAGCATTCCGTCTGCTCGCAGCCAGCAAGCACCGCGGTAAGGTGCTCATCAGGATGGAGCATTCACTGGCTGCAGGCGAACACTTAGCGGTAGCAAAAAGGTAAAAATATTGGTCCATCCGAAGTTTGACGAGTCATGGCAAGTCAAGCACGTGCTTGCATGCAGAAATTTAAATTACGACTCGAATTACGTTTGCGATGGTTCAACCGAAGAACCCAACTAAGAAACTGTATTTTAGGGAGGCTATTATTATAATAATATGTTTCAGAACTTGTTTTCAAAAAATAATATTTTTCAGAATGACCTACTCATCATCTGGTCCTTACATTGTAGTGATTGACGATACAATTGTTTTGGGCATGGAACTAGCTGACACTCTTATCAAGCATGGGGCCACAAACATTGTACTATGTTTTAAACCAAATCAATTAGCTGGATTCTGTTATACAAAATTTTCGTAAGTTTGCTATATATTTTTTGTTTTGAAATTGCAAGTTGATATGAATGTATGATCTTAATCCTTTTATTTGATTACGCAAATAAATCAAGTAACCTGTTATAAATTGATTTTTTTAGGAGGTGGAAAGATCTCAACGTAGCAGTAAAACTTTCCGCGGAAAATCTGCAAACAGAAAAAGGCTGTGTGAACCTACTGCAGGAAGCCACCAAATTAGGTCCTATTCTAGGAATTTTCGTAGTTCAAAACTTCAGTGGCCCAGAAAGTTTGGAGGCGGGAAATGTTGCCGCGAAATTCAATAATACTGTTGGCGTTGTTGCCAACTTGGACTTGACGTCGAGAAAAATCTGCAGTGATCTAAAGTTTGTATCTACCAGGTTCTTTAAATTTGTCAGGACGCAGTTTTCGAACTGCTAAATGGACTATATAAATTTGATTACCCCTTATTTTTCTTTATAAATTGCAGCCATTTTGTCGTTGTGAGTTATTCAAAGAATGATGGAGGGGCTTCGGATGAGTACATGGCATCAGCGATTGACTCGATATGTGACTCAAGGAAGGATGCCTGCCTTCCAGCCTTGTCTTTCCGTATAAGTTCAGTAAAAGAGGTAATTTTTTCCAGGTCTTGAATTACTTTTGACTTGAGTTTTTGAATTACTGTTGATAACAAAAATTATATATACCTACCTACTCGTAATAGTAAAATAGACTCCGCTACAAAGCTCATTAATACTTTAAAAAAATATATGTTTTTTTAGCTTGGTCATGGAAACCCCGAAAAAACCAGTTCAAATTTGAAAACTATTTTAAGTGACCTTGAAACTAGTCTCAGGCTAAACAACGCCGTGGCTGCGTCCGTGCGTCTGAATAAAACAGATGTGATCCCTGAGAGGTTCTCAAATATTGTTGGTAAGCCATCAACATGAGATCGTGTTGCATTAGATAAATATCACAATCGACACAGCATCATCTAGCCCCAAGCTAAGCAAAGCTTGTGTTATGGGTACTAGATGACTGATATACATAATACAATATTATTACATAGTTAGTTATTTTTTATGATCACTGAACCAGAATACCCGATCTGCAGATCGTACAAATATTTGTCCCGAGGCGGGAATCGAAACCGCAACCTCTTGCGCCGCGGCGGACTTTCGCCCACCGCGCCTCAGAAGTTTTCAAGAGATTATTAATATGTTAAAAAAGATATATAAATACATATATATTTAGTAGCTACTGAGAATTTTTTAGATATGACCCATGAAACTACCGTGCCTTAGGTAGACTTGTTGAGTCTACCTAAGGCACGGTAGTTTCGATGCGATGCGAATTAGGTCAATACAGTTATTTTATTTCTTTTTTTCTGTTTTGATAATTGAACTCGCGAACGCATTACAAATATTTTAATTTTACAGGAATCGATATTAATAAAATTGACAAAAGTCGATCTATTGAGAGCATTTTGCAACATGACGTCAGTGTAGCAGAAATATGCTCAGTCATCAATAAAACTTACGGCGTCAGCTATTCTTTAGAGAAAATACAAAAATTAAGCATCACCGAGTAAGTAAAGAGGACGTGAACTCCTTGTTCTACTTTTTATTCAAATATTTAGACAATGCGTTTTCTGTGCAACATAACAGCAGATTTACATAGTATTAAAAAACCTATTAATTTTAAATAAAAAAAAACTACCGAAAATCTAATAAGTCTAATGTGAAAACTGAATTTTGAACACAAATATTTGTATTTGCAGCCTGATAAACCTAGAAAACAACAAATCACGGGAGAAACCTAAACTGAAAGATGGTTTAGATGCATTCTTCAGTTATATCGATGCAGATGAATGCAGGGCTGCCGAGCCAGGCGTGGTTATGGCTACCGCATGCAGTTGCCTCCAGGTGACTTATTTACTACTTAGAAACTTAAAAACTTTTTATAGGTACATTATTATGCAGTAAACATAAAAACCAAACGGTATTTTACAAGACAAAATAAAAGTATATTTTCCCACTGCCGATATTGAGGCAAGTGTTTAATAAAACCAAATAAAAACCATCGTAGTTTGACGAATCCAATATGAATAATGAGCGGCTCAACTACAAACCTTGTTTTTGTAAAAAGAAGTTTTTTCTTCCACTTTATAAAGATATATAAATATTTTCTGATTCGTTTTTATTTGTGTTAATTTTTCTCAAAAATACCAATTGCGACGCAAAATTGTATACCTATATGAAAATAATTTCAGTCTACGTAAAACCAAAAATGATTAGGCAATCAAGGAATCTTACTTTGATTATGATAATACTTCTCTAGCAGAAAACCTAGAAAGAAGTCAAAGACAATGCTCGAATAATTTTTAGTGCATAATCAATAAAATTACTCATACAGGATGAAGAGGAGCTGGACCCAAAAGAAACGTATTTGATGCTGATGCCAGGATTCGAGGGTCACCACGAGGTGTTCTCAACCTTATGCGAACGCCTCAAGGTTCAAGCCGTCGCCTTCCAGTATGGCCCTGAGCATACCAACGCTAGTGTGCCTGAAATGGCCAGTCTTATTCTTAAGGTATGCCTAAGTTAACAGTCCTATAACACAAGCTCTGCTTTGCTTGGAGCTAGATGATTGTAGCATTTTTATAAATATTCTAGCTAATATAATGACAATTCATATTTTTTTCCATCAATATTACTTCTATTTGTTGAATAGTATTTACAAAACAGATATTTATAAGATCGTAGAAGCGTAATCGAATTTCGTTTCCTCGATTTTTGCCGTTTACTTTTATTATAAAAGATTGAATTAATTTTATAGACACTTCCTTGAGCTCAGGAATTCCCATGCAAAAGGATTTTCGATTTGGTTGCAGCTATTTTGCTCCTTCTATTTTGAGAAAGTTTTACTAATGTTTTTTTTTGATTTTGAAGATTCATGCTTGTATACCTTTTATATAGTTTTGGCTACACACAAACATAGATAAGGTCAAGATAAACTAATATTATCCTAAGGTTTGGATGCTCAATAAAAAACAGTGGTAATACTTACCTCTTCACGGTTGTATGGAAATTATGAGCTACTTATAATACCATAAGACACCTTTTTTGTCCATTTGTTCGAATGTTTAAATGGACAAAACTTAAAACCAATCAAAAACTTTTTGTATTCTATTTAATTTTGTTACACACGTCTAAGGCCTATTCTCCAAAATACACAATCTTTAATTTCACTTAGTTTCTTATCCAAATTGGTACTACATATAATTTAGTTTAGGTATTAAAGTTCACCAACTTGCCGAAATGAAATACGCAATTTCGTGTTGGAGAATTAATATATTTCCTCTTAATATATACCTTTATCAATCTTATTTGATTTTCTTGCTTCAGTTCATAAAGAAACGTTTTGAGCTGAAGACCAAATTCTACCTCCTTGGATACTCTTTTGGAGTGAACGTAGCGCTGGAGGTAGCGCGACTAATTGAAAACGAAGGTAATTTTAACATTGTATTACTGTTTTCTCGGAGTCGATCTTGTCTATGGCACTTTATGTTTATCGGCGATGACTCAATATATCTTTGTCCTATGGCAGGTCACGTAGGTGTGGTATTCTGCGTGGACGGCAGCCCAAGCTTCGTGCGCGCGGCGCTGGGTGCCCACCTGGGCTCGGTGGGCTCGGTGGGCGCGGTGCAGGACCGTCTCGCCGCGCACATGTACTCGCTCATGCGCGGAGAGGAAGCCTCTACGCTCGCGCGTACACTCGCCGCACTGCCCGCCTGGGAGGAAAAGGTCGACGCCTGCGTCAAAAAGCTCAGAGGTGTTGCCAATCTCTCCAACCAGTACAAGCGCTGCATCCTCCAAGGCAGTTACAACCGGATCGTGGTTGCAGGGCGGTATGAACCAGCCTTCCGCCTGCGCTCCGAGCTAGTCCTCATCAAGGGGGCACCTCACCTCAACATAGTGTCCCTGCCCTACGACTATGGTCTGTCCCAGTATTCCGCGGTACCCGTCCAGGTTTTACAAGTAAACGCGGATCATGCCTCTATACCATATGACTGTAAAGTCACCAGCATTGTCAACAGATTGCTTGATCCGAAGCTCATAAAAGCATTCAAGAACAAAAACGTTTGCGAGACTTACGTGGTGAACCCTCCTAAGGGTTGGTGATGCAGCATTTGATGGTACTTTTATGTAATGGTCATCTATAATGTCATAAAGTTGAGTCACTAAACCAAGTTGTCTTATTTAGACCATTTATTTTAATACTATTCCCTACAAAATTCAAATTCAATTGCCGAATTCTAGTTTTAGTTTAGATCAGAGTAGTGTTAGCTAAAACTAGAATCTAAAAAAAATACCTATTGTTTGGAACTTTCATCTCGTTAATACCAATTTTAGATGGTTAGCTAGGAAAAGTTGATCTGCTTGCCTACTCGAGCTATGAAAGACTATTAAGTCTACTGCTCTACTGATTTTATCAAAATCTGTCGTACAGAGTTCTCACAAAAATACATCATTTTTGGTACTTTTAGATAGGTACTTACGTTTGGTTTTTACAACAACAACAGCTTAGAATTTAGTCAATATTTTCAGAAACTACGTGCTGTCTGCCTTACGTGGTCAGTAAGCGTTTGCATAACGTTAGCTGCAGTTTACGTGTGAAATTGGAATATATGGCCGCTGGCTGAGCTTCAAAGTAAAACTTTAACAGAACGGCAATTCCATACAATATTTTTAATAATATGTATGAGTACTTATCTCAAAACAACCTTCATCACTTCATGCTGCATCAAAGGTAATCAGGTTTGTAAATCCATGTGTGCAAAAAAAATCTATGTTCAATCCATGTCTACCAAATGTAAAGATTAAGTTTTATGTTAAAGGAAATAAGTATGACTTTTCATTCTTTTCATTGCGCTACCCTGTGGTGATGATTAACAAGAGTTAAACGCATCTTAATAGGGAACTTTATAGCGGCGGCGCCACTGAATATTGCAGGTGCTATAAACTTTGATCAATTGGTAAAGCTTCACCGTAAAATCCTGCTTCTGGTTTCATTTATGTGTAATAGTCTCTGCACATTTTTTGAGAAAATCCCAAAAAATCGCAAATTTCAACCCCATTCTCTTAACTGAATTAATATTATGAAATACAAATACAAAGATGAGGTTTTTAAAATTACGATATTTAGTTATTGATTTAGGTACATACACTAATAAATAGGAGCAACTGGAGATTACCTCTACAAACAATAATTTATTCAGAATTACCTCAAAATATTTTAATAAAGAAAAATATTCACGCAGTTTCGATCAAACACCGTTAATACATTTACCAAGTCCTAACATCATCATCACCAGCCTATAATAGTCCACTGCTGGACATAGGCCTAACAACGAATTATTGCAAATTTTCATTTAAGTGGTGACATCTGTAGTACATGTTAAGAATAAAAGACAACCCCATCTATGAATATTTGTGGAACTAAGTTATGCGAGAGTTTTCAGAATTTCCACCGAACCATGTTGATGCATGGGCGCTGCTGTCTACGACCAATTTAGCAGAGATGATCTTATCTTGGATGCGGTATTTAAGTTATGAATAAAGATGGAAAGTACTATTATATTTTTTATTATCAGTAGTTTACTGAATAAGTAGGTAGGAAGTATTGATAGCGGCTAGGTAGGTAGATCTAGGTAGATGGAGAGGCTTTTGTGTTTTCCCGAATTTGTAATTTTAGTAAACCTCAGTTTCTTCTATATCTATACTAATATTATAAAGAGGAAAGATTTGATTGTTTGTATGTTTGTTTGTTTGTTTGAATTGAATAGGCTCCAAAACTACTGGACCGATTTAAAAATTCTTTCACCATTAGAATCCTTAATTTTCCGTGATGAACATAGGCTATATAATATTTTCAAAAAAATTAGGGATCCGCATGAAAAATTCAATAATTGAACCGTGGGCTGTATATTCAACCTCTTTTTCTATTATGGCGCGTCAGAATAGAAAAAGAGGTTGTATAGCGCACGGTGCTTGCTTTTTCTCTACGGCCAGTGTCAGTTTTGGAATGTCGAGTCAATGTCAAAAACCCCAATGCTGTTAAAAAAAGTAAAGATCCGTATGAAAACTGTGAAACCCATCGTTTTTGTGTGTATAATTTCTGAAATTTTTGTTTAATACCCGTGCGAATCCGGGGCGGACCGCTAGTTTGTTATAACTCTTTGGCGTAACTTCAAGCGAAAGTTTTCACAGCTATTATATTTAAAATGAATTTTCAAGTAATACTCGTATTTCACTTTATGACAAAGCGCTTATCTTGATTTATACGAGTTCCTAGCTAGCGTATGCTCTTTGCATATTTGGTGCTAAGTGTATACTGCTGATACACATACTGATATGCAGGAGTGATATAATGTAATAGAATTGAAATAATTAAAATATGTCAATGCCACCTACAGTTGGCCGAGCCATGGTAAGCGTCATTAGGGATGACAAAATTACAAGCTTTACGGCGAAGCTCACCATGGCTAAAGCAACATGTGACTATTAGACACGTAAACTAAGCCTTAATTATCTCAAAATAGGCAGTTAACTTTGGACAATTACTTTTTTCCTGTCTTTTGACGTTTCCAAGGGACAATTATGAATAGATTATGTTGGTATGTCATTTCTTTACACCCAATATGTACGTAATTACAACAAAATCTTAATCCACAACTTGTTTAAGATTTTCTTTAGACCTTACAGGACTCTTGGACACGTCACAAAATACAAACTGCATAAGTATTACTGAGAAATAAAGTGATCCCTTTGATTTTTTGCTCACTTAAATTTTTTAATGTATGTAATGTAAAGAAGCGAACAATAAACCTTGTTAGATTGTTAGTTTTCGAGTCACCATGACATTGCATTGCAATAAATTGTATTATATGGCATCTACATGAGCCTTGTAAAAAAGATCATAAGGTTAATTAAGCGCAGATTATTTGAATCAAGCTTCTGCCCGTGACATTTACCTAACCTTTGTTTTATTCCTGACCTAGACCTACCGGCTTGCATGAATTTTAGCCCAATCCGTTTAGTAGTTTGGGTGTAACGAGGAAACAAACATCCACGCAAACTTTCACATTTATAATATTAATGTAAAGAGATGCGTATCTATGCACAACAATACATTCTTAACTTTTTACGGAATAACTTCAGGCGTACGTTTATGCAAAACTTACGTGTGACTCTGTAATATGTGGGTGTTGTTCTAACTTCATGTTTAAATTATAACACAAACTTGAGTACAAATTATTTAAGGAAACAATTTATTGCGTTTGGAGTTAGACATTTTCTTAGTATGTTTCTGTCCATGTCCGCCATGCCCATTCAAAGTCTCAGCGTCCATTGTTTTTAAGATCCTTCGTATTTTGTCTTTAACATATATCGAGGCACTAGACCCCCTGTACGCGTTAAAAAAAACAGTTTCGTGGCCCACGACGCACATGTCTAATTGCAAGTTCAGTCGGGGCGGGCGGCGGCAGCGCGCCCCAGTCGCACAACCAAGGTTGGGCAGTGAATGCGGCTAAACAAGTTGCATTGCATGGCGTGTAGTTTGACTATGTCAGTCTTCTTGTTGTATCCCTCGAAAGAAGCCTACCGTAAATTTAAATGAATGAAATTTTAATACTACTCCATGTAACTAAGCTAGGCACTAACCTACCGTGCAATCTAGGCACTTCAATTTTCGTGCGCTCGCGGTCTTAGTAATATTAGCTTTATTTATACTTGCTGCACCACACCAAAAGCAAATAATTCTTTCGCAAAACCTCCCACTATCTCCTCGCAACGGAGCAATATCTCTCACAAATCGATGCCGGTTGCATCCTCAAAAAACAACCGGCGAACAAAAGCCCGTGGTAGTCGCGGTAGGTATGTGACTCGGCATTATTTCACCCGCCGCCGCCCCGTCCCATTGTGCTTGGATATACGATGTGCCCCAGCTTTGCCGAGCATTGTTTGGCCTTTAATTAATTTAGCTGGTAATCTGTGTAATTTTTTGTAAGAAATCGAATTTGGATTCCGTATACAATATTGTCAAATCTTTATTTTGTTGTTAGGTACTTCATAGAGTAGCAGCTTTGCACGCATTTTATAAATAACATAACAACGTTTGTGTCCGTCTCGAAGTATACAATTTCTATATACCAACACACCTTCCATTTGTACGTGCGATGTTTGTCATGTCGTAGTATATAAATTACACATCAACATCACAACATCAACATCACCAGCCTATAATAGTCCACTGCTGGACATAGGCCTCCCCTAATGAGCGCCATAGATGGCATCATTATTTAGGGGTTATTGCCCATAATCCCCACGCTGGGCATGCGGGTTGGGGATCGCAGTTCGGTGTAGTCGTTCTGCAGAAGGCGCTGCTGCCCGCCCCCCGCTGTGTTTCCCTTAGTCGCCTCTTACGACACCCACGGGAAGAGTTGGGGTGGTGAAATTCTATGCCGGCACCACACGGCAAATTATTACACATCAAGCGAACATTTATACAGCCATTAGTATTTTGATATTATCATTCCCATTTTAAATCACGGAACCCAAAACGTCCAATTTCCGGATCTCTGGTTAGTAACGGCAAAATAAAAATGCTGTTCCATTTCTGGTAGGTTTAATACAATTACGCGGCTTTGTATTTTCATCGGTTCATTAGATTCTCCGTTGATTCATTTTGTCCTTTTAGTAAACAATAAAATAGTCAGTTTTGAATTCTTGCTCTAAAAGTAAGTGACCTATTATAGAACCAGGTAAAGTAAGTGACAGATACGGTACACAATATTACAAATAGGTAAGTAAAAAAAAAAAACTTGGCAACACTGGGTATTTGAAATGAACAAAAACTCATAATTCAAATCAACAAAAAATGAGAATGGGTCGAGTTATTTAGGAATAAGTAAATATTAATGAATGGGAAACATTACATAACAGGGACTAAAACTACCAGAAAATAGATATACAAATAATAATATACATAAGTATACTCCTTTGTATGGTACATAAAAGAGTTGCCTACCTTCACTATGGGTTATTTAAGAACCTAGTTTGTTTTTCTATATTAAAATAGTAACTACCTTTTTCAGCTCCAACTTTGTTTTGTAAATTGTTTATTTATTTATTTGTATAGATAGGAAATAAACAGATGGACAATCCACACAGCATCATCTAGCCCCAAAAGTAAGCAGTGTTTATGTTATGGCTACTAGGCGATATTGACGTATATATTACGATTATAAACTCCCAGTAGACCCCAAAAAACATTAACAGATAGTACAAATATTTGCCCTGAGGCGGTAACCTTCCTTCGTCTAAGACGGACCTTCGCCCACTTCGCCACAGAGGTACTCAGAGAGACACTTCTCAATACTAATTAACACGACTGAAGTAGGTTGAATACTGAATATTTATTAAATAAAAGCAACGCTTTTTATACAAGAAAATTACCTCTAATTTGGATTTATTAATTCCTTATCTTTGTAATTCGATATGCTTATTGTTTTAACATAAAATGTTATCTATTTTCCTATCAAAAGATTCTCCGCAAGTAATCCGATATGTTTGACATTTAATTAATATATTTGTCCTTATCTCTAAGTAGGTAATTGATTGACGTCGTACATTAGGTATGTACCTACACTACAGGTAGCGCACATAATCGCGTGACACGCGTCGCCGACTGCGTGTGCTGGTAAATAGTTTTATTTCGTGTATGTTACTTTATTTTTATTTTTATTTTATTTATGAAACAAAATCCACAGCTCTTAGTTCTAAATAATAAAAAGATAAACTTATAACATAACCTACAGCCAAAACAGGATTTACATTTTATACAATCAGTACACTAAGTATATTATAAGGGCCGTAGTTTTGAAGTATTTAACATCTTGATGATTAATATTATTATTCAATTAATGATTCTCTGTTGCCAGCGAAGTATCATTTAATAAATTTCAGTAATGAATTAAACTGGTTTCTTGGCTTACTCAACAAAAAGTCCTTCAGTTGTGAAATTTAATGGCATGGTAAATATTTCGCCAAATTACTGGATTATTTCCCCTGCGTCGACGTTAAAATTACCTCTACATCAACCAATCGCCTAGTTTTATCTGATTTACATTGTTACTGGGGATATTAAAAATGTTTTTACATTGGAAATAATTTTGTGACAAAATACACTTGTGATGTTAGATAATTTGTGATAGGATTTATTTATTTTAGAGATGTGAAAATGGGCGGTCTTAACGCTCAAGAGCGATCCCTACCAGACAACCATTAGGACTGCTGGACCTCTACCGTATTTAATTGTGATTGATGGCCGATTTATGTTTGATATTCGTTCGAACGAATAAGAATTCGTTCACGAGACCCACGCAAGCACAAGCTTGTCTGTTGTATCAAATATTGAACCCTTCCTTAATGTTTTGTAAAATTCGGTATAATGTCACTACTTAGTTTTAAAAAATCATTGTGATACTACTAAAGGTTAAGTGTTCACTCATTCTAAAAGGGGTTTTTCACTTTACTCTCAATAGGTGGGTCACGTTGCCCTTCGACCCTACAATATTTTCCCAGTTTTATTCCACGTCGTAAATTACGGTTTCCATTCTCATCGCTAAGAGCTTGTTTACTGAAACTTGGAAATGCATTTTCGTTCCGAATCAGAACTCGCATACGTTACGGACTGAGTGAGACGTGTGACCGCGGTTCGGATTATATATTGGGGCTTTCACATTCTACGATGTATAGGGAATTATAGCTTCTAAACGATGGTAATAATTATACATATCTATCTTAGCCTGGCCTATCAAATAGTAAATAAAATTGGTCTATGTCCTCACATTAAGACAAGTTTTATTAAAAAATAATCATCATCAAATAAAATCATAATGTTCCTACCTACAATATTATTCAATAAATAGAATCATGATTGCTACGAACGGTTTATGCCTCGTGACACCTGTCAGTAGTACCCGTCTTTTATTTTAACTAAGGAAATACAATTTATAGAACTACGTTTAACAAAAGGAATTGATTGCTCGAATTGTCATATTCATGCACGCATACACTAATACAAAAAGAGAGACTGGTCTACTAAGTACTTTTTCTGCGCCAAATAATCGTATCGCTCCCTAAAATGGTCTGTTTCCAGTCTCAGAGCGCCAAAAGTGCGGAAAATGGAAAGAGTGATAAATAAACCGTTCCAAGCTAATTGGAAAGCCAACATAATAAATCAGGGGCACTCTACCGCCACCTAGCGGTGCCAAAGCACAAAAACAACTGCACGCTGGCAAAGAATGCCTTTTGAAAAGAACGCTTTTGGAAATGGAACGGTTTTTGGTTTTAAATTGTGAAATATCGACGGCTAGTGATACTATATGACTTTCGAGTTAAATGGTCAAAACCATTAGTAAAAGCCCTAAAGTTTTTCCTATACTTTGTAGTGTATCTAATCTTACGTTTAAGTTTTTAAAACTTGTGTTCTTTTAATAGTGCTGATCCTGCATAATAAAAGATACTGTTTGACAAGTTAGTAACCTAAATATATGTTTAGAACATTAAAAACTTAGAGTTATAGTATAAATATAATAAATATCTTAAGTTTTATGTATAACTATGAAGCAGCATTCATACATGCTGCTGCTACGGCTAAAACTTTTTTAGATAAAGCCATTCCTTTATCCCGGTGGGAGACTATGTCGTAACGCCGCGAGATACTAAAGGTACCAAACGAACCACTAACTGCACCACCCGTCCACAAAAGTGTCTGAATTTGTAATGTGTATTGAACTGTGTTGTAAACTTTTTAGCAGTTGCCCAAAAAAGGAGCCTAACGTTTCTGTTATGTACATGGAAGTTGGAGTTCATGTAAATGGAATGTACATTATATTGTATGTGTAGGGAAATACAGGTAAGTGAAAATATCACCTATTGTTGTAACAAAAGAAATAAAAATAAAAAACACAGTAATTTAAATTATTTAAAGAAAGCAAGAAAGTTGTTATTACTTCATGCGCAATGTAAGCAATCAAGAAATGCGAGAAAATAAATAAAAACATCTGTGTCACTTGCTCCCCTTACACCTTCTCACATACTTGCTTAAGAAAGTGCATATGTATGCATAGAAGCGACTTACGCCATGACACAAATATCGCCAGGGGTAAGTAACCCAAGGTCCGTGTATACTGTTGGTAAAAGTAAGTCGTAGTAAATAAATAAATTAGCCAGGCGATTTCCCGGACGCGGTCGGTTGGAGCGGAGTTACACTTACTCGTATATACAAACAGCGGGCTGTTTGTATATACGAGTAAGTGTAACTGTACATATGACTCATTGATGAGTCATATTGCAGTTTTTTTAACAAATTCACCACTGCATTCAATTCAATATTCACACCCAAGTCGATTGTTGTCTCAGAAAAACTTAACTTTAGTGAGTGGGCAACAGTAGGTATACATAAGAGTAGGCAAACTTTGTATGAACTGTATAATGAAAAACAATACAATTTTAGTCTTGAGTTCAAAGAAAAAGTAAAAAACTACTCAAAAATGTTCAGAAAAGTTTGTCAACTGGCAAAATCAAATTATATAAGCTCGAAAATCAGAAATAGTGAAAATGTAATAAAATCGACATGGAAAATAATAAATAGTGAGACTGGAAAAGTCAGTACTTACGATAATGATTATAACTTAAAGATTAATGATTGCTCAGTCCAAAATGATGTTGACGTAGCCCAAGCATTTGAAAACTTTTTTACTGACATTCCAATTTTTACTACAAAGTGCTTAAACTCATCTCAAGTTATCGCTGAGTCTTTGCTTATAGAAAATGTACCCAAATGCAAAAATAAATTTAATTTCAATCATGTCAATGAAACTGATATTAAACAAGTACGACAAGTGCGAGTGTAACTCGCGCGCCGAGGGTTTTGAACTTTTGTCGTTTAGGTAGGTACGTATATTGACGACCTGTTAGCGCGGTGGGCTTACAACGCAGGAGGTTGCGGTTTGATTCCCGCCTCGGGACTAATATTTGTAAGATCTGCAGATTATTTGTTCGAGTGTTCTAGTCCTTTTCTACGTACACAAAAATAAATCATCTAATGTGATACTTATATATACTTTATTAAGTATAACAGATATCGTAGTAGTACGAATTACACAAGCTTGCTTAGCTTGTCGCTAAATGATGTTGTGTGGATTATCCAGGATACATTACTCTTCTCATATTTTTTTGGAGCACGGTGGAAGTCATGAATTCAATAATCTTATTATCTAAATATTCTTCGAGCGCAGTGGAATACATTGAGTATGGACTTTAAAATTTTGAGAACAACGGTTTTGTGGCGCTGTGGAACTACCTACTATTACAGTTACTACAGAGATTAGTGGGTAGGTAAGTCGGTTGGTACCTACAATTATTTTTTCGACTTTTTTCTACGTATTTCACTAACTTAGACGATTTTAAAAACCTGTTTTGAATTGTCGAAATCCATACCTTTGATTTGATATTGCTCTCAATGAAATAGCCCCCATTGTATGAAAATTCGTTTTTTGACCATATTTCGAAAAGTATTGTTTTTACAGACTTCTCTATATTTTTCCTGTAAAATATAGACCTATATCTACAAACGCTTAGTACATTTTATATAGATCACTCTGCTATCTTCGGAGATAGAGGGGGGGGAACGGTCAAATTTTCAACCTTTTTCAAAATATTTCGAAAAGTATAAAACCTATCGAAATTTCAAAAACTGCATTAAAATGTACAAACTGATACCTTTCATTTGATACCCAACTCGGTGGGGTAGTCACCCCTTTAGAAATTTTTCCCGCCCTTTTTTGACCATATTTCAAAAAGTATTATTTTTACAGATTTCTCTATATTTTTCCTGTAAAATATAGATCAATACCTACAAAAACTTGGTACATATCAAATCGATCGTTCTGTAATCTTCGGAGATAGAGGGGGGGTACCGGTCAATTTTTCGACCTTTTTCAAAATATATCAAAAAGTATAAAATCTATCGAAATTTCAAAAACTGCATTAGAATGTACAAACCAATACCTTTCATTTGATACCCAACTCGGGGGGGCAGTCACCCCTTTAGAAATTTTTCCCGCCCTATTTTGACCATATTTCAAAAAGTATTATTTTTACAGACTTCTCTATATTTTTCCTATAAAATATAGATCAATACCTACAAACACTTGGTACATATCACGTCGATCGCTCTGCAATCTTCGGAGATAGGGGGGGGGGAACGGTCATTTTTTTGACCATTTTCAAAATATTTTAAAAAGTATGAAATCTACCGAAATTTCAAAAACTATTTTGAAATCTAGAAACGAGTACCTTTCATTTGATACCACTTTCGACTTTGTACGTTCCATTTAAAATTTCGATTTCAAAATTTGTATGGAAAATCTTCATTTTGATTTTTCATTTATTTTTATTTATTTTTCTATAAATATGTGCGGGCGCACAAAATGTATTATTATTTCAAATTTCAAGTCAATAGCTGCAGTAGTTTCTGAGATATTAAGGATTCAAAACACAAAACAGACCCAAAGCGATTTCATAAGGGTTTTGCAACCGATGGCAAAACCCTAAAAAGCTTTTCATCTATTAAATGTAAAAAAAAACTGCAGATCTCTGGGGCATTTCTGTTAGACTTATTAAACCATTGATTGATACTCTTGCACCAGATCTAGCTTTTATATTCAATGAATCCATTGACTGTGGCATATTTCCTGATCTAATGAAGCATAGTAAAATAATTCCATTGTTTAAATCGGGTAGTAGGTCTGACCCCACTAACTTTAGACCAATATCAGTATTGCCAACGTTCAGCAAAGTTTTTGAAAAACTTATTTTACATCAATTGCTAAGGCATTTCGATGGCAATGACCTGCTTCACTGTAAGCAATTTGGGTTTACTCGCGGCAGGTCTACCACTGATGCTGGTGTAGAGTTGGTATCGCATATTTTTGATGCTTGGGAGAAGTCGCAAGATGCTTTAGGCGTTTTTTGCGACTTGTCAAAAGCATTTGATTGTGTACACCATGTAACATTAATCAGGAAACTACATCATTATGGAATAAAAGACAACTCTTTGGATCTTCTTACTTCATACTTGTGTGACAGGATACAAAGAGTTGACATAAATGGGGAACGGTCTTCGGGATCTGTAGTTACAATGGGTGTACCGCAGGGGTCTATCCTCGGTCCTTTCCTATTTCTTGTTTATATTAACGACCTCCCTCATCTCGTTAAGAATAATCACGAGATTGTATTGTTTGCTGATGAAACTTCACTAATTTTTAAAATGAAACGTCATAATACAAATTTCGACGATGTGAATAATGCAATCTCAAAAGTAGTCAATTGGTTTAGTGTCAATAATCTTCTGCTTAATGAAACCAAAACGAAATGTATTAGATTTATTCTACCCAATGTAAAACAAGTTAAGGCCGATGTAAAGGTAAAAGAGGAATCTTTAGAAATAGTAGAAAGTACTGTATTTTTAGGAATAACTTTAGATAGTAAACTTCAATGGGGCTCACACATAGATAAGCTATCGAAGAGACTTAGTTCTGCAGCGTATGCAGTCAAAAAAATCCGTCATCTTACAGACGTTGATACTTCTAGACTAGTCTATTTCAGCTACTTCCATAGTATTATGTCTTATGGCAAACTGCTGTGGGGGAACGCTGCAGATATTAACACCATATTTGTGCTGCAGAAGAGGGCTATTCGTGCAATCTATAATATGGGTCCCAGAGAATCCTTGCGTGAAAAATTCAAAGAAATAAACATAATGACAGTAACATGTCAATATATATTTTATGAAAATTTGATGTACACTCATAAAAATATCAATAAGTTCATAAAAAATAGCGATATACATAATTTAAATACTAGAAATAAGAACAAACTGGCTGTGCCCACTACTAGGCTACGTAAGATTAATGTATCTTTTAAAGGGCAATGTATACGCTTCTACAACAAAATTCCAAGTGAGTTGCAAAAATTATCTATAAATAAATTCAAACGGATTGTCAAAAATATACTTTGCAAAAAAGCTTACTATAAAATATCAGATTATCTAGACGACAAAAAAGTTTGGGACGAGTTATGCTCCAACTCTAAAACTAACAATCTAACAATGTAAAGGTTTCTTGTTCGCTTCTTTACTTTACCTAAAAAAGATTGAAGTGAACAATTAATCAAAGTGATCACTTTATTTCCCATTTTTATTTCTTATTTAACTTGTATTTTGTGACGTGTCCAAGTGTCCTGTAAGGTCTTAAGGAAATAAAGCACTTTGATTTTGATTTTTGATTTTGATACATAACGCACTCGAGGGCCCGTAACTCGTAACTAAGGGCCGCCGGACTCGGTGTGGAGGTTGTACTACGCTGGGATAGAATCAGAACGGGGACATGGTTTCGTGTGAATTTTTCAACACTTTCTACATTTTTTTTTATAAAAGAAGAAACTTAATTTTTTTATATACTTACAAGAAGAAAGAAAACATTTTCAACTTCAGTACCCATCAGCACTCATCTGTCCACAGCTGAACATGCCTTTCCCCAAACAGGAAGGAGTTTTCCACAGTCGTTTCTTTCTGTATATAGTCATCTAGTACACATAACACAAGCTCTGCTTAGCTTGGGGCTAGATGATGCTGTGTCGATTTTCCAACATTATTTTATTTATTTATTTAATATTATCACTTTCATTGTGATACGAGGATCCTCGTTGGAAAGGGAGCAGCTGCTTTTCCTGTAGATAATAGTCATAATACTTATTTATCATGTCATAGAGGAGAGGTCATCAGTCAGGAATGAATGAAACGTTATTAAGGGTATTCAGCGAAATTATTCTGAGTTGGAGGGGCCTATTCTTACATTGTGACTGCAAGGCTATTAAAAACATACTATAATAACAACTGGCATATTCTCGCACGTGCTACTTCACGGCAACGCATCACAAAACAACAGAACTCCATCGAAACAATAAATAAAACGAGCTATAAATTGCACAAAGCACAACTGAATCGAATTGTCTTCACATCATGCAGCCCCCAGCTTGACTAACACAGCGGCCAGAAGTTTTGATAGCTGTTCTCGAGTACCTCTGTAGTTGCACTCGGTGTGTGCTACTCAACTGGCAACATTATCTGCTTGGTATGCTAATGTATCACAAAAACTTTAGTTCTACATTCAGCGTTTGTTTAATAAAGGATCGTTAGGGACCTGAGTGAATGAACACTTTACTGGAACATTTACAAAAATAATCGAATCTTATATTATATTCGTAGGTAAAATAGGTGGTCTTTTTGTTTAGGGATTTCTTCCAGGCCCCTTTTTCATAATGCTAAAATTTTTAAACAGTTGCTAAGCAGCGTTATTTCTTGCTTTAACTTGTGTCAATAGAGAGAGAGATAATACCAATGCTTTATGTAAGCAGACTATTTATGAATAAGGAAATGTTTTTGTGTTTTCCATACATTCCTTAAAGGCGCGGTATTTGATTATCTTAGTAATCATTTCATCACTGACGACCACTGTGGCGCGGTGGGCGAAGGTCCGCCTGCGACGCAGGAGGTTGCGGGTTTGATTCCCGCCTCGGGACAAATGTTTGTACGATCTGCAGATATTGGTTCAGGGTGTTCTGGTAATTTTCAATGTATAGTAAAAATATTTATCTGTGCAATATATTTTATTATGTATAACAGACATTTAGTACCCGTTACACAAGCTCTGCTTAGCTTGGTACTACAGATAGATACTACAGTGTAGGTAGATGATGCTGTGTGGATTGTTCAGCATTATTTATTTATTTTATTAACAAAGCTTCTGCATCGCTTCTATGGGATACCAAGAGGGACTTCTTTTTATAGTTTGACTGCGATCTTATCCTAGTATAGTTCCTAATTTCAATCGTACCTAATCGTTGTTTCCGATTATTACAGTGATTTATTGAATATAAGCAATGCAGCTCAAGTCTGCGGTAGAAAAACAAAAACTTTTTAAATATTTACATTATTTTTGGTATGTTGGTATTCAAATTAGCCAAGCCACTCTCAACAGAATATCAAGCTTTTGCTATTTTGAAAAATTGGTAATTTTTAGCATTGGTCTTTTAAAAACAATAATAAAATTAAAATTCAGGTTATTTCATTTTCGGTGATTTGTTAAAAAAAACCACTTTTTAAATGACTTATAAATGTTTTTTTTTCTAATTACATAATTTTATAATTTTTATCATTATGGCCTTCATTTGTATTTGGACTTATACATAATTTGATCTTAAGACAAATAACTGAACGGATATAAAATCAAAGAAATATAACTCATTTAAGCAGTTAAAAACCGCATTGCGTAAAAGCCTCTTTAGTTAATTTGCAAAGAAACAGAAAGACGAGCTAAATTAGAATTCGTTTTCCAATTTGCGGTTCCTTTCTTCAATCAAAGGTTTTAACAAAAAGGCTCCACCTTGATTGGAACAAAGAAATAAATATTTATTCAGCCCTTATTCTTAAGACAAATATAACAGCCCAGTATCTAAACTTGGTTTAAAAAAGGGTAAAAAAGTTGACTTAACTCTGTAAGAAGTCTTTTTTGTGACAACTTACATACGTGCTGGCCGAATGCTGAGCCAATGTATGTAAATAAGTTGAATTTATTATCAAGTGGTCTTCGTTATTGAAGTTTAAATTTTAAACCTTAAGAATTTCTTCAATATCTTCATATCTATGTGCAAACAGTGTGCTACGTTTGTAGTTAACCCGCTAACATACATAATGAATTTATCAAACTACGAAAATTGTTATATTAAAATAAATATTTTTTAATTTGATGACTGATGTAGCGCAGCGGGCGAATTTCCGCTGACACGCAGGAGGCTACGGGTTCGAATCCCGACTTGAGACAAATGTCAAATGTTCTGCAAATATTTGTCTTATATTCAAGGTTGTTTTAATGTATACATAAGAAAGCTGTCTATGTTATACATTGTTCTGTATACATTTAGTCCTTAACAAGCCCTGCTCAGCTACGTATATTACACTCATCATCATCATCATCACCTGCCTATAATAGTCCACTGCTGGACAAAGGCCTCCCCTAATAACACTCATATAAATACGTTATTATTTTTACTAAACTGGTCTAACTAAAGTGCTGTGTGTATAAGATAAAAACAGTTTGTAAATTCTCCTCGGTACGCTTCTCCGGAAATTCGCTGGTCCAACTGTTTCTTATTTAAACAGAAGCCGCTTAAAAATATCATTGTTCTTCCGTCAAAGATATTTGACTGTAGACAATCTATTTTTATCATCACACTAATATTTTACACAAGGAAAAGTTTGTTTATTTAGATGTTTGTAACTCTTCACGAGAAAACTACTGAACGGATCTGGAAGAGATTAAAAACGCGTGTGATGCCCGGGTCAGGACCTAGTGAATAATATACATTATATATTATTTAGTCAATAATATATACCTCCTGACCCCTGACCCCCTGACGTCATATTATGAAGTGTACTATATTTTTTTTATATATTATTTTTTTTTTTCACTGTACTATGCGGTGTCTGAAGAGCCTACTCCATCGTTTTTGCAGGCACTCCTTCATCTACTCCTTCCTTTAGCAGCGTGACACGCAGCCGAATTTTAGTCGTCGCTGGGCTTATAGATGAACCAAAATTTTGTGATTTTAGCCTTCCAGAACGATCTTCCCGATTTTCGTTTTCCAAAATTCGCAACCAATTCTTTCGTTTCGGGTTTTCTAACAAATAAATCAGTATTCGTTTTTAATTTGGAATTTACAAAATTAGAGTAGACCAATTGGTCACAAAGAAGTAGGTACATATTTTCGTTTGGAGAATTAGATCCCTCGACGTGTAAGTAATATATATTTATTTCTTATGTAGCAGCAATAATTTTGAATATTATAGGAATTTTCAGAGGCCGCACTTTTGTGGTTTTCAAAACCATCTCAGATGTAGGAATACTGATTAAAAATTCTGTAAAAAAGATATGTAATAGTTAAGGATTTAGTCTAGTCAAATTCGCATTCAGATACAAGATTTTATAAACTTCGCTCGGGAAAAAAAAATCTCGAAGTTACCCCTTTTTGAAATGTTTTTTCAATATTATGACTAAACTATGTGATATTTTAAGTTTTTTTTTGTACTCAATTAAAGACAGTAACTATTTCTAGACAAATTCGCAGAGTTTGTCCTGATAAAATGATTTTCAAAATCACTATTTTGAAATAACTACAAAATTCACAAGCGTGGTGGCTTGGCAGACACGATCAGTCGCGCCACGGGCTGTAATGTTGCCAATAAAAAAACTAGA
The DNA here is from genome assembly GCA_963931895.1 of Eupithecia pulchellata. Taxonomy (NCBI): domain Eukaryota; kingdom Metazoa; phylum Arthropoda; class Insecta; order Lepidoptera; family Geometridae; genus Eupithecia; species Eupithecia pulchellata. The sequence goes on from OZ007532.1 coordinate 489,547, forward strand.
TGTGGGGGAAAATGATAAGTGACGTTTACGCCCCCCTCTCCCTCCCTCGCATCCCCCTTAACTAGCCCTCCGCCATCTTGTGATTGTGACGTGACGAAGAGCGGCGAGCGGCGAATGTAAACAGAACCTTCTTCATCGAGTGATTTTATTGTTGTTGTTAGTTTGCGTTGATTAATTTCCGTATCTACTTCAAAATGAAATACTCCAAGTGTTCTGTGCCAGGGTGTAATAGGTATATATACGACAGGACGTTAAGTTGCACAAATTTCCGAAATGTGAGAAAAGACTCAAACAGTGGTTAGATTAGATTCCATAAAGTGTCATACTTTACGTGGTTTAAATGTGGCAGAACTTGACCGGCTTCAAGTTTGTCATAAGCATTTTGAGCAGAGATTTGTGACTGAGAAATCAGGCATTCTGGGGAATGCTTACCCGACTCTATTTTCACCAGAAGAAATATCCACTGGAATTCCAATGAATTCCAATAGAACCCTAGAGGAGGCTGGTTAGTACCTACCTACTTTCATTTCGTTACTACAAAAAAATATATGTACCTAAGTCTATCAGATTTCCATAACATAATATGTATGATAAACTTACAGAAAAGAGTGGGCCTAGTTTTGAACACAATTACTCTAGAAAGAGGCACTTTGACCACACTTACGGTAAACAAGAAACATCTACTTCAGCCACAGGTTAGTAGTTTGTAATTGTATAATGTTAAATTAGTATCATGATTGTGAGGTAGTACTCCTTCAACACAAGTTCGACTGACTAAATTAATGGAGAAACATCCGTTTGGTTCTACTATTTATAAAAATTACTGTCAGCTCAATACAATTTTTTTATTGTGATCATTAAATTTCAGGTGTGACTTCATCATATTCTATTGGTTCAACACTGAAAACTATGTCACACAATTTATCAGGTGTGTAATGTGTGTTGTTGTTATCATAAAATTAAATTAAGTACTTGTTTCTTGTATTACAAAATTGACATAAATTGTGTAATAGTTAAACAAATATTTAACAGAAATATTTTAATTTCAGGTGCTACCATCTCATACCCTGTTTCTTCTGAGCTGCCACACCGATAAATACTCAGATATTTGAATCAATAAAGGAAGAGGTATTTATTATTTGAATGAAATTATTTGAATAATGTATAATTATTAGAACAAATTAATTCTTAACACTTTTTTTCACATTTTTTTTTAGGTTGATACATGGAAGAATGAAAAGAAATATTGTAGCATCATATTTGATGAAATGGCCCTTGAGCCAGGTTTAACCTACACTCACAGAGATGAGATAATTGGGTTGGTTAATCTACAAAAAAAAACTGATGAATTAGCCGACCATGCATTGGTTTTTATAGTCAAAGGTGCTACGGTCTACAAATGGCAGCAAACTATTGCCTATTATTTTTGTCAAGGAGCTACACCGGCTACAGAAATGAAAAATATATTAAAAGAAATTGTGTCTGCAGTGGGAAATACTGGGCTAATACCAGTAGCATTAATTTCAGACCCAAGGCACAGATTTTCAATCAGCCATTAAAAGCCTTCGGGAGGAAACAAGGCGATTGCAAATTCTGGCTGATGAAAATACTGGTAAGAAACAATTAATTTACCCATCTGCAAAAATAAATACTCATTAATTTGATCCTGTAATTTCTCATTGAAAAAGTTCATATATAATTATAAATATTGATATTCGGTTTCAGATGATACTATTAAAATCAATGGATTTAACTTAAGTGTCATTGCTGACCCACCTCATCTCATCAAAGGAATAAGAAACAACTTTCTAACAAAAGAGATATCCTTTGATGGTAAAAGGGCCAAGTGGATGGATATAGTTGACGTCTATAAAACTGACTGTCAACATGCAAACACATGTTTGTTACACAAATTAAATGATGAACATGTGATACCAGAAAAAGTCAAGAAAATGAAGGTATGTATTTATATAAGATGTTAGTCAATTCTGATCTTTTTTTTTCACTCTTGCAATGCGACTTTTGTAACCTATGTAATAAGCTAATAAGATAGTTTAATTAACAGTGCGTTATTGCTTTGCAGGTGAAAAATTGTGTGCGAGTCTTCAGTAAAACCATGGCTGGTGCCCTTAACTACACCTCTCAATATTGTGAGTACATACAACATTATTCTATTTTTTGTTGTGAAGAAAAGTTCTTATAGGTAAATAATTTCATAAATTTATATTTGTTTTAGCTCATTACGCTGATGGAAGGACAGTGAGCAGTACATTGGCGAATACAGCAGAGGTGGTATCATTCCTGGACGACTTGTTCGACAGTGTAAATGGTGCTAGCATCCTAAATACTAAAAGAAAAGGAAAAAAACTACGTACAGCTGTTACTGCATCATCAGAACATCATCGCTTTTGGAGAGAGGCCCTTCAAAGCCTTGATCGACTCAAGTTCATCAATGAACGGGGACATGAAGTTACTGTGCCAAGTATCAAAAATTGGGTCACAACAATCAAAAGTTTCCAGAGGCTGTGGAATTTTTTTAAAGATAAGGCATATAACTTTAGAAATGTAAATCCAGATTGCCATACATTTGCAAATACTTTTAAATCACTCTTGGTCACGGGATTCATTAAATTCCACTCGGCGACATTTAACTGTGAGGAGGATAACAGTAAACAGTTGGTGAAAATAAAATCTTTATTTAAATCACTGACTAAACCTGCAACCCTCACACCTCCTCCTCCTCCTCCAAATGAGTTGGATTTTAGTGAAACCCTGGACCATACAGACTTATTAGAAAACACGGTAACGGAGGCAAGGCGCGAAAGACTGAGCGTTCATGCGCAAGCATATACTGCTGGGTGGGTCATCCGAAAAATACAAAACTTTAACAAGTGTAAAGACTGTATTTCCAACCTCACTGTAAGTGAAGAAAATGATAACCATCAATGGATAACACAGAGGGAGTACAGTTCTTTGCGACGAAGAAAATTGACCCAGCTGAGTATATAGTGAGAAAGTTTGGAAAAATAATTAAAGAGACAAATAATCTCTTAGAAAATCAACCTCACAAAGGGCATATTTCAAAAGAAATAGAAAAAGAAATTTTAGAAAAAGACGAATTAGATATAGGGTGTGAAATTCATAAACGCTCGGTCCGAAACGCTTTCCTCCAAATTTCTGTAAAATTAGCTGTACATAACTGGACTAACATTATAAATAAAATATTAAAAGGAACAGATGTCCGATTAGAGATGATGTAACTTACCACCTATGCAGAAAAAGGCTCTTAATAAATATAAGAAACGATTGAAAAAGAAATAAAAGCATTGTTAAAAAAATTATGCCTTATTTATTTCTCATTTAGATAATGTTTAAATATTATGAAAAGGGGTAGGCACCTACGTAATACAGGTCTGGATTTTGGCAGAATAGAATGAAGCCAGTGGCCAGAACTACGAACAATTTAAAAAAAAAAGAAATGTCACTTATCATTTTCACCTAGCCAATCAGAAGCGACTTCTGCGGCTCGACCAATTAGTAAGGGAGATGTCCGTCTGATACGTAGTATCCCTATATAGTTTGTGAGTCGCGCTCTGGCGCTTACAGACGACGGACCTATGTCAATTTTTCCGCTAATTTATGAAGTACGTAAATGTTTCATTTGTTATGCAATTTTAGTCTCTGACACAATGGCGTTAGATTCAATTTTACTTCAACCTTTGACATGATATGTGACGGTCTTAGTGCCATAGTATAAAATCATCGGTATGTAAGGCAGAAAATTAATAAAGGTTATTGTTCTAGTTTAAAAATATATTATCTACTTACTGGAATGATTTATTGAAGCCAATAATATTTAGTTAACTACATTAACATTTTATATATCTATAAAGCATTGACATAATTGTTCTCCTTGATGGTGGAGCCCCCTCCACCATCATAGGTATGGTTTTTTTTACGGAATCGTATAGAGGGCATCGGGGGGACCTAAGGAAAATTCCGAATTTTCCAAATTTGCCCCCTTCTCCCCCCCCCCTTTAGGGGGGCTCCCAAACAGAGCCATACTGAATGTTATTTTTTGTGGGATTGTATAGAGGGGGTCAAATAGTTCAAAGGCAGGCAAAAATTCCCCCCTCCCTTTGCCCCCAGACCCCCCCTTTTGAAGTTGCTACCGGAAATAGTCGTTATAGAAAAATTTGGATTGCGGAGTCGTATAGAGGGTTTCTTCTAGTGTTGAAAAATAAAAAAAAATCACCCCCCCTCCACCCACATTTTCACCCCCCCTTTTTGTATCTCCCAAACGGATCGACCTAGAAGAAAAATTTTTTCACAGTCATGTAGAGGAGAAGAAATCATTTTGAACGCCAAAAAAAGTTTGAACCCTATGACCCCCCAGACCCTCTTTTTTTATAAAAAACCGAAAATTGGCCAAATTTTGACCTTTTTTTTCGGGTGGAGCATTGCGGCGAGCGAAGCCAGCTGCAATGCGACTAAGGAGAATAGCACGGCGAGCGAAGCGAGACGTGCTGTGACCCCCACGACCCCCCTCTCCCAGCAAGGGGGTGAAGCACTGCGGCGAGCGAAGCGAGCTGCAATGCGACAAAGAGGAACACCCACTTATATGGGTATCGTTTTCGACTAAATCAAACACGTAGATTACGAAAAAGATGTCCATTTTCAAATCCAAGATGGCTGAAAGTTTACTATCGCAGATTTTACACATGGATATCGATTACCATCAAATCAAAGACGTTTTAGGTTATGAAAAGTAAAAACTCCAATGCGATAAGGCCGCCTAAGGCAAGGCACTCCCCCCGAGCTGCTAACCTCTAGTTTTTAATCTATAATTTTATTACATGTTAATAGGTTTCTTTTATCTATACTAATATTATAAAGAGGAAAGATTTGGTTGTTTGTTTGTTTGAATTGTTCCGAAACTACTGGACCGATTTGAATTTTTTTTTATCATTAAAATGCTAAATTTTCCGTGATGACCATAGTTAGGGACCCAGATGAAAAATTCAATAATTAAACCGTGCGCTATACCTATATTCTTTTTCTATTACGGCTCCGCTGCTTGTTTTCAGATTTTTTAAATTATTATATAGTAAAAAACTGCAATTAAAACATGAATAAGAGGGTTTTCTACTTTACGTAAAATAAGTTTTATCTTTTTTTCCCGAATAAAACCGCAATCACATCTTACAATAAAAAGCGAGATATCGAGGAGTGAGTATTAACCTGTTGCGATGTTGTTCGGATCAAAGAGTTGTTTTTATTTTTCGTTTAATAAAAAAGTAAAACCCATTACAAAAAGCCTATCTCAAGAACTACTCGTACGATTTGCCTGAAAAAAATTCACAAGGTGTAATCGCACCTCAGAAACAATTATTTCAAATAAAAACACTTCTATAGTAATAGTCGGTTACCATATTATTCGGTAGGGGCGGCGAATTATGAAAATAAATGAAAAATCAAAATAAAGATTTTCAGTAGGTACAAATTTTGAAATTGAATATTGAAATGGGACCTACAGAGTCGAATGGGGTATCAAATGAAAGGTTTCAATTTGCACATTCCAAAACAGATTTTGAAATTTTGATGAATTTTATACTTTTTGAAATATTTAGAAAAAGGTCGAATAAATGACCATTCCCCCCCCTTATCTCCAAAGATTGCAGAGCGATCGATGTGAAATGTAATAAATGGTCAAAAAATTAACCATTCCCCCACCAACCCCCTACCTCCGAAGATTGCAGAGTGATCGATGTAAAATGTACTATGCGTTTGTAGATATAGATTTATAATTTACAGAAAAAATATAGAGAAGTCTGTAAAAATTAAACTTTTTGAAATATGGTCATAAAACAAATTTTCATACAATGAGACTTTTTCATTGAGAGCAATTCAAATCAAAGGTATGGAATTCGACAATTCAAAACAGGTTTTGAAAATCGCCTAAGTTTCATACTAAGTAAAATACGTTGAAAAAGGTCGAAAAAAGAATTGTAGGTTCGAACCCATTGATCCGAATATCGTTGTGATTTCAAGATGAAAATGTAAATTATAGACTTCCTAGCCTTACCACAAATGGAAAAGTTAATTATGTGGAGTCCATAGCCTTATCATCTCCTGAGCCACTAACCGGGTACAAGCACGCTAGAATTGAATATTGGAGAATTTTGAGAAAATAATAATATTTTATTATAATTGTTTTATTTGATACCCTTTATTCTTTGTATTTATTTCAAACAAAATTTTAAATCATAGAAGCGAATGTTCTCTATTTGCTTCTTTGTCTTCTTTATTTGAGTATTTATTTCAAATTTTGTAGGTACTTAAAAAACGAAGTTCGGAAATTAACTATGCCTTTTGTTGGTCTGGTCCGGACGTTATTCAGCGTTCTTGGTTTGGTTGGTTATCTTGGGATCAATTACTTTATTATTAATTCATTATCTATATTAAGAAACATAAATAGAGATGATGTTGTAACAACTTCATTTATTTACGAAACTCTAACTGAAAACTATAAACAAAGTTTGATCATAGCAACAGCGTTTCTAAAGTGAAATAATATTATGCTACTGCTTATTTCTATACTATGTCGTTGGCGCTGCATCTGCGCTAAGTATTTCGCGCGCAACTTTAGACAGGACAAAATGCCTACAGCTGCAGGAATACCTCGCCTTAATGCAATATACATAGACAACAAGAACAGCCATACAAATATCTACGAATCGTAAGAACATTAAATGTTTGTACAAATCTCACCTTTGGACAAATTTTATCCTGAGGCGGGAATAGAACGCAAGTCCCTGCGTTGCAGGCGGAACTTCGCCCATCGCGCCACAGAGCATCAATTATTATTTTCTACCAAACAGGAAATTATTGTTCTCAGACAGGGTTCAGAATCCCAGTATGATGTACCTATGCACTGCACATACAGATTCGTATAATAACGGTGAACGATCATGAAAAGCATACATCCACCACGGCCACCGGTACGCATAACTTTTTCCAAAGAAAAATGCGAAAATACAGGTAAGGAAAACGTCGGATACGGATTCGTGAGAAATAACGGGGATATAAACAGGTGTGGAGATTTATCATTATTATTTTTCCAATATAATATTTCTTAGTAAAACTGCATTGTCTTTATTTAAAATAGCTACTAATGTGATTTCAAAATAAGATAGCTGAATAGATTTACACACAAAGACAGGAAACAATTTAGACATATTTTTTTATAAATGTGCTTCTTGAAATGTGCAATTAAGGTCGGCCTAATCGCTGAGAGTGACAGTTATAAAGTCATTTTTTCCATCGTATTTAATAAATAATGAAACATTCTGTACGCAAAGTACCTATATAACGAGTTTTTAGATAGATACTTTAGATTTAAAGTTATTCAGGCAATAATGGATGTTTGCATATACTTACTTTTTAGAATAATCACAGGACTAGAGATGTTGACACCGTCATGTTTTTACCGTCCATTTACATAATATCTATGTTGTTAGACGTAGCAAATTACGAGTACCATTCCGTTTTACTAGTTTTTTGGTACTAGTTATTTTTCTCGTACATGAAACTTAAATTGATTATGTTGATAATGTTCATAATCGTCGACAATCGTTCTAACAGAGGAAGTGGGACCTAGTTTAGCTCAATACCTAATCAGTTTTTTTTCTCATATTGCTGTGCTTAAGGCAGGCATATTATAATTATTAGGATATTTTTCAACTTCACGTGGCACCTACACTTAAAATAATAACCCTCTGAAAAAGTTTAAACAAATGTCTACTCCACAGACGTCCTTGTTTTCGACAATCGCACGCGAGCACAAGAATCACGCCTGCATTATATCCATACGGAACTTTTAACAATCTCGCGAGCAAGGAAATTCATACATTACATTCAGTTACTTACAACTTTAGCGCTTCACCTGAGAGTTGCTAAGTAAGTTTGTAAATATTGTTGCTTATGAATACGACTGGGACGTAGGGCCATTTCAGTGCCAGTGGGAGAATGTGGAACTTTCTACAACGTGATCAATATAAAAGTTAGGGATATAAGTTTGACTTTGATATTGTAAGTATCTAAGGCAATGTTTTATACCTTCAATGCGATTTATATAAATAGGCTTGGGTTCGAGGTGGCTCCTGACAAACCAACAGTAAAACGTCGTATCCACGTGCTTGTCATAGAGCAGCTTAGAGTCAAAGGCCAACCCTTAGTCACGACTAGAATCGACTCCAGCAACAGCTAACTCTCAATAACAATAATTGAGGCTTGCGGGTGGAAGACCTCACATAACATTTATGAACTAATCTAAATAAGATCTAATACATTGATACGGCAGTAATTTTAGTTTTTTTAAATTATTAACACTGTCAAAACAAAGGGACACACCAAAGCAACAAAGACGTACACTAATTAAATACTAACACTAAGGATCAACCTAGTAACGACAACTCTTAATACTATATCTAAGAATAAAAAGAAATAACTACTAATTATATATGCCTATGTGTCCTATCTAATAGTCTTCAAATCTAATCAAGTCTTTATGTAGTTTAAGAAAATCTTCGCTTTTTGTTATATTGATCATACCGTCGGCATAGAGCAATATGTTAGAATATTTAAAATTAGCAGAAATATCGATAGTAAATACTGTGAATAGAAGGTACAGGCAAGGTACAGGCAAGGCAAGGAACCCTGTGGAACACCTGCCAGGATCCGTAATGTTGTGGAAGTGTACCCATTGAAAACCACAGTCTGAGATCGATTTTGAACGCAAGAGGAAAACCATCGCCCAAGCGTCACAAATATAATATTACCATATAAAACTAAGATGATATGCAAATGCAAAGATCATTTAACTTTGTAATTGACTTTAACTTTATAAATATAAATAATGCCGGACAATCCACACAGCATCATCTAGCCCCAAGCTAAGCAGAGCTTGTGTTATGGGTACTAGATGACTGATATACATAATACAATATTATTACATAGATATTTATTTTTTTACTATACATAGGAAACAACCAGACACCCTGAACAAATATCTGCAGATCGTACAAATATTTGTCCCGAGACGGGAATCGAACCCACAACCTCCTGCGTCGCAGGCGGATCTTCGCCCACCGCGCCACAGAGGTCGTATAAACAGAGGCATTATTACATAAACCCTAAGAAAACGTTTATAAAAGCTATTCTGTGAATGAAACAGAGTGCCTAGTCCGCTAGTCATGCCTGGGGCGGCGTTTCTACGTTCGTCGAAGTAGTGCTTACTGTAGAACTGCAATAATGTAATCCCGAACTATGCCGTCTTCCAGTTCCATTTGAACAACCGGTTTGCTGCATCGTGAATTGAAATGGTCCTTGGGATCCACGACACGATCAGATGATGCACAAATAAATCGTTAATAACTAAATAAGGTTGTGTAAAGTATTCGTAGTAAAGAGTCTAATAACAAAGAAAATTACAATCAAATTAATAAAAATAATAAATAAATAATGCTGGAAAATCCATCTAGCCATTCCATAACGCAATACCTTAGTTTTTCTTTTTTTTGGCCGCAAGTTTTGTATTCATTGGAAAGTTATATACATTTCTACCCTTCGCTTGTTTAGATAGACATGTTCAGCAGTGACGTTTAGGGAAGTAGGATACCGTACAGTGTAAATACCCCAAGACGCAGCTGCGGTAACGGCATGTAATAGTCCGCTAGGGGGCGCTTTCAAAACAAAACACAGCTTACATTCACGGCGCAACTAAATGTTTATTGTAGCTATATTTTAAATTAAATTTTTAATATGAACCGGGTTTGGAGTAGCACCTCTGCACTGCAGCGTTGGAGGTACTTCATTCTTAAAATAGTGTTAGTGTAGGTAATGTTGTAACATTATATTGGGAGTTCTACAATACATATAATTATAATTTATGTATATTAATTGAGAATTCTAGTATCAACATAATTACTCACCAAAGTTGCCAGCCACGGCTAGGTGGGTTGGTGCATTTCAGTGTGTTGTTCATGTTTTGTCAAGTTATATTTGGTTGTAGACTCCATAAGACATAGAGTGACTTTATTTTATACTAGTGGTCCGCCCCGGCTTCGCACGGGTATTAAACAAAAATTTCAGAAATTATACATACTAACACGATGGGTTTCACAGTTTTCATACGGATCCCTTACTTCTTTTAACAGCATTGGTGTTTTTGACATTGACTCGACACTCTATAACTGACACTGGCCGTAGAGAAAAAGCAAGCACCGTTCGCTATACTATGTATATTCAACCTGTTTTTCTATTATGGCGCGGAGCCATAATAGAAAAACAGGTTGAATATTATAGCGCACGGTTTAATTATTGATTTTTCCATGCGGATCCGTAACTTTTTTGAAAATATTATATAGCCTATGTTCACACGGAAAATTTTGGATTCTAATGGTGAAAGAATTTTTCAAATCGGTCCAGTAGTTTCGGAGCCTATTCAATTCAAACAAAAAAACATACAAACAATCAACGATCTATATAATATTAGTATAGACAATTTTTACCTTCGGAGTTTTTTTATAATGGACGTGATTTTGAGTAAAACTAGCTGTACTTTTTAAAATCATAAATTTAACTATCTTTGAAAAACATTATATTCTGAATAACACTATAGTCAGGCCTTTCAAAGTTCCAGCAAATGAACTTACTCATCAGGTAATAATATTGTTGGACCATTTTTAATAGCATTTTTTTATACAAGGTCTCTCATCTCTATTTTTCATTTTCATTACTCTATAAATTTTTTAGCTTCACTTTCACTAATAAAGTCGCACTGTAACAGCAATATCTAGATAATAATTTGGGTTCCCGCTCGCATAAGTTTTTGAGGAAAACGCTCAGGAAACAGATAAAACTAATTCCATCAATATACGAGTATTAAGGTATCCACAAAGCAAAGTAAATTACTTTCTCTACCCCCACGTAAGCGGAAAACTTCTGGCGTTTAGTCACAGGAGGATGGCTGGGACACATTGTGTCTGCGAACCGTACTTATGTTTACGTAGACATCTTCATACATAGACATTGTATTTAGTAGCTGCTTTGTAGTGTAGCAATTATAAGTTGCATCCGCTGGTACTGTTTACATAATATATTTAGTTGCCTGGATGAAATTGCTTTTTTAAGGCCTATAAGGCCACCAATTTAAATGGAATAAGCTTAAATAGACGCAACCTGATTTTAAGGCGATAATATAAAAGCATATTTAATATATCTTCATTTTTTATCTATATAATTTATTTAATTTTCTATATTATGTTATGCCTATGTTTTTGCAGGCAGCTTTATGTAACTTATCCAGTAGTTTTGGCGAAGAAGAGCCAATATTCATCCATATATCAAAATATTTGCATATCAATTATATAGGCAATCAGTTTGCTCTGATGCATTCAGAGAGTTACATAGAATAAGCTAAGTTGACCAGCTGTATTACTCTGCATATTCCAAGACCTGTCATAAAGTAGCGAGTCCAATAATCTCTTTTTATTAGAGCAAGTGCTGACGGCCGGTAGATTACTCACTAACGAGATAAGTTTCCGACGATACGTCGGCGTAGCACGGCCGCTACGGCTAATCCGTTATTAGACGCTCTAACGACAGCAGCTCGATGTTATTATTGACGTTATATTTTATTTCTAAACATTTTGATGTTTATATTATTTAACTGACTATAGTATGTTTTTGATAGGCAACGAGAGATTTTTGATAGTTTTGCATATACACGAGGACACATAAATGGTTAAAAGTTAGTATTTAAGTTACATATAAAGCATGTACAACTGTTTGTTCTCCTAATAAAGTAAAATAAATAAATAACGTTTGCCTATCATCGCAATCCATGAATACTGGGCTTATTTCAGTTGTTTTCCCTGAAAATCCTCCTGGAAGGATGAAAATGGAATGGGCCAAAAATACATAAAAAGAAATACGACTTCTAAGTTTTCTCGACGGTTCTAGTTCGTCTAATTTACTAACAAGATAGCGACATGCGCAAAGAGGATTGAGCAAGGAAGTAGATATGGATAACCACATCTTGTACAAGTTCTAAACTTTCCTCTTTTAAAGTCTAAACTTTTTATCAGAAAAGTCTTAAAAACAGTTGAATAATTTTTCGTTCCATATCTAGTGATTGAGCTCTAGCTGAGCTCTAGAAAAGTACTTCTTATAAATAATAAATAAATAGGTAAATATAATTTTTTTCAGGCAACAAGGAAAGTTAATGATGGTAAAAAACTTATTCTAGGGACCATATCAACAAATATACATACAAAATACAACTAAATAGTACACATTATGTACGGCGACGTGTGACGCATCAGGTTGTCATCTGTCGACGGCGCATGGCGGTGTCCCCTTATCTACCACTTGTAACGCGAAGTAACTTGGCCCAAGTTACCGAATATCCATCTACATAATTAGAAAATGAAAACCAGTAAGTATACGCGAGTGTAACTTTAGTTGCCGTTACTTACGTTACTGATAAACTATTCCCTGAAATTATTTTTGCTCGAATATTCTTTAGAAATTTCGCCGATACTCGTTTCGAATCATTAGCGAACTGTAACCAACTTTGACTGAATACTTTTAACATTTTGTACTTATTTTAAAGTTCTTCTCGTATATTTTCTAACTTGCTTCAGTTTTTGAATGCTGCTTTTTTTAGCAGCGTTCACATAGGCTTCCCCTTTTTTTTACGATGGGAAAATGCTGTTTGCGCTTTCCCTCTAGCATGAGGAGAGCTGGAAGGGTATGTTGGACTCTCCACTGGGCTACTAACGGAATGTTAGCAGTTAGTGACATACCAACTAAAAAGCCATCGATATTTCCTCTCTCACCTTAGTGCCAGATCGTCGTCAAACCACTCGTCGCCAGACGATTCGTTGGACGACGCACTGGCACTTGACAGGGTTGCGGGTTCCCGGTTGGATTCGACCGCTACCCTGTCGGTACATAGGCTTCCCCTCTAATGAGTGCCATAGCGTCCTCTCTTTAGCTTGTCGCATCCAACATCTGGCTGCAGTATTTCGCAGGTCGTCGTCATCGCACCTGGGTCCTGCCTGGCGTCCTACACAACGTTTGCCGAGTCGCGATCTCCACTCAAGAACACGTTTATCCCAGTTTAGTTTATTTACATCATTAGGCAGTCACGGTGCGGTCCAAGAATTTTAAACCGTTTATTTATTTAAGTTTCCGAATAAAATGTAATTTATTAGTATGGAATAAATAAATGTTAAATATTCGGTACATTGGTGCTTTACCTCGTTTGAGGAATATACGTTCAGCATGATGTACATAGTTACGTATGAAATGTTAGGGAAGCTATGTTTACTAAGATGATACTGCGTGTAGGTTTAAGCAAATGTCCTGAAAGAAACACAAGTAGCACTGCCTCTGCCTTTGTCAGCAGAAGACTCTAAAGCTCCGAGCTAAGCCGGCACCTGCACTGCATTCACTTTGCATGTGTACAGAAGTCACCAAACGCTCCCGAAATATACTTTACTTGTCTCCTCTCAGTCAATCCTGATTTCACAAAGTAACATGAAACTTCAAACAAAACAAACCCCTAACTCAAGGCAGTAGAGTACACACCAACTGCACGAAATAACCGGTTTTGCAACATCGCTGAGTCTCTGACTAGTGATGTCCTGATAAAGATATCGAAAATGTATTTGATTACTTTGAGCATGTTCAGTGAGGTGACATTTTGCTGATACGTGTATTTCTAGTGTAAAGTGGTTGGATAGGAAGATTTGTAGTCAGTCAGTCGTAGTTAGATATGGTTTACGAAAGATTTAGGAAAAGGAAAAGTTATTTTACAAAAAGTTTCAATTGGAATAAAATAGAGTATATAGAGGTAGCGTAACCGTCGTTGGTTTTATCGATTCAATATAGTCTTTTGTTGTATGTTATTGATTTGGTGGGGTATTATATGCTAATCTATAGCATGTTTTGATAATTTAGTTGCCATTTTCTTTTATTCAGAGATCTGAATAAAATAACATTTTGGCAACAAAAAAAACAATAAACAGCAAAATTTTAAAATTACCTAAGGCCGGTAATATTTTTAAGCTGTCTTCAAATTTAACATACATATAATAAGGCGTAAGTTTCTAAAAATACCAACACCGAATAATGTAATAATTGGGCTAAAGCATTTACTTTTAGGTCTGGCAAAACTCTTATGAAGCTTAATTTATCTCGATGCGTCCGCAGGAAGAAGTTTTTTTATTTAATTTTCATAAGCTCACAATATTTATTTTATTCATAAAAATACTACATCGACTATCGCACGGACAATTTATCCACTCTTCATCGCCACAGTCGACAGTTCACTCGAGACAGCACAGCACTATTGGCACAGTTCTTGACTACGCTCAAGCATACCCTGATTGTGCGCTCAAACACTCCGCCGTAGATTTGCGTACCGCTCCGATTCAATTTTCTCCTGTTTACTAATAGTTAAATTAACTTATTGCTTTCACGGATGAGGATTTGTCGTTTTTTTATGCAAAAGAGTGGTTTTTTGCAGCGAGGTTGACGTTATGCACGCAGTGCAATCACTGTGTGATAGATATTATGTTTATTTTGCACACAGTTTTTATCAGATCCCCAGTTTGTTTCAGCAACACCTAAGCTATTTTGGAGTTCAGGAATGATATTCCAATGTATTCTATGTGTTTTATTTACCGTACCTATAGGAATTAATTTATAAATTGTTTGAATTGTAAACCAATAAGAACTATGGTGTTATTGATTTTGTTCTTCACTTAATTTTTTGGTCCTTGTAAAACTTGAGTACACTCAAAAAGTACTCTATTCCAAGTGCGTGTGTGTATAGTAAATATGTTTAAATAATTACTCTTTATCCCTAATCATCTCATGTTTTTTCAGACTTTTTAATCATTACCATTCTTAGAAAAACTACCTAAATGCCTTTGGTGAAAATAGATAGATAACAGACAGACCAATTTTAATAAACAATGAAAATTACTGCTAGTAAGAAGGAAACTATGGATTGGTAGGTATGTGCAGCTTTGTAATCACATTCCAGTAATATTGTCACTACACTCACAGCGGGCGCGGGTGACCCTAGCAAAGCTCCAGTCAGGATGATAGTTATCACCTTCATATTTCAGCAAATTATCACTCACACCTAATAGTAAAAATGTATAGTATTAATGTATATCTGTCGGCCTATTACCATTTCACGCATAAATCGCTCCTAACGAAACGGATCCTAACGAAATTTGGCAAAAAAATATATCTCGGGAAAAGAAATAGGCAATTTTTCATCCCTTAACATTTTTGCAAGGTGGCAGCAAGTTATATCATAAATTTTAAAGTTAAAACGGAAACTTACCTCAAAGCTAAATAATTTATCACTTGAAATAGAATGTTTTAAGGATGTTAGTTACTTAGCTTTTTAGAACTCCATCCATTGGTGCGAACCGTAAAACCTGTGGAACAGTCCACCAGCTCCACTGCAATGCGGCATCCCCATACACATATTCATAAGCGGAAGTGGTGTCGTGAGATTGATCTGACAGCTCTGAACTAGGGCCTCGAAATTGTAATCTCCGCCATGAACGTTCTTGGACTATTGGCATAGCAGCGCTGTGATTCCGTTAGGGTATTAGTGTTCTGCGGCTGTGATGCGGTGAGGTATGACGTTACCTATTAACAACGATCGGCGCCTTTGGGCACGTTTTAGTATGCAATTCCTGAGTCATACTAGTCGAGCGTTAAAGCCTCAATTCATCAAAGATAAAATTACTTTATGTTTGGTTAAGGGTTGCATCTTTAAACGGAGTATAAGAACAAACACAATTAATTACCTTTTACTTATTTTTTGTTTATTTATTTACAAGTGGACAATAGCGAACCAAAACGTCCAAGAGGAACATACTTAGTACCTTTGTGACCCAGAGTTTAAATCCGAGTTCATACATTTTTTATATTTAACAAGGAATTCACAGCAACATTAAGTAATGATGATTTCTTGTAGAGACTGATTTATTAAAAAATAATCAGTAAAAAAACAATTAGTATTACGCAACCAACATGGCCGAGTAAAATTCTCGCAAAGTTAGTGATGAAAATTAATTCACGACGTGTGAAAAGAAGGTACAAAGAATTAAACAATCTCAACGCTGACTTTAATTTTATGTAAATGATATTTAATTTGAACAGTGAATTTGAGACCACTCTTAATATACGTCTGTACTGTAATATGCAAATCAAATCATGGTTTACAGTGCAAGTATTATGCAACCGTAGCGAGGAAATACGTAGCGTTGTATTGATACGCAAAGTCGTTATCAATACAACGCTACGTAAAGTTGTCAGAACGAAATTAAGTGTTCCCAGCGCCATCTGTTAAGTACCGCCGGAACTATTTAGTAAGCGCCGCGCTTAACTTGTTTCTTAGAATTACGATTACAACAGCGACATTTTATGAAGTAGGCGAATCCTACCGTATAGGTATGTATGATAAGCAAGTTAGACATCCGAGGAATAAACGCTGCAAGCTTAGTAGCATAATGAACTCTGTGATTTGCTCGACAGGATTAAAAATAGAAAATATTATAAATATACAATATAATGCCGGACAATCCACACAGCATCATCTAGCCCCAAGCTAAGCAGAGCTTGTGTTATGGGTACTAGATGACTGATATACATAGTACAATATTATTACATAATTAGATATTTTTTATTTATACATATAAAAGACATGAAATAAAATGTCAACCTGAATGAAAAATAATCTCTCAGAACTGATTAAAATGAGGTTTAATCTTGCAGAAAGGTTATAGATTTATGCAGAAGATAAACTACTAGTTTGAATTAATTATACTTCTAGGTACCAGTATATTCCTTTTACTGTCCTGAAAAATAAAGTACCTACCTACCTATTATTAAAAATTACTTATTTATTTCTTGTTCAAGTTCAAGTTCATTATGTCAGTTGAAAAATGTAATACATTTACATTCATTTTGAATCAGCTGCTGAACGTCCGATTAAAAAATACTTAAATAGTTTTGAAATTAAATTATCGATTCGGAGGTTTTTTATAAATGTTCAAACTTTTTCAATGTGAGATCATTTCAATTTACTATACTTACAAATAAAATTTCTTTATTAATCGGCTCATCGCAAATAACCTTTGTAGCTTCCCAACCATCAAATTAAATCCACCTACTGAACATAATTGTGTGAAAGTAAGCACATAAATTTCGCCCTTATTTCCCTGGAGATAAGCTCTGAATTACCATCACACTTAGTGCGTACGTACTTTATGACTTTGGCACCTACAAATTAGTCTAACGTAATAAGCTTTGGATGAGGTTGAACTAACTTTAGCTAACACAAGGCAGGCATGGGGAAACTTTGCTTACATATAGGTACTATGTAGTGTTTTACGTGGTTTTATGAGACCTGATAATTAAGGTATCAGTTAAAAATTGTTGATAATTCTTTATTACATAACCTTACAAAGAGTACAATGGGTACTAAAACTTAACTTAATCTATGGCTATGGAATTGGCGGCCTTATCGCTTATAGCGATTTCTTCCAGGCAACCAAGGGGAAAGGAGAACATTATGTGGCGGTGCTTAAGCTAACCTGAATATTAAATACTAACCTAAACTAAATATACTAATACACAAAAAATAAAATTAATAAACTTATACATAAAAAACTAAATTATTGTGATATTTACGGACATGCTTCAGTATAACCTAATCTGATGTGAGAGCTAAATAGTGATTGTACGCTTTCCTTTTGAAAGTGTGCTGTGATGTAGCCATTTTTATATCAACTGGTAGTTCGTTCCACAGCCTGATAGCTTGTGCCGTGATTGAATCGCTGTAAAAGGAGGTTCGCTGAACTGGAGCCACCAGAAGCAGGGTGTCAGATGACCGGAGAGAGAGACCACGGGAAGAGTGGAGAAACTGAAACCTTTCTTTGAGGTACGAAGGGGAGAAGGGATTGAACAGTATAGAGAAAAGGATAGAAAGGATATGAAGGTTGCGGCGCTTTCGAATGGGAAGCCATTTGAGCTTGGCTCGGTAGGTAGACACAATGACATGGTCATACTTACGGAGACCAAATATAAATCTAATGCACACGTTTTGGAGGCGCTCCAGTTTATTAAGCTGCTCCTCTGTAAGGTCCAAGTAAGACGCATCCGCATATTCAAGGACTGGGAGGAGAAGAGAATGGGCAAGACCAATTTTGGTAGCTGTGGGGAGAAAGTTTCGCAGTCTCCTCAGAGAACCAGCCGACGCGAACAGCTTTCGACTGGTTACTTCCATCTGCGCCCCCCAAGAAAGAGTGCGGTCAAAGGTAACCCCTAAGTTTTTGATGGTCTCGCTGAAGGGAATGACCATCCCATCAAAAACCACCGACGGTATAGCAGACCAGTCCAGATTAGATAGGGTTCTAGAGCTGCCAATGACGATCGTCTGAGTCTTGGAAGGGTTGAGTTTAAGTCCATGGCGCATGCTCCATTCGGTAATATGATGAAGAAGTTAAAAATTGTTATCAATTATGAGTGCCATTTCACGAAAAAAATAGGCATAAAAGTATAAGGAACAAAATAATCTACTGAATATCTTTACTTCTGAGAATATCAACTTTTTAAAACTTTTTAAAAGTATAAGAATACAAATTGCAATTTTCATGATTTTCATTAAACTAAATATTGTCCTCGATTATTGTAATATGTATATTGTATATGCACTTATACATGTACCATAAATACCAATTAGTTTTACCTTACATGTGCGTGAAACATGCGACGGCAATGTTTCACGAAGAAACAGCGTAACGTTACCTTCCTATACCATTTAACCTTAAATTTATTAGAGGAGGTATTGTAGCCAATTTCTCGGACTTTTCTAACTTTCGAACTAGTGAACTGGGCGTCCTGATTCCCATTAAGTATAAATTTAACAGAGAGTCAACTTTTGTGAAACTATTTTATTCTTATAATCATACAGTCATACATGATTGTACTTTGTCAAAATTGTTTTTCAATACTCTTGCCACGGACAGATTCGACAGCGATGTAAAAAAAAATTGAGAATGTAAAGAAGAGCACCCTGCTTAATTGGGCAGCGTTTGAGGAACCACTTTGGAGTCTTCTCATCATCCCTACCGCAAT
The DNA here is from genome assembly GCA_963931895.1 of Eupithecia pulchellata. NCBI lineage: Eukaryota > Metazoa > Arthropoda > Insecta > Lepidoptera > Geometridae > Eupithecia > Eupithecia pulchellata. Next base: position 508,783 of record OZ007532.1, read on the forward strand.
GCTTGATAATGATTCAATGCATCCTTCATGTTGGCCATGCGTCGAAATGCATACGAAGCTGAGACTCACACTAAGGTTGGTCCACCAGTTCAAAGGAAAATACTTATGCTCGGAGTTTCCTTGAAAGATGGAATTTGGGTAGTGACGGATGAATGGACCTTGCTTAGCTAATGAAATTGATAGATAGATATAAAATACTTTATACCACACAAAAAAGAGATCATTACGAACAGCCTTCCTCTACTTAAAGCATAAAGGAAATAAAGAACGGCTTTATAGCTACCAGTCTCTTCCAGTATGATGAATCATAGTAGTTAGATGATAAATTGAGACTGTGCAAAGGCCATGCCATTTATTCCATTCCGTTTACAGCTAGTTGCATCCAGCAACCGTTTGCAGAATTTCATAGACTAGTGTCCCAACTTTGCTATCCATCGCTTCACGATGATATCACTGTCGTCGCAGCATGGCCACTTAGAATGGTTAGTTGAAAGAATATTGTAAGTGTTTTAAGGTGTAAAGCCTTGAAATCCATCTGTCCATTCTTTCAGCTCCATAAGAATAAAACGTGTCTGGTAGTCATATCATTGTCATAGCGAAGCAAGTATCGTACCCTAAATAGATACCCGGCAACAGTTTTGCTTTGAACCATCATATTTGAACGGCTAGGCCAATCCTTATTATATAGCTAAAATCTATCAAAACCAAAATCAGTTTATAGAGGTACATTTGGGATAAAATGATTTTTGACCATGATGCCGCACATATTTCAAACTTTTATTTTTGTAGAGGTTTAAAAATCAGCAAAAGTGTTTGCACATTCCCATCTATACACTTCTCTCACTGCGTCTCTATAAAGCGAAAGTCCTTAATCGCATTAAAGTCAATCCCATAAATTTCCTTCGGGCTGCCTTCGGAGAAGCTTACTAACCGTCTCATTATTGTTGAGTTGGAGCTGATAGTGAATTTAATTGAACGAGCCTTTGTTTGCAGGGACTCCGGGGTTAACTGTTTTGTTTTTGATTGTTGGCTGTTGGCTTTCTCAATTAGGTGGAGTTGTATTGTCAGGTGCTATGTCGTAGTGCGCCTATGGCGTAGCACTGCTAAGTTTACGTGAATGCAGCACATTATCAGCAAGATACTGCTATTTATACACAATAAAAACTGACAAGTACAAAAAAAAAATCACTAGACTTTTTCCTGTGTTAATAACAGATTCGGTATCAGTTTATCTATAAATTCAGACAACGTCCTGTTAGTAAGCGTAATTTTTTCCACCATAATATCCGTATAATTTTTATGATTTTTAAACCCTAGTTTTAACCAACGGTTTGATGTACACTTCGTTATCAATAACATCCGCCTATACTAGTCCACAGCTGGACAAGCCTAAGCACAAGCATAACCCAACAGTGCCCTGTCTAAAGCTTGCCGCATTCAGCATCGAGTTGTAGTCTTTCGCAATAGTTAGTGGGAGGCAAATACTATGTTTGCCGACTCGCGATTTCCACTCAAAACACCCAGTGGTCCAGGCACTTTCTACAATTTAATATTTTATGGAATAAAGTTTTAATCAATAAAGGTATTACGTATTTTTTTTATTTTGCCCTAAAAGAGAATAACCTTTATTAACAAAACAAATTGTTATTAAATAACCAAATTAAAACAAATACCTATTTACAAGAGAAACAATTGACCCAACAGCATACAGTTGCAAACAATCTACTGGAAGCTCAACTGATCCATTTACAACATTTATTGAATCAAGGTATTAAAGACCGACGTCTTTGCACAATCATTTTCATTTGCTCGAGTGCGCTTGTCGAGGAGTAGTGAAAAGGAACTTGTACTTGAAATAATAAATGTATGAACAGGAATTACTGGAGCTTTTTTGAGTTTTAAGAAAGTGAAAACTGTTTTTTTTTTTGTTTAAGTTTCATCTTTTGTACCTTTTCTCTTTATTCCTTTACAGAAAGTCGCATTCTATAGTGCTCTCGCTACGTATAGACGGATCAAACAGTGTGATGTATTGAACTTCATTTAAAATTGAAAAATGTGAAATACACTGTCTTTTGACTTTCGGGGAGTAGAAAATTCCCCGTTCTTTTGGCTCATGTATTATTCTACCACCTTGTTCACGTGAGTACGTTTTCGTATGAAATTGATGAGTGACACTGGGAGTCGGAAAACAGAAAACGTTTTCGTGCAAAACCTGTATCTATGCCACCTATGATGGTCTTGGCGCAAAAATGAACTATAAATTTAGATTTTTGTTATATTACGAGTACGTCCTGGCGAACCCGTAAGTTCGATATGTATAAGTTTGTTCGTATCGTAGACCCGCAACAAAACGGAAAATCTAGAAACTCGATAATATTGGTAAGAAATTGAACCACCTACCCACATTTTGCGTCTCAATAGGTCTTTTTCTACCATCAGTTTGATTCAGCTTCAAATTGGCTAACGCAGGTTACAACCCTTTTGTCAAAATACTAGTTTATTCTTAACAGACTGTACTAAATTACATATCTCTGACCTTAGACAATGCCTTTCGATCCCAGTAATTGGAGAGAGGGGATAGTAATAGATTCTGTCTTCTAGACTCCACTGGACAGCGAAAACCTTATTGGCTGGAATCTTTACCGGCGTAAAATTTCATACCGATCTATCAGTAGTTCTTCAGTAGTTGTCTTCGGCTTACATCATGGTTAATCGTTTGGCTATCATTTTACTTGGGCCCAATTACCGATGTCACATTGATAAGTAATTTACTTTTCGACTGTCCCAGCTTGTTTTAATAAAATTTGAAGTGAAGATAGAAGCTGTCACTTGTGCTATGAGTTATGTTATGCAAGCTGGGACAGTAGCGAAGAAAATTACACATTTCAGTAAGACCTGTACGTACTTACCTAAAGTATGTAAACTACGAGTATATTCAAAGAATCCTAAAGTTGCAGGTCAAGTGGTAGGTGCTGTGCTGTGTACGGACGAATACGCGACTGCGACGGAAGAACACGACCCCGGAATCGTCAAACCCTGTTTGAAAGTTATTGACTTTTACAAAACTATTTTTAAAAAACACTTCATTACTTTTGTAGTTTTCACCGACGCAGCTGGGAACCGAACAAAATTTTTCATTTGAGTACCAAAATTTTAACCAAACCTTTTAATAATTATATATATACAAGCCAAAGTATTCACTCAGCAGCTTGGAAGGAGCCACCTGACGAAGCTTTCAACGCACGACGGAAGGACCGTATTGTCGAAGCCGGAGATATCGGCCGAGATAGAGGACTTTTATGGCCGTTTATACGCTGCACATGCTCCCCGTTCCCAACGAGACGACCACGATTCTAGAGCCACCTTGATACGCCACTATACCGACGAACTGCCAGACATCAGTCAAGACGAGATCGTGTTAGCTCTGAGGCAGCTTAAAAATGGAAAAGCCCCCGGTGAGGACGGAATAACATCAGAGCTTTTGAAAGCTGGAGGATACCCTGTTATACAGGGGTTACAGAGCCTCTTCAACGCCGTCCTTCACAGTGGGAGAACTCCAAAGGCGTGGAGTGGGAGTTTGGTGGTGCTCTTTTTTAAGAAGGGAGATAAAACCCTTCTTAAAAATTATAGACCCATCTCGCTCCTAAGTCACGTCTATAAGCTTTTCTCACGAGTTATATCGAACCGTCTCGCCAGGAGACTCGACGAGTTTCAGCCACCGGAGCAGGCTGGGTTTCGCGGAGGATATGGTACCATAGACCACATTCACACAGTGAGGCAGATTATACAGAAGTCCGAAGAGTATAATCAGCCCCTGTGTCTGGCTTTTGTGGACTATGAGAAGGCCTTTGACTCCGTTGAAACCTGGGCTGTTCTACAATCCTTACAGCGATGCCAAGTAGACTATCGTTATATCGAGGTGCTGAGATGTCTCTACGAAGCCGCTACGATGAGTGTCCGAGTACAGGACCAGCAGACTAAACCGATCCAACTGCGCAGAGGAGTGAGGCAGGGGGATGTCATATCCCCGAAACTGTTCACGAGCGCGTTGGAAGATATGTTTAAGACGCTGGACTGGAAAGACAAGGGCATCAACATAAACGGCGACTACATCTCACACCTGCGATTCGCTGATGACATAGTCTTAATGGCGGAGTCGCTAGACGAGCTGAACCGGATGCTGGACAGTCTAGCTTCAGCCTCCCGATGTATCGGTCTTGGCATGAATTTGGATAAAACCAAAGTCATGATCAATGTCCACATTGATCCAAGACCGGTGATCGTACATGGCCACCTTCTCGAAATTGTTTCTGAGTACACTTACCTCGGGCAGATTTTGCAGTTGGGTAAAAACAATTTCGAGAAGGAAGCCAAGAGGAGGATCCAGCTAGGCTGGGCAGCGTTCGGAAAATTACGTCGAGTCTTCTCGTCATCCATACCGCAATGTTTGAAAACAAAAGTTTTTAATCAGTGCGTCCTACCAGTCATGACCTACGGAGCTGAGACGTGGACACTCACGATAGGGTTGGTCCACCAGTTCAAAGTCGCTCAGCGCGCTATGGAAAGAGCTATGCTCGGAGTTTCTCTGAAGGATAGGATTCGTAACCAATTCATCCGACAGAGAACTAAAGTCATCGACATAGCTCAGAGAATTAGCCAACTGAAGTGGCAGTGGGCCGGCCATATTTCGCGAAGAACCGATAACCGCTGGGGTAAACGTGTTCTTGAGTGGAGACCGCGACTCGGTAAACGTAGTGTAGGACGCCCTCCGGCCAGGTGGGATGACGATCTGCGAAAGACTGCTGGCAGATGCTGGATGCGACAAGCCGAAGACAGGGCGCTATGGCGCTCATTAGGGGAGGCCTATGTCCAACAGTGGACTAACATAGGCTGATGATGATGATGATGATACAAGCAGCATGTAACATTTAATGTAATCTCAACCGTATCTCGTGGTTCTGTAAATGATCTCTGAATTAATGCTGGTTTGTTATACTAACTATTGCTAGGCAAGGCGTGGAGGGCCCACGCTCGTATCAAATTCTACAGGTAGGTACATAGCCGATACATCTGGACGGGTTTATACAGCCAGGACCGCTAAAATCAAATCAAATCAAATCAAATCAAAAGACGGGGCATAAACATCTTCTTCTAAAATTGGCATTTTTAATATTCTACGTGATGTTATATACAGATTACTAAACTAAAAAAAAAGAAAAGAAAACTAGAAAAATATTTCGACTTTTTCACAGTTTTTTACTTCTTTTCGCTAAATGTTGGGAGTTTTGAAGCAAAATTTTAGTAGCTTAACTTTTTAATTGAAGAATTCCGCGGAGTGCCCCTTCCGTATGTTAGTACTATATAGTTATTCTGTGCTATTGCACTCAAAATTTCTGTTCTAACCATGTGATATTTAGGTTAAGAGATAATTAATCTAAATCTACACCAATATTATAAAAAGGGAAGATTTGATTTTTTATTTGTTTGAATTGAGAAGGCTCTAAAACTACTGATCCTATTGGAAAAATGCTATCACCATTAGAATTATACATTATCCCTCATGAACATAGGCTGTAGAATAATACCAAACAAAATTAGGGATCCCTATGAGGCTTCAATAATTTGTGTATGTATTATGTATGTATAAAATTTATTATATATAAAATTTATTATATAATTTATTCTGTTCCTAAGATGATATCTACCTCTCAGCCAAATTTCATGAATATTTGGTAGGTGAAATGGTAACAGACAGAATTACTTACGTTATACTTAGTTAGACTTTTGCTTTTTCAAAATTAATATGGATACCTTTAGTTAATATCATAAACCAGCTTGTATCAGTCCAATGCTGTAAAGCTGCTAAACTCGATGAGTCAAAGTTTACGTCAGAAATAAGAGAATAGCTGATAAGTCCCATTTGTTAAGGGATAGATAGGAAGTTGTTGTATCAACATAACTGGCTTGTGATTCGAGGTTGCAGTTTTTCTGTTTATTCGATTTGTGGGTATCAATGTTGTAACTTGACTCAAAAAACATAAGGTATTTGTACAGAGAATTTGTGAATGAATCCCGTCCAGACTCGCCATGACGCGCCAACATGTAACCGAACCACGTTATATCATCCTCTTTGTCCAAGACACTGCTGTACGATTTTCCTATTTACTAAGCGTGAAGATTCTGGTCTTTGTTCTCTCTATATGACAAGACACCTACACACTAAACTTGCCTCGAGCTATCCGCCGATTCTAGTCAGTAAAGAAGTTTATTTTCTTTTAAAAGAAAAATATCGACCTGTTTCATTAGATTCATTGTTCGCAAGCCGCTGCCCACAAAGACAAGTAAATCGTTAGTGCCACAGCTTTTAACTATTTAGAAGATCTTGGTGAACTCTATTGTATTCTCTGCGAAATTTAGTTTCTACTTTGAATCCTAAAGAAAATGTAGTCTTCAAAGTCTACAAAATTTTGCAATCAAAAGAAAATAGTTAGATACCCATAGACATACCCATAGATATAATATGACAAACAGCAGATTAATTTAATCTGATAGTTCATAAGCTTGTGTCGTGTTAATATTTTGAACCCACGCAGTAGTTAAATGAACTGTCGAGAACGTTAGTTTCCATTTCATTAGACAATGTACAGAAGCTCAAACACACAATGTTTTTTACCCAGTTTCTGTCCCCGGGTTTTTGAGCGTTTTCTCATTAGTCCACTGCTGGATATAGACCTCCCCTAATAAGAGCCATAGCGCCCTGTCTTCAGCTTGTCGCATCCAGCATCTGCCGTGAGCGTTTTAGGCCGGATAAAAACCCTATTATGTACAATTATTCTATTCGATATATCTATACGAAAATATTATTATTACATATTTTGTGCCATTGGTTTCCTCTTATATAAATAAACTGTGTAAAAAATTCATCAGTTAACGCTATTTATCTATGTTTATAATTGATCGTTAACGATAGTTGCTTACAATAATAAATTTATTAAAAATTCACACTTAAGCAGTTTTGCCTTTGACAGTCAAAGGCAAAACTGCTTAACCTGCTGACCTTAATATAGATCCCGGTATAACCCTATTATTTAAGTACTTACAATGCCTTTTTGAATATTGAATGTGGTGTAAAAACTTCTTGAAAGAAAGAGATCATATACAATATCTTATCTCTGTATAGTGCGAACATGTTGGTTGTGAGAGAAGTTTTATTAAGTTTTTATTATTATTTGAAAGACGCAAAATTCTCCTTAGTAGGTACTATGTACGTACCTACAGGCAGTGAACTAATAAAGACTGATGACGTTTATTTCACCTATTTGTAGTTATTTTCTTTTTCCTCTGGTGTTAGAGCAATCACGTTGATAAAAAATAATAATAATAATAATGCTGGACAATCCACACAGCATCAATACTCTACTATAGTTTTTATATCCTTGTCGGATTACATTTATTAAAGTCTACTATAATGTAAGATTATAACACAAATCCGGTGTACCAACAAACACAAAATGATTATAATAGCGTTCCCTGAGAGTTCAGGTAACGCAATTTCCATTTAGTAACAAAACCACACTTTTGGTACACAGATTTTTCTATTTTTTACAGTATTTTTGTCATTCTATGCAATGTTATTTACAATGAAACTACACACACACAAAGTTAACATTATAAATTACCTGTTTTTATTATGAACTAAAAGCCTGGTTCTGTACCTTTACCTCCAAGCCTCCAAGACATAAATATTCGTTTTGGCACTTTTAAGGTTGAAACTCAATAAAACAACAAATCCTTGTATAAAATGTATACCATTAATGTTATTTATAAAAAACAGACATACACCTTGTCAAAATACTTTAAACATCAATATGTACATAAACATTAAAATCACAAACAAGCATTGGACAAACGTAAAGTTAGGCTACGTCTATTTATGTCATATTATGAAATTTTTGTATAATTTATTTTAGCTGAAGTAAAGCTTTGTGAGAGAATTATTAATTTGGGACTCGTGTTTATCAATTAGTCTTAAAATGTTTTGAAAAAAAATATTATTTCTATTCAATTGAGATTATATTAATAATTGAGATTATTATAAATTCGATTCTAAATTGATAAAACAGTGAAAAGGTAATACTGAATATTATTTCATGTATATCTAAAAACATTATTAACAAATTACAGTCAAATAGAAAAAAAAATAGGAATTACTATAAGTAAAATTGGTATTTACAATTGAGCTAACTGTAGACTGTATAATCTACGAGTATACTGATCAAAAGTGTAAATCCTTTAAAGTCAGTAGTGGATAATTTGATAGAAAATAAGAAAGCAAGTATCTGCAACTTATAAAGGGTACCTAAAATGTAGTAAAATTTTCACACAAAGCCGGTTTAGTTTTATTGGGCTATTAAATAAAATGTAATGTACGTACACAGTGAGTTCAAACATTTCATTTCCCAACATGTAATAAGTAATTTTGAGGTGAGTCAATCCCAATTGAATCTGATAAGGGACACGTGAATTTAACTTTAAGTAAAAGGGAGGACTTTATACCGGAATTTATTTAATTTTTTGTTTAATAGAATAAAATTTGATTCTTATTGTCTAAAAATATGTCACTTTTAAATTACGCCTCACATTATTATCTAAACAAATTATAAGGAATAAATGCAGATATTAAAAAAACACAATACTTTTGTAAATCATCTACAGTTACAAAATCTTTCGAGATTTAACGTAAACGATTAAGAACCGATAGAAATCATAAAAAAATTGTTGCCTTATTCTACCCATGTTAATAAAGATGATTATAGTCTTAACAATTATGTGATTATTAGATCACGTTCATGCACTATCTGTAGTGCACAGCTAAAATAACGGTACTTCATATACATTGATTATGTAAGCGGAACTGTGCAATACGCGGTAACTTCAAATTAATATTTATAAAGAAATCACTACCACTTAAACAGTTGATGATAAATAACGTGCAAGATTTTTTAATTATACAAGTCATAAGTACAATTGTAAGAGCACTTGGCTCTAGAACAGGAGAAAGTAAAACTATTGAAACTCTGTCCCTGCAAGGATAATAATAATCATCCACCACATACGTAAGTCTAATAATACCTAATGACTATAATCAGAGATCTGGGTAGTGTGGGTAGTCTAAGTAAAGACGAATCCAAAACTAACACTGCATAACACTAGCACGCCTAGCCTATGCACTTCTTGCCCGGAACTCAGTCCGTAGAAGCTAAAAGTCTTCATTTCTTTCTGTATCGGGATCAAAGGATCTCCGAGTGACATAGGGGGCACCTCTGTAGTTTTCATTCTCTCCCGTGGACAGGGGAGGCTTTCCGGGGAGATCTTCAAAACATTACGCCTCCGTTTCTTTGTTACTTCATCGTCGGTAGTTATTGCGGCCATCTCTTGGTCCGTTTTTTTCTGGGTAACGTTTATTGTTTCCTTTAGAGTCTCTATTGTGATACCGGCGTGGAGGATGTCTCGATTGTAATCCACTTTACTGTCTGGTTCGGGCATTTTGTTATAAGCGGAGCTCACTATAGGGGGGTCCATGCTACAAGTAACGCCCTCTAGTGAGTCCTTTGTGCCCTGACTCTTTGTGTCGTTGCGTAGGACGTGCATCCATTTCAGTCTGCAGTCACACACGAAGTTATTATCTGAGAAAAGAACATCAAGGTTAGTAAAGTTGTAATTTTTCTCCTTTCCCAATAAACAACAACTATCAAACAATTAAAATGAATTATATAATATATTCCACGCTATATCCCGCCACAGCTAAAACCCCCCGAGGGATCATAAACGCACGAAGTTTCTAATTTTAAGTAAGTAATAGAATAATAATAACATCTTCGATTCTACTCGTTTAATCATATAATTCTTCGATAAACTTTAGAAATACGCTGAATGTATATTCAGCTTCTGTTTAAATTTTATCGAACCGGCTGCTATGGAGATATGTAATCATTTATTACCTTCGAGAAGAAGATTGCTATTTTGGGGGCGTAAGTTCTCCAAAATCGGCTTGATGTTTTCGTAAGTTAGCGCATGCAGCTCGTTGGAGCGTAGATCGAGAGAAGTGAGCCCTCTGACCCCTTCAAACAGCCCCGAGGGCAGAAACGCCAGCTTGTTCTCATCTAAGGATAGTTTCCGGAGTTGAGAAAGTCCATCGAAAGCTCTTTCCGATATATATCTCAGGTCGTTCTTCCCGAGCAATAGCTCTTGCAAATTCCATAACTCGGCGAAAGTAAACTCAGTCAAATTCTGTATTCGGTTCTTTCTAAGATCCAATTTACTTAAGTTCGCCAATCCATCAAAAGTCCGACGGTTCAGATTGTATATATTATTTTTATTTAAGTCCAATTCCAAGAGATTGAACGTGTGCAGGAATGTTCCGTTCCGAATCATCGATATATTATTCTTATTTAAGACCAACTTTTGCAATTGCGGCAGATCGAAGAAAGCCTCCGCGTCTAATTCAACTATCATGTTATCTTCTAGATTGATCGTTGTTATATTTGGTAGATGGGCGAAGGCGTACTGCTGCAAGGTTTCTATTTGATTCTGTGATAGCACAGTTTCCTTTAGATTCGTCAAGTTTGCGAAAGAGTACTGAGTTACGTCAACAATGTTCCCGTACTTTATGTTGATAGATCTGAGAAGCTGTAGATAGGAGAGTGCTTTAGTGGGCACGTAGCTTAGAGCGCCGTCGACTCGGACGTTTAAAGACAAAGTTTGCAAACTTGGCTGCGAGGCGAAGCTTTGCCAGATGGGGTCGTCAGGTGGAATGCCGCCGTTGAACACCCAGCATTCCGCCTTCGTCGCATTCCGCGGCTCTCGAGTGTTCTCACAGTAGCAGTGAACTTTTGAATCGCGGTCGGTTATATCGCAAATATTCTTCTGAAATCCTCCGACTTTTTCCTTTGTCCGTCTTTTGTTGTTATTATCTCTGGCGTAAACGTTCAGTGACATCTCGTTGACGAGCGCGCATGTGATGATGATGATTCCGGCTATTTCGTACTTCATTGTCATTATCTGTAACAAGAGAGAAATGATTTTAATCTATATAATTGAATCCGCTACGTAAGAAGTGGTTGCCAAAAATGTATGAATTATGAGCGGAATTATATCAAAACTAAAAGATATTTAGTGCACGGCTACTGTTGAGTGGCTTTTTTGAAGCTTTTACCAAAGTTATAATTTATTTGCTAGTAATGCGTCGAAAAAAAATTTAGTTAACAGCAATATCTTTCTTGCGTAGGGGACTCCTTATCATTTCCATAGCGACTCGTGCCTCTATAATTAATTTTACTAACAGTGGACTATATTACATATGTAAATAATCGACACATTAAAGTAGGTAATTTTAATTTCGGCGGTTTGATAATCAAGTGTTGATATCAACAACAACATCAGCCTATATCAGTCCACTGCTGGACATAGGCCTCACCTAATGTGCGCCCAAGGTGGCATTATTTCATCTGGGAGTTATTTCCCATAATCCCCACGCTGGGCATGCGGGTTGGGGATCGCAGTTAGGTGGAGTTCTTCTGCAGAGGCCGCTGCTGCCCGCCCCCCGGTGTGTGTCCCTTAGTCGCCTCTTACGACATCCACGGGAAGAGTGGGAGTGGTGAAATTCTATGCCGGCACCACACGGCAAATGTGTTGATAAAATAACACCTTTTTACCTCCCGAGTACAACAAAATCGCAAAACAGTGTAAACTAGTTCAATCGAAGTTGACTTGAATTAATTTACAACTCGCTAAGCTGCAATGGACGGCATCCACCATCCGACACATCAACCACTGTGATACACAGTGCTTTGAGCTTTAGAGTTATATCACTGGATGACAAATAGAATTGTAAAAAGTGTATTATTATACAAATGTAATTTATAATAAAATTATAACTCAAATTGTATGGCTTATTTAATATAATCTTAATGCAAACTAACAAACGTTTGTATTCAGTCCACATATTTATAAACGCTGATTCAATTCGAGCAGATAGACACCCTTCTTGGACAAATGTCAACAACTCATAAAGCTAAACGTGTTTGACAGATTTCAATGACTTTATTTCTTGTACAGAATATTTTTTATGTTTAAAAAGATGAATAAAGTATCTATATCTACTCTCTGCCGCTTACGACTTGGTCATTCTTGTACACCTGTTTTTTTGGCTAAACTAAGGATTAGGGATTCTTCAGTATGTGAATGTGGGTTAGATGAAGGAAACGTGGATCACATGTTTTTTAACTGTCCCAATCTTCAATAGGTATTCTCTTTATGATTTACTCCCTTCTGATATTCCTCATCCTGTGTCCATGAAGTGTTTACTTTCCCTGATATTTTGTCCTCAAATTACATTTCTACTTTGTAAATTTATTGATGTAAATAAGATAAAATTGTAAATAACTGCTTTGTCTAGTTACGTAGTCACCTTAGTTGCAATTTAATTTAATTTAGTTATTATTATTTTCTTCATTCTTAATTTAATAGTTATTGTTTGCGTGGTAAAAATCTGATGGTGTTTTTCAAAATTACCGCTCATATTATTATTGTAAATTGCCTCCATTCCATGACTAAGAACCATTCCATGAACTGGACACTGGCAGAAAAGTGGCAAACCAGACACATATTGCCATATCAAAGAAGTCAAGTTGTACAGAATAATCACTTAGACAAGTCAAACAACCGCAACGTAAACGTGTTCAACAGATTTCCGATTTCAACATAAATAATATATTTACTTATACTTCAGAAAAAATAAGTTCTTAGACAAGTCAAACAACCGGACCGCGTCGGGCGCATTGTTTTTAAGTTTTCTGATATAGGAACGTTTGTAGGTAGTGCGAGATTTTTTTCAGATATGACCTACAATTCATTTTATTTTTCTATGTAAGGTTTTTAATTGTATTCTCCGAAACAACTGAAAAATTAAATTTAACCAACTCTTTAAAAAACAATTAACAGCATAAGAGATAGTAAAACTATTTAGCCTCAGCTAACTGTGAAATAGCTATCTCGGAAACGAGATAATGTTCCAACCTACCAACTCAGAAACTAAAACAAATCTCATTAGACGAAGGCAGAAGTCAATTTGGTCCCGTAACCAAAATTCTATTCGAATAAAGGATTTAAGGCGAATTCATAATTAAAAGCATCTTTCATGTGCGAACGTAGAGCGGACTATGGTATAATTCATGCAGAAAGCGTCAGGAACGAACTACACAAAAACATTTTGTTATACTGACATTTGATGGGCATTATAATTAAATTAAAAGTATATTAATACCTAAAAATTAAAAATATGTTATTACTATCCTGTGATTGATTTGTCTATCCCATCTCGCATTTACCTGATGTCTTTCTCGACGTGTCCATGGACTGCAAAACTCTCGGGTCGTTGAGACCGTTAAAATACTTGAACGTTGTAAGAAAATAACTGGTTGGCATTCCCATGCAGCGGACAACCAGCGGACTTTTTTCCACATTTCGTCCGCTGTATGTACACAGACTTAGCGATTGGCTTTAATCCTCACCGGGGATTACAACACATTGCGCGAACAGCCGAATGTAATTTAATGTGCTTCATGGGAATGCAGATGCGTGCGTAATCCAAATGGGTTTCAATATCAATGTCCTATGACGCAACTTTTCCAATACCTATGTATTGGAAAAGTTTGTGTTGACTGCATTAATTTATGTAGTACGTACAAAATGAAGGTACCTACTGGGCATGAACTCGGCGATAGCGGACAGAGTGAGAACTGTTGCTATGGCAAACATAAAAAACCTAAGTACCTACAATAATTAAATAAATATATAATTTTATTATATATAAAAATCGCTGCCTTCCTTTTAGTTCTGATACTATGTTATTTAGCAAAAAACTATCCTTATGATGAAGCTTTTCGATCGGTTTGATAAAGCTACAGACAGGGTAATAATTTTTCTCGTGTAGCGGGTTCGGTTCCCGGTTCAAATATGTAACTATTGAAAAATCTAATAATGCAGTTAAAATGGTTTTTAAAATTAAAATAATGTCTTCTTTCAGTAAAATCTTCAATCTAAAATATTTAATGTACTTTCCCTCCATGTGGCATAGCTATGGGACGCCCTGTATACGGGATGTTGTGTAAATAGTCTTATCATTGAAACCAGAAGTTGAGTATCATGTGTAGAATCCAAAACCAATGAAAAAAAATTGAAATGACTATTAGACCTGGTAGTTATAATGACTCTTATACAAAGTTTTGCTATTGAAGTAGTTTTTAAGCTTATTGGCAAAATAACGGCGAAAAGCCCATAAAAGTTCTTTTTGAGGTACCTAGTACCTAAAAATTACCGGAACTCTAACAATTACAATTTCCAGCGAATTTGTCCCTGGCTCTTCCTGGTTAATCTTGACCTTTTAGCTACCTGACCTTTCAACGTCGGATCATCTCTAAGCCTTCTCTAAGCGCTTTGCTGTGTTGTTTCGTGCTCCAGTAAGTTACCGAGTAGTACCTACCTGAGTACGTACTAAACGTTACGACTAAGAGCCTCGTTGTTCGGCTACAAACGTTTCTACCGTAAATGTGTTCACTCGCGATAAACAACTGCTCAACATAGACAAATGGTTTCAGATAATGCTGAACGAGAATTTGACTTTGAGATCTTTTCTCAGTTAGAGCAGACAATGTCACATTTTTAAGACACTTTTTAATTTCAACTCTTAACCCACTCCTCGATATAGACTACCAACAATATAAGCCAGCTTCTGATCTTTCCTATTCTTATATCTTCTAACTTGTTAATTCTTAAAGGTTTCATAACTAAAATTAAGATTAGAACGACATGCCTTGTCTCTATCCGCATCAAGTCCCAATAACCCTCTCACATTAGCATTTGAACCACGTATTCGGTGTAAATTCTAAGAAGTAATGCTCCTCAGACCACGAGCTTCAGGTTTCTTTGTATTGTACTCAAACTTATTTGTACGATGCGTCGTAAAATCTTGATCGAGTAGTATCAAGATTAGACCAGAGGAGTTCCTCTGTTGTTCTGGGTCCGGGCATAAATCCAGCTATGCATTTCTTAAGTTCGTGTACAATTAATTGTATGTAGTATAGTAATAGTAAGCTTCGGATATAACTTTAGAAAACTTTTTATAACAAAAAATATGAAAACATTGAAAAAACTTATATTTTTATTGTAAAAAGAAAGAGAGAATACATATACATATTACTTACAATAGAATATAGGAAACAAGAGATACAGGTAATCAAGAAGTACACTGATATACATGATGTACCTATCAAGTAGCAGTATTCTACATGACAACAATCAGATTATTTTAAATGCAATACTCATTTTGCTTTCTTGCATAGAATAACTATTAAAGTACCTACATTTTTGTTCAATTGTCAAGCACACAGTAAACTTAAAAAAAAAACCGAAAATACCCGCACTTAACTGCACTAAAAATGTTTTTATCTCCGACTGTATCATCCAGGGTGAGATCTTCTTTAAATATTTAGCAGTTAAAAAATGCACATACTAATTTGGCCCCGGAAACTTTTCTCAGTAAATTATTTAATGGGTCGAGGCAAGTAGTGAAGGAAAAAGGTACGTACCATAAATTGACAAGGTGGCGTATCCGCGGCAAAACCTACAGTCATTATTGACATGGAACCTTATCCAATGAGGAATGTCATTAAGAGGTTTTGTGAATTCGGTACGATGACGGCACCTTGATGAGATTTTAAAAGAATTTTGGCTTTTTGATGTAATAATGGTACAAAACCTTTGCATATTTCTTGCTTGTTGTAATAAGATTAAGTAAAGTTTGTATTTTTTTTTACATGACCTTTTGATTTCCACTGGCGTGAAAAGGCATCAGCTGGCTTACTCTTGAGACTCGATTCCAATCGTAATTTGAAATTGGGATCGAAATCGTGCCATTTGGTACTCTTGACCGCGCAACTAGCGCACGATTGGAATCGAAATTGGTGGAATTATATGGAACTAAATGAAATCGACTCTTGTCAAAACTATCAACTTTTTTGGCACTCTTGATGCGATTTTGACGTTTCGTATTGAGAACGGAATCGAGTTTGCGATAGAGATTTCACAGTTGCCAAAAGATAACTTTTTAGCGATTGTGTGAGGATTATTATTGATATAAAGAGTGATTTTAAACGAGAAAATGGCACATTTGCTTCTTATGAGTGATATTTTAACCAGTGCTCATCGAGAAGACCTACGGCGAAGGCGAAATGCAAAAAGAATAGCCCCGTATTCAGAAAATGCTTTTGCCATGACCGACGATGAATTCAAAAACTGCTACAGGGTCAGCAAAAGCCTTTTTAACGTTATAGGTACTGATTTAGTGCCTTTGATGCCTAAACCTTCGCGTCGTAGTGATATAACCTCAAGATACAAGGTTTGTAAACACAAAGTTGAACTCTCATTCGTGGTATTTTGTAGTGGGACTCTCACTCTTCAAGCCTAAATGTTTCAGTCATGTTGGCTTGGTTATGTTTACCTATGTATCTACTAGAAAACCATCTATTTCCTCTTTCTTTTTACGCTACGGGAAGTTACCAACGATTAGTGGGTGGAACACATGGCACCATGATGTCCCAACAATCAGTAGCGGATATCTTTGCCATAAATCATTCTGTTAAAAGTAAACTATGGTCTTTCTTGCAGATTTGTGATGCAGACCTCAACATACTTAGTGTTGATGCTTCGTTTGGAGGAGCTACACATGATTAAAATTGACCTGCTTCTGCTGAGCTGAGGAGGGGAGTTGAAGCTCGTGCACAACTAGCTCAAGAACTGTGGGCAGCTCGGCATCTTCATCATCTCTAACATATTTTCTTTAACAATAATAAACTTTTAAATTATAATGTTTATTTTAATTTTATATTAATAATTATAATACTACTATGGCTGAAGAGCACCAGCAACCCTATTTAGAGCATCAGCCACAGCCTGGCAACCTTCTTTGCAAATTTCTCCCTGGCTTGGTCCAGCACGGTTCTCCCAGCCTGAGTATGCTGTCTCTGGTTGCTGCGAGGAGATCCTTAGCAATCCCTGGGTTTTCCCTCAGAAAATCTGCAAGAGCCTCAAGTTGATGGTAGGGAGGCCTACTATTCATTGTTCCCTGAATGGGCGAAATTTATTAAAGTAGGTAGTATTTTATCATTTTACTTGGGTTCTAGTACAATAAAAAAAATTACAGCTTACCTTGATAATTGATGAAAAATTTGAATGTATTAATTACTTTCAACTTTGCTGCACTCTTCAAGTCTCGGAGCAAACTAGTTGAAGGTTAATTAGGCTGAAAAGCTTGTGTAAACATCGAGAAGCACTTGAAAAAGTGGGACACTTTGTTTGTAATTCCCCGCTGTTTTTTTTAAGCCTGTACGCATCGTGATATTTCATTCTACCACTGTTATTTACAATGTGAAGTCGATCCTAGTCGATCTCATACTCGATTCCAATTTCAATCTCGATTTTGTTCCAGAGTGCCAATTTTACGTTTAGTGAGATTGGAACTGATTCGGATTAGAATTGGATTGAGATTGGAATCGGATTCAAGGGTAAGCCTGCAGGTTCTTTCAAAAGGGAGACATAATCATAAAAAATAAATCAGAAGTTAAAATTGATTGTTGTATGTTTGATTTGGCCTCGGTAGTAGGTAAGCAGGTTGTCAAATAACAATTTGTTTCGATCATGGTGATTTAGATGAATATTTCGATTACAGGGAAAATATTGAAGAGTCTGACAAAGAACTACTTTCGAAAAACAAAAATAAAGGGGAAAGGATAATTTTCAAATGGGAGATTTACAAGTTTGTTCATCGCAGAAGCAGCAAAGCAGCCTACTTCGCATATAAGTGTTATGTTATTGGCGAGCTAAATGACGAATATCTATCACGTTATCAGATATTTCTCGAGAAGCAAAACAGCAGACCGCTTAGACTTAATGTCGTTAGATAACAAGTTGACCCTAGTTACATTAGCACGATAAAGTGGACAGGGCATTTGTTGGGGTAAGTTAACACTTTTTGTTCTGACATAGACCATCTGTATCATGATGTCCGTATTTATGAAGGCTGATGTGAAATTGAAGGTTTATACATATTTACCAAAACTTAGATGTTAAAAGTTGGTTATTACGTTTAGATAAAAGTTACTATACTTTAAATTTATGTGTGTAATATTTAGATAATGAAAATTAATAATAATAATAGATTATGCTGTGTGGATTATCCAGAATTATTATTATTACTAAATATAATGATACAATTATTATTATTATTTAGTGTACAGTACAGTGTCCAAGAATACTGTAAATTCTAAAGGAAATAAAGCACATCGATTTTGATTTTTTGTACTATATACAAATATTAGTCATTACTGAACTAACCCAGCTGTCTCCACCGGCCGACCACATGGCCAACAGCCAAATATATTTTGTGGACATTGATAGAGGCCTCTATAACTTGTCTGCAATATCTCCGATGGACGTCACGTCACGAACGATAACACGCTCGATGGCACTAAAACTGAAAGTCGGATTGTCATAATTTTTAGAAATGGTACAAAGGAATCAAAAATTTATAAAACCGCTAGTTTAAATAGATTTCAATGATTTCATTTGGATAAATATATCGAAACAATTAGTTTGCATTATGAACATGAAATATGTAGTCAGTAATCATAACGTATTCAATTTGTCTATACGTCGCTTCACAGATGCCTCGTACCTATTCTTAGAAATGACGAAAAGGCACTAATTCTGAACAAATATAAGAAAATCCAAACTCTTTAGTAATGTGTCCACTGACCATAGTAGACAAGTTTGGCACAAAACGTCACCCACGCTGCCAAGCGCATGTCGCGTACCGCACCGCCAGCTGAGCGGAACTGTTTCAAACTGTTATACGGGTACCGCGGTATTACACTGATTGATATCCAATCACATAAACGGTTTTTATTCTTAAATACTCGGGGAAATTTATGGTTTTTATATCAAATGAATGACTATTTCGTGTCCTGTTTATTTGTTAGCCAGAAAAATATACTTAATGTTTAGGAAGAGCTCGGAGACAAATTATATCAATAACGATCATATTGTGATATTGAATAATAAAATAAATGTACAGAGATAACTTAGAGGTATCTTGACAAAGGACAAAATATTTTGTGTACAAAATAATCTCGAAGAGTGTAAGATTGAGCCGGTACTTAGTGTGCAACGCGCGTAGAACTCAAGAATTTGAACGAAGTTTAAAAAACTCGTTGCCAAAGCCAAGACATTCGAGTCAACCGACTTAACTATTCAAAATATTGTGAATTCACATAAGTAAGTGAATATTATCATTCATACTAGGGCACTGATACCTTTTGGCAACTGCCCACGTGGCGCTGTCAACCCTTCCGCTGGCCGGCGAGCGGGTACTGGGGGTGTATCCTGTATCTGGCTGTGGCATGTTCTAATAAAGTAAAAAACATGAAGAATTAAAACCTATAAAAAATACTTCATCAATTGATCAAAAACTAGATAGAATTATTTTGCTTTTGGTGGCTTTTTCATCGCTGCGGCCATGATAGGCCTATTGTGATCGCCACTACATAAATTAACCGGCGAAGCTGCGGCGTTACAGTTCGCTTCTTATCATTGCAACTGCTAAGAACGGTGTGATATCTCGTAGTTAGTCTGGGCTAAGCAGGAAACTGCCCAGACTAGTTCTACGTATTTGCATCAGTGCTCCCACACTCTCCTAGCTGATGGAAAGGCGTTTCCACCGCCTCCTCACATAATCTGCAGGCTTTGTGTCACATAAAACAATTTGAACATGTGCTTGTTAATGTAACAGTGTCCAGTTAGGGCTCTTGTCATGATGCGAAGGTTTTTCCGCTTATCGTTAGGATATTAAATATAAACAAAATAAATATAATACGTTTATTTTAGACAAAAAACCTATTCACGCAAAAAAAATATTAAACTGGTTTAAGAAATGTTCAGGGTCAAAAAAAACCTTTCCTTTATGTCCAGATAAAGACTGATGTTGTTGTTGTTGTATTGTTATTTCTACTTACTCTTATTTAACTTTCTCTTATCTAATTGCGCGATGCATTATAGCGTTTGGATTGTCAAATACCTATTTGAGGCAAATGAGACCTCTAAGCTTAATTGATCTAATTAATTACATGCGTAAGCTCTTGAGTAATATCTAACACGTTAACGTTTACATGATGACGTACCGTTATACGAGTACGTGGAAGGATCGTTTGTTACCTACTTGAACTGAATTACGTTTCATAAAAACGTATCTTACTAAAAGTTTGCAGTACAAATAATAGCAACTAACATCAATCAAATATGAAAGAATAATGAAATTAGTTATATAAGAGAGAAAAGCTCAAAAAAGATACATACGTAAACAGCTCACTTGAAAAAAAGCGTATATCGCTTAGTTTAATTAATTAATGTCTAAAAAATTTAAAATGGATGTTCTATCGATAAAAGACATCAAATATTTATTTCCATGTCCCTCTACTAAATCGAGGACGTGTGATAAATTTTGGCAAGGAATGTGTTTGCAAGGAATTTGTTTCTTCTTTGCTGTCTTACGAGATGAGTATTATCTGAATCTGCCCTTAAAGAGAAAATGAGTTTATAAAAACGCTTGAGACGAGTTTTGGTCCAACTTGAAAACTAACAATCTAACAAGGTACAGGTTTCTTGTTTGCTTCTTTACTTTACCTTAAAAAGATTGAAAAGTGATCACTTTAATTCCCCGTATTACTTAAGGTGTAAGGTCTAAAGCATTTTCATATTGGAGAAACAATAATATAAATTTTTCACTTTCAAAACTTAGTTTTGTTTTTTAACCGTTTTTCCCAAAAAATTTTACTAATTTATATCGTTGCTTTAGTTCAATAAATAACTAATTTGCTTATTGTTCATTCGATAAAAGATTTTGTTTAAATTTACTTTAATTTGTTTAACTTGCTATAGTGAAGCCTTGCTAAGCAAGCGGTTTCCCTTGCAGGAAAGTTCATTGAAAGTTAAAACAAAATAATAAATTTGTGAGACTAAAAATACTAGAGATTTAGCATACACGACTAGAGATCGAAACAATTTAAAATCAATAAGAAGTATCAATATCGGTAGATATTTGATCGAGTTTTCCGTCTGGCAATACTGTTCACCTCACACACACACACACGCCTGTAAAGGAACAGGCTCTGTCCGCAACACCCTCTCCCTATTGATATCGAGGATCCACTACATCATACAAAACGGAAATCCAATCATTACCAGATCAGCGCGTTATTTTTACGTTCACCGATACGTCCGAGCCTATCGGTAATTGAGGGAATTCTCAATAAGATAGATATTAATTTCCAATCGCCTAGCATCACTGGTAGGATTATCATTGTGTATTAGTGGAAACTAACTAAAAAAGGGTTCGGGTTATTCATGGTCGGTATTTCAGTCATTCATACTGAGCCGCAAAGGTTCCGTTCGGGTTATAATAATAACGATGGATGTCCCGCGGTTGAGCGACCTTGGAACGGATTTCCGACACTGAGCTTTTTATTTAATATTTGTGTGACTATTGATTTTCTTTGGATCTGTGATTTGCTGGGTGATTTATTTAAATTTATATGAAAAAATACAGTGCAGTATGTGTATACTACGGGACATTATAAGATAAAAATGTTCAATCAACTGTTCTGTTCTGTTCAGAACATTGAAGAAGTGAATTAATTCCCGCCTAGGAAGCAACTCTGTCCCTCTGCGGGGTTCACCGGGAGTACGGTAATGGGATTGGCTTACTATTCATGCGCCATGCATGGTATTACGTTACGCTATACCCCAGTGGCCAACGCGGGGTCTGGGAGACCGACTGCCGTGTAACTCTGAGTAGGTAACATTAGAATATTACTGAACTATACATCGATCATTTAGGTATATTAATATCATCAGCAGTAGGTAATGATAATAAAAAAATAGTAAAAATGTTTATTTACAGAAAGGTTGACAATATTTGTACTAGTCTAATTTTAATAGTTACATATATACATATATATGGAGTGAGGACTATATAGCAAAAACATGCTTAATATAAACCTGTTAGGGTCAAAGAAAATGACTTCTCGCTCTCACTAAGTTAGAATAACTTGTATTGAGACGCAAGCCGTATTACCTACGTAAGGTTACTCGTACTGCGAGCGCGGACCGAGAGTCTGCAAGAGTCAGTCTGTGTAAACCACATTCATTAAAATACAAAGTAATTTATTTTTCTAATCATAACTTTTGGTGGAGCTGTATTATAAGTAGGCATTGGCGTTGTTGATTAGACTTCTAATACCCGTTCCTCAGTTGTCGGATATAAAATTCGGTTTTCGGAATGTTATTATACATTTAATGTATAATAACATTCCGAAAACCGAAAGTTTTATTTTTGACCGCAGATGAATATTTCTGTGGATGATCTGCAAATACTTGTTTAGTATATTTTGCTGTCATTTTTTAATCGTATGTAAAATCAAATATTAATAATAAGCTCTGCTAATGATAATAATTAATAACCATGACAGTTTCAGAAGTTTTAATATTATCTATGTATGTTCTTATACAAGATGCATTTACATGGACATAGATAACTGCAACCGCAGTTTAATAGTACGCCTAAGCGAGTCATGACGTAGGCAACCTTCGGTCATTGTTACTGAATAGATCACGTGCGACGGAGTTTTTTCAAGAGCGTCTCCACCCAACCTCAGCAGGTCCTGAGCCATAAAGTCACGAGACGACTCCCCCGGGCTGCCTTTTGGTGCTTTCGGACAACTTTTGCGGTTTTTGATAGAAAGGTACGGATTAGCATACCCGGTTTATGGCTAGGAGGGTATTCCTCGGTTACAAACCCGACGAAAGGTGAAATAATAATGTGTTTGGTCACTTTATGTATCCGTCCTTTTTCAAAACACGGGGAGATCGGCGTTTTAGGGTCTTATGTTACATGAAAAAGTTTAAGCCAGGTTAATGTTACTTGGTTAAGTTCGAATTAAAACAAGAATTCCGAAACGCTTTCAATAATTTATAATTTGTATATTTTTTAATAAGTTTACACCAAGTTCCAGATTAGTTTTTAATAAACTATCGCACCCAATCTTAAGTATTATAATATAAGAAATTTCTATGACATAAATTATTTATTTTTAAATCTTATATTATAACTGTACGTGTCGTTTATAACCTTCATTTATTATTATTGATAATGTGTTATTGTATAATTTTTATTGTATTATTGCATTAAACAATACATAAAATAAAATTTTATTAAGAAAGCCTTTTACTCGATAGATGATTACGTTAATGATACTAATGCTTGGCCAGATGTCGCTCCATTCCACACCGACAATAGCATACATACACATACAGGGTGATTGGAAGGTGGGTGCAAAGCTGGTGGGCGAAGGTAGTGTGGACTATTTGGTACCATTTAAGCCATAGTTGTCTTAGACGAAGTCTGACTATTTCGTTTTTACCATTTTAGTGAAGATAAATCAAAAACAACTTATCTTTTTTCTTTATAATAATTAACTGTATGAAATTTGACTTGTCTAAGTGCTTATTTTGTAAGCCTAAAGAAATAAAGTTATTGAATCTGAATCTGAATCATGCTAGACCATGACCAGCCAGCCAGACATGAGCACATTATCTGTTTTAATTTTATACCACCGTGAAACCATGTTTGCTACTAAGAAATTTTTGAATCGTTGAAGTTATTAAAAACGGCGAATTAAATCTGACACTCCGTGCTCCAGCTTATGTAATACTCACGCACGACGCAGTCAATTAGGCATAACTCATTTATACTGCAGCTAGGTCACTGACACACTAACTGAAGGATCTAGATCCTGCAGTTAGTGTGCTAATAGAGATATAGAGTCGGAGATGACCGAAATGACGAGACTAAGACAGTAGCATCACCATTCAAGAAATGTATAATTTTTGAATTTAGTTTTATGGCGCATACAGCACCTAAACTAGCGCCACCACCTACTTTATGTTATTATTCTGTTTAACAAAGTATAAGTCTGTAATAGTTTTATTCTATTTAGTTTAGGAAGAGATACGAAGTTGCCCTTGGTGGCCACCAAAATTTATTTCTATTTAGGTGCTGTATGCGCCTTAAGAGCGTTTTGTTGAGCTGAATTCGCCAGATAGTAACGTTTTTTGGTAATTATGGATGTATTTTGAAAATGTTTTCTTTGTTGTGTAAGAAACGATTTCGAGTTGGTCCCATGAAAATATTCCCGAGGGAATAGTATTTAAGCCACAAAACATGTACCTACATGAAGTGAAATCGATTTTTTTAAAAGCCTAATTATTAGTTTAAATTTTTTTATTACAACAGAATAGATACCATTCGTTGATGAACTTACGACAGAATATGGCGGCTTAAAATCTATGAAATTAATATCCAGTTGCAAAATGGTTCTCCATTCCCTTTGCAAGCTTATTCTTTAAATATTTTTATACCTGTACAAACTACTTTTTGGGAAAAACTCACCTTTTTATTAAGCTTAGTAATTCACTTGACAAAATTTCATTAATAATTTATTTATTTTTTATGTAAGTAAACATTATTTATAATTTTTTATGAACAGCAATAACTAGTTTTATAATTTTACAAAGCGAGCTAGCTATTTCCATCGCTACCATGTTGCAGGATTAATGAACGTGCAGTGTCTCGGAGAGACGGGGAGACTGGTCAACATCGGACATCCGCCTCGAGCAACATTGGACATCGGCGGCGCGGCGGTCGGGTAACGTTACCCGGATTATTTTGCCAGATTAGTATAATTCGGTAAAATATGCTTCTGTGGGGCTATTCAGTGGTTTTATTACAAAAATAAAGTCAGGGTTTTTAATTTGAAAATTTTAAGTATAAATCGTAGGTATGCATGGTATATTTAGTGTGAGTTAGTTATATTAAATCTGTCAACAAATTAGTTATTGGGTTTGATTCAATACTCGGTGTCCTGAATTTCAACGTTAAGCCGAAAACGTAGGATAGGTCCTAATTTCTAATAATTCAGTGACACAGACTATGTTGCTCATGAGCATCATCGCCCCGGCGGATAAAATCTTATAGTTAAGTCTTACAAATGGATAGAATATTTAATAATTTTATAAGGAAAAAAATAAGAAGTGAAGTTTTTAAGAGGCAGAGCTCCGAGACGCTAAATAAACCTATGCTCAGCAGGCCAATGAGGCTCGTGAGGCAATGATCCTATCCCACTGCTGCACTGCGAGTGCCTATATAATCATAAACATAATAATTCAATTATGTTTATATCTAATGGTCGACACGTCTATCTGCTTGTCTTGTAAGCCTTAAAGAAAAAAGTTATTGGCTTCTGATTTCATTATTCCCAATTCAAACAAACAAACAAATCAACCAAAAAAATGTCAGGTTGCATTGTTAGGTAGGCGATCCCGTCCTTCTAAGTCCCGTCCTTCAAGATAATTATAGGTAGCTAAAGCACATGAATCCATCACCCATTTCAACTATTATCAGCGAAATACCTGAATCACACCAAAATATAACTTTTACCCGGTCATCCCCCAAAGCCGAAGACTTAACCACAGTCTAGAGAGCATCCAACCGGGGAGCTATGAATAAGGAAACATGATCGTGGAATTGGCAACGGACGAGAAATTTACATTCTGTTTGTTCGGCACCAACGGTCAGGCCGTGGAGCTTCGGTGGTAAACAACGAAGCTCTGGTGTATTTTCAGGTACTTTGTTGCCTAGTGTTATTTAACTTAGTAACAATCCAAATAGTTTGTTCGACATCTAATGTTTATTTTTTTTTACTAATGTCTGCGTATTGTTGGTATACCAACACGTTGGCAAATATTAGGTACTTGAGAGCTTCATAATAATAATAAAAAATAAAAAATCTTTTTCTCTGAAATAACGCGCAATTAGCTGGTGGAAAATTAACATTGCCATTCTTGGCAGACTTGTTAAAATGTTTTTTGTTTGCAAGCGTTTCGTTGGATATTTTTTATACAAAGCGGAAACGGTAAATGCTTTTAAGAGTGGAGGGCATTTTTGTATAAACCAAAGTCATATTCCAGACGCCGCGTTTTTTTTAAGCGGTATGTCATAGAACTAATAGTTACATACTTTTTGTGTACAGTCAGCGCGATTGAATCCGCGGGCAAAAGCCGCCTTGCAATAGACGAAATATTTTCATGATATAGTATTATCGATGTCAAACCAAAATTGAATTCGCTGTCATACGTAAGACGCGGTCAGCCTCATGTTTATTTATGAGGGTTTGTCGACCTCGAGTATACTCTGACTGGAGGAGAGAACCGGACTGAGCTACCGAGCTACGATACCACGAACTGAACTTTAGTACGAATATAATATGAAACTTTTCCTCATCATCATCACCAGCCTATAATAGTCCACTGCTGGACATAGGCCTCCCCTAATTGCATTATGATTTGGGGGTTAATGCCCATAATCCCCACGCTGGGTATGCGGGTTGGGGATCGCAGTTCGGTGGAGTTGTTCTGCAGAGGGCGCTGCTGCCCGCCCCCCGGTGTGTTTCCCTTAGCCGCCTCTTACGACACCCACGGGAAGAGATGGGGTGGTGAAATTATATGCCGGCACCACACGGCAATCCTCTTCATAACAGATTTAAAGCCTGTGTTACAGTTGCTGTGGTGCAGGAAGTCGGGGTTGGATTCCCAGCTTGGACAAAATGTTTGTACGGTCTGCAGATATTTGTTCTGGTCGTTTTCTATGTAAGTATATTAAAAAAAAAACCATTTAGTTTAATATTAAGTATATCAGTCATCTATTACTCATAGCACAGGCTCTGCTGCGGTTGGAGCTAGATGATGCTGGATGGATTGTTCAGCATGTACAGTGCGCGTCAGAATTGAGTACCCCCCTTGTCTACATAATATTTACGACTACTTCGAATTTCCTTGCAATATATCACAAATTTACACATGCAAAAATTTATCACGCCGCCGCTCAGGATCGAACCACCCACCATAATACTCTCAAAGTCTGAAATTCCCAACAATAACAACTATTGTGTCCCACATACATTGAGATAGGGGGGTACTTATATGTGACGCGCACTGTACATATTTATTTAGTTAATGCTTTCACAGCCCAGCCTTTGCGGTGCGACCCGGCAGGGACAAATAGCAGTGTTGATACCACATGTAAGCAATTATTGTATTATTGGCTTTTGTTTATATTTCTTACCTCAATTTGATAAGCCTATGTTATCTGAAAAAAGAAAAGAAATCATTTATTAATGGAGTTTTATTTATTCAATTCAGACCTTTGCACGAATAAGCATACCAATAAAAACTAATTCTGTGCAAGACAAAGAAGAGATTGCTTTGCATTCTGATCACAAAACAACACCCTGCACAGACAACACCCTGCACAGACAACACCACATAATGTCATCTACAGTCGCACACACAAAGCGTTCCCCGCACTCCCCGAGGATTGTTAAGTAGCTGCTGCTATGCGTTACTTGCTGTTTTTGTAATACAATCGGAAGCGTACAGCCAGCAACATAAATCACTATACAAAACGTATCTACGTGTCGTCCCATAACAACACAAGCCATCATCTCTTCTTTCTCATAACGACGATACGTGAACAAACACACAAACATGACACCCGGATGATATACAGTTCGGTACAGCCCTCGAATGATTCCGGAATAAAATGGACCTGCGGAATCCTTGTTCACATTTAACCGGATTGGGAGGAAGACCCTTACATGTGCTTGTAAATCTTTTTAACTTTCGCGATTCGTTAACATGTGAAAAAAATATACTTACATTATATCGGATACCGTTCTTATTATTTTCCCCTTACGTATCGTGGTACAGGCGACTGCGCCATGTAACCACGATCGCTGCAATCAGAAGAAGGTATGAAGGTAGGTAGAATGTAGGTAAATATTAAACAAAAGGTACCCGATAAATACCCGAATTTTTAATAGCTTTAATCTGGTTTTACTCGCAAATGATGTAACCTATGACGACGGTAAAATTTAGTTACGTTTGTGACGGACTTGGATCCATTCATAAAATAAACATAAGCTCAAAATTATAACACGGTTTTATATAAGAGCCTGCCAAAGATTCAGATTCAGATTCAATAACTTTATTTCTTTAGGCTTACAAAATAAGCACTTAGACAAGTCAAATTTCATACAGTTAAATATTATTACAAAGAAATAAGTTGTTATTGATTTCTCTTCACTTCAATTTTTTTGTCCACTAGTGGAAGAAGTGAAAAAAGAAGACGGACTGATGTTCAAATGTAAAACCGTAAGCTCCTCGCCCGGCGTACTGTGGGAATCAGCTGGTTAACTGTCGACACGCGGGCCTTTTTATTTGCAAATAATTAAAATACTTTTACGAGGGTTTGTGGCGGAATTTTTAATATTACAAAACGAATTTGTTTAAAAATTGTTGAATTATAACTTAACTAGCTATTGCAATATGGATTCTGTGTAATGGACAATCCACACAACATCATCCAACCCCAAGGCTAAACAAAGCTTGTGTTATGGGTACAAGCTGGGGTTATGGGATAGAACTATGATATTTATAACTTATTACAATTTAAGGTATTTTTTATACATATAAAATTACCAGAAAACCTGGAACAAAATTTGTTTCTGGGCGTGGATATTAATATCCACGCCGAACTTCGTCCACCGCGCCACAGAGGTGATAAGATATTTTTTTTGGAAAAAAGCACATTTGTTCGTGTACTATCGATTTCGTTCAGTATCTATCGGACAAAGGCTAAATATTTTTTGTCTTAATAAGTGATCATAACACTCAAGCCATTTAGACTTTACTTTTCCAATATTTCGGCACAGTATGTCAAGCTAATATCGACTAATTCGGTTTCATAACAATATTCGACCCCTCACTCAAAGCATAAACAATACAAAGAAACAACATAAAATATCATATTTATAATATTCTCAAAGAATATAGATAGAACGGTTCATATCACTTGCAGTAAAACATCGTGAAAGTATCAAGACAACTATTCTTTAACTTTTCATTTGATAAAACAATGTAATATTTCACTGCACTCTCTGTTCCAAGTAAGAATGCCCTCGACGCAAATGTCTTTGCCTCGACGTTTCTAATACATTAGCATAAAATGAGTAAAAGGTAGCCCCGGACTTAGCCCCGGATATGTGGAAGAATAATGTTCTTAGAGAACCTCTAAATATCTATTTTGTACAATGATGTAAACTGACAACAAACCTGCGGCACTATCTTTATCTCATTGAATAATGAACTCTTTGACGACAATACGCTAAACCATAGGTTTTGATGTCCAGTGGCCGTGCGAGTTTTTCAGTTTGTAGCAATATTAGAAATGTAAAAATATTTGCTGTTGATGTGTTTGAAGATTTTATGTTTGAGTTATTTGTTTGATTTTATAATGATAACCTGTGGTCCAACAATCTTTTCCACTATACCATGTCTCAGTGCAACCAATACGTACGCTAAGTCGTCTTTTGTTTTCCGAGACAGTGACATGTTACCTCAAGGGCTGCTCCCTGCAGGCACTCACGCGGTACTCGTGGAGAGGACTGGCTGCGAGTTTTCAACATTTTCTGAGAGTGAATGTTGAAGAGGTGGGTTTTTGCTTCTCCTGACTAGTTGAATTGAAACTGAAAAAGCACTCTTATTTGGTTAGAATAAACTACATTATACAATGTCCATTTATCAATTCGTTTTAAAATGAAAATTAATTTTGTATCTAAAGAAGCTGTTATTGACATAAACATTTCATAGTTACACTCAGATCTTCACCTCTATTGATCACCCTTCATCGTAAAACTCCTTATTTCCCCTCTCAGAAAACTAGTTAACATTCGATCAGAAAGCCTCTCGGATATTCAGTAAATCCATTTTATTTTTCTTTATTCCGATTTATCCGTCTTTCGCCATTCATGAAGAGATGAAAAAGATATTGCATGTGTTGCCCGTTACATTTAATCTGTATTTTTCTAATAAGATTGATTTATAAAGTTTTAAGAAGTCTACTTCGCCTGCCTGTATTTTCAAACCAAGGAAAGTACGTATAAAATTGTTTTTTATATTTATTTTCTCTCAAATAACTTAAAATAAGTTAAATTTTCTTTCGATTATGTAATATATAAATTATAGGATTATTTTTCTAGTATTATTACCTACTTAATTATGTCCACTGAGGGACACTTTTGTATAAAGTTGTTTAAGTACCTACTTACTTGTATTTTTAATTTTCTTTACCTTTACTCCTACCCCTCTAATTAAAACCCCTTTAGGGTATAATTTTTAGCTGTTGTTTGAGTTTTACACCAGTTAGAAGTACTATGCATAGAAACTATAAATAGTAGTATTTGTATTAATTGTTAATGTTTTATTGTGTGTATTGTTGACATTACCTTATATGTATATAAATAAAAAATAATACGTAGATATTGGTTAGTCGAGACGAACTTTGAGCAGCCTGATTGTGGTTAGTATAGGCAAATCAAACAAAACCAAAGTATCATTTATGGTGATTCGGCTATCCAAATGTCTTTGTACTGCTTACTTTTTGGTGTAATCAAGTACCGTACGCCTGGGTATTTATACGAAAGACTCTGTTGGATGTCCAAGACGCGATCTTTGCGGAAATGCTCGAAACAGTTATCGACACCTCGACATCACTCGGCAGCTTTTAGAGGCAGTTTCCGGTACGCTTCCGCAAAGTGTTGGAACAATATCCCTCCTCCTATACGGGAACTTCAGTGTTTTGCAAATTTTAGGGTGAAACTAAAAAGGTTTGTATTAGATCACCAGAAAAACACTGAGGATCTCAGAAATGAAATTTCATTGTTGTAGTGTATGCTCTACCTATTAGATCTCTCCCCGCCCCTCCTGCTCGGGTCACTTATCTGCTTTATTAATTATAATATTTTGAGAACACGGGGTTATGTTGTTATTTTATGTAAGTAACCTACTTGTAAATTAGTTTTTGTTTGTTTGTTTGTTCGTTCTGTTGTCTGCCACTTTAATCAATAATCATATACCTACCCATTCCTTCAAAATGAATGCTTGGTGTTGTGATGAACTTAGTTTTATGTGATACTGTATATCGTAAAATATTAAATTAGGTACTATGATGTAGAACTCTAGTTAATTATGAATATTACTGTAAGAATTTCCTTTCTTTATGATAAATTTTAAATGCGGTCGTGTACGTGACGCAACACACTGGCTACGACGGAAGATCAGCGTTGTAGTAGCTACATACATCTACACAACACATGCTGAGTCGTACACCATTTTGTAGCTTAAGTTTAAATTATTTACTTTATAACTTTATAGCATGGTATAGTATTGTATGGTTATTTTTATGATGTTGGTTTTTTAACTAATTAAGTTATGTAGTATTATGTCATAGTTTTAGTAATAGCTACAAATAAAGTTTTTCTTATTCTTATTCTTTGTCGTGACTTTATAATATGTACGCTGCTTATCCCAATATTCACTCACAAAAGTACTCTAAAAGGAAACTCTTTTCACAAAGTTCCTTTATGCATACGTCGGGGATTAATTTAAAACACAAAAGTGCTACTGTGTGTTCTTGGCACTTTATATGGCTTTAGTTAAAGCGTTGTGTTAGAGATATTGGATTTCTTAGCAATAAAACAATGTTTGAAGTATTCATAATACGTACGTACCACCCACTTATTTGTTTTTTAAAACATCTGTACCTACTACGAGATCTAAGAAATATAGTTTCTTAAAGAAACGATATGATGTGACTAGGCCATTACAGGTCTGAATAAGTTGTTTTTGATGAACTTACTACCCTAAGTTTACCTCCGAGATTAAATCACGTAATTTAAACTCATGGCGTACATAGAGCTTATAGATTATTTTTCGAAATTTAAGTGAAATCTTAAAATGTTATATAACACTATCAAGATAAGTTTCTAAACTACATTATTCGAATTGGTTTTTTCTCATATGTCCTTCAATTATGAACTCCTGCAAAATAAAACTAATTAACTAAAATATGCAAATAATTTTTGGCTAATAACTAAAACATAACATAACTGTAACAATGATATTATATTTACTATCTTCTACATATTATAAAAACTCAATTAAAAACGACCCATGTTAGTACCAAAAAAGTTGCAGAAGTGTCTTCGCTCTTCGTTTTTGGAGTCTTCACAAATGTAGCTATTCAGTATCTGACCCAGTCAAGAACTGTAAGACTGAGCATATTGCTCCAGTGCGTTCATTTATCTGTCAGTTTGAACACAGATAACCAGACAACGAACTATCACATTTTTGTAACATAAATTAAGCACTACTAGACGCAGGCACACGTCCTCATTCTTCGTAGGAAGGTACCGGGACGCGGGAAAATAAAACCGTGGTATTTGAGTTTTCAGGCTAATGTTCACATTACCATGATTTGACATTTCATTTTCATTTCATTTATTCGCAAACAATTTACAATTGTGTCGGAATTTCTAAAACTAAAACTAAAACATCTTACTCAAACAAACATTGCGTAGAGTGCTTCGAACTTAAGGGTCACTGTAATATTATGAGGGTTTAATATTCAAAGCTAATAATAAATTCCTACTATGACAATAATAGTGATAAAATGTCTCAAAATCAAAGAGCAATAAATCA
This sequence comes from Eupithecia pulchellata, assembly GCA_963931895.1. Taxonomy (NCBI): domain Eukaryota; kingdom Metazoa; phylum Arthropoda; class Insecta; order Lepidoptera; family Geometridae; genus Eupithecia; species Eupithecia pulchellata. Next base: position 541,603 of record OZ007532.1, read on the forward strand.
AATTAGACAAAATACTACTCCCATTGTTAACTTAGTGAAAAATCGCATTTGATTTCTTCTCCATGGTTAAAGACTGCCAAAATTACAAAAAATATTTAACATTACTCTCGACGGGTTCAGAGACTGAAACGTTCTGTAAGTAGTTGCTTTTTATGCTTGGTCGTTGACCCAGAGACTGTTGGCTGTCCTAGTTTTCCGATGTTTTTTTGTACAACGCACACTGCGAGCCCCTTTTAAATATAAACTGCACATGCTTAGCTTGAATTCACAGAGTAACCATCAGAGATTGTTTTAGAATACGACTCGTATTTTAGAACAATCTCCTTCAGTTTAATCGGGAACTGAATAATCTCGCCGTCTTTTGTTTAGACATTGGCTTTTGTATTTTTAGGTTTGTGTATGTTTCGGCATGCTCATTTTGAATTTAGAATTTTGAGCATACTTACGCTTGATCAAATAAAATACATTGAGCGAGGCTGTATGGTATCAGGCTGTCATTTTCAGTCCTATTCATTATCTGTGTGAATTTTATGCATTTGTAACTGATTCACGCCTAACAGCAACAGCCTTTTAGGTACTTTTGATTAAATTTAAGATCGTGATTAAATTTGTACTAAAACTTGCATTTTCTGTGAGCGTAACAGCTGCTCCTGCTGCTCATCGAAACGCATCCGATTTTTTTTTACCGAAGTGGTACTTAGGTGATTATAATGTTCTATGTGTAACTAGCAGAGCAGAGCTGTGTGAAATACGTGAAGAGCCAACTAATAGCTTATGTTTAGCTCTGAAAATAAAAGTAAAGGCGTTGAGTTTGGCTTAGTCAACGTCCGCCATTTTAAATTCTTTTCAAAATGGCAGCACACGGTAATTCCCACATAATATGATCCTCGTCATCATCACCAGCCTATATTAGTCCAATGTTGGACATAGCCCTAATGAGCGCCATAGATGGCATTATTTATCATTTGGGGGTTATTTTCGGTGCGTCTCCCTTAGTAGCCTCTTACGACACCCATGGGAGGGGTGGGTGGTGAAATTTGGTGAAATTTTATGCCAGCACCATACGGCAATAATATACACAACGCTTCACGCTTCGAGAAAATTAAATAAACAAAAAAAACTTTGGTCACCATATTCCTGCAATGATCAAAAGCTATAGATCTAGCGGACTATAGTGTAAATATATATTTTTTTTGTTTGTATAAATATCCCTAATCGATTTATGTTGTTATCGTCCGTCGATATGTTGAAAAAATATCATATGGCGACCGACGCGACGGGGCACTAAAACCAGGCTTCGAACAAAAATCTTCGAACCCCTTTGTTAATCTTTATCCCTCCCATTATGTGTACCTATATCATATATAATGGAGGGATAAAGAGGACATAAATAATTCGGATGGCTTCAAAGTTGGTAGGTATTACCTAAGAAATATCGTACAACCTTCGATAAAAGTCTTTCCACTTGTAAAAACAACAAATAAAATAAAATAAATTTGGACTTGACAAAGTGAAACTTCTATTACAGATAAACTTAATAAAATACATCATTTACATTTGTACATAAGTATGTGTTGATGTACCTATGTACTACGTACCAGTACCAAGTACAAGACAATTTTATTGATTTTGTCATCCTTGATAAATTAATTTGGTTCTGACATTACCCAAAAGTTATAGCCAGATCCGTAACTTAATGCCAAATTCCCAACTGAATAAGATTTACCAAAGTTTCGTTCATTTCAGGTGAAGTTACAAAAAGGGAATATATTCATCTTGGTCCACTGCTCTCAGGAAAAACTTTTGACATACGTCGTTATAAGGAAAACCCGTGTAGTTTATAGCTTGTTTTTCGTTTTAGTTTCGTAAATAGTACACTAAACGATAGCAGAAAGAAGGTTAATGCCCTTACTTAGTGGTAGATTTTGTTTGGAATACGTTCCGTTATATGTTAAATTTGTGAAGCGGACCACATTTCTCATCCCAATCGGTTATTCTACTTGCTTTTTACGAGTTAGAAACTTTTTAGATGAGAGATGACTTGCAGCTATGTTAAAGCGTTTTAGGTAATTGTAAAAATTTTACTATAATACGTTCAGCTGTAAAAATCATAAGGAAATGTGTTTTAAATTACAAAAGGTTTTTATTAATCCATTGATTATCCTATTCTTCCATTTATCCTTAGTCAAATAAAATTATGTCCGTTGTATTAGACAACTGTGACCACAGTTTATACATGATAGGTAATTAAGATATAATAAGTATTAAGATCCTGTATAATTATAACCTTTTGTTATTAATGGTGTAATAAAGAAACATTCTATTCTCTTCTAAGTTCTTTTTTGAAGACATCGCCCTGAATCCGTCCACTACCCGACAAACAGTTTCGCTCGCGGCGCTCGCTGAATGGTTCCATCTCTGAATGGGTTGCATTACCTCCGCCTGCACTCGGCCGAGGATCGTTGACGTACTGCTTTTAATATGCATGTCTGTTTGTTTGCATGTTGTGATACGTCGTTGTGTTTTTGAATTTAGAGTACCTATTTTTGGGGCGTGCGGTGATTATTTAGCGTAGGTTTTGTGTTTTTAGCTACACAATGTGGAGTGCGAGTGAGCGGACATCAAAGATAATGGCAAGTATTTTAAACATATTTGTTGTATTCCAAAATCATTTTTAGCATGGCTTCTTTCAATGGTCGCCGTCCCACCAGGCAGGAGGGCGTTCTACACTGCGTTTGCTGATTAGCAGTCTTCACTTAAGAATACGTTTTCTCAGCCATTGTCGGTCCAATTAACTTCTAAACTATTGTTTTCTATCAATTTTTATGCTCCTTTATTTTTAGGGTCTTGAGATCGGTTTCGAAACCGATATGGTCTCGCTTTGTCTGTCCTTTTTTAAATTTTTAATATTTAAACAGATATTGCAGCTATAAACTTATAATAAACTTATAATTTGACATAATAATAAATTTTTGCGCTTGTGTATATTTAGAGGAATTTATTTTAGTATGGTTATTTAATTGTAAAAGGTTTGTTAATAGAGGTACCTCTATGTTTGTTGTCAAATAAAAATATAAAACCAAATTAAAACGTATTGAAAATAAAATTTCCAATAAGTATACATTTTGATGTCAAAATCTTAAAAGAGACTACCAAGTCAAAAGTTTTATCGAATGAGAGGTATCGGTGTGTGCATTTTAAAACAGTTTTGGAAGTTTCGGTTAGTGTTCTACTACCTTAAATATTTTGAATAATGTCGAAGAATGGCTTACTCCATTGCAAAAAGTAAAGTTCGGAGATAGGGGTTTCCCCGAAGATGATATAATCTCTAAAACCCGGGCCCCTGATTTTTTCTGGCTTTTCATTTTAATAGGACTTAGAAATATTCTTCATTATTAATATTCTCGTAGTTTAGTTAAGTTTCAAAATTTTCATTTGCTTATACATATTTATATAAGCTAATATCATGCAAAAGGTACGTGTGTATATGCCTTAATCTTTCACCTTTTTCCTCGACCCATGATAACTATGGGCACAGAATAACTATGGAGTAGCACAAGGTGCTATCACAATGGCTTGTCACTTCCTATGAAAGGTATGTCTGGGAGCGACGAGAGGCTGAGGAAAAGAACAAAATGCTTTCAGCTTTTGGAACTCACAATTAAATATAGGTAAATGGATGCTTGATGACGGTATTTTTACGCATCTAACTCACTAGCACATACCCACGGGACGAATTATGCCATATTCGTCCCTAAGAAGTTCGGCCCACTTCAAAAAATCTCCTTTCGTCTCTCTTTATATGCCATATTCGGACCTTAATATATTTTATTTCGAAAAATCTTCGTTCAGCTTTCGCTACAGCGGGTACGGGTGCAGGTACTTTACCCGACATATTTGATGGCTAATTTCCGGCTATTAATAGCCCTGGGCAAGTGGCCGTCAATAAATAACAATAAATGTACTGTTGCAAGGACAATAGTCAAGCGCGTGTCAGCCCAATTATGATATACGATATGAGGCATTGTCTAGATACCGGCGGTCATTTGAGCTAATAAAGGCTTAACGTTACTGACAGAATTACTAATGGAGTATCTGTGTAGAATAGCTAGATATTATTATTTATTGCATAACTTGTATCTGGAGTCTGAACATTTAGATTTATTTATCACTTATTTACGTGAGTTTAAAACGTTTGAACTAGGTATATTCAGTAACACCACACTTAATTTTCATGTATGCGCATTCGCTGCGTGCATTTTGCTAGCAGCGAATTAGAGATTTTAGCGGTTATTAGAGTTTATTTAATAAACTAGTATTCATGTCATGTCTTTGCGTATACTATCATAAGAAGCTCCAGTATTAGAACCACACTCATTGCAATAAAAGATCCATGTCTGTATAATCAGGATGGTGTGTGAAAAATAGGTTAAACAACAAACAATGGGTTTATTGTCACAAAACAACAAACACGATATTTTAACACTATTTTTATGTCCGACGAACGAAACAAAACAAAATCATAAAAGAAGTTGTAGGAAGAGTCAAGCTTTAGATTGCCGAAACATATAATGAGATTTTATATTTTTTATATACCATATTGAATAAATGTAATATCCAAAAATTATGTCTGCTACTTCTACTATGAAGACAAGATAGATAGATAATTTATTCATTAAAATAATCTTACATAACTTAATTAACAATACCTTAAAGCCTATCTTAAGCTTATCTAGACGGCTGGGTTCTCATCTTATTTACTTAAAATATATTAAACCTCAGATTATTAACAGAGACTCCTACATTAATACCAAAATAGGTTACGAACTAGGCTAAAAGGTGTTTTAAATAAATAAAGGAGCTTGTAGTTCGGGGTGTGTCTAAAATTATATAGGCTCCCTCGCGCGGTATCTCAATACAAATAGAAAATGATTTATTTGCCAAATGAGAGATAGGCACATATTACTGGCGGCCCCCGCCCGAGGCAAGTCTGTATCGCGGGAAGCATGTTTACAGAAGTAGCTTAAACAGTAAGGATTAGGTTGTAACTTATACAGGGCAAACAAACAAAAATACCTAATATAAAAATAAATCTCTATGTCGGTGATACAAAAACTAAACAAAGCAGAAGACGAAATCTGAACATTTATGTCACTCATTGATTATTTATGGGGAGGGAGGAGTAGATGACGAAAAAGGCAGTGTTAGATTATAATGGAACATAAATGGTAAAAACTATTATAAACCTAAGAGGTTTTCAATGGCATTGTAGTCAAGGGTAAATAGCCATCGTCTAATATTTTCCTTTATGCGATAAAGCGCGCTAGACAAATTTCAATGCTTTATGACCCGGCGATATATGAATGGGAAGGCAAACTTACGGAAACGTTTAGCAAAGGCAGTTTTAGTGGGTGGAACATTGACTCTCACATGACGACTGTTTGACGAGGCACCAGCAAAAATGTCTTGTGAAAAGCAGAGACAACACCCGCACTCTTCCCGTGGGTGTTGTGAGAGGCGACTAAGGGACAGCGGGCAGCAGCGCCCTCTGCAGAACAACTCCATCGAACTGCGATCCCCAACTCACAGGCCCATCGGGGGTTTTTGGGCAATAATCCCCAAATGATAAATAATGCCATCTATGGCGCTCATTAGGGGAGGCCTATGTCCAGCTGTGGACTATTATAGGCTGATGTTGTTAATGTTTGTTTTGGTCAGGATTAGGAATCTAAATGGCTTTCTGAACATGAAATTTAGCACTGACCTATATGACCTATCCCGCCCGGCGATGCAATAACCTATGATAGACTGGCAGAGAGCTGAATACACTGTCCTAAGAGTTTATTTACCAAACAAAGCTGTTGTGACTATGGGTTGCTTATAAGTCTTTCTGAAGTAAAAAAAATTGCTTGTTAAAAAAATATTTATATATTAGATAGATATATTAGAAAGTGACTACTTTGATGTCATTAAAAAAATCTTTTCCTGGCCTATTCCACTGACTGTATATTTCCTTGTATATTCCTTGAACTTGAACTGATTTCAAATCCCTTTTCTACGGCGGTCTATGTTAGTTCCCTAAAAAGACTAAATAGCTATTATATAAATACATCCAGCTCCCAGCACCCAAGCTTACAAAAAGTTAGCCAAACTTTTCTAAGTAGACTACTTACGGTGATATTTATTTATACATCATGATTTTGTTTTTTCATTTTCCCACATTCACTCATGAACTTTGCACTCTTTAAACTTAGTCCAAAATACATTAAATAATTGCTGTATGCGCCACAATTTTGAAATAATTAGTTAATATTAACATCTATTTCTTCACATCTATTTCTTTTCATTTACAACATGTTTTCCCAAATTTCCCATCCCAACTTCAACTTCTTTGTTTTTGGTGCCGAGTTCTTATTTCACCGAAAAATGTGTCAGTTCTCCAATTCGACATACATATTTTACGAAACTGAATGTAAAAAATCAATTGTTAGACTAATGAAAAACCTAAGTAAGTTATTTATTGCTATTCACTTTGCCTGATTTATGTATTTGCCTCCAGTAATTATTTCTTATCCTTCCATGACTGTATTCTTTTTCACATCTTCTCATGTGTGTACCTACCTATTATTTAGCGTGTCTATTATCTTTATAATTATAAAACATTTGTCTACCACACTCTACCAAGTCGGGCCCTGTCTGAAAATCAGCGTCGCTTTTAGCTATTAATTAGCTGGTAGCGGCATAAATGCTGAGACTGGGACCTATTTGGACCCCTTGTAACACTGTTTCTTTATTTATTTTGAGTTTAGGTATTAATTATTGTTTTCTATTTTTCATTATTATTTTCTATTTTTTGTACCTTAATTTGCCTTATTTACTTTAGTGTGTATATGTGTTACTGGGTTTCAAATAAATTTATTTACTTTCTTTCTTTTCTTCTTCTTTCCTAAAATCACAAAAAATTACTCCTATTTCACTAGCAAAAGGTCAGAGTTTCCACATTAAACCGTGCTCTCGCCATCAATAGCGGCTAATCTCTCACATAAAACCTTTTCTATGGAGCCAAGCTCCTGAAAAACTAGCCATTCCCCGACGTTCCCCATTCAAAGCCGCAGTAATTTCTTCCCTAACAGATGGTTTAATACTTTAGACTGTGTTTTGCGTTGCGTTGCGTTGAGTACCTAGAAAATAATAAAGAAAATTTAAATTCAATAACCAAATTAAGTATTTACCAAGATCACATTAAAGCGTATGCTGTCTCTGTTATCCTGGTAAAGGACAACAATAACTATATCTATACATAGATTAATAGTTGGTTTGTTTGAATTGAATAGGCTACGAGACTACTGGACCGATTTGAAACATTCATTCACCACTAGAATCCAAGATTTTCCGTGATGAACATGGACTATAGAATATTACAAAAAAGTTAGGGTTCCGTATGAAAAATTAAATTTTTGCTAAACACCCGTGCGAAGCCGAGGCGGACCGTTAGTCAAATGTATAATACTGCGCTTGTTTAAGTAAGACTTGATCTTGCGATGACGTCAGGTGAGTCTTGTGTACGGTCGTACGGCGAAGTTTTGTCCATGTTTAGAAATTTTAAATGTTGTGCGTAGAGTAACAGTTAAAAGAGTCAAATATTTAAAAAAAACTAATAAAAAACAAGGTTATTACAGACAATATTCCAATGCTATAGATGGCACTCGTGGTGCGGAAACGTGCGGCGAGTTATAATGCTTGACTACTATGAAGTTGGTTAGAGCAAAACTCAGTGAAAAAATGTTGGTGCTCACGTCAGCTTTTGAAAAGTGTCCACCGCAATTTTATTAATTTGAGGATTTTTTGACGGATTTTTTATCGATGAGGCAGATATTTTTCGCTTATTGGTGCAAAAATTACAGCTTCAAAACATAGTAAGAGTGATACCAAAACGAGTTTTTTTTATCTATATCTATACTAATATTGTAAAGAGGAAAGATTTGATTGTTTGTTTGTTTGCTTGAATTGAATAGGTTTCGAAAGTACTGGACCGATTTGAAAATTTTTTTCACCATTAGAATCCTAAATTTTCCGTGATGAACAAAGGCTTAAAAATATTTTTTTCTGTTTCACAAGTCCCCCGTTAGTAATCGGGTAAAAATGGGGACCGATCACATTGTTGTGAAAGTACAGCTTTCTCAATTTTGTCACGTGCGCGCCTCAACATAATTGCGTGGAGCAATCTCTGCGATTTGTGAGTTAGCAAGCAATATCCACCAACAATAAAGTAGATTCTTGAAGTTTCGCCTTACTGTGGTAAACAAAAACACGAAAAATGTTGGATATGGCACTCATAAAGACATTTCGTGTGTTTTGAACATTTCACCGAAGACTGAACGCCACCCTTCTCACAGTTAATACTCCTTCTCACATAAAGATAAATATAATTGGTTATTTCACTTCCATCTTCTTTCACAATAGAAATGTGTATATTATTATATAAGGTAGTAAATATACATTATGTAAGTTGTTTTTTTTTCTAACAATACGTAAAAGTTCTCAAAAGATTACATAACCAAGGCAGGTATACCATTGTATATTTAGTTCGTAGTTTTTTTTTATATATACTTGTTTTGTTGTCATAGAGTAGTAAAGAAAGGATTTTTATAGCTAAGATGTTTCATCTTGTCTTTAAATATACCTATAACTACTTAATAAACGTACGTGTGTACCTAAAGCGTTATTAACTCGGGATTTAATGTTAAAACAAAGTTCAAAGTCACAACATAAACATACAATGAATAACACAGTCTAAAATTAATGTAATAGATATTTAAACCGAACCATTTTCTTGTGTCTAGTTACAATGTCGTTATGAATTTGAAAAAAAGACGTGATAAAAATAAATGTATTTGCGTTATTCACGCCAGTGGGAAATGAAGGGGTCTAGGTTCTAACCGTCATTCGAAATTCAAAATACTCTGCTCTGAAACCCAATATCAAAAGCTAATCTTTAACTAAAAGTCAGTGACTGTTTCATTCAAGATTTTATAACAACGTTCTATACAACGGCAACTTAAACGAGGAATCGTCTTGCACAAAATCACATCCTTCTAATTTCCAATAACCACCCGTCCAACGTGAAAAGAGCTGTAATCGCAAGACTTAACGGGCAATTTGCGATGCATTAAATCACTGAGCTTCTCGTTCGTACATGACGGGCGAGGTAAGCTTATATTTTCTAGTACGATATTAAGGTTCTTTTTAGTTGGTAAACACAAATATTTTCCGTTGCTGCAAGTAAAGTGTCATCTCATCTTTGACATTGTTAATACGCTTATTACAAGTTGCGGGTTCGATTTCTTGCTATTGTATTTTTTATTAGAATTTTGTTTAAGCTCTTTTACTTCCTTCACAAATATTCTGTGCGTTAAAAATAATCTCTGCTCGGAGAATTTGAATAGTTTTAAATATGAATCGTGACATTTAATCAACCATAAATTACGTATCGATCGACCAAAACCCATTTCAAGTAGATCATGAAATTCCTTATTCCACATTATGGAGTACGAGTATTCTGTGTAATACGGTATACAAATGGAGGAGCTGAGAAAAATATGGCGTTACACAGTGTTTGTTCCCAATCAAGCTTTCACAAAGGGCTCACTTTTGAGGGAGTTAATGATTTTTGATTTTTAATATTTTTTATAAATAGTATGGTATACATACCTATAGTACATGACAGTTTCACTTAGCATCTAGCGACAAAGTACGCAGACTTTTTTACCAGGATATCTTATCTCTATCTGTATGTATTATAACCTTGGTTTGTATAGGTATATTTACTAAAAATTTCTAATAGGTACATGGATTTCCAAAATGGACGTTATTCAATTAGATTACATAATTATTACATTAAAAAGTTCAAGGTTAAAACGAATACAAGGTATCTGAGCAAATTCATGAGCAAAAAGCCCAATTTGAATAGATTCAACTTTTGAAATATCGTAAATCTTTTTCGGCTTGTCGGTTACAATTTATTGCGTTTCCGATAAGCAGCAACTGAAGTGATAACAGAATTGATCGTATGAATCCTAAGTGATTTTTATGTTGGTATCATTTTCACCCCTACTCCAAAAAATCAAGTCGAGTAGGTTCCTAACTAAATCAACAAGAATAAACACTACAAAGACATTGGGTTAAATTTTTGAAGTTTTCATACGAAACCCTAACTATATTAGGTGCTTAGGGTTTTAGGGCTTTTTGACATTAAGTCGCACTTTTTTGACATTGACTTTCCTCCCGCACTCCAGTGACTAATTATAATAACTGTCACTGGCAGAGTCGTAGCAAGCGGCGGGCGGCGCCATAATGAAAAAAATAAGTGGAAAGAATCCCTAACTTTTTTGCAAATATTCCATAGGGGATAATAAAGGACTCTAATGCATGAGAGATTTTTTCTAATCGGTCCATTAGTTTCGGAACGTCTTAATTAAAACCAACAATCAAATATTTCCTCTTTATAATAATTATATTATTGACTAGCGGGGCGACCGTTGCGGCTTCACACGGATGCAATACTGATATTAATGCATGCTATACATATAGACCTTCCTCTTGAATCATTATATCCAAAAATCGCATCAAATTCTGGATTCAAGTACCTACTATGTCCTATGTATCATATGACATTTTTGGTCCTATCGTGCTCATGGGACGACTGGATGTTCTTTGAGTTATCGAAAAAGTGAATGAGGAGTGACAATGGAAGGTGTTTTAAAAATTTAAATCAAGTCTAATTACCCCTATTCTCCTAAATTTTCTGTAAAAACTGTATGTAATCCATTTTTTTTATGCCAAAGGTGAAATAACATTTTCCCCGTGAAAGGTCATGCCCGGTTTATGTCAAACGATATTTTATGTCGGCTGTCAACTTACACTTGGGTTATGGGCACATTTACGTCAGTATTTTTTCATGTCCTTGCGATATGCTGTAACTTGTTTATAGCTGCACTTGTTGGTAGCCCGTGACTTTGTTCGCGTGGAATATTTTTAGCAACGAAGCAAATAGTTTTCTCAGTATTCTTCAAACTAGACTGTTTTTTTAGATTGTGAGCTTTCCATGTCCGGTACTCCTAATTATATATTGGTATTTTATGTTTTACAAAGCTTATAGAACCCTATAAGAGCTTTATATTTGTTGTACAAAAAAAAGGTAGGTACTGTATAGAATAACATAACTTAATGCCTTAATTTAATTTTCAACTCGAAAATCAGTGATTGAACCTAAACGGCAGCTGATAAACGAATCTTCCCCCGCCCATACATCTTGTAGGGCTGATTTCGACTAGGGCGGATTTCTTATCTCATTGAACATCTTACGTTGGGCAGTTTATGGGTATTTTACGCAGGGTTGGAGGGTAAGTACTCATACGTTTCATATGAAACTTAAAAAAATAAATGCTTAAAAATAATTTATGCTGGTAACTGTTGTATTTATAAAAAACTGTCATATGGCAAGGATTGATTTGTTTTAACTTACAGTTAAATTTGATAAGGACGTTTATAATGTAACATTTTAGGGAGCTTTTACCATTCTGCTAAATAATTTTTGAAAAGCTATGGAAGCACAGACCGATTGAAAGTCATAATTTGGTAACCTAACAATTTTGTTGCCTATTGGTATTAATTAACCAGTCTTGTAATAAACTTTTAATAAATTTGTTGAGCCAGTTTAAACATAAAATATACTAGTAACTTAAAGACTTCTCGACGTAATGACTCAACTCTGCGTCCTCCGTCTCAGAAACTACAGAATCTATTAAAATATAAAAGTCATTCAAGCTGGCAAGATAGCATACTTATCACGTGATTAATCAAATGTTCTTTTTATTAATCTGATTTATCTACTACTGATTATATGGGATTTTTCTTACAAAGACAGATCGTCATACTTCCATACATAATATTTTCTTTATCTGATAATTTCGCTACATTATTGGCTGAGTCGGTAGAGTCAACGTGAACCTTGACCGGTTTAGGCTTACGTACATGCTGTCAATTAACTCTATTCAATCACCAACATCGATGGCTATAGGCGGAATCATCACAAAAATGACTTGCCTTACAAAGAACTGGAAAATAACTATAATGAATCATCAGATAAGTGATTTTTAAGATCGCTTTTACAGTTTTTTATATTCCGGTTGATAGATTTACCGCCCACAAGGTTCAGGTTTTTGTGAGTCTACGAGTACCTATTTTGCCAAGTGGTTTATTTTGTGCATCGCTTTCATATTTATTGGAATCAATTTACGGAACCCAAAGCATTACTTTCACTGATCCCTTTGAAATTACGAAAGCACCAAAGAAGAATACGGAATAAATGTCGCAGAAACGGATGTTGCAATTCTCATTCTTCTTCCGTCATAACAAAGCCTTGACGGCTTTGTTATAAGCAAACCGTAATACATAAAGAGCTATTGACAAGACAGTAGAGTACGTAGTCAGAGTTTAATTTGTTGGTGACATATATTATATATGTATGTCATGAAGGGTTAAACGCTTCTCGTGAAAGGGTTTTTAGAGTTTATTCCCTAAAGATCGCTATCGAACTATACTATAGACTTAGGATTTTTTTGGAGCTCTACTTAGTCCATTACTAAATTTATATTGAAAAATGTTTGTCATTTTTATTCTCCTATTATTTTTATTAGCCTGTGTAAAAATATGGAGGGCGTCCAATATAAAGTTTAATTTTGCACGTATAGTTTCCTAAGTTTCCTTTATTTAACAACTTCGCTGCCGGCCTGATTATGAGCACAGTGTACATATAGACAGTGTGGAAACTACCTACAAACGCTCGAAACGGCTCACTCACACAAGCATGCGCATCTACGAGAGCTCTAAGGGGTTTTCGCAGTGCTCTCAGTAGCGGTTGTCGCGTCGCGACGCGCGACGAGCGGTCATGCGTAATTTAGTTTTTTGAAAAATGCTCGATAATATTGCGTTGTATACAGCTGTGTGAACTCAGTTTCATCGAAACCGGAGCTTTCGTATTTTAAACTTCCTGCTGATTAATATAAGAAAAATGTACTATTATTATTATTATTGGTATCGAATACTGAGTCCGTGTAATTGATCATAATGAATTCTTGAATTTATTTGAAAATCCAGAATGAAGGCGGTTTAAAGGTTGTTTAAAGTCGATTGGTAGAATGAGAATATTTTATACAAAAATTCCTATAGGTAATAAAAAATTCTGACGTGTCGTAGTAGACGCAAGTACTTTTATGTGAATCATTTGTAATAATTAAGAATAAACATATTAAGAAATGTTTTTTAATTACTAGGTAGGAATCACACACATTTTCGTATTGAAACACGGTACGGTTTGCTGCCGCTCATGAGCGGTGCCCACGCGCCACCTGCGCTGCAGTGTCTGCGCGCGCCGTAAAGTTACAACCCTAGTGCTATAATGGAGCGTAGGTATTTATTTCACCAACTAGGCTTGGTTTCGATACTAGTCATATGTGTACTGTGTTATGAGGGTGGCTATATATAAGACCTTTGTAATATCTTAGCTAACATAAGCATCAAGCAATAAAAACCTCTTTTCTGTTTCTGGACATGACTCGCAAGGGGCCAGTTGTAATAACACCTTAATGTGGAGGAATACACAAAAGTATCCAATTCAACCTGGCATAAATAATATCTTACAACCATCATCAAACCTGTAACGTATTTACAATAGGTACCTGCTCTTATAACATGTCCATAAACTTCTACAAAAAGCTAACAAACGTAATAAAAGACATTGAATCCGATTCATTATTTACAAATGAATTGAAACAAATCTGAATCGCTAAATTCTATTATGTCGTTTATTTATATATATACATTATTATTACTACGACACAATGACTATTGACAAATTATTCAGCGTTTAAAAAACATTTCCATCCAGCCCGACCGATATAAAATCTCAAATAGATCAAGATATCAAATGGTCCAAGAATATAATAATACAACTTACAAAACTACGTGACAAATTAACCCACAGCCATTATAAACAATACAGACCAACTATTCTCAGCAAACAGATAAAAGTTCTCGGAACTTTGCAACAACTTCACCCGAACGTGTTTGCAGACCGCAAGCTGAGCGGCCTGAAGATATTATAGCGAATTAATGACACGAGCGAGCTGACCCGGCAGGCGTGACGTCAGTAACTTAGTGCAGTAAGTATAGTTGTAAGACGTCACTCGGTAAACGTAGTTGCTTGTGCTCTGTGATAGATGCGATGAAAGCCGAATGACTGCTGGCAGATTATCGTTGCTGCAAGCGGAAGACAGGCCGCTAATGGCACTTATGGCTCTTCGGTGTTTTCATATGAGGGAAATAAATGTTTTCCTGTTTGAATTATTTAAATAAATAATTTCAGACAAGAATTGAACACGAATCATTCTACATCTCAGGGAGGTAATCTTTGATCCTCAAAAGAATATACAGCCTGATCGCTTCTATCACTCAGATTTCCTGGTAAAAAACAGCCTTTATGTTTCCAAACTAGGTAACCTAAATATTTATGCGAAATAACGGAGTTCCTCATATCAGAGCATTCAACAATAAGGAAATTGTTAATTTAGAACTTTATTGGATAAATAACAACAAACTTGGGAATCTAAACAAAGTAGAACCAATTCTCTTACAACTTTGCATTACTTTTTGTTTTGATAAATAATACTAAATCTGCTACAAGAAACAGCATTCGTTTCAAATTAAAATGATCTTTTGTTGGTTTATCGTGATTGGGCACCGATAAGATAAATAATTTGATAGATATCACGTTTAAGTGACAAAAGAATAATTCAAAGAAATGAATGCAGAATGCTTCATCATATTATATTATGTATGATTTCTTATTTTTTTATATACATGTGCCTTTGTTGATTCTTTATGTCGCACACGAAAGAAATAATATTCTGCACCCTTTATTATAAGAAACCTAGGCACTCATATTTCATACGTGCAAACTGATAACTCGTCAAATTAATTAGATACAATTTTATTAATATAATACCCTATATTAATATCCTATTCCCAAACCCGCTATCGCTTGATCTTGCGACAATCAATACATGATCAAGCCACTAAAAAAGCATTAGGCGCCGCGACGGCTCTCTGCGATAATCTTTTGATCGGGTAAACAGCTCTTTGAGCACTTCTGACACTGTCGCGGGAAAATCTTTTCTCTCCTGAGCGATTTGCTGAATCTTGAAATAGTTGACACAGTATTTTTTTCGTAAAATTTCGATAAGTTCCCATTAAGGTATCATTACCATAGGAGCTGTGGCACTGATTTTAACAATTATATCTAAAATTATACAAATAATATTCCCCATATTGCTATGTCACATAAACAAATCATAAATTAACGCGGTTTTACAAAATGATATTTTGATTTTACCACCTGAAAATAACAATGATTTATTATCTAAATTGTCAACAAACTAACGAGCGTTATAAATAAATGCCTTAATGGTGTTTTATTTTAAATAAGGTAGCTATTACCCTAGCTCTAAATATAATGAGACCCAGTTATCTGTATGCCAGTTATCTGTAACCACAACACGATTCGGTTACCGTTAATCTATGCAATGGAACTGTCAAATATCGCAATGCATCAACCTAGCCGTGCAGTGGCGGGTTAGTTCCAAAATTGTGGTGAAATTGCAGAGTACGTATCCGCCCCGTAACCAATTAGGGCGCGTTTGAGCAGACCACCGACTATCCTCAGGCTCCATATTTAAATAGTAAGATAATAGAGATATTTAATAGAGGCCTTGCAATCTTTAAATCCTCTCAGCCTCGGATGATTGTAATAAAATATTTTCTTTTAAAATGCGATGCGACGGATGATTGTAATAAAATATTTTCTTTTAAAGCCGCATTTTAAAACAGGGATATAAAATTCAATCTATAATCAACACGTTTAATCCTTCGACACAACCATTCTGAAGCTACTTCTGATTTTGGCGAGTGTGAGGGATTACATTCTAGATCTAGATTATCTCAGTTAATTTAAATTCGTAAATCTAGCTGGAGCTAGTAACTTATTCATCTAAACGCACCCCAGAACAGATCAGACCAGTTCAAACGGTGTAATTGGTGACCATTGTGTGTGTGACGTGCGGCGACCTCACGACCTATGTATATAAACTCATTTTACTGCCATTGTCCGTGTTCAATCACTTTCCCGATTTCATGCGTATTTTTATGTCGTTCTGCAGTTTTGGCTTCACGTATTTGTGGGTGAAGTACCGGAAAAAAGTTGAATAGACGTACCTTCGAAATTACTTTCTGCTTCTAAAATAAATTAAAAAACTAAATTTCTGAAAAAGCTACGTAAGAAAAATTGTATTCATTATTTTGTTCTAATGTCGTTTAGTGTGAAAACAAAGATGTCGCTGTGGCTTGCAAACATAGTTAATAAAATAAAATATTGATCGAAAAACTAAAAATAAATAGCAAAACCAAACAGAAAAGGATTCCAAAATATAAAGAAACTGACCAAAGAAAGCCAGGAAATGTCTCAGAATAAACTTATGAAAAAGCATTATGGGTACGTATTTGAGCATTATAACGTCAAATATATTTCTTCTAATAAACGTTTTACGAAATTGCTTTGACCAATGAAATTCGTAGAAATATTTAGATATTGTTGAGAAGGTTTTCATAAGGGCACTACCCGGGAGATGGTAAAAGCTCTACGACCCTCAATACCCCTCGTCCAAATATTGATATTTTGGTATAAAATTGTAAGCGTAGGATGTCTGCCACAAAATTGATATTGACGGTTCAACGCTAAAAGGTTCACTAGCGCTGTTTTCAAGATTTAATTTGTATCATAGCTTTGACTATTTACCTTCGAATTCAGTTCACTTTCAGCAGAAAATATTATCAAATTTCACCTTAAGGACCGTAAAGATACTAGAAAAGTAGCATATAAGCTCCTTCTTTACTCACCCCCATATCTTTAGACAGTTCTTCAACTAAAGGATTAGTTGAAGAACTGTCTGAAGGTTTCGCGAGCATTTCTCCAAAACATACTTGAGATCGGTGTGCTTGTTCGTTAAATAAATTTAAATACTGCAACTTCTTGTGGGATAATAACTTAAAACCAAATGATCTGCAAATATGTCGTCGGGTGGTATCCAAACAAGCGGTTAACTGAATGGTATAGACACAAAAGGAACCTACATTTAAAAAGGTTTTCACACCAGCAATAAGATACACATGGTAGTGTTAAAACAATGAACTATATGTGATATCCGAAGGCTGAGAGAAATGCCAAAAAACTGGTGTGGAATTGTTGGTGCAATGCACATTGATACCTAGTCACACGGTTGGGCACACGGTTGGAGATTCAGCACAACCTGCTGAAACCAAAGCAGATTTAATGTCAAGAAGAAAGTCTTTTACTCGCTTACAGCAAAGGCAAATGTAAAATAAATGAAATGACTGTTACTGCAATTATTAAACACCTTATGATTCATTTTATCATTGTGCTAGATAAAATTTAACAAAAACTTTTTTGTGTTATTGTCTGGATTGCAAATCACACCCTTGTATCCGTGCTTCTCCCACTGTGATTTATAAGGCCATTATATTATCTCCCGTCAGATTCCCACGTTTCCTCCAAACTAGGGTACCATCATGTTTTATTGGGCGATAAAGAAAATCTTATCCTTTGACGTGTTAGTTTTTTTCATCTAAAGCTGGGTAGAGTCACACACATGTGACTCCTAATAATTTACATGAAACGTGATGGTCATTCTACGTTTTTCCGCCGTTTCACACTAGTTATGTACAATATGCGGTGTTCGGTAGTTATGTCTGGACATGACATAATACTTGTTTCATCCATTATACATTTTAGCACATTTTGCTGTCAATATTTTTCAGAAGAGTTTATTGACTATCGATAAAACACCTTTTTTGATATTTGATTTTTTAATAACAAAGAAATTGACGATTTTAGAATATACAAATTGAAAAAGTATTTACTGTTGAAGCACTTGAGCTAACTTGAGACTGTTGCAGCTCAAATTATCAAAAGAATTAATAAATTATCAAAGGGTACCTTTTAATTAATAAGCTAATTAAATTAATATAAGGTAATTTTGTTTTTGTCAGTAATGTGAATAAAACTGAAATTAATAAACCTGTTCACAAGATTTCAAAGTTTAGAAATCCAGGAAATTAATAAGAAAATGAATGAAAAAACATTTGACTACGAAATGAAATGATGTATGTACCTTTGATATGCTACCAGATCACGCTGCTAAAGTATTAATATACAAGTGGCACTACTAATAAGCATTATGTTAGTCGTTCTTACGAAATACGTTATTTGATTAATGTCTCCTCATATTCGCACGACGTGGAGAGATGGGTCAGGCGTTTATTATTTATTTTTACTTTCCGTTTTCCACTTATCCTTGTCGACATCGTAAATGAAACAACTGAACGCTTGAAATAAATTATTGAAATTTTAAGAAATTTCGTAAGTTTGTGTGTTTTCATATTTCATTTATTTTTGCTTGCATGTATGTACATTCATTCTTAGGTCTAAGTGAATGGTTAGTATAGTTTTCACTAGGTACATGCACCCTGGAAGGGCACTGCTTTTATTTATTTGTGCGAGCGAAATTATTATCTCTGACTATCCATTATGTAGGTAATCTTAAGAGAATGCAATTATTGCTACATAAGTCAGTAGAACTAACTGAAACAATATTTTACACAAGTCCTTGTCTAGTCTAATTTAATCCTTATCTAGTGTAATTTCGACCACTACGAGAGACATAAACCGCTGCGCAGAATGCGGAGACTCTTGGCAGCACTCCACACGCCCTGATATAAAGTTGTTTAGATAATGTCGCTGAACTTTTCATCGGTGCTTTGATAAAGAAACCTGATTGTTGTAGTCGAATGTCGACCCTTAAATGTCGTGCAGTCTGAACGACGTTCCAATAGTAAACTATTGGTATTTTGGTGGGCAAAGAAATGCCAGAGATTCAGAAAAGTGTCAGGTTTGAGCCAAGGTCAATTTTATGATGATGTTTCTTGTCTAGGTTTCTGTTCTGTATCGAAAAAATCTCTGAAGAATTTATTATCTAAGAGCACTTTATTAAAAGCGTAATCTTTACTTCACCATTGTTGTTTTATCAGTACATCTCCTATGGTTTCATTAAAAAATTACAATAAGTGCTCATCTCAAAAAGATGGCAAAGAAGAAAGAGCCTATTCGTAGAGGTATAAAAATAATAGAAAATTTAATGGACCGACGGAATTGTTTAGATAATGTCAACCTTAAGTCTTCTAGCTTGGTTTTGTATGGTTTTGTATATTGAAGAGATGACGCTGTCGTTAACACATTCATAAAAAAGTTTTTAATATTCTATTATATGCTCCCATTTTTGTGTGCACATTTGTATCCAGGATGAACCTAAACAAAGGATTCAATTCCAAACATCGTCCAAACAACGCGTCGATTTCACCATTGGGTTCCATTCCGTTGTTTTTCACAATAAGTCCGCTGTGACGGTGAAATTGTGCAGTCATCCTCGAAATAAAATTAGCGTTTCCTCTCTTTTTGGCGGGTTTACAGTTGCTATATGTATTTAGTCAAACAGTCACGCACACGTGGGCCACGTATGCAATCCACGCACAACGGTGTCCATAGGGCACAATACCAGAAATACGAGTAATATTTTTTTACAACAAAATGTAAACAATGTTTGTTTGAAACGCGCGAAGAGCTAGTTCACTGACATTTTGTTGTCATAAAGGTATCTCAATCCAAAAAGACCCTTTATGTAGGTTTTGCTCAAGCGTGGTTCGTAAATGGACCATAGCCTTTACCTATTAGTGAAATATGTGTTCGTCACAAAAGGACCATTAGATTCTAAAATAACCCTTCAAATAAACTTTCAAACTTCGATGCTGCCTGTGCTAGTATGCGGCTTTATGAATAGAACTAGCCACAGTGTTGCCTTTTAATTTAGGTGAAGTCCCGTTTGTATACTGTGGGTATTTTTCATCTAATCGTTATTAGATACGTCTTTTATCATTTCAGTGTTTCAAAATATCATTTTACATTATCATACATGTGAAACATGATCAGGAAAGAACAGTGCTGAATTATTAGAAAACTCATCAGCAACATACATATATATTCTAATAAAAGTGTATTCTATACCACGATGACAATTTCAGTGGTCCATATCCACCCAGTTCACTTTTGGTTTATTCTTCCTCTATGCAAATTACCGTCGCACTTGTTTCAATAGAAACACCCTGTACACCGACAGTTTTTGCTCTCAGTTACTGCTGTGTGTGTAAATTTGGTATCATTTATATGCATAGGGAATACGGTGATACCAATCATGCGTGGCTTCACTTAAACTGTGTAGTCGGTAGGTAATAACGTAGAGTTCTTAAATCTGTTGTTTCTTGCCTTTGATCGTGTCAACTGAATATGGACAGAATATTTACCACAGCGATGTACTTGACACTGATATTAAAAGAACATCAAAGATAAAAGATTAGGAGGAAAAACCAAACAACTTCTGCCTGTATTTATATTATTTATTGAAAGCAACATCGTTTTTAAAATCAGATAAAATTAATAAACGATAATAATTTTGACCAATCAAGGATAGGAAACTTTAATTTTGGAGTATCATTTTTACACTCGAAGTTTCCCTTAAACATTTGAAAATACGTTAGTTTGCATGTGATATTTTGTTCGTTGTCCTCCGCTGCTCTGACACCTTTATCAATTTGTTACGGCTGTTGTTCTGAACTCCACGTCACTCGTGTCATTTACAACACAGGTGATTGATTTACTGGTGGGTTTTTATTTACAAGCATCAGCGGAGATATTCGTCGGGAAAAACTAAGCAAGTTACTTTCAAAAATATTTTTGACTCATAAGCGATGTAAATAGTTTGGAACCCTGCTATAAACCCATGCACTACTTATTTTCTTGTTGGGAGAACATTGCATGAATACACAAGATAATTCTTTTCTAATCCTTCGATATTTTCCCACAGACGGTCATGATAGGATTTATATAGGATATTATAAAACAGGATGGAGACTCACCTACCTTACCGCCAATTTATAATGAACAACGAAATCACTTGCGTAAAATTTCGATCAGTTTTGTGCAACTGTCTGTGTGGGAGCCGAACGAACTGAATTACCATTGTTCCGAGGGAATTGATAAGTGGAAGTCGAATAGTGTTTTAAGGTCTATTATGGTAGCACCCAGAATAGGGCAGCTAGCATCTCATGCGACTTGAGAGTTCGAACAATTAGATATATCACCGATGAAGATGAAGCAAGTGAGCTCCCTATTCGTAAACTTAAATTTGTCTTGTCTAAGTGATTATTTTGTAAGCCTCAAAAAATAAAGTTATTGAAATCTGAAATGTCAAATCTGACTTCTATCTAGCGGTGGGACAGGTACCTGCGTTTTACATTAAATAAAAGTCAAGTGCAAAACCTGTTACAAATCCATAAAGTACATTATTTGCTCACAGTATCAAGGGGTATTTTTATTGAATAAGCTGAAGTATTTTCAAACAATGACTTCTCTTATACCTCTCAACTCGTGTATGTAAGCGGAAACCTGACAAAGCCCTTTCACAGTTTACTCAAAATGTTTTATAAGCAAGATGATTTAATAGCTATCTTCAATGGATTTGAATTTCAATAGAATAAATATATCAAAAAGCTATTCTTACGCGTGTTTATTTTTTTCATGGAAATGATGAAAAATGAGGCGGATATGATACGTTTTTTTATTGGAGGAATATTTGGTTTTGTTCAAAAACCCGATGTTTTAAAAAACTATTAATATCCTATATATTAAAATTATCATGTATACATCCTGAAAAAATTACTTTGGTAAGATAACTATGGGAAATCATAAATTTGAGTTGTTAATATTTATTAAATTTCTACATAAATAAACGGTGTGTTTTTACACACCACATACAAAAATTATACATATTAAATTTAACGATTGATGGATGATGTACCAATTATTAAGAAAATATATAATAAAAGGTTTTTAAGACAAAATAATATGTATAAAATATTTCTATTTTCTTTTTTTATGTAAAAAGTGTCTCAAATCAAATCTCTTTATTTTTTCAATAACTGTTGTTTTCCAAACGTAACTGCAGCTATACCTTACCCTTGTTTGAATACTGCTTTACAAAACTAGTCAAAGCTATGTATATTTAAATTAAAAAGTACCTGCAGTGTTGATGCAAGGCCTGACAACTGTATTGTGTAGGCTTTGGTACAGAATCATATGATGAACCAAAACTTCCATGAAAATCTAGTTATCGGCTACATAACAGGAATTGCTGGGTGATTTGAAATAATACTGTATATTTTTACGAGTGAGTTCTTACGAAAAATCAAGAAGTAATTGGTTAAAACGGTGTAAGATTAACAGTTAATCTTTCAACCGTATTCTAATTTTTGAAATTATGAACATAATCACAAGTTTATAATTTTAAAAACTACCAGCAAACTAAAAATGTCGCATTGTAATTTCTTGATTTTTAAAGCCGTTAAAAGAAAGTGTCGGCTGTTTTGTTTTACTTTTTCAAACCAAATAAAGTTATCACTACACGGTATAAAACAAAGTTGCTTATCCCTGCTGTCTGTCTGTATGTCCCTATGTCTGTAAATCTTTCAAACTGCGCAACGGGTTTTGATGCGGTTTTTTTAATAGGTAGAGTGATTATTTAGGATAAGGTTTATATGTATGTAACATGCATAATATAATATATTAAAGGACCAACCTCTAAAACTATCAGAACACTGATAGTTTTAGAGGTTTCGTGATGCCGTAAATATTTTTTTTTTTTTTTTGCGTTTATATAGCTACGAGATGCATACAAAGTAATGTACCACAGTACTGTTCACCTTAAAAAGGTCTACAAAAAAGCCGCAATCGTAATGTCTATCTCTTAGGGTTGACCCACAATAACCATTAATATACTTTAACTTCCTATTTTTAACGAGAAATATTTACGAAGTTATTTTAAATACATTGCGCATTGAATATACATATATCAATATCTCCCTTTACAGCATGTAATTTAAATGAATATTTGCGAAGATATTACAGATTTAAAATGCAGGGACATAGCGGTTACGGCGGTACCGAGGAGCACGTGCCTATAAACACCGCACCGGAGCTTCGTTTTGTAGCACCTTATGATTAGCAACGATCGCACATATCAAAAGTAAAAAAAAGTATTAAAAGAACGATGAACTCGAAAAATCCTTAGGTACGAATCTCGTCTGTCTACGTCGTAGCATGTGCTACGCGTCTTCGGTACTGCAAAGAGTGCATTATGATTTTGCTTCAGAGAACCGATTAAAATAAATTCAAAAATTATTCGTAGAAAGAAATCTTGCAAAGAAGAAGTACAATGAAATCATTTTCGTTTTAAAGTATCTACTTAATGTGTCAACATTCTCCTCATTTAAATGAATGATGTTCCTAATAAATTTTCAGTACTATTGTCACTCATAAAATATTATAAACCTTTATAGATTCGCGTTAGGTTGAAAATTAGCCAAGTATACGGTAGAAACAGATGTGAACAGAATGGCAAACGTTCCGCCAATTAGAAATAAAAACCAAAACCCAGCAATTCTGAGCTAAAACAGTTCGAACAAAAAAGCCAAATCTTGCTCAGCAGGCGTCGACCAATTATCCTTCTGTACTTCCGTATGACGGATTCCCGTCAGTCGGGGCCTTAGCTAATCTGATCTGATGAACAGATCTATTAACACGTTCGAACTTGTGTTTTTGGTTGGCAACCTGATCACAATGACATGATCTACGAGTGTAACATAAAATGAGAATGTAGTTGTCAATCGAAAGTTGCGACAGAAAACGTTTTATCATACGAAGAAAAAAAAGACAGATATATCATTCTATAATGATATTATCTATCTAATATCAGTCTATCTCTTCTATCAGTCCCAATTTAGTTTGAAAGATAAATAAACTCGCTGCCAGCTAGATACCTAGTTCGCATTACCAGGCCAAGACTGATCTTAGACAAGAGAATGAATATTGAATAGGCCCTTAAAGTATTTTCCTCGAACTAATGTTATTTAGGACGCCCCGTAACAAGATCACAAAAGGTCTCAAAGGAATTTATCTATATTAAAGAAAATGGTAACCTCTAATATAATATTTTACTGTCAAACATACTCTGCGGTATTTCAACTTCAGCACCATGGTTGATTTGAAGTTGAATTAGGCTGGTTTTAGAGTCACGCTGACCGTCGGCGCTGAAGCCTACGCGCGTAGCTCTCACGCGTAGCTGTCTGCGGCAACTCGTTTTAGTGTCGTGCTGAACGTCGTGGAGTACAGACATGCACAATCAAATGAGTGTTCGAGTTGCTGCCGTGTATTTTTTCCGTGATGAACATAGGCTATATAATATTTTCAAAAAAGTTAGGGATCCGCATGAAAAATTCAATAATTGAACCGTGCGCTGTATATCCAACCTCTTTTTCTATTATGGCGCGTCAGAATAGAAAAAGAGGTTGAATATAATAGCGCACGGTGCTTGCTTTTTTTCTACGGCCAGTGTCAATTATGGAGTGTCGAGTCAATGTCAAAAATCCCAATGTTGCTGTTACAAAAAGTAAGGGATCCGTATGAAAACTGTGAAACCCATCGTGTTAGTGTGTATAATTTCTGAAATTTTTGTTTAGTACCCGTGCGAAGCCGGGGCGGACCGCTAGTAAAATATATATATCTAAAATATATGTATCGTGCTGAACGTCACACGCCCTGTATATCGCGATTCATTGTTGCGCTCGTCTGTCCCCGTCGGCGCGCGCGTTTAATGTAACTCTGTAACGATAACGGAGTTCGGAAGCGCGTCGGCGCCGCGTGCTCAGCGGCGCCGACGCGTGGCGCGTACGCGCGCGTATGCACAGCGCTGACAGTGCTCAGCGCTGAGTCGTCGGTGTTACTCTAAAACGCTTCATAAGTAATCATACATATTGGCCTGTCAGCGCCGACGGTCAGCGTGACTCTAAGGCTGGTTTTAGAGTCACGATGACCGTCGGCGCTGAGGCCTACGCGCGTAGCTCTCAGCGCGTAGCTGTCTGCGGCAACTCGTTTTAGTATCGTGCTGACCGTCGTGGAATACAGACATGCACAATCAAATGAGTGTTCGAGTTGCTGCCGTGTATTTTTTATGGAAAAAGAAAAGACTTCAACAACAACGAAGAAAAAGACAAGTTCATCCACTTATTTCTCAAAGATTGCTAGTGGGGGCATTTGTTACATTGTTCAATCAGTTAAGAGATGACGAAATCAAATTCTTTAACTACTTTCGCATGTCATCACGAACTTTCGACGAGTTACTGGCAAAGCTACATGATAAGTTACTACGTTGCAGTTACAGGCGTTTAACTATATCACCAGTTGAACGTTTGATGGTTACTTTAAGGTAAGAAAAAAACCAAGTTGTTTACATTTTATTTTAATTAAATTGACACTTTTATTTAGTACCTTGACATTTATTATTATTATTCAGACACATATTATTTGTCTCCATATTGTTATTCAGTATATAATAACATCGCGATTCATTGTTGCGCTCGTCTGTCCCCGTCGGCGCGCGCGTTTTATGTAACACTGTAACGATAACGGAGTTCGGAAGCGCGTCAGCGCCGCGTGCTCAGCGGCGCCGACGCGTGGCGCGTACGCGCGCGTATGGCCCTGCGCTGACAATGCTCAGCGCTGAGTCGTCGGTGTTACTCTAAAACGCTTCATAAGTAATCATACATATTGGCCTGTCAGCGCCGACGGTCAGCGTGACTCTAAAACCAGCCTAAAACCAGCCTTAAGGTTATCTCAGATGTGGACAGCGCCACTGCCGTGCATTACAAAACTTTGCAATCGATTTTGTAAAACTTTGTAGTATTTTTATTGATGACATTTGATAATGATGACGGAAAGTGGGCCACTCACTTGAATTTAAGGTAAGCCACATGGTCACTGTAAAGTAAATTATCGCTGATTGATGTGTAAGCTAAGTTTTTATTCGATGACCGCGTTTACTTTGTGCTTTAAGAAGCGATCTCTAGTTCGAATTTTTACAAAATAAATAAATAAGTAATGCTTGACAATCCACACATTAATTTATTTTCGAGCGAAATATAGTTAGAAGTCAGATCTATTTACATATTATGTAAATAGATCTTCTAACAATGTAGGACATATTACGTCCTGAGTTCCAACGAAAAAATCAAAGAATTATCCTAATAAATAAATAACGCTTAGACAGAGTAACGGGCACTTCACATGTATACATACAAGCTGCTGAGAGCAGGTGAATCGAATTTTTAGTATCTTTTACCTGTAATTTATTGCGTAGGTTGTTTTTATCGGCGTAGACGCTCATTGCAATTTATTTTTATTATTAGGTTAGAGTACAAATGTATTTTTACGTTGATTTGAAGACCTGATTAGTATAATGTTTTCAAAGTTCAGCACTAAAATAATAGCTGTTTCATTTTGTTATCACTTCTTTTCTTAAAGCGCTGTTAATCGGTCAGTGGGGTAACAGTAAAATGATTATATTAGTAGGCTGTGTTTTATGGTTTTTCTAACCAGGTAAAAAAAGATCATCAAGAAGTCATCCTAATTGTATTACTAAAAAAAGCTTGAAGGTAATGGCTGCCGACCATAAGCTATGAAAATGCAGAAATATTCCTAGAAACCCTAGCATAATAAAAGTTAAATTTAATAAAACCACAGCTAACATAAACACACTCATAAACATATTCAAACGCAACACATACACACAATGCATAGTTAGAGTAACTACAAAATACATACATACTATGTACTTTTGGTTTTCTATACCAATATTATAAAGAGGAAGATTTGATTGTTTGTTTGTTTGAATTGAATGGGCTCCGTAACTACTGGACCGATTTCAAAAAATCTTTCACCATTAGAATCCTAAATTTTTCGTGATGAACATAGGTTATAGAATATTTTCAAAAGTTAGGTATGAAAAATTTTATTTTTGTTAAATACCCGTGCGAAGCCGGGCGGACCGCTAGTATTATATAATGGTATTCTATGTTTCCTGTTGAAAGTGACTGTTTGAACTCTGCTAGATAATGATGCTAGGTCTAAGTGCTTATTTTGTAAGCCTAAAGAAATAAAGTTATTGAATCCGCATCCTTAATTCTAACTTGCGAGAACGCAACTTTGTCGCGTTATGTATTATAAACTGTGTCACTACTACGGTTACCGATACTGAATCAGCTAAAAAGCAAAAGGTTTGTAAACCCAACTCAATTACAAAACCACATGACCCCGTTAGAGTTAGATAATACACATTAGTGTAAATGGCACCCCTTTCTAAACAATGGATTTTCACTTAAGACCGGGAAGTTAAGTTTTGTAGCGATTGTTTTAGGATGAAAAAGCTATACACATTTAAGCTTAAGCCATAAAGCTTTTTAATGCTGCCGTAAATTGTCAAAATAAGCAGATGTTCTACATGCTATATTAATTAATTGATATAACCATTGCCCGTAACAAAACTATGTCGCTGAGCACAAACGACATTATTAGGTACAGGCACGGCAATGTGCCCAGATAGGTTATACGCCGTGTCTGTTGAAAACTAAAAATTCTGTTCAATTTGTCAATAAAGTCCCGCTACCAATGGCGAAATACAGGCGACATGCGTTGCCACATCGTAAGCCAGACAAAGGTAACAATAGACAGAGTAAGGGTCTTACCACACTGTATTGGTGATCTCGGTGCGTAGCAAAAACATTGTTAATGTTCATGTTCTTGCTACTTGATTGCGTAAATCAACTTCTTTTTTATGTACCACTCTCTTTATTGCTATTTGATTGTTTGGCTGCCAATTTAAACAGTCATGGGTATTCGATTTTATATGACAATCGATTTTTCATTATTCATAATAGTAGGTCTGAATTTGCTGAAGAGCGGGTCGAAAGTGATACTTTTCAACCCAAGGGAGAATCGTTGTCGACTGACAGCTATCACATTTCTATTGAACCATAATAATGGCAGAATGTGAAAAATAATAGCTGATTGTAAAGAAAAAAAAAAGCGGGAGCGCCGAAATATGATCTTCATTTGTTTACTCGTGTTGTAGAGTTTTGTTTGTATTACAATGAGTTTATTTTCATATCTGATTCAGATATGAATTTAATGATTCACTATATACTATAAAACAAAGTCGCTTCCCGCTGTCTGTCTGTTTGTCCCTATGTATGCTTCGATCTTTCAAACTACACGACGGATTTTGATGTGGTTTTTTTTAATAGATTGAATGATCCAAGAGGAACGTTTTTGTAACAGCAATGCACATTATTTGTTACTTGTTTCTGGACTTTTACCCGTAACTAGGCCGCAGGTGGGCCCTTTTTGCGTGGCGGGTGGGGTCTGCTAATTTAATCACCCGATATCCTCCAGGAAAGCCAGCAGCTCGCTGACGCCGGTGCATGCCTCCCGAGGCGTTCTCGGTCTCCCGAGGTATTGTAATCTTTGAGAAGCTCGCTATCGCACTCTACAAGCACATGCGCCGCCGTCTCCTCAGCATTCATGTGTCAGTTACCAGTCATAAACGAGATATCTGACAACAGTATCTGTGTATAGATTTCCATGTAGCTTTAATTGATAACTTTTATATACGTACTCATATTATCCAGGTTATTTATTTTATTCTATGTACTGGTGTGAAAGCACCCTTACCAACAACACCACAAAGGGTTTCCCGGGAAAAGAAATAAATGACAGTGAAGCTTATCGCCGAGAAAATTACGTACTTACGGACTTTGTATTGTAGGTATTGTAGGAGGATTGCTGATCGCACTGGGGATGTTAAATTACACAGAAAGAAGCTGCGGCTTCTTTCTGTGTAATTTAACAGAGGTGGTTTTTTTAGTTAGCTGGGTTCGATTCTTACGCTGCCGTAACATCCATGGCCAATCGCATGCATTTGTATAGCTTTGTAATATTGATAAGTTTATTTACTACAAAGTATAATAATTCACGTCGTTTCGCCGTTAGGATACTGCAAGAGATGACTAGCTTTCGTGTGAGCACTATATCAATACCAAATGACAAACAAAATAAACCCAGTAAATAAACACAACACGCACGTTTCTGACTCCATTCTACACTGAGTGCAGCCTACCCTACAAGTCATTGTAAGTTGTACAGAGTTATTATGCATCTCTTGACAACAAGGAGCTTTGAGTTTATCCACGTGTAGCTACATCCTTTTCCGAGACCTGCTACAAAGGAGCCCTGAACAATACTTGCTCTATCTCATGTCCGCGGTAAAAATACATTTAATTCCGCTACGAGTTCTCTTTCAAAGAAAAATACAGAATGTGTCTTTGAGTTTTGATCTTTTACCCGGCGAGCGGGTTTTATTCTTTCAGTACCTATTACTACGAGGTCGTGACTAAATTATCTGTCGGTCATTTTAGCTTCAAAAAGTTGGACACAGGCCTCCCCTAATGAGCGCCATAGATAGCATCATTATGTGGGGGTTATTGCCCATTATCCCCACGCTGGGCATGCGGGTTGGGGATCGCAGTTCGATGTAGTTGTTCTGCAGAGTGCGCTGCTGCCCGCCCCCCGGTGTTTCCCTTAGTCGCCTCTTACGACACCCACGGGAAGAGTTGGGGTGGTGAAA
The DNA here is from genome assembly GCA_963931895.1 of Eupithecia pulchellata. Classification (NCBI taxonomy): domain Eukaryota; kingdom Metazoa; phylum Arthropoda; class Insecta; order Lepidoptera; family Geometridae; genus Eupithecia; species Eupithecia pulchellata. The sequence continues at coordinate 571,413 of OZ007532.1, forward strand.
TTCTATGCCAGCACCACACGGCATAGAATTTCATTATACATAATAATTATTAAAATATATAAAAGTAAATATTATTATTATTACATTAATAAAAACTGTATAATACTAGGTTCTACTAATTCATAATAGATTCATATTTTTACTGTGTACAAATAAGTTTCTAATAAAGTTAATATTGGACTAGCGACCGGCCCGGCTCCGCAGGGGTGCAATGCTGGTGTTAATGTATACTATACATACATAGATATAAACATTTCTCTTGAATCACTCTTTATATTAAAAACCACATTAAATATATCATATCCATTGCATATTTTTAATGATCTAAGCATTCATAGGGGTACATACAGGCAGACCGACTATGGGAAGCGACTTTGTTTTTTAATACGTAGTGATTAGAAATCACAAAATCTATGTACAGTGGCCGTCAGAATTAAGTACCCCCCTTGTCTACAAAATATTTTCGACTAGGTACTTCTAATTCCCTTGTAACTTGTCACAAATAACACATCCAAAAATTTATCACGCCGCGCCGCTCAGGATCGAACCGCCCTTCCATAATACTCAAAGTCTGAAATTCCCAAAAATAACAACTATTGTGTCCTAAATTTATTGAGATAGGGGGGGGGGGGGTACTTATATGTGACGCGCACTGTACATACATGTACTTTGAGCCATTTGAGGCGGGTGTTGACGGTGCTCAATACATTCATTATACGAGGATCGCCGTTGATACGAGAAGAGTTAAGGTATGGTTGCTGATTCACTTGATGTAGACAACGGCATCAAGTGAATCCGTCAAAATCAAAGTGCTTTATCAGAATAAAATGAGATGCTTGATACATCTTTTTTTTATTCACAGTTTTACAACCTTATTGATGCATTTTGCGTTCCGCTATCTCGTTATTCCTTTGTGCAAAATATGAAATTGGTTTTTTATTCTGTGCAGATCAATTTACTTCCTGAATAGCTCGTTTTTGTATTAATTGGAATATAATAATAATAATAATAATGTCGGACAATCAACACAGCATCATCTAGCCCCAAGCTAAGCAGAGCTTGTGTTATGGGTACTAGATGACTGATATACATAATACAATATTATTAATTAGATAGATATATTTTTTTACCATACATAGAAGACGACCAGAACGCCCTGAACAAATATCTGCAGATCGTACAAATATTTGTCCCAAGGCGGGAATCGAACCCGCAGCCGGACCTTTGCCCACCGCGCCACAGAGGTCATCATATTGATAGATGTTTTTAGTTTATTTTAATTTTAGTTAATAGCTGCGGTAGTTGCAGATATATAAAGAGGGGAAAAAACAAACAGAGCGATACAATAAGAGTTTTGAAAGCGATCTTGAAACTCCAAATAGATAGAAGTGAAAATACCTTAGGTCAATGAAACAGCAGCAGACTTCGCCGTGGCGTCCCCTTCTCAAAGTTTAATGACCGTGCACTGTCAACTCTGAGAGCGAGCAGATTAAATAAATATAACTATTGAAAAAAAATCAATAGAAACTGTTCTTTTAAAATTGAAGTCCTTGCCTAAAGCAAAAAACCAGGTTTATCATTTCAAGTTGCCGCGCGATATAAATTATTTTGTGGTCTTTAGTTATTTCTGAGTGTTTTATGATGTAGTGTATATGTATACGATTGAACTTTGTAAATATTTATCTATTAACATAGGTAGAAGATAATTCGATTCGATGGCATTCTGAACTTTTGAGAAGAGGTTTGAACGTTTTTCTGGAAAGACATTTTAAGGAATGAAAGTTGGTTTTATAATGGGTTCTTAAACAGGGGGTACGATTTGTAGCAAAAATAAATCGGTCAGCTGTATTGCTCACCTTCCAAAGCAGAAAAAATAACCTACAAAGCAAATTTTATCTCGCTGCAACACGAAACCATCACCCCTCAAACAGAGAAAGTATTCTGACGACTAAGTGAATTCCTTAAATACCTCGTTTGGTTAAAATGGACCTGTTGTCCTCGTATTTAACCCCATCGTTGTGAGTTTGGAGCAAAAATACATTTCGTCGTTTATAAAATCATTTTCTGGCAGCATCAGCCACAAATGACGTTATCTTGATGACGTCATTACAGCATTATTTACATAATCGCCTCTCAAATTCGTGGGGAAGTTTGACCCACTTTTATTAACAAAAGCCTTAAATCAAAGACTGTAAACGTTCAAAATGAAGCTGAAAGTGTGGGCTTCAAATTAGGTTATAATGGTTGCCGAAATAATGTTTCATAAAAGTTTAAATTAAATAAAATGTTTGAAAATTTGAAATCTACTTTACTTATTACTACTTAAGAAATATTCTATTCTATTTTGCTATTTACTAGGCAAAATTACGATTATGTAACAGATACAAAGTAGTAGATGTTACTAATACGTAAAAACATTGAACGTCAATACCTGTCATATAAATATTGCCTATTTTTACGTTCGTGAAAAATATTTACATATTGTGTTTATCATATTTACAACAAACAAAACAAAAAACAACTACATCATCAACAAAGTTACCACCTAATCTTATTCTTCCAAATTTACGAGCAAAAGTTAGCGCGAAAAGAATTCAGCAAAACAACACGCACTTATGAACGTATAAGTTTTTATTACAAGTCCCAGCAAAATACTTGGGTTAACGGCGGACACAATAACTCAATTTATACTAAACCGTGAAAATATTCGCGTAAACAAACACATTCTGTAGGCCGCATAGCGCGAGGGACTGTTGGGTCAATGTAAGGTCGCAAACGAATGTCATCGCTCTCTATGCCTTATTCAAACCTATTCAAACGCGTATTCTACTATCGATGATAAGTGTTGCCTTCTATTTATGTGATTTTCCAAATATGAACATCTTCATGGTTGAGAGTCTCCCAATAGTGTAACAGAAATGGTACCTATTTAGCCGTGGTTTGAGCTACAGAAACCGCATATAATTTACCTAAACAAATACAACACAGAGATTTGTTTAGCCCATTGTTTGTATTGTTTCGAGATCGAGTATGAAAACCAGATAATGTGTTACGGTGGCTGAGGCATAGATGAATACTACATAATATAAGCCCAGGAATTACTCATATCCTGAAATCATCAAACAGTAACATTTATTATGAAAACTTCATGCAAATACTCTGCTCGTAATACACACAAATGTTTTACATTTGAAAGCGACTGACAGTCCTTTGTGTGTGCAATAACTAACATGCTAGGTCAGACAACAAACATTTTCGCAAAATGAACTGGAATAGTGGCAAAAATGATTTTCAAATACATTCACAGATGCAAAATGGCAACCACAGAGATATTACTGTACATGAGTAAAATTATTCCTTAGAGATTAAATTACAAAAACTTTACAGGCACGATGTAAAATAATTAAATTAATGTCTATGACATGTCCAGTATAAGTAACTTAGTAAGCTCTAGTCATCATCGTCATCATCAGCCTATGTTAGTCCACAGCTGGACATAGATCTCCCTTAATGAGCGCCATAGCGCCCTGTCTTCAGCTTGTCGCATCCATCATCTACAAGCAGTCTTTCGCAGATCGTCCCCACCTGGCCGGAGGGCGTCCTACACTACGTTTACCGAGTCGCGGTCTCCACTGAAGAACACGTTTACCCCAGCGGTTATCGGTTCTTCGCGAAATACGGCCGGCCCACTGCCATTTCAGTTTGCTAATTGTCTGTCAGATGTATTCGTTTCGAATCCTATCCTTCAAAGCTCTAGTGTGAGAACAAAACTGTAATGAGAATGTTTTATGTAGTTATAAACTCGCACAGTACAACTCAGCGATGCACAGTGAGAGATCTAGTTAGTAAACTAGATCTTTCTCTGTGCATCGCTAATAAATACACGCTAGTAAATATAGTAGGTAGGGACGGTCAGAGAGGTGCTAGCTCTGCAACTGTACGAGACTGACTAAATACTTTTCATAAAATGTACCACCTACATTTACATGCTGGTTAAGTTTCATCGAGTGCGTATCCAGGTTAAGTCATATCAAATGACCTGTTTGGTTTCATTTGTACAAGTTTACAAAGCTAACCCCCGAATCCTAAAATCGCAGTTGGATTAAACCAGCTTTGAGGTAAAGGCTTTTTGTCAAATCTAAGCTTGACCCCTCGGCCAGCATTAAATTCTGAATATTTATCTACTGCATCTCTACGGCATTAGCAGGAATATAGCAATTTGCGAACTTGTACGGAAATTCAACGACTTTTTCCGGAAATTGGCTAATCCCGTAGAGAGGTTGGATTTTTTAATTTAATATTAAATGCTTAAAGTTTAGGTGCATAAATTATCAGGAAGTTCTGAGGAAGCCTTTAGAGGCTGAATTTAAGAGAAAAGTTAACATCGTAATTTTGTGTGCTGGGTTTCACTCCCAAGCAAACATAATTACCCCCGGTGCGCCGCAAAATAGTGATATAAAAATGGTTTTTTGCCCTAGCCTGGCAACATTTAGCAAATCAAACACAAACGTGGCACAGAGCCCAGCACAGCTCGTCATCCTTCTATCTTGGTCCAACAGTCCCTTCAGATGCTCCATCATAGCGCATGAAACTGCCGAAATATTGGAAAACTCTAAACTCAAATCATGGTAAATATGCCGTTATAGAGGTAAATGACTTTTATATCTTAGTCGTTTATACTCAACAAAAGTTTTATACATATTATCAAAGAATCAGCAAGCTAAAATAGCGCTCGGCCATACCCATCCAAGAATTTATAACTTTAAGTAGCACCGTCCCGATCCTATGAACGCGAAAAAATCATCAATGAAAAAAATCACAAAATGGCGCGCATGGTACCCACCTATGTAAATTCAGTCACTTTTCGTCGAGTGTAAATATTCTCGTTTAAAAGTATGTAAATGTAACTTTGTGAGAAATGTCGGGAATAAAATAATGAATAAGGTTTTTTGACTTGAAGTGAGGCAAGTTTTAGTACCAAATCAAAGTTTATTCAAATTTAAATTAAAAACATTTATTTATCTCCATAAATTCTTAGTAAACCTACTATGTTAGTAAAATACAAATTTAAATCATTATAATGTATGTCATAATCATATGACATAAACTTAGAATACATTCAGATAAATTATACCTAATTGCACCTCCATTATAACTCCATCCAGTTTATCAACTAAGCGAAACTTGTACGTAATTTTGTAGTTGTTTGGGCCCATGTATGTGATTTATTAGTAGGTACAACTAACGTTTTTAGTACGTAGTCTGCACTTGCAGTTAAATTATAAAAAATATGATATATTCAATTATAAATAAATAAATAATGCAGGATAATCCACACAGCATCATCTAGCCCCAAGCTAAGCAGAGCTTGTGTTATGGGTACTAGATGACTGATATACATAATACAATATTATTAAATAGATATTTTTTATTATACATAGAAAACAACCAGAACCCCTGAACCAATATATTATGCAGATACTACAAATATTTGTCCTGAGGCGGGAATCGAACCCGCAACCTCCTGCGTCGCAGGCGGACCTTCGCCCACCGCGCCACAGTGGTCGTCGAATACTTTGTTATGATAAAAGAGCTTCTCAGTATAAGTGTGTAACACTATTCTTGAAAGAATTTCTATATATTACACTGTTTCCTTTGCAATAGGTAGTATTGGTAGTTTTGTTAACAAGCCGTGTCCACTTCAAAGATTTTCTTGCGAGTGCGCTCTAAGAATTCTACCGAGCTATTTCAAATCGTCTGAAGCTGGAGTCTTCAGGGAACATTCAGACTGAAATGTTGGAGTAGTACATCATTCAGCAGCTTTGTAGTTTCATTAGTTAATTACTTAACTTCAAGAGGCCCGCTGCGAGTTTGCCTCGCTAGTGATATAGTCTGATATGAGATGGCTCAATAACTTTGTAAAATACTTCATAATTATACTGTCACATTGCATCTTCAGGTGTTTTGTTATGGGCGGTACAACATTATATTTGACGCAGGGAATACCCTCGTTACGCTTCTTAGAAGGGGACGTCACCAGGGCTGACGTCACTGTCATCTCTTTCATCATTGATCTGTTGATCATCCATTGGAGTTGTTGTGGCGTAGGATTTATTTCAAAGTAGAGGTGCGATCCGTCCGACGACACGAGCAAGAATGATTTCTGGTCCAGCTGATCTCACGACCGTAGACGAAGATATTTTTATTATACATAGAATACGATAAGAGCACCTGGAAAAAATATCTGCAGATCGTACAAATATTTCTTTTCCAAAGTGGAAATTGAACCCGTCTCCTCCTGCGTCGAAGGTGGACCGGACCGTCCACCGCGCCACATAGGTCGAGATTTCATTATTTGTGATGATGAAGTGGAACTGGCGTGTTTAAGATCACCATTTATGACTGAAGGAACCTACATAGTTTGAAACTGGTATCGGTAACCTAGCTGCTGCACATTTTGCTAGCTTCAGCCCTCGCAATCTTGAGACTGACAATTCGTCAAGCAAGTGGAGGCAAGCTTTTAACGAAAGCTTGAAAAATATAAGCTTTGTAGGCACTCTTCGGATTACTTTTCTTTAAGAGCCGTGTGATGGATGAGAGAGCATCTTCTAACGATACATAGGATTTAGAAGACTAATCTGGATGAAGGTTCAAACAAACAGCGATGTTTAAAGCTCTTTGAATATTTTTCGAGTTTTTTTAGCTCGTGGAGTGACATGTTAGGACTGGCGCTGATTATTCATAATTACAAAAAAAGTTTGGTCATGTTTTTAATTTTGATTTCTTGATTTTAGACAAAAGATTTTGATTAACGTCTTAATTAATTGATTTTTTATTCTCCCTTTCTTAACCAGAGTGCTTAATATAATTATGTTGTGGGCAATACTTTTCTAATATTTCCTTCGTCTTCGAGCGCGAAAATCTCATCATCACCATCATCATCACCAGCCTATAATAGTCCACTGCTGGACATAGGCCTCCCCTAATGAGCTCCATAGATGGCATCATTATTTGGGGGTTATTGCCCATAATCCCCACGCTGGGCATGCGGGTTGGGGATCGCAGTTCGGTATAGTTATTCTGCAGAAGGCGCTGCTGCCCGCCCCCGCTGTGTTTCCCTTAGTCGCCTCTTACGACACCCACGGGAAGAGTTGGGGTGGTGAAATTCTATGCCGGCACCACACGGAAATCTATATTTCATATTATGACAAACATCCAAGAGTTTCATAAGAACTCAATGATAGTTTTTAAAGAGTTTTTAGTGATTCTGAGGATTCGTTGCACTTTGACATGACAGTGGCAGTCGCCTTCACGCCATAGATGTTATAAAAATAAGTGGATAGAGAATCAACGTCCGAGTGTACCAAGTCCATGGACTCACTTACTCTTAGTAGGTACTGCTGGAACGCTTTGCTTGGACACAAGTCGTCACCAATCGTAACAAAAATATAACTCACCGAAACATTTATAGAAATTGGGCCCCCAACTGGTAATTTAAAATAATTAAGAAAGCGCGGGTAAAACATTTCGTCAATGAAACATTTCGTTTGCTCCGGGGAATAGAGTGGTAATAACAAAATCATTTTTTTCATGAAAAAAAAGGAGATTATTCTTTTATTTCTAAGCTCTTAGATACATAAACAACATAAACAAACTATAATATGAAATGAAAGCTATTTATCGTATACCTACTACAAATAGGCGGGTGCATTCATCATCTATACTAATATTATAAAGAGGAAAGATTTGATTGTTTGTTTGTATGTTTGTTTGTTTGAATTGAATAGGCTCCGAAACTACTGGACCGATTTGAAAAATTCTTTTACCATTAGAATCCTAAATTTTCCGCGATGAACATAGGCTAAATAATATTTCCAAAAAAGTTAGAGATCCGCATAAAAAATTCAATAATTGAACCGTGCGCTCTATATTCAACCTCTTTCTATTATGGCGCGTCAGAATAGAAAAAGAGGTTGGAATATATAGCGCAAGGTGCCTGCTTTCTCTCCAGTGTCAGTTATGGAGTGTCATGTTATAGCTTGATCTCGCGACAATCAATACATATGATCAAGCCACTAAAACAGCATTAGGCGCCGCGACGGCTCTCTGCGATAATCTTTTGATCGGGTAAACAGCTCTTTGAGCACTTCTGACACTGTCGCGGGAAAATCTTTTCTCTCCTGAGCGATTTGCTGAATCTTGAAATAGTTGACACAGTATTTTTTTCGTAAAATTTCGATAAGTTCCCATTAAGGTATCATTACCATAGGAGCTGTGGCACTGATTTTAACAATTATATCTAAAATTATACAAATAATATTCCCCATATTGCTATGTCACATAAACAAATCATAAATTAACGCGGTTTTACAAAATGATATTTTGATTTTATCACCTGAAAATAACAATGATTTATTATCTAAATTGTCAACAAACTAACGAGCGTTATAAATAAATGCCTTAATGGTGTTTTATTTTAAATAAGGTAGCTATTACCCTAGCTCTAAATATAATGAGACCCAGTTATCTGTATGCCAGTTATCTGTAACCACAACACGATTCGGTTACCGTTAATCTATGCAATGGAACTGTCAAATATCGCAATGCATCAACCTAGCCGTGCAGTGGCGGGTTAGTTCCAAAATTGTGGTGAAATTGCAGAGTACGTATCCGCCCCGTAACCAATTAGGGCGCGTTTGAGCCGACCACTGACTATCCTCAGGCTCTAGCTTACCTATTTAATAAATTATAATTACCAAAGGAAGAGATCGCTTTTAGCGATAAGGCTGCCGATTGTGCCATATTAGTTTTAGTAGTAGTTAATGTGTTTTTTTATACTGTTATAAAAGGTTCTATAAAGTAATGTTTATCTTATCTTACCTTATCTTATTTTATCTCATATTATTATCTTATCTTATCTAATTAATTACCATATTTAAATAGTAAGATAATAGAGATATTTAATGGAGGCCTTGCAATCTTTAAATGCTCTCAACCTCGGATTATTGTAATAAAATATTTTCTTTTAAAATGCGGCTGGGTTTTAAAACCAGCCGCATTTTAAAACAGGGATATAAAATTCAATCTATAATCAACTCGTTTAATCCTTCGACACAACCATTCTGAAGCTACTTCTGATTTTGGCGAGTGTGAGGGATTACATTCTAGATCTAGATTAGCTCAGTTAATTTAAATTCGTAAATCTAGCTGGAGCTAGTAACTTATTCATCTAAACGCACCCCAGAACAGATCAGACCAGTTCAAACGGTGTAATTGGTGACCATTGTGTGTGTGACGTGCGGCGACCTCACGACCTATGTATATAAACTCATTTTACTGCCATTGTCCGTGTTCAATCACTTTCCCGATTTCATGCGTATTTTTATGTCGTTCTGCAGTTTTGGCTTCACGTATTTGTGGGTGAATTACAGAAATGGATTTGTGGGTGAAGTACCGGAAAAAAGTTGAATAGACGTACCTTCGAAATTACTTTCTGCTTCTAAAATAAATTAAAAAACTAAATTTCTGAAAAAGCTACGTAAGAAAAATTGTATTCATTATTTTGTTCTAATGTCGTTTAGTGTGAAAACAAAGATGTCGCTGTGGCTTGCAAACATAGTTAATAAAATAAAATATTGATCGAAAAACTAAAAATAAATAGCAAAACCAAACAGAAAAGGATTCCAAAATACAAAGAAACTGACCAAAGAAAGCCAGGAAATGTCTCAGAATAAACTTATGAAAAAGCATTATGGGTACGTATTTGAGCATTATAACGTCAAATATATTTCTTCTAATAAACGTTTTACGAAATTGCTTTGACCAATGAAATTCGTAGAAATATTTAGATATTGTTGAGAAGGTTTTCATAAGGGCACTACCCGGGAGATGGTAAAAGCTCTACGACCCTCAATACCCCTCGTCCAAATATTGATATTTTGGTATAAAATTGTAAGCGTAGGATGTCTGCCACAAAATTGATATTGACGGTTCAACGCTAAAAGGTTCACTAGCGCTGTTTTCAAGATTTAATTTGTATCATAGCTTTGACTATTTACCTTCGAATTCAGTTCACTTTCAGCAGAAAATATTATCAAATTTCACCTTAAGGACCGTAAAGATACTAGAAAAGTAGCATATAAGCTCCTTCTTTACTCACCCCCATATCTTTAGACAGTTCTTCAACTAAAGGATTAGTTGAAGAACTGTCTGAAGGTTTCGCGAGCATTTCTCCAAAACATACTTGAGATCGGTGTGCTTGTTCGTTAAATAAATTTAAATACTGCAACTTCTTGTGGGATAATAACTTAAAACCAAATGATCTGCAAATATGTCGTCGGGTGGTATCCAAACAAGCGGTTAACTGAATGGTATAGACACAAAAGGAACCTACATTTAAAAAGGTTTTCACACCAGCAATAAGATACACATGGTAGTGTTAAAACAATGAACTATATGTGATATCCGAAGGCTGAGAGAAATGCCAAAAAACTGGTGTGGAATTGTTGGTGCAATGCACATTGATACCTAGTCACACGGTTGGGCACACGGTTGGAGATTCAGCACAACCTGCTGAAACCAAAGCAGATTTAATGTCAAGAAGAAAGTCTTTTACTCGCTTACAGCAAAGGCAAATGTAAAATAAATGAAATGACTGTTACTGCAATTATTAAACACCTTATGATTCATTTTATCATTGTGCTAGATAAAATTTAACAAAAACTTTTTTGTGTTATTGTCTGGATTGCAAATCACACCCTTGTATCCGTGCTTCTCCCACTGTGATTTATAAGGCCATTATATTATCTCCCGTCAGATTCCCACGTTTCCTCCAAACTAGGGTACCATCATGTTTTATTGGGCGATAAAGAAAATCTTATCCTTTGACGTGTTAGTTTTTTTCATCTAAAGCTGGGTAGAGTCACACACATGTGACTCCTAATAATTTACATGAAACGTGATAGTCATTCTACGTTTTTCCGCCGTTTCACACTAGTTATGTACAATATGCGGTGTTCGGTAGTTATGTCTGGACATGACATAATACTTGTTTCATCCATTATACATTTTAGCACATTTTGCTGTCAATATTTTTCAGAAGAGTTTATTGACTATCGATAAAACACCTTTTTTGATATTTGATTTTTTAATAACAAAGAAATTGACGATTTTAGAATATACAAATTGAAAAAGTATTTACTGTTGAAGCACTTGAGCTAACTTGAGACTGTTGCAGCTCAAATTATCAAAAGAATTAATAAATTATCAAAGGATACCTTTTAATTAATAAGCTAATTAAATTAATATAAGGTAATTTTGTTTTTGTCAGTAATGTGAATAAAACTGAAATTAATAAACCTGTTCACAAGATTTCAAAGTTTAGAAATCCAGGAAATTAATAAGAAAATGAATGAAAAAACATTTGACTACGAAATGAAATGATGTATGTACCTTTGATATGCTACCAGATCACGCTGCTAAAGTATTAATATACAAGTGGCACTACTAATAAGCATTATGTTAGTCGTTCTTACGAAATACGTTATTTGATTAATGTCTCCTCATATTCGCACGACGTGGAGAGATGGGTCAGGCGTTTATTATTTATTTTTACTTTCCGTTTTCCACTTATCCTTGTCGACATCGTAAATGAAACAACTGAACGCTTGAAATAAATTATTGAAATTTTAAGAAATTTCGTAAGTTTGTGTGTTTTCATATTTCATTTATTTTTGCTTGCATGTATGTACAGACAGAAGCATTAATTGGTAACCCCCCTAATAGCTAAAGTTTACATTGCAAATCACTGTACGATTTACAAATCTTTTACTCAAATACTAAGAAACAAAAACGTAACACCCAGTGGGAATCGAACCAGACATCCAATCGCTCACATGACAAGTAATGCACGCACCAACCAACTAAACCAACGAACCAGTTATCAAAGCGTCGAAATTTTATGTTATTAGTGTTCGACAGCGGATTTTTATTTATGAGATCTCTTTACACTGGATAAGAAAAAAAAGAAGTATTTGAGGGTAGATTTAAATATAATCTTGGTGAATAATGAAAAGGTCACTAGCCATACTCAATTCTAGTCTTGACTTACTGGTTTGAATCATAAATGAATTGAAGAATATTGAAGGAAATTATGCAAATTAAGAATTTTGTGAGAACTAAGATCGCGGAGCAAATGAGTAATCAGGAGATTGCTCGTTAGCTTTGAATTACGGTAAGTTATCAACTTATTATTCATGTGTCATAATCATTACGAAACAAATACATATTTTTTTAGTAAAACCTTGTTATCTTTAACTTCATTTAAGTATTGATTTGTTGTCTTACAGATAAAAACCGTGCGCTTGTGTAATGTGGGGATGTGAATGTAAGAAGCAATGGCAGATAAACAACAGGAGTCTATTACAAATCAGTGAAGGCGCCACAATAATATTGTTGACATTCAGACTAGTTCGCCTTTTGCATCCACTCGTTCTACTGCTCAACAATATTTGATATCAACATCAACAGAAGGCATTTGCATGCAGCTGATATACTTACACAATTATCGAGCAGCAAAAATAGGACTGTCTGCTGAACTCCATCGTAGGGCATGAATAACTTTAGGTAAGTGATAATACTGATAATTCTCAACAAATTCGAACACCTTTATCTATGATTATTTCATCATAATAATGATATTTTTAACAAGTTAGTATTTACACTAACTAAATTAACATTATAACAGTTGACTTTTTTTCTTTTTAGGTTTTGGAGATGGATATGGATATCCTCTATGGGTCCTGGAGAAATAGTAAAAATAACTGGGCGCATGAATGACGAGCTTGAAAGTGTTGAAGGTTACTACGCGGATCGCGTATCGAGAAGCCCAAATTTATTTTGTCCATGATAATTGTGCAGTGCATCGTACGCGGATGGTTTCTCAAGGGTTGTTCATCTCTACAAGGCATTACTGTTATTTCTTGGACATCTAAAAGTTCGGACCTAAATCCGATACAAAATATGTGGGGTCAAATGGTTTTAAATTGAGATCCGATCCGTAGCCCTAAGCTATTAAGCGATGAGTATCACTAAATATAAAGGACGATAAATATCACTACCTACTAAACCCTAATGTAATTTTACCTTTTAACATTGTCAGAAAAACTCCATTTGACCTCATTTATTTTCAAAACTACCTGATTATTTAGTATTCCATGATTTACACGAGATCCAAATTGTTTAATTCATTAGATTAGCAAAGTAAACGAAAATCTAATGAAAACATGTGTATTCTCGAGCACTAAATCGAAAATGGAATATTATTTTTCAGGATAGTAAGCTATTTGTAAGTAGGCTAAATAATAAAATAAAACATCAATTAATTTTTTTGTGTTGTTGTTTGTGTAGGCAAATTTTTGAAAAAAATAAACGTAATTGTTTACCTGAAATTATTATTATTGTTTTATTTTATCAATTTTATTACTTTAAATTCATTCTAATAGACAAAAACTTCACTATTACACATGAATAAATGTCATTACATTACTAAAATTAAGTAGTAGTTAAAAAACAAAAACATCCACTGCAAGGATTCGATGACGATCATTACGATGTGCGGTGACAGAATCTCGGTTACACTAACCACTACACCATAGTTACATGTGATACAGGCTCGAAATTTCAGTATCGTTACTCCTGATAAAATAAATGTAGGTGTTGAAAAAAACATTTGTTTTTTATTTAAACAATTAAACAAACTAAGTATATAAAAAAACAAAAATAAAAAATAATGTAAATTAAAATGAATATATAAATCTTCACGGGTTTGAACCTACATGCTACTGAATGATAACTATGACATATTCTGTGAGGGGGTTACCAATTAATGCTTCTGTCTGTACATTCATTCTTAGGTCTAAGTGAATGGTTAGTATAGTTTTCACTAGGTACATGCACCCTGGAAGGGCACTGCTTTTATTTATTTGTGCGAGCGAAATTATTATCTCTGACTATCCATTATGTAGGTAATCTTAAGAGAATGCAATTATTGCTACATAAGTCAGTAGAACTAACTGAAACAATATTTTACACAAGTCCTTGTCTAGTCTAATTTAATCCTTATCTAGTGTAATTTCGACCACTACGAGAGACATAAACCGCTGCGCAGAATGCGGAGACTCTTGGCAGCACTCCACACGCCCTGATATAAAGTTGTTTAGATAATGTCGCTGAACTTTTCATCGGTGCTTTGATAAAGAAACCTGATTGTTGTAGTCGAATGTCGACCCTTAAATGTCGTGCAGTCTGAACGACGTTCCAATAGTAAACTATTGGTATTTTGGTGGGCAAAGAAATGCCAGAGATTCAGAAAAGTGTCAGGTTTGAGCCAAGGTCAATTTTATGATGATGTTTCTTGTCTAGGTTTCTGTTCTGTATCGAAAAAATCTCTGAAGAATTTATTATCTAAGAGCACTTTATTAAAAGCGTAATCTTTACTTCACCATTGTTGTTTTATCAGTACATCTCCTATGGTTTCATTAAAAAATTACAATAAGTGCTCATCTCAAAAAGATGGCAAAGAAGAAAGAGCCTATTCGTAGAGGTATAAAAATAATAGAAAATTTAATGGACCGACGGAATTGTTTAGATAATGTCAACCTTAAGTCTTCTAGCTTGGTTTTGTATGGTTTTGTATATTGAAGAGATGACGCTGTCGTTAACACATTCATAAAAAAGTTTTTAATATTCTATTATATGCTCCCATTTTTGTGTGCACATTTGTATCCAGGATGAACCTAAACAAAGGATTCAATTCCAAACATCGTCCAAACAACGCGTCGATTTCACCATTGGGTTCCATTTCGTTGTTTTTCACAATAAGTCCGCTGTGACGGTGAAATTGTGCAGTCATCCTCGAAATAAAATTAGCGTTTCCTCTCTTTTTGGCGGGTTTACAGTTGCTATATGTATTTAGTCAAACAGTCACGCACACGTGGGCCACGTATGCAATCCACGCACAACGGTGTCCATAGGGCACAATACCAGAAATACGAGTAATATTTTTTTACAACAAAATGTAAACAATGTTTGTTTGAAACGCGCGAAGAGCTAGTTCACTGACATTTTGTTGTCATAAAGGTATCTCAATCCAAAAAGACCCTTTATGTAGGTTTTGCTCAAGCGTGGTTCGTAAATGGACCATAGCCTTTACCTATTAGTGAAATATGTGTTCGTCACAAAAGGACCATTAGATTCTAAAATAACCCTTCAAATAAACTTTCAAACTTCGATGCTGCCTGTGCTAGTATGCGGCTTTATGAATAGAACTAGCCACAGTGTTGCCTTTTAATTTAGGTGAAGTCCCGTTTGTATACTGTGGGTATTTTTCATCTAATCGTTATTAGATACGTCTTTTATCATTTCAGTGTTTCAAAATATCATTTTACATTATCATACATGTGAAACATGATCAGGAAAGAACAGTGCTGAATTATTAGAAAACTCATCAGCAACATACATATATATTCTAATAAAAGTGTATTCTATACCACGATGACAATTTCAGTGGTCCATATCCACCCAGTTCACTTTTGGTTTATTCTTCCTCTATGCAAATTACCGTCGCACTTGTTTCAATAGAAACACCCTGTACACCGACAGTTTTTGCTCTCAGTTACTGCTGTGTGTGTAAATTTGGTATCATTTATATGCATAGGGAATACGGTGATACCAATCATGCGTGGCTTCACTTAAACTGTGTAGTCGGTAGGTAATAACGTAGAGTTCTTAAATCTGTTGTTTCTTGCCTTTGATCGTGTCAACTGAATATGGACAGAATATTTACCACAGCGATGTACTTGACACTGATATTAAAAGAACATCAAAGATAAAAGATTAGGAGGAAAAACCAAACAACTTCTGCCTGTATTTATATTATTTATTGAAAGCAACATCGTTTTTAAAATCAGATAAAATTAATAAACGATAATAATTTTGACCAATCAAGGATAGGAAACTTTAATTTTGGAGTATCATTTTTACACTCGAAGTTTCCCTTAAACATTTGAAAATACGTTAGTTTGCATGTGATATTTTGTTCGTTGTCCTCCGCTGCTCTGACACCTTTATCAATTTGTTACGGCTGTTGTTCTGAACTCCACGTCACTCGTGTCATTTACAACACAGGTGATTGATTTACTGGTGGGTTTTTATTTACAAGCATCAGCGGAGATATTCGTCGGGAAAAACTAAGCAAGTTACTTTCAAAAATATTTTTGAATCATAAGCGATGTAAATAGTTTGGAACCCTGCTATAAACCCATGCACTACTTATTTTCTTGTTGGGAGAACATTGCATGAATACACAAGATAATTCTTTTCTAATCCTTCGATATTTTCCCACAGACGGTCATGATAGGATTTATATAGGATATTATAAAACAGGATGGAGACTCACCTACCTTACCGCCAATTTATAATGAACAACGAAATCACTTGCGTAAAATTTCGATCAGTTTTGTGCAACTGTCTGTGTGGGAGCCGAACGAACTGAATTACCATTGTTCCGAGGGAATTGATAAGTGGAAGTCGAATAGTGTTTTAAGGTCTATTATGGTAGCACCCAGAATAGGGCAGCTAGCATCTCATGCGACTTGAGAGTTCGAACAATTAGATATATCACCGATGAAGATGAAGCAAGTGAGCTCCCTATTCGTAAACTTAAATTTGTCTTGTCTAAGTGATTATTTTGTAAGCCTCAAAAAATAAAGTTATTGAAATCTGAAATGTCAAATCTGACTTCTATCTAGCGGTGGGACAGGTACCTGCGTTTTACATTAAATAAAAGTCAAGTGCAAAACCTGTTACAAATCCATAAAGTACATTATTTGCTCACAGTATCAAGGGGTATTTTTATTGAATAAGCTGAAGTATTTTCAAACAATGACTTCTCTTATACCTCTCAACTCGTGTATGTAAGCGGAAACCTGACAAAGCCCTTTCACAGTTTACTCAAAATGTTTTATAAGCAAGATGATTTAATAGCTATCTTCAATGGATTTGAATTTCAATAGAATAAATATATCAAAAAGCTATTCTTACGCGTGTTTATTTTTTTCATGGAAATGATGAAAAATGAGGCGGATATGATACGTTTTTTTATTGGAGGAATATTTGGTTTTGTTCAAAAACCCGATGTTTTAAAAAACTATTAATATCCTATATATTAAAATTATTATGTATACATCCTGAAAAAATTACTTTGGTAAGATAACTATGGGAAATCATAAATTTGAGTTGTTAATATTTATTAAATTTCTACATAAATAAACGGTGTGTTTTTACACACCACATACAAAAATTATACATATTAAATTTAACGATTGATGGATGATGTACCAATTATTAAGAAAATATATAATAAAAGGTTTTTAAGACAAAATAATATGTATAAAATATTTATATTTTCTTTTTTTATGTAAAAAGTGTCTCAAATCAAATCTCTTTATTTTTTCAATAACTGTTGTTTTCCAAACGTAACTGCAGCTATACCTTACCCTTGTTTGAATACTGCTTTACAAAACTAGTCAAAGCTATGTATATTTAAATTAAAAAGTACCTGCAGTGTTGATGCAAGGCCTGACAACTGTATTGTGTAGGCTTTGGTACAGAATCATATGATGAACCAAAACTTCCATGAAAATCTAGTTATCGGCTACATAACAGGAATTGCTGGGTGATTTGAAATAATACTGTATATTTTTACGAGTGAGTTCTTACGAAAAATCAAGAAGTAATTGGTTAAAACGGTGTAAGATTAACAGTTAATCTTTCAACCGTATTCTAATTTTTGAAATTATGAACATAATCACAAGTTTATAATTTTAAAAACTACCAGCAAACTAAAAATGTCGCATTGTAATTTCTTGATTTTTAAAGCCGTTAAAAGAAAGTGTCGGCTGTTTTGTTTTACTTTTTCAAACCAAATAAAGTTATCACTACACGGTATAAAACAAAGTTGCTTATCCCTGCTGTCTGTCTGTATGTCCCTATGTCTGTAAATCTTTCAAACTGCGCAACGGGTTTTGATGCGGTTTTTTTAATAGGTAGAGTGATTATTTAGGATAAGGTTTATATGTATGTAACATGCATAATATAATATATTAAAGGACCAACCTCTAAAACTATCAGAACACTGATAGTTTTAGAGGTTTCGTGATGCCGTAAATATTTTTTTTTTTTTTTTGCGTTTATATAGCTACGAGATGCATACAAAGTAATGTACCACAGTACTGTTCACCTTAAAAAGGTCTACAAAAAAGCCGCAATCGTAATGTCTATCTCTTAGGGTTGACCCACAATAACCATTAATATACTTTAACTTCCTATTTTTAACGAGAAATATTTACGAAGTTATTTTAAATACATTGCGCATTGAATATACATATATCAATATCTCCCTTTACAGCATGTAATTTAAATGAATATTTGCGAAGATATTACAGATTTAAAATGCAGGGACATAGCGGTTACGGCGGTACCGAGGAGCACGTGCCTATAAACACCGCACCGGAGCTTCGTTTTGTAGCACCTTATGATTAGCAACGATCGCACATATCAAAAGTAAAAAAAAGTATTAAAAGAACGATGAACTCGAAAAATCCTTAGGTACGAATCTCGTCTGTCTACGTCGTAGCATGTGCTACGCGTCTTCGGTACTGCAAAGAGTGCATTATGATTTTGCTTCAGAGAACCGATTAAAATAAATTCAAAAATTATTCGTAGAAAGAAATCTTGCAAAGAAGAAGTACAATGAAATCATTTTCGTTTTAAAGTATCTACTTAATGTGTCAACATTCTCCTCATTTAAATGAATGATGTTCCTAATAAATTTTCAGTACTATTGTCACTCATAAAATATTATAAACCTTTATAGAATCGCGTTAGGTTGAAAATTAGCCAAGTATACGGTAGAAACAGATGTGAACAGAATGGCAAACGTTCCGCCAATTAGAAATAAAAACCAAAACCCAGCAATTCTGAGCTAAAACAGTTCGAACAAAAAAGCCAAATCTTGCTCAGCAGGCGTCGACCAATTATCCTTCTGTACTTCCGTATGACGGATTCCCGTCAGTCGGGGCCTTAGCTAATCTGATCTGATGAACAGATCTATTAACACGTTCGAACTTGTGTTTTTGGTTGGCAACCTGATCACAATGACATGATCTACGAGTGTAACATAAAATGAGAATGTAGTTGTCAATCGAAAGTTGCGACAGAAAACGTTTTATCATACGAAGAAAAAAAAGACAGATATATCATTCTATAATGATATTATCTATCTAATATCAGTCTATCTCTTCTATCAGTCCCAATTTAGTTTGAAAGATAAATAAACTCGCTGCCAGCTAGATACCTAGTTCGCATTACCAGGCCAAGACTGATCTTAGACAAGAGAATGAATATTGAATAGGCCCTTAAAGTATTTTCCTCGAACTAATGTTATTTAGGACGCCCCGTAACAAGATCACAAAAGGTCTCAAAGGAATTTATCTATATTAAAGAAAATGGTAACCTCTAATATAATATTTTACTGTCAAACATACTCTGCGGTATTTCAACTTCAGCACCATGGTTGATTTGAAGTTGAATTAAGGTTGTCTCAGATGTGGACAGCGCCACTGCCGTGCATTACAAAACTTTGCAATCGATTTTGTAAAACTTTGTAGTATTTTTATTGATGACATTTGATAATGATGACGGAAAGTGGGCCACTCACTTGAATTTAAGGTAAGCCACATGGTCACTGTAAAGTAAATTATCGCTGATTGATGTGTAAGCTAAGTTTTTATTCGATGACCGCGTTTACTTTGTGCTTTAAGAAGCGATCTCTAGTTCGAATTTTTACAAAATAAATAAATAAGTAATGCTGGACAATCCACACATTAATTTATTTTCGAGCGAAATATAGTTAGAAGTCAGATCTATTTACATATTATGTAAATAGATCTTCTAACAATGTAGGACATATTACGTCCTGAGTTCCAACGAAAAAATCAAAGAATTATCCTAATAAATAAATAACGCTTAGACAAAGTAACGGGCACTTCACATGTATACGTACAAGCTGCTGAGAGCAGGTGAATCGAATTTTTAGTATCTTTTACCTGTAATTTATTGCGTAGGTTGTTTTTATCGGCGTAGACGCTCATTGCAATTTATTTTTACTATTAGGTTAGAGTACAAATGTATTTTTACGTTGATTTGAAGACCTGATTAGTATAATTTTTTAAAAGTTCAGCACTAAAATAATAGCTGTTTTATTTTGTTATCACTTCTTTTCTTAAAGCGCTGTTAATTGGTCAGTAGGGTAACAGTAAAATGATTATATTAGTAGGCTGTGTTTTATGGTTTTTCTAACCAGGTAAAAAAAGATCATCAAGAAGTCATCCTAATTGTATTACTAAAAAAAGCTTGAAGGTAATGGCTGCCGACCATAAGCTATGAAAATGCAGAAATATTCCTAGAAACCCTAGCATAATAAAAATTAAATGTAATAAAACCACAGCGGACATAAACACACTCATAAACATATTCAAACGCAACACATACACACAATGCATAGTTAGAGTAACTACAAAATACATTATACTATGTACTTTTGGTTTTCTATACCAATATTATAAAGAGGAAGATTTGATTGTTTGTTTGTTTGAATTGAATGGGCTCCGTAACTACTGGACCGATTTCAAAAAATCTTTCACCATTAAAATCCTAAATTTTTCGTGACGAACATAGGTTATAGAATATTTTCAAAAGTTAGGTATGAAAAATTTTATTTTTGTTAAATACCCGTGCGAAGCCGGGCGGACCGCTAGTATTATATAATGGTATTCTATGTTTCCTGTTGAAAGTGACTGTTTGAACTCTGCTAGATAATGATGCTAGGTCTAAGTGCTTATTTTTTAAGCCTAAATAAATAAAGTTATCGAATCTGCATCCTTAATTCTAACTTGCGAGAACGCAACTTTGTCGCGTTATGTATTATAAACTGTGTCACTACTACGGTTACCGTTACTGAACAATCCGCTAAAAAGCTAAAGGTTTGTAAACCCAACTCAATTACAAAACCACGTGACCCTCACGTTAGAGTTAGATAATACACATTAGTGTAAATGGCACCCCTTTCTAAACAATGGATTTTCACTTAAGACCGGGAAGTTAAGTTTTGTAGCGATTGTTTTAGGATGAAAAAGCTATACACACATTTAAGCTAAAGCCACCAAGATTTTTAATGCTGCCGTAAATTGTCAAAATAAGCAGATGTTCTACATGCTATATTAATTAATTGATATAACCATTGCCCGTAACAAAACTATGTCTCGCTGAGCACAAACGACATTATTAGGTACAGGCACGGCAATGTGCCCAGATAGGTTATACGCCGTGTCTGTTGAAAACTAAAAATTCTGTTCAATTTGTCAATAAAGTCCCGCTACCAATGGCGAAATACAGGCGACATGCGTTGCCACATCGTAAGCCAGACAAAGGTAACAATAGACAGAGTAAGGGTCTTACCACACTGTATTGGTGATCTCGGTGCGTAGCAAAAACATTGTTAATGTTCATGTTCTTGCTACTTGATTGCGTAAATCAACTTCTTTTTTTATTTACCACTGTCTTTATTGCTATTTGATTGTTTGGCTGCCAATTTAAACAGTCATGGGTATTCGATTTTATATGACAATCGATTTTTCATTACTCATAATAGTAGGTCTGAATTGCAATTTGCATAATAATGGCAGAATGTGAAAAATAATAGCTGATTGTAAAGGAAAAAAAAGCGGGAGCGCCGAAATATCTTCATTTGTTTACTCGTGTTGTAGAGTTTTGTTTGTATAACAATGAGTTTATCTGAATCAGATATTTAACGATTCACTATATACTATAAAACAAAGTCGCTTCCCGCTGTCTGTCTGTTTGTCCCTATGTATGCTTCGATCTTTCAAACTACACGACGGATTTTGATGTGGTTTTTTTTAATAGATTGAATGATCCAAGAGGAAGGTTTTTGTAACAGCAATGCACATTATTTGTTACTTGTTTCTGGGCTGTTACCCGCAACTAGGCCACAGCTGGGCCCTTTTTGCGTGACGGGTGGGATCTGCTACTTTAACCACCCGATATCCTCCAGGAAAGCCAGCAGCTCGCTGACGCCGGTGCATGCCTCCCTAGGCGTTCTCGATCTCCCGAGGTATAGAAGCTCGCTATCGCACTCTACAAGCACATGCTCCGCCGTCTCCTCAGCATTCATGTGTCAGTTACCAGTCATAAACGAGATACCTATCTGATAACAGTACTTGTGTATAGATTTCCATGTAGCTTTAATTGATAACTTTTATACACCTACGTACTCATATTATCCAGGTTATTTATTTAATTCTATGTACTGGTGTGAAAGCACCCTTACCAACAACACCACAAAGGGTTTCCCGGGATAAGAAATAAATGACAGTGAAGCTTATCGCCGAGAAAATTACGTACTTACGGACTTTGTATTGTATTGTAGGAGGATTGCTGATCGCACTGGGGATGTTAAATTACACAGAAAGAAGCTGCGGCCTTTCCTAATAAAGGTTTTTTTAGTTCGCTGGGTTCGATTCTTACGCTGCCGTAACATCCATGGCCAATATAGCTTTGTAATATTGATAAGTTTATCAACTACAAAAGATAATAATTCACGTCGTTTCGCCGTTAGGATACTGCAAGAGATGATTAGCTTTCGTGTGAGCACTATATCAATACCAAATGACAAACAAAATAAACCCAGTAAATAAACACAACACGCACGTTTCTGACTCCATTCTACACTGAGTGCAGCCTACCCTACAAGTCATTGTAAGTCGTACAGAGTTATTATGCATCTCTTGACAACAAGGAGCTTTGAGTTTATCCACGTGTAGCTACATCCGTTTCCGAGACCTGCTACAAAGGAGCCCTGAACAATACTTGCTCTATCTCATGTCCGCGGTAAAAATACATTTAATTCCGCTACGAGTTCTCTTTCAAAGAAAAATACAGAATGTGTCTTTGAGTTTTGATCTTTTACCCGGCGAGCGGGTTTTATTCTTTCAGTACCTATTACTACGAGGTCGTGACTAAATTATCTGTCGGTCATTTTAGCTTCAAAAAGTTGGACACAGGCCTCCCCTAATGAGCGCCATAGATAGCATCATTATGTGGGGGTTATTGCCCATTATCCCCACGCTGGGCATGCGGGTTGGGGATCGCAGTTCGATGTAGTTGTTCTGCAGAGTGCGCTGCTGCCCGCCCCCCGGTGTTTCCCTTAGTCGCCTCTTACGACACCCACGGGAAGAGTTGGGGTGGTGAAATTCTATGCCAGCACCACACGGCATAGAATTTCATTATACATAATAATTATTAAAATATATAAAAGTAAATATTATTATTATTACATTAATAAAAACTGTATAATACTAGGTTCTACTAATTCATAATAGATTCATATTTTTACTGTGTACAAATAAGTTTCTAATAAAGTTAATATTGGACTAGCGACCGGCCCGGCTCCGCAGGGGTGCAATGCTGGTGTTAATGTATACTATACATACATAGATATAAACATTTCTCTTGAATCACTCTTTATATTAAAAACCACATTAAATATATCATATCCATTGCATATTTTTAATGATCTAAGCATTCATAGGGGTACATACAGGCAGACCGACTATGGGAAGCGACTTTGTTTTTTAATACGTAGTGATTAGAAATCACAAAATCTATGTACAGTGGCCGTCAGAATTAAGTACCCCCCTTGTCTACAAAATATTTTCGACTAGGTACTTCTAATTCCCTTGTAACTTGTCACAAATAACACATCCAAAAATTTATCACGCCGCGCCGCTCAGGATCGAACCGCCCTTCCATAATACTCAAAGTCTGAAATTCCCAAAAATAACAACTATTGTGTCCTAAATTTATTGAGATAGGGGGGGGGGGGGTACTTATATGTGACGCGCACTGTACATACATGTACTTTGAGCCATTTGAGGCGGGTGTTGACGGTGCTCAATACATTCATTATACGAGGATCGCCGTTGATACGAGAAGAGTTAAGGTATGGTTGCTGATTCACTTGATGTAGACAACGGCATCAAGTGAATCCGTCAAAATCAAAGTGCTTTATCAGAATAAAATGAGATGCTTGATACATCTTTTTTTTATTCACAGTTTTACAACCTTATTGATGCATTTTGCGTTCCGCTATCTCGTTATTCCTTTGTGCAAAATATGAAATTGGTTTTTTATTCTGTGCAGATCAATTTACTTCCTGAATAGCTCGTTTTTGTATTAATTGGAATATAATAATAATAATAATAATGTCGGACAATCAACACAGCATCATCTAGCCCCAAGCTAAGCAGAGCTTGTGTTATGGGTACTAGATGACTGATATACATAATACAATATTATTAATTAGATAGATATATTTTTTTACCATACATAGAAGACGACCAGAACGCCCTGAACAAATATCTGCAGATCGTACAAATATTTGTCCCAAGGCGGGAATCGAACCCGCAGCCGGACCTTTGCCCACCGCGCCACAGAGGTCATCATATTGATAGATGTTTTTAGTTTATTTTAATTTTAGTTAATAGCTGCGGTAGTTGCAGATATATAAAGAGGGGAAAAAACAAACAGAGCGATACAATAAGAGTTTTGAAAGCGATCTTGAAACTCCAAATAGATAGAAGTGAAAATACCTTAGGTCAATGAAACAGCAGCAGACTTCGCCGTGGCGTCCCCTTCTCAAAGTTTAATGACCGTGCACTGTCAACTCTGAGAGCGAGCAGATTAAATAAATATAACTATTGAAAAAAAATCAATAGAAACTGTTCTTTTAAAATTGAAGTCCTTGCCTAAAGCAAAAAACCAGGTTTATCATTTCAAGTTGCCGCGCGATATAAATTATTTTGTGGTCTTTAGTTATTTCTGAGTGTTTTATGATGTAGTGTATATGTATACGATTGAACTTTGTAAATATTTATCTATTAACATAGGTAGAAGATAATTCGATTCGATGGCATTCTGAACTTTTGAGAAGAGGTTTGAACGTTTTTCTGGAAAGACATTTTAAGGAATGAAAGTTGGTTTTATAATGGGTTCTTAAACAGGGGGTACGATTTGTAGCAAAAATAAATCGGTCAGCTGTATTGCTCACCTTCCAAAGCAGAAAAAATAACCTACAAAGCAAATTTTATCTCGCTGCAACACGAAACCATCACCCCTCAAACAGAGAAAGTATTCTGACGACTAAGTGAATTCCTTAAATACCTCGTTTGGTTAAAATGGACCTGTTGTCCTCGTATTTAACCCCATCGTTGTGAGTTTGGAGCAAAAATACATTTCGTCGTTTATAAAATCATTTTCTGGCAGCATCAGCCACAAATGACGTTATCTTGATGACGTCATTACAGCATTATTTACATAATCGCCTCTCAAATTCGTGGGGAAGTTTGACCCACTTTTATTAACAAAAGCCTTAAATCAAAGACTGTAAACGTTCAAAATGAAGCTGAAAGTGTGGGCTTCAAATTAGGTTATAATGGTTGCCGAAATAATGTTTCATAAAAGTTTAAATTAAATAAAATGTTTGAAAATTTGAAATCTACTTTACTTATTACTACTTAAGAAATATTCTATTCTATTTTGCTATTTACTAGGCAAAATTACGATTATGTAACAGATACAAAGTAGTAGATGTTACTAATACGTAAAAACATTGAACGTCAATACCTGTCATATAAATATTGCCTATTTTTACGTTCGTGAAAAATATTTACATATTGTGTTTATCATATTTACAACAAACAAAACAAAAAACAACTACATCATCAACAAAGTTACCACCTAATCTTATTCTTCCAAATTTACGAGCAAAAGTTAGCGCGAAAAGAATTCAGCAAAACAACACGCACTTATGAACGTATAAGTTTTTATTACAAGTCCCAGCAAAATACTTGGGTTAACGGCGGACACAATAACTCAATTTATACTAAACCGTGAAAATATTCGCGTAAACAAACACATTCTGTAGGCCGCATAGCGCGAGGGACTGTTGGGTCAATGTAAGGTCGCAAACGAATGTCATCGCTCTCTATGCCTTATTCAAACCTATTCAAACGCGTATTCTACTATCGATGATAAGTGTTGCCTTCTATTTATGTGATTTTCCAAATATGAACATCTTCATGGTTGAGAGTCTCCCAATAGTGTAACAGAAATGGTACCTATTTAGCCGTGGTTTGAGCTACAGAAACCGCATATAATTTACCTAAACAAATACAACACAGAGATTTGTTTAGCCCATTGTTTGTATTGTTTCGAGATCGAGTATGAAAACCAGATAATGTGTTACGGTGGCTGAGGCATAGATGAATACTACATAATATAAGCCCAGGAATTACTCATATCCTGAAATCATCAAACAGTAACATTTATTATGAAAACTTCATGCAAATACTCTGCTCGTAATACACACAAATGTTTTACATTTGAAAGCGACTGACAGTCCTTTGTGTGTGCAATAACTAACATGCTAGGTCAGACAACAAACATTTTCGCAAAATGAACTGGAATAGTGGCAAAAATGATTTTCAAATACATTCACAGATGCAAAATGGCAACCACAGAGATATTACTGTACATGAGTAAAATTATTCCTTAGAGATTAAATTACAAAAACTTTACAGGCACGATGTAAAATAATTAAATTAATGTCTATGACATGTCCAGTATAAGTAACTTAGTAAGCTCTAGTCATCATCGTCATCATCAGCCTATGTTAGTCCACAGCTGGACATAGATCTCCCTTAATGAGCGCCATAGCGCCCTGTCTTCAGCTTGTCGCATCCATCATCTACAAGCAGTCTTTCGCAGATCGTCCCCACCTGGCCGGAGGGCGTCCTACACTACGTTTACCGAGTCGCGGTCTCCACTGAAGAACACGTTTACCCCAGCGGTTATCGGTTCTTCGCGAAATACGGCCGGCCCACTGCCATTTCAGTTTGCTAATTGTCTGTCAGATGTATTCGTTTCGAATCCTATCCTTCAAAGCTCTAGTGTGAGAACAAAACTGTAATGAGAATGTTTTATGTAGTTATAAACTCGCACAGTACAACTCAGCGATGCACAGTGAGAGATCTAGTTAGTAAACTAGATCTTTCTCTGTGCATCGCTAATAAATACACGCTAGTAAATATAGTAGGTAGGGACGGTCAGAGAGGTGCTAGCTCTGCAACTGTACGAGACTGACTAAATACTTTTCATAAAATGTACCACCTACATTTACATGCTGGTTAAGTTTCATCGAGTGCGTATCCAGGTTAAGTCATATCAAATGACCTGTTTGGTTTCATTTGTACAAGTTTACAAAGCTAACCCCCGAATCCTAAAATCGCAGTTGGATTAAACCAGCTTTGAGGTAAAGGCTTTTTGTCAAATCTAAGCTTGACCCCTCGGCCAGCATTAAATTCTGAATATTTATCTACTGCATCTCTACGGCATTAGCAGGAATATAGCAATTTGCGAACTTGTACGGAAATTCAACGACTTTTTCCGGAAATTGGCTAATCCCGTAGAGAGGTTGGATTTTTTAATTTAATATTAAATGCTTAAAGTTTAGGTGCATAAATTATCAGGAAGTTCTGAGGAAGCCTTTAGAGGCTGAATTTAAGAGAAAAGTTAACATCGTAATTTTGTGTGCTGGGTTTCACTCCCAAGCAAACATAATTACCCCCGGTGCGCCGCAAAATAGTGATATAAAAATGGTTTTTTGCCCTAGCCTGGCAACATTTAGCAAATCAAACACAAACGTGGCACAGAGCCCAGCACAGCTCGTCATCCTTCTATCTTGGTCCAACAGTCCCTTCAGATGCTCCATCATAGCGCATGAAACTGCCGAAATATTGGAAAACTCTAAACTCAAATCATGGTAAATATGCCGTTATAGAGGTAAATGACTTTTATATCTTAGTCGTTTATACTCAACAAAAGTTTTATACATATTATCAAAGAATCAGCAAGCTAAAATAGCGCTCGGCCATACCCATCCAAGAATTTATAACTTTAAGTAGCACCGTCCCGATCCTATGAACGCGAAAAAATCATCAATGAAAAAAATCACAAAATGGCGCGCATGGTACCCACCTATGTAAATTCAGTCACTTTTCGTCGAGTGTAAATATTCTCGTTTAAAAGTATGTAAATGTAACTTTGTGAGAAATGTCGGGAATAAAATAATGAATAAGGTTTTTTGACTTGAAGTGAGGCAAGTTTTAGTACCAAATCAAAGTTTATTCAAATTTAAATTAAAAACATTTATTTATCTCCATAAATTCTTAGTAAACCTACTATGTTAGTAAAATACAAATTTAAATCATTATAATGTATGTCATAATCATATGACATAAACTTAGAATACATTCAGATAAATTATACCTAATTGCACCTCCATTATAACTCCATCCAGTTTATCAACTAAGCGAAACTTGTACGTAATTTTGTAGTTGTTTGGGCCCATGTATGTGATTTATTAGTAGGTACAACTAACGTTTTTAGTACGTAGTCTGCACTTGCAGTTAAATTATAAAAAATATGATATATTCAATTATAAATAAATAAATAATGCAGGATAATCCACACAGCATCATCTAGCCCCAAGCTAAGCAGAGCTTGTGTTATGGGTACTAGATGACTGATATACATAATACAATATTATTAAATAGATATTTTTTATTATACATAGAAAACAACCAGAACCCCTGAACCAATATATTATGCAGATACTACAAATATTTGTCCTGAGGCGGGAATCGAACCCGCAACCTCCTGCGTCGCAGGCGGACCTTCGCCCACCGCGCCACAGTGGTCGTCGAATACTTTGTTATGATAAAAGAGCTTCTCAGTATAAGTGTGTAACACTATTCTTGAAAGAATTTCTATATATTACACTGTTTCCTTTGCAATAGGTAGTATTGGTAGTTTTGTTAACAAGCCGTGTCCACTTCAAAGATTTTCTTGCGAGTGCGCTCTAAGAATTCTACCGAGCTATTTCAAATCGTCTGAAGCTGGAGTCTTCAGGGAACATTCAGACTGAAATGTTGGAGTAGTACATCATTCAGCAGCTTTGTAGTTTCATTAGTTAATTACTTAACTTCAAGAGGCCCGCTGCGAGTTTGCCTCGCTAGTGATATAGTCTGATATGAGATGGCTCAATAACTTTGTAAAATACTTCATAATTATACTGTCACATTGCATCTTCAGGTGTTTTGTTATGGGCGGTACAACATTATATTTGACGCAGGGAATACCCTCGTTACGCTTCTTAGAAGGGGACGTCACCAGGGCTGACGTCACTGTCATCTCTTTCATCATTGATCTGTTGATCATC
This sequence comes from Eupithecia pulchellata, assembly GCA_963931895.1. Classification (NCBI taxonomy): domain Eukaryota; kingdom Metazoa; phylum Arthropoda; class Insecta; order Lepidoptera; family Geometridae; genus Eupithecia; species Eupithecia pulchellata. The sequence goes on from OZ007532.1 coordinate 600,889, forward strand.
CATTGGAGTTGTTGTGGCGTAGGATTTATTTCAAAGTAGAGGTGCGATCCGTCCGACGACACGAGCAAGAATGATTTCTGGTCCAGCTGATCTCACGACCGTAGACGAAGATATTTTTATTATACATAGAATACGATAAGAGCACCTGGAAAAAATATCTGCAGATCGTACAAATATTTCTTTTCCAAAGTGGAAATTGAACCCGTCTCCTCCTGCGTCGAAGGTGGACCGGACCGTCCACCGCGCCACATAGGTCGAGATTTCATTATTTGTGATGATGAAGTGGAACTGGCGTGTTTAAGATCACCATTTATGACTGAAGGAACCTACATAGTTTGAAACTGGTATCGGTAACCTAGCTGCTGCACATTTTGCTAGCTTCAGCCCTCGCAATCTTGAGACTGACAATTCGTCAAGCAAGTGGAGGCAAGCTTTTAACGAAAGCTTGAAAAATATAAGCTTTGTAGGCACTCTTCGGATTACTTTTCTTTAAGAGCCGTGTGATGGATGAGAGAGCATCTTCTAACGATACATAGGATTTAGAAGACTAATCTGGATGAAGGTTCAAACAAACAGCGATGTTTAAAGCTCTTTGAATATTTTTCGAGTTTTTTTAGCTCGTGGAGTGACATGTTAGGACTGGCGCTGATTATTCATAATTACAAAAAAAGTTTGGTCATGTTTTTAATTTTGATTTCTTGATTTTAGACAAAAGATTTTGATTAACGTCTTAATTAATTGATTTTTTATTCTCCCTTTCTTAACCAGAGTGCTTAATATAATTATGTTGTGGGCAATACTTTTCTAATATTTCCTTCGTCTTCGAGCGCGAAAATCTCATCATCACCATCATCATCACCAGCCTATAATAGTCCACTGCTGGACATAGGCCTCCCCTAATGAGCTCCATAGATGGCATCATTATTTGGGGGTTATTGCCCATAATCCCCACGCTGGGCATGCGGGTTGGGGATCGCAGTTCGGTATAGTTATTCTGCAGAAGGCGCTGCTGCCCGCCCCCGCTGTGTTTCCCTTAGTCGCCTCTTACGACACCCACGGGAAGAGTTGGGGTGGTGAAATTCTATGCCGGCACCACACGGAAATCTATATTTCATATTATGACAAACATCCAAGAGTTTCATAAGAACTCAATGATAGTTTTTAAAGAGTTTTTAGTGATTCTGAGGATTCGTTGCACTTTGACATGACAGTGGCAGTCGCCTTCACGCCATAGATGTTATAAAAATAAGTGGATAGAGAATCAACGTCCGAGTGTACCAAGTCCATGGACTCACTTACTCTTAGTAGGTACTGCTGGAACGCTTTGCTTGGACACAAGTCGTCACCAATCGTAACAAAAATATAACTCACCGAAACATTTATAGAAATTGGGCCCCCAACTGGTAATTTAAAATAATTAAGAAAGCGCGGGTAAAACATTTCGTCAATGAAACATTTCGTTTGCTCCGGGGAATAGAGTGGTAATAACAAAATCATTTTTTTCATGAAAAAAAAGGAGATTATTCTTTTATTTCTAAGCTCTTAGATACATAAACAACATAAACAAACTATAATATGAAATGAAAGCTATTTATCGTATACCTACTACAAATAGGCGGGTGCATTCATCATCTATACTAATATTATAAAGAGGAAAGATTTGATTGTTTGTTTGTATGTTTGTTTGTTTGAATTGAATAGGCTCCGAAACTACTGGACCGATTTGAAAAATTCTTTTACCATTAGAATCCTAAATTTTCCGCGATGAACATAGGCTAAATAATATTTCCAAAAAAGTTAGAGATCCGCATAAAAAATTCAATAATTGAACCGTGCGCTCTATATTCAACCTCTTTCTATTATGGCGCGTCAGAATAGAAAAAGAGGTTGGAATATATAGCGCAAGGTGCCTGCTTTCTCTCCAGTGTCAGTTATGGAGTGTCGAGTCAATGTCAAAAACCCCAATGATGTTAAAAAAAGGGATCCGTATGAAAACTGTGAAACCCATCGTTTTAGTGTGTATAATTTCTGAAATTGTGTTTAATACCCGTGCGAAGCCGGGGCGGACCGCTAGTCTATACTAATATTATAAAGAGGAAAGATTTGATTGTTTGTTTGTTTGTATGTTTGTTTGTTTGTTTGTTTGTTTGAATTGAATAGGCTCCGAAACTACTGGACCGATTTGAAAAATTCTTTCACCATTAGAATCCTAAATTTTCCGTGATGAACATAGGCTATATAATATTTTCAAAAAAGTTAGGGATCCGCATGAAAAATTCAATAATTGAACCGTGCGCTGTATATTCAACCTCTTTTTCTATTATGGCGCGTCAGAATAGAAAAAGAGGTTGCGCACTGTGCTTGCTTTTTCTCTATGGCCAGTGTCAGTTATGGAGTGTCGAGTCAATGTCAAAAATCCCAATGCTGTTAGAAAAAGTAAGGGATCCGTATGAAAACTGTGAAACCCATCGTGTTATTGTGTATAATTTCTGAAATTTTTGTTTAATACCCGTGCGAAGCCGGTGCGGGCCGCTAGTCTAATATAAAATAAATCATAATCCAAATTTGAATTTTGAAATAGAGAATATTAGAGTTCTTTGTGTGTTGCCATCATCCACTTTATACCCTTATTGTAACGGTAATTTTAATAATAGTCTAATCGGCTGAAATCAGCTTAAGTCGGATTTTGTCAGGCACAGCTTCGTGATTGATCATTCGAAGTTCAATCTCACAATAGAATTGGTGCGAGTTCGAACAAAAAGCGGGTTGCGGAAGAGAAATAACGGAATCACACATAAATGTGACGTTGTTCTACATAAAAAATAACAACGACTTCATATTTACAGTCCACGTGATATAGAGTCATATATATAGTTGTAGCCATACATCTCAAACTCTCAGTAATCAGAAGAGGTTTGCAAAAAATAATGTTTTTCATATACAAGAAAGAGTTTACGCTGTCTAATTGATTGGTTTCGTTTAGTTACATTTAAGCCCGTGCCAATTATGTCGATGTAGGGCGAGCCTTGGACCGCCTAAGCTAAAACATGTAGACGCTCGCACTCTGACCACGCCTCTCCCACCGCCACCGAAGTAAACAAGTTGTTCAAGGAATTGAAAGTGGCTTAAAGGGGACTATAATAAAATTTTATTCATTCTCCTTTCCGTTTTGATGTATTACTGTTGACAGGCGTGTTACCTTGTTTTCTTTTGATATAATATTATGACCATTTTCAGCGTATTGAGATCGGTTTCGAAATTCTTATGGTCTCGCTTTTTATATCGCTTTTTTCCTCCTTAATATATCTCGGCAACTAGCGCAGCTAATAACTTCATATTTATTATGATGAAATCTTTAATTCTAAAATTTTAAATAAATAACCAAATGCATGAACGATGAACAACGACAACAACAACAACAACATCAACAACATCAGCCTATATCAGTCCACTGCTGGACATAGGCCTCCCCTAATGTGCGCCAAAGGTGGCGTTATTTCATCTGGGGATTATTGCCCATAATCCCCACGCTGGGCATGCGGGTTTGGGATCGCAGTTCGGTGGAGTTGTTCTGCAGAAGGCGCTGCTCCCGCCCCCGGGTGTATTTCCCTTAGTCGCCTCTTACGACATCCACGGGTAGAGTGGGAGTGGTGAAATTCTATGCCGGATGTGTTTATAATTCAAACAATTGAACTTTTTGATGACTGTTGAAATAAATATTATGTACATTTCTAAACAAAGAAAATGACAATTATGTAACTAAATTAGAGCTAGTATTTACAATTGAAACAATTGACCTAACTGCAGACTGTTGCAAACAAACTAAAGGTAGTTAAATGATCCATATCAATACCATAGGTAGTGTACTCAAGATGCTGGCTGCATTGCCTCGCCATATGACAATACTGACAAGCTGCGCCAGACACTGACCAGCTTTTAAAATTTTTTTAATTTACATACTTTTTGAAATATTTTAGACTACATACATCTATTAAGTTTGCAGAGGAATCCATCATAAATGTATGGGATTTTTGTAGATGTGTATCTTTATTTTGAAGGAAAAAATATAATATATTTATATCAAAAAAATCTTTGAAGTTCCTTTGGAATTCCCCGTCAGAGTTCATTTTTTTCCTTTGGTAGAAATTATCCAAATTTCGAAAAAAATAGTAATCTCTTGGAGCAAGATCCGGGGAGTACGGTGGATGTCTTAGACATTCCAATTGAAACTCTTCTAATTTGGTAATTGTTGTGCAGTGTGAGGTCTAGCGTTGTCCTGAAGCAGCAGTGGCCTACAGCGATTGACCAGCCTCGGTTGTTTAGCAGCTAGCTTTTCCAGCATGGTTTGCAATTGCTGACTACACATCTGAAGTAGTCGTCTGTCCAGATTTTAGAAAGCTGAAGAGAACAACACCGGCACTAGTCCACCAAACGCTCACAAGTAACGTTTATCAGTCAATTTTCGCTTGGGGTAGGATTTGGCTGGTTCGCCAGGGTTCAGCCATTGCGATGAGCGTTTCCGATTATTGCACAAGATCCATTTTCATCACAGGTAATCCCATTATTATGCCGGTACTAATGTAACGCAGCAGTCAACGCGCGTTTGTCAAATTTTGTTTGATAACTAAATAAAATGCCCTCAAACGCTTAAATTGAGAGCGACGATGAAACCCCTCAACCTCTGTCAAGTCAAATAAGTGTTTCTACAAATCAAGAAAGGCAAGATATCACTTCTGTAAATTGAAAATTCACGTTTGACTTTCGGAATATTATATTAAGAAAGTTTCAGGCACCGCCGACGAGAAAATTTCATTATTAGCATAAAAAGAAAGTTGCCAGTCAAATAATTAGAGTTTTACGTAATTAAAGCGAGCGTAGATGTGTCATTTAAAGATTTTTTTACAGGTTTTGATTGACCTTTCTGATTTTTGAGGTGCACTAAAAGCTAGAAGACCAAAATGCCGAAGAACTTTTTTTTGTATTTGTGCTTGTAGCTTGCTTACATGCGTAACGAGTACCGACTTAGTGTTATTTCATATTTGTACTTCAACGTGTCACATACGGACCTCTGTGGTGTCATCGCATCGTGCTCACTAGTGATCCATTCATATGTGAACCTATACATGGCGAGCCTACTCGTACGCTATCATTGCTTGTTTATGTATAATTTAACATAAAGACATTCCAATCGGCCAACATGTAGATAGATTAGGTAACCTATAGCACAGCCTGTATTGATGTCTTGGTATTACTCCAAGGCATCAATACACAAATATGAATCAAAAGGCCTATTCTCTCCTCACATTTCCGCCAAAATGAGAAGATATATTATAATCATAAATCAAAGATCAGAACTTATTTCGTAGATGTCATCAAGAGGCCTTAGTATCACTTGTGCGCATAAGCTTTCGATATACGATTTCGAAAACCAAAGAATAAAAGGCATAGAATGTCAGTAGACACTAACGAGGTGATGCCTAAAAATGTGACAATTACGTCTCATTTTCCTATTCGAATCGTGTGGGTATGAAAGAAAGCACTGAAATTACCTTTAATAAATTTATGTCTGTCATATCAACTCATCCATTTTTGATTCATTTTTTACTTAAACATACAGAAATTGCATGAGTGACGCTGACCCCATGCTGTAATAGCAGCGTCTTTTACCTCTACGTATTTTTTTTATTAATATATTAATGTCGGAACTTTTGTGAGATATCAGTGGTCATATGTTAGTTGGAGTTTTCTGTAATAAATGGGAATATACATTTAACTGACAGCTGATGATTGTGGTCGGTCAGCCCACTGAGAGGTGTAGACGTTTAAACAAAGAGTTACAAGTTTTACAACACTTTATTTTTATTATTTATTAGCACGTTCCTTCGCGTCGCACTGTAGAGGCTGAGCAGTGGAAGCGTTCAATCAGCACAATTATTATTTCATGCACTTTCTTCATGAAATACATAATAAATCATGTCATATTGAAATACAGATATGTATTTATATAAATTGATATGACCAAAATAAAATTTATCATGCGTACTTCATAAAATTTTATCGCCTAAAAATTGAGCCCTTTTAAAGGGCTCAATTTTTAAGCAAAGGATTTCAACAAACAAAATAAATTATGAACTCTGTTGTAATTGTGCTTTGTTTCCAAGTAAAAGTTCAAATAGCCTTGTGGGAAGGATTCCACAGTTGCTTAGTATCCAAAAATTAACATTAGTGTAGAATAACATGAATAACACCGCCATGAGCCTTTTGTTGTGCATTCGCTGTAATAAATATAAATAATATAGGTATAATAATTATTGTTAATATTGAAGTATTACAGATTAGAAATTTACAATAACAAAATAAATAATAGGTGAAAATTGGAAAAGATGTAAGGATCGAAAGAGGTATCTTTGGCAGGCAATGAAACAAGAATAAATAGATTAAAAGTAATAAGCCTACCTACCTCCAAATAACTACCGACATGAAAACGCACCAGTAGGGCAAGCACAGGCTTTCTTGTCTAAGGTAGAATAGACAAAAATTACGTCACTTTGTCATCGAATGCGTAAATTATTTGAAATTAATTTCTTCAACTTCAATAATGTACGCAATGTATGGCGATGCGATGTCATTATTGTCTATTCTACCCTAGAGAACAATCCCCGTGCTTGGCCTACAGGCTGCTTCTGCCTAGCAATATCAAAATACTTAATTGATCAAGCCCTAATACTTTTAGAACAAGCACGCATGACACGCGCCCGCCAATAATAAAAGACTATGTAATTTAATAAGAGTAGATCTTGAATACAGTTCCAATATCAATTTCAAATTTTTGAGTGGGTTCTTTTCTAATCATATTTGGAACCTTTCAAAAATGTATAATTATGGTATAGGAAACAGGAAAAAGAAGAGGTTAAAGAAAAATTTGGAATTAGAATCGGAATTTGAAAAGTTTTATGAGTAGGTAGGTACAGTGATCTCGATATTTTTATAAACATCGTACAAATGGAGCCCCGCCGACATGAGGAGCTGCGGTCATCCATCGCGGACCATCACTTTGCATTGACGATTAATACATAAGACCGTTACGCATAATATACCTACCCACCTAATATTATTTAGCTCTTATCAATGGCGGTTATATTGTTTGGAGATAAAATAGTTTTTTATTACAGTTTCAAACGTATTTTATATTTGTTTTATCGAGCTAGAACTAAAAAGGTCCCTCTTTCAATTGTTTTACTAGTTTAGTTATTCAAATAGTAGTATAATTGAAGTATTTAAAAAGTTAAAGATTCTTGAGTTAAAACAGAAGCCAATAGGTAAGCAAACAATTGATAGAAGCCTTTTTATATTATGCCATTGCAGATTTGAAATAATTTTTATTCATTATATTATACGTACTGATTTTAAGCTCAGGGTGAATAATTAATATATTATTATTCAGTAAACCTAATAATAAGCATAAAATTGAATATTATATCCAAAACTAACCTCACTGAGGCACATCCTGTTGTATGGCGCTTCTATTATAGTCCAGTTGAGTAATGTTAGCGAAGCGTATATTATAAATACTCTCCGCTAACTAAACTGACGTAATTCATGATATATCCTGAATAACACCACTAAAACCTTATTTTGCATCTATATCGCGCGTAACCGTTGCAAATCCCATTTACAGGGGATTAGGACATAGCTTGTGCCTATAGGCTTAGGTTGCATTCCAGCTTGTTAGGAAAAGCTAGAGCATTTTCAAAATCAAAATCGTAAGCAGTGCTTTATTTCCCATATTCCTTAAAAGACTCTTGGACAGATCACAAAATACAAATAACTTAAGTAGTGGGAAATTAAGTGATCACTTTGATTAATTATTAACATCAATCTATTTAAGGTAAAGTAAAGAAGCGAAGAAGAAACATTTACCTTGTGAGGTTGTTTGATTAAGAGTGGGAAAACTCGTTCCAAATTTTTTATCGTCGTTAATCTTTCCTATTTTTCCAAATTTCAAGTCAATAGCTGCAGTAGTTTCTGAGATATTAAGGATTCAAAACACAAAACAGAATGAAAGTGATCCCATAAGGGTTTTGAAATCAATGTCAAAACCCTAAAACACGTATATAACCGACATTTTTTTTAAATATACGGAAAATAAACCACACCAACGTTCTATGTACAGTCTACGTTGCCGCGTCACCGGAACCCTTTGTGATTGAAACACAAACAAAATCTTATTTTTAAACAGAGATTAACATAGCAAACTACATATGTTATAACCTCATTCATATTTTTTTCATAAAAATGTTTAATTTTATTTAAAAGAGCAGGCACATATTCGTGTCAGTCGACTTCAAGACCGGAATATTTTCAAATCTTTTCATTATTCTATAATATATTTTAATGGAATGTGAACATTATATTTATGAGATACGGCAATATTTAAACATCTTACTTTTTAGTACGGCTTTCAGGAAAATATAATGTCACAAAATAAAATCTTATTTCGCGAGTGCTTTTTGCCAAGAATTTGGAAACGACGACGGATATAGGGCCTCTATGTGGTTGTGTCAACCTTGACGATCCTTCTACAATCTCATCTTGGCCTTCATTATTGGGAGACAGATCACTCCATGCAATTTTAATCCAACTATTGTGACTTAAAATGGGGTTGCTAGCTTCACCACTCAAGCGCGATGACGTGTCTAACGTCCCGGCGGCGGCGCGGGAAACCGCTGCGCGCATTCTACGCGCTACCTCGCTTTATTGGCTGGAACGTTTGAGTGATTCAGACAACTTCCTCAACCTTACTTTTTAGAAAAAATAGCGTTTAGTCATGGATTTATGAAAAGTACGGATAGAATCCTGTCAAATCAAACTTGAATCTTAGCAATGGCGGAATGACATTGAGTGTCAGTGTATAGAGAGTTGCCAACAGAAGAAAAAATTACCCATAATTTTTATAAATATTCTTCCTAATCATTGTTCACTTATTAATATGAATATGTAAATTATAATGAATCATTTTAGGTACTGCTTTAACCACGGTAATCGTGTTTATTAGACCTACTTTTTATAATTTTCAATTTACGTCAGCGCTTTATGGTGCTAACTGCAGTGAATTTGATTGTCCCACAAGCACAGAACAGAACACTGTACTTTCCCGGGATCAAATAGTAACGTATTTGCTAATCGAAGAAATTTCAACAAAATCTGTTCAGCCCTCAGTGTATTCCAACCCTCCGTTCACTGTCTAATTTTAGTTTGAATAAATTATTCTTTGTGCCTATTAACTGGCTGACAACTTTTTTCTGCCTGATGCTTCGCATGCGTTGTTCCTATGGAAATGCCTAACCAAAAATCAAATAAAAATTACTTATTTAAAAGTGGCAATAAGCAGCCATATATTACGATTGTTACTAGGAAGATCAATTAAACGTTCCTAATAATGAAAAAATATACATTATTCTCATATTCATCTATACTAATATTATAAAGAGGAAAGATTTGATTGTTTGTTTGTTTGTATGTTTGTTTGTTTGTTTGTTTGTTTGAATTGAATAGGCTCCGAAACTACTGGACCGAGTTAAAAAATCCTTTCACCATTAGAATCCTTAATTTTCCGTGATGAACATAGGCTATATAATATTTTCAAAAAAGTTAGGGATCCGCATGAAAAATTCAATAATTGAACCGTGGGCTGTATATTCAACCTCTTTTTCTATTATGGCGCGTCAGAATAGAAAAAGAGGTTGTATAGCGCACGGTGCTTGCTTTTTCTCTACGGCCAGTGTCAGTTTTGGAATGTCGAGTCAATGTCAAAAATCCCAATGCTGTTAGAAAAAGTAAGGGATCCATATGAAAACTGTGAAACACATCGTGTCAGTGTGTATAATTTCTGAAATTTTTGTTTAATACCCGTGCGAAGCCGGGGCGGGCCGCTAGTTGTTTGATAAATAAGAAATAAAAATTTATGGATACATAAATATTATTAATTTTAATTGCCCAAATTCTTATAAATGTAAAATCTTAATGCACACTGCATGCTATACTAGATTAGGTGGGAATCCAATTATTTTCATTGTGAGATTCTCTGATTACCTATACGAATTCAATTTAACTTCAAATTTTCATCACCTAGAAATCTGAAAAAATATTGACTAATTAGTTATGCCCTGCTCTCGATATAACATGTTATCTGACTAGCATTAGCGTCAGTAAAATTATTATTAAAATGGGTTCAGCTATTTTGGAGGTTAGCTTAAAAGCAAAAATAAACACTATAATAATATATTACAAACAGAAATTAATATCATAATTATATTTCAAATAATACATATTATTATAGATAACCAGAATGATAAATAAATGCCTATTTACCTGATTAATAATTGAAAGTCAATAAAATATGAGAATTGAAACTTATTTAATATACTCCCACATTTACCGGAAAATTTACATGTTTACATGTTGGCAGCACTGGCTAGATTTTGTGCTTCTATTTTGATTATTTTGTTCATAATAATTTTGCGTCAAATCAAAGAAATAAGTTGGTGAAATAAGAAATTTATCTACGAAATGTGATCCGGTGTTTTTTATTGACAAACCCATTCTGATTTTTGCAACATCTGACCACACAAGACGGCGTTTTCCATTTATTTTGGTTTGTTTACAATGGGGTTCATCAGTTGGTGTATAAAGCCGTAATGGCGATGGCCAGCATACTATTTGATTGATTGGCATGCTTGCTTGATTGGAGTGCTTCGTTTTATTTTTTCTGATACTCCTTCCGAACTTATTTATAGTTTCATGCGTTTAGTTTGTTATTGTACATTGCAGTCATCTCTATAGTTCATTCAAAAACAAAAAATAAAAAAATAAAGCTTATTTCTTAAGACTAATATACATTCGGAGTGGCAAACTAGCCATTCTGGACGTAGACGAATTTTTCAAAAAAGTTAAACGCTAAATAGTTTTTAAAAACGTGCTAATTTAATACCGTGGACTTGTCACAGTTGTCAAAGTAGTGTTGCCAAAATGCAAGAAAGTACTGAAGATGTGCCAATACCTTTTATTGAGTTCGTAAGAAGCCATGGGATCGTTGTCATTCCAAGAAAAGAGACCTAATGTACAAAATAAATCAACCACTTTTATCATTTTCTTCTTAACTTATGTAAGATAGTGAAACGGCGCGACTGGTCATGGTTTGTAGGTGCTTTGTTAACATAGCCCATCGAGTACGTATCCAGTAGAGGCGCCATACTAAAACCGCGCATCTCAGCAACACCTCGGTGTTTCAGCACATAGATATTTAGAGAAGGAACAAGCTGGTTTAGGCTATCGATATCGATATTCCAGCTCCAGCATGACATCACACAATATTAACATGTAATTTTTTTGCTTGCTTGATATTTGAACTATTGTAGGTGGCCAATGGGAAAAGATGAAAAGTCACAGATTTTGCTTTTCATGTCACCAATTGAAATATTATTTTTCACCTAGGTTTTTTTTAATTCGCTTTAAGTATAAGAGGCCACCATGACGGTTGTTCATAGTGGCTAATAGTTTGTGGATAAACTATCAGCAAATTATATATAAAACTCAAAAAATCCAAGAAATGATTTAAAATGTTGAATAGCGGTTTTGAAAATACTGATGTGAAATATTAAATCACACTAGTTTCTAATCAGCTTTTATAGCTGATTAGAACCAAGCGCTTGTAAAGGTTGCTAACAAAATATTGTTATTATTTATTTACTGTTGTTAAATCCCGCTGAAAACATTCGACATGTTTCCCATTCAAAAAAATAATTGAAAGGTCTCGTTAAAAATGCATTAAAAACACTTTAATAATGCTTTATGTAAATGACGTAAGCGTCCTGAAAAGTTTGCTAAACTTTTCTTTCTTTCACAGAATAAATACCGTTGAAAGATTTTAGGTACAGCGAAATAATTTAGAATGAAATGAGTGCAGTAGTTTTCTTAGTTTAAACGGTGCAGTCATTATCTTGGATTTACAGCATGAAATAAACATCGTTTGATACCAAGATTATTATTTTCTTTATTTATAATTTTCGTTTGCAAATATTTACACCTTGTTATTTTAAAAATTATATATATTTTAAGGAGAAACACCTTTCGTTATTTTACTTATAAGTCTTTTATGTAGATCATAAACTAAACTGTATCGAGAGATAACATGAGAGATGTAGGAGTATTTAAGGCACGGAATAATTCAAATTCAAATAAATTTTATTCTGTCAGAAAATAGATAAATTTACATTATAAACCTTAAACTAAAAACGTTATTATTAATTATTATTCATAATGTTATTCCACATCGTTGTTATGTTAATTCTATAGTCCTATGCTTTAGAATAGATCTGAATTAGGTGGGGTTCGGGACTGCGCTGCGTACTATACCATAAACTGTGTCACCACAAACCTTTTCAGGGAAAGAATAAGGTCGTTACAATTTTTATATTCCTAGAACTTGATTTATATACTATTTATCTTTCCGACTATCACTAAGGTTTAAAAGTTTTTAAGCTTACACGATTATAATACATATAATATTACGAACAGGTACTCACATAATATATTTAGGAATTATTATAAGTTAAACCACAGAATAACTACATTATGTAAATATATTGTACTTACATAGCCGAACCAGAAATTTTAGAAGTTCTTACTCAAAACTCCTTTTTTATTTTCTCGTTGAATCTTTACATGGATTATAAACTATATTAGAAGAAATGGAGTCATTCTAAGACAATATTATTGTAAAACCAAATTTAAGGAAAAACAGCCCAGCGTCAGAAAGCAAAATATTATTCGAATAGATGGTGGAAAAGTTCACCTCATCGACTTTCAAGAAATTCAGATTTTCGGGATTTCTTTGTTTCAAAGGAGAAACTTTCCATTATGTTTTTTTAAAGGTTCGCGCATGGAAAATCAGATTTAATGAGGATAATGATGGAAAATGATTTTGGCGGGTACAATAAACTTGTTTTTGCTTATTGCTCAAGATAGATGTTTTCTTGAATGTACACTGGAAATAATTTTATGCTACGAAATAAAAAACAAATAGCCAGCACACTTTTATCTCAATTCGATTCCTTCGGTAACGGTAACGTTAGATATAAATGCGTTCTGCTTTAAATACACTAAATACCCCGTAGGTATACTTCAACTACCAGCCTTTGAGTCTTTGTAAATTTAAGCCGTTTCCGGCAACCCTTGCCAAAAAATATAATAAAATGCATAAAAATATTCTTTCATATCTAAGCAAAGCGCCACGTTGGTCGACACGCGTTGGTTTAAACAAGTTATGTTAGACAGCTCTATGCAAATTGCATTTAGCTCCAAATGAAGACTCTGTGAGTTAGATTAGAGACAAATTGTAGAAGAATTCACATTTACGCGAGTTTATAATTTTAGCATAAAATGAGTCAACCGTTGCAGCTTCACGAGAGAACCATTTACATCCGATTGCTTGGATCCAAAAATACAGATTCATAATTTGAGAGCATCTGAGGTATGAGTGTTTTTGTTTGTGTTCGCGTTAGTCTCCTCATATTACATAACCTTATGGATAGTCACTATCCATGTAAATGGTTCTCTCAATGTGTAAAGGATAACACGATAGTAGATTCAAGCTGTAAGATGATAACTCACATTCAATTTACACACGAACGATAAAAGTTACTCGTACCTTATTATGACACACGTTATGTTAGGGATTAGTGCATAAGTTAAACTACGAGTAAGCTGCTTTGTGTACTTACTAGTTGCTTAGTCAATAGTTTCAACAGATTCAGATTCAGATTCAATAACTTTATTTCTTTAGGCTTACAAAATAAGCACTTAGACAAGTCAAATTTCATACAGTTAATTATTATTACAAAGAAATAAGTTGTTATTGATTTCTCTTCACTTCAATTTTTTGTCCACTAGTGGAAGAAGTGAAAAAGAAACCACTAGTACATTCATATGTAACTTATGTGTCTAATACAATGTTTGTTTATGCCTATCTACCTAAATCTAAGTTTAAAATGATTTAGATACATGTCAGTAATTATTTAAATACACATTATGTAGCTAAGCACAACATTCAATTTCTATTTCTTACATGCTATTGTCGGTGTGGAATGGAGCGACATCTGGCCAAGCATTATTATCGTTAACGTAATCATCTATCGAGTAAAATGCTTTCTTAATAAGATTTTGTTTTATGTATTGTTTAAATTTACGAATAGGGAGCTCAGTTGCTTCAGTTGGAAGCTTATTATAGAAGCGCACGCAATTTCCCATAAATGACTTCCCTTCCTTATGTAATCTGTACGATGGTATAAGTAATTTATTTTTGTTTCTAGTATTTCTAGTGTCAAAATCAACATCAACATCAACATCAACAGCCTATGATAGTCCACTGCTGGACATAGGCCTCCCCTAATGAGCGCCATAGAATGCATTACTTATCATTTGGGGTTATTGCCCATAATCCCCACGCTGGGCATGCGGGTTGGGGATCGCAGTTCGGTGGAGTTGTTCTGCAGAGGGTGCTGCTGCCCGCCCCACGGTGTTTTCCCTTAGTCGCATCTTACGACACCCACGGGAAGAGTTGGGTGGAGAAATTCTATGCCGGCACCACACGATCAATGGTTTATATAAAAGTTGTATAGAAAAGTCCCGACTGCAAATTCAAATGTCATCTGAGAGACATTTGTTAATTTGCCCGGACACGGGCCATATGATAAGGTATATAACCTACATATTTGTACTGGAACACTCAGGGTGTTCTTAGGTCCCCATTCAAACTTATAGACGCATAAAACCAATTAGCAGGAAAAACCTTATGCTTCGGGTATAATGCCCTTTACATAGAGATTATAACAATAGGCATAATTTGAACCCATCTGGTATTCAAAGTACAGTAATATTCAATAATACCGAACTTTGAAACTTTTTGAAATTAATGTGGAGTTGCTTCAACTCCAAGTCCGCGATTTTAATTTGTACCGCGACGACGGATGGCACCTGCTTTGGGCTGGTTTGATTAGCGAGCTGAGCGCTAAGTAAGATGCTGATATTTTAATTTATTTTAAGTTTTGTATGGTGTTAGCGCAAGGAATCTGGGAATTCTTAATCGAGTTCTCACTTTCTTAGAAAACACTTCTTACAAACTTTAGAGAACTGAGGCTCAAATAAGCAATATGTTACTGTTGTTTTATTGTCGTTTGTTGACAAAACCTTATGTGAAACAAACCAGAAACAGCGTAGAAATAGCGAAGTGGGCAGATTTTCTTAAGTGGGTCAGATAAATGCTAAATGGATAGACAGATAATACATTTTAAAGTTTGTGAAGTACATATGTATATTATGATGATATGCATAGAAGCTTGAAATTTCTAGATATGGGATAGTGGTGGAAAAATCGATTATCGATTATTGTATCATCATCATCATCATCACCAGCCTATGATAGTCCACTGCTGGACATAGGCCTCCCCTAATGAGCGCCATAGATGGCAATAATGTTCCAAAGAGGCAAAAATAACCTTGTATAAATCCTACTGTCAGACGTTATACACAAGTAGCCTATGGACCACATACACTCTAAAAGCGATGAACACCCTTCGTCTTCAATATAATAATGCATTCAGGATGCTGCTGGGGCTCCCGCGGTTCTGCAGCGCATCCGGCATGTTCGCGGAAGCGCGCACGGACGGCTTCCATGCATGCATGCGGAAGAAAGTCGCCTCGCTGCTGTGCAGGCTGCATGGGAGTACCAACACCATCCTGAGTGCATTATCAAATAAATGGGACAGCCCGTTCCTCAAGCACTGCAATCGAATATTGATGAAGTTTTATCATTAGGCGATTGCAGTGTTTGAAATATTTAATTAATTATAATTACTACTCTCCTCAATACTACTAACATAGATTTAAAACTTTTCACTAACATAATATGGACCCAATGTAATTTTTGTGTTGTCTGAAATAAATGAATTTTATTTATTTATTATTTTAATAACATTTGGGGGTTAATGCCCATAATCCCCACGCTGGGCATGCGGGTTGGGGATCGCAGTTCGGTGGAGTTGTTCTGCAGAGGGCGCTGCTGCCCGCCCCCCGCTGTGTTTCCCTTAGTCGCCTCTTACGACACCCACGGGAAGAGATGGGGTGGTGAAATTCTATGCCGGCACCACACGGCAATGCCGGCACCACACGGCAACAGCCAATCAGCCTATAATAGTCTGTATAATAGCTGGACCTCTAGGCCTCCCCAAATGAGTGCCATAGATGGCATCTTATTATTGTATATGACAAAGGAAATATCCTCGTTACGATTTTAAGGGAAATTAGTCCAAGTCCAAGACTTGGACTAATTTCCCATTGTCCTTTGTGTACCTATCTTTATAATTACATTTTGTTTCAGTCCGTGTTGCCTTAGCCTCATTCACAATGTTTTAGTGAGTAATTTTATAATTTTTATTTTTATTTCTTCGGGGCTAAACGATGCGGTGTGGATTCTCCAGGATACATATTATATTACAGGCAACAGTTACTAGAGTGATTAGAAAGTAGAAGTAGGTAGCTACTGATTTTTTTTTTTTGAAACTTCGACGATTTCCAAAACCTCTTTTGAATTGTCCAAATTTATACCTTTGATTCGATATTCCTCTCAATGATCCGCCATGTTTGAAAATTAGTTTGTTGACGATATTTCAATAAGTTTAATTTTGAGAGGGGCAAACGCGTTCCAATTTGGATATTTTTAGGAAGTGCACTGAAAGTACAATAATTTTTAGGTCGTCCTAAATAAACAATTTAGAAACTTTGGTCATTTTAACAACAGAATATACCAATATCAAAAAACCCTGGGACCGAATTCAATTGACTTTTTCCAGAAACATGCGATAAGTATGCTCTTTCATTTCCCACAAGTCTTATCAGTGGAGGCTCTTGGACCAAGTTCCATAAATTTTTGCCCATTCCTTCCTTTAGTAAAAATATACCTATTTAGTACTTCGTGGCACAAAGTTTATCTTGTTAAGAATACATTTTATTTAGTTTTTCATTCCGAGAACGGACACATATTTACTAAATGATACATTGAATTGGGCATCGTCGTTGCACCTAAAACATAAAATCAATATCGAGCGTCATTATTCTTTTCATTATCCTAGAAAGTTTTAAGATAACAGAACTGTGATGAAAAAAAGTATTTACATTTTCTACTTTCATTAAATTAAATTCACTAGATATTTCATTAAATTTTTCATATTGTATACCTACTCGTTTGTCTATCTTAATGTATGTCTGTGCTGTTCCTGTGTAGCTGAATAAATGTATCATAAGTATGTATCTTTAAAGTAACAGAAAGACCACTTTAGGTATATTGCCATACCTGGAGCGGGACACCTCGGCCATAACGTGGAATATACGGGGAAATTTAATATGCCTTCACCGAGAATGCGTTATTGCGGTGCATTCTTAATAAAAGTTTATATCTCGCCGTATCCTCAATGGTATTTCGTCCAAGAAAGTATATTACAAGTGAGTGTCAGTAAGAGCTGCTTTTAATTAGGTTGCGGTAATTCTAATAGTTAAAATATTGGCAATACGGTGGAGGTATCAGTTTAAAGATCTTTATTATCTCATTTACAACAAATGGGTTGAGAAACTTACGCTTTAATATTATGTTATTTTTCGTCTTTATAATTTAGTTAATATACTATGATGTGTTACATCTTTGGATATACAATATATCTGTAAAATTTAGTTTTCCATGTTGGTATCCATGTTGAACTTAAAGTTATCCATGTGTATGTAGATTGAGTCTTGAAGAATATTTGATAAAAACTTGTACTCGTATTAAATATTTAGTGGTCCACGCTCATGTTAAAACAATTACATTTGTAAAACAGTTTATTTGATTATCAATTACAATTTCATAATTTACCGCTGAATACGCATATTTTCAGCTGAACCGATTTATTGGCTACAAACCAACGAAGCTCAACTTAACGCTTATTCACATGTTACTCAATTAGACACTGATCCACAATGAACACCAAATTTCCTCAACCGCGATTAGGTACAGTATCCTGTGGGTAATATAAATACAATAATCAAGTGCTCATGTCGTGATACAGTGCGGACTGGAAGTAAAAAGTCATTTTTTCCCTATTGCTATAATGATATTTAACCTTTTGCTTGTTATTCAAAACACGCTACAAAAACATGCTTAGGTTGGTGATTATCACACATCAACTCAAATTATTTTATTATTCATGCCGTGTGGTGTCGGCATAGAATTGCACCACCCCAACTCTTCCCGTGGGTGTCGTAAGAGGCGACTAAGGGAAACACACCGAGGGCGGGCAGCAGCGCCCTCTGTATAGAACAATTTCACCGAACTGCGATCCCCAACCCGCATGCCCAGCGTGCGGATTATGGGCAATAACCGCCAAATGATGAATAATGCCACATATGCCGCTCATTAGGGGAGGCCTATGTCCAGCAGTGGACTATATAGGCTGGTATCATAGATGGCATCATTATTTGGGATTATTGCCCATAATCCCCACGCTGGGCATGCGGGTTTGGGATCGCAGTTTGGTGTAGTTTTTCTGCAGAAGGCGCTGCTGCCCGCCCCCCGCTGTGTTTCCCTTAGTCGCCTCTTACGACACCCACGGGAAGAGTTGGAGTGGTGAAATTCTATGCCGGCACCACACGGACTAGTTTATAATCAAGATGATTTGCATACGAGAAACCGGCTGATATACTAATAATAGAGGTACCTACCTAAGTAGTAAAAGTAGTTAAATAGTAAAGATGTGAGTTACCCATGTAAGTGTCATTGCTTTACGTACCTAACCTACCTAATTTCAGAAGATAATATTAGTTAATCATTTTTATTTATTTTTACGCTAATAGCATAAGCTCCCATATTAAATTCTAACGAGAACTAATCGGCGAACACAACATCTCACTCATGGCCTCTCTGCCCGGGGGAATCCCGAATCTAATTTAGCTATAACGCAATTTGTTTGGTAAGCAGAGGATAGCCGTTTATGGAGTATAACCTTATATTAGGGCGGATTTAGTGGGCGGGAGACTATTGGTATCATCATCATCATCATCAGCCCATGTTCATCTACGGTTGAAAGAAAAGAAAGAAAGTAAGGAATAAGAAAACATTTGTTGGGCATAGGTCTTCCCTAATGATAGTTGTCGTAGCCCTGTCACATCCAGCGTCTGCCTGCAGTCTTTCGCAGATCCTCATCTCACCTGGCCGCAGGGCGTACTACACTACGTTTGACAAGTCACGGTCTCCACTCAAGAATACGTTTAGCCCAGCGGTTGTGGATTCTTCGCAAAATAAGGCCGGCTTGCTACGTCGAAAACTTAGGTTCTTTGGGATGTATTCGTTACGATTCTTATCCTCCTGATAAACTCTGAGCAGCTCGTAGCTCTTTCCATAGCTCCCTGAGGACTTTGAACTGGTGGACCAACTCTACCAGAGTGTCCACGTCTCAGTTTCGTAGGATTTTTCCATTTTTAGCGTTTTGTTGCCAAATAGTAGTGGAATCATATATGTATGTTATGGAACCCTCCGTGTGTAAGTGTACTCGCACTTGGTCGGTTTAAATCGTCTCTATGAGCGGTAACAAGATGGTCATAATATAGAGGTAAATCACTGCTGGTTGTAAGAAATTTTCCGATAAGTGATGTGGAATGTCCTTCGGTAGGTATACAAGGCTCTGAGTTGCTATTAAGAGTATAAATATATTTTAAAATAATCTTACCCTCCATCGGGATTCAATGTCTGTCAGGTCCTTAGTAAAATCAACATCTTTAATTATGAAAAGGGCCGTTGGATTTGAATAAGTCTTTGAACAAAGAATTAGAGGTTCAATATTGATCTGTCCTTATACAGGATCTAATTGAGCGAGACTATTTTAGAATTATCTTGATTATGTTGAGACCTGAATAATACCTGATGAATAGGGCAAACGATTACCTCCAGGTAGTTTTTGTGTTGCTGTGGCTTTGTTTGAGATGGGACTCAATTATGGGAATTTAGATTCACACTGGCAGTTTTTTTATAGTTCTTTTTATAATTAAGGTGTCTCAAAAATTCGTATAGATGTGCCTTGTGTTTTATTAAATTAGATGAACAAAAATTTAATTATAAAACTTACTTGTTTAAAAAAACAACTTAGTTTTACCAGATTTCGGCCTTAAGATAAACTCTATGTGATCACTCCTTTCAAAATAAAACAAGATCCGGAGACGTCTACACATGTAGTGTAGAAGTTTTTACCTATTGGTAAAAACTTTATCAAAGAAAAAGTGTGCACGTTTCAACCTTAAGGCAATGTCTTAGAGTTTATTACTGTCTTAATTAACTTAAAAAATAATAATGTTTAATACAAAACTAGGACTAGAACGAGAGTTTGTAAAACTTAAGGAAGAAACTGAAGAGTAGCAATTTACTAGGAAATTGCATTCTACAGTATGTTTTTTTCCCAGGAACGAAAATGTTTAATTTTGAAAATAAAGACGTTTTCTATCTTTTCTCCCCTCGCTTCCTCAACAATATTGTATTTTTGACTCAAACTTTATTTTTTTTTTCTGATTACAGCCTAGTATATTTATTTGAAACTTATGGTCCGCTCCGGCTTCGCACGGGTATTTATCAAAATTTGCATTTTTCATACGGAACCGTAACTTTTTTGAAAATATTCCATAGTCTATGTTCATCACAGAAAATTTAGTTAATAATGGTGAAAGAATTTTTCAAATCAGTCCAGTAGTTTCGGAGCCTATTCAATTCAAATAAACAAACAATCAAATCTTTCCTCTTTATAATATTAGTATAGATAGTAGGAAAAAATTCTGAAGGCAAAGGTATCTATTTAAGTTTTATTCCATTTTAGATAAATATGATCGGTATTTAGCTCTGGGTGATTATGTGCAATTTATATCTGAATAAAATGAATAGAATGTAGCCAAATATTTTATTAATTAAAATTATGTTTCAAGCGTTAAACGATAATTTAATCGGCTGTAAGCCTCGAATTGTTTCAAGGTTTATCGTCCTTGATCCATGATTAAACAGTTTAAATAATTAATGATTTGTTTCTGATGACAATATACTAATTGTTTTTAGGGATTAATCTTCCAATGTAATCGGATATTTATTTTATGAATTGCCTAATATTTACATATTGGAATGCATTTATAATTTGGATGGTAAATTTTCGCGTAATTTTCGAAGATTTTTCTTTTCTCCTCAATTAAATCAGACTACACTCGAGTTGTGTGAAATTAAATTAAAATTATTTTATTTAAAATTTCACTGAACCCTAATTTGTTAGTAAACTCTATGCTAAAATATTAGTTTTTTAAAAATTATAAGAAAATAAATTAAATTAGAATTAAAATCAACCAAATAAGACAAAAATAAAACAATACATCAAATTAACTTAAATTTATGTTATTATAATTATGTAGTATGTAGACTTGGGGTTATCTCTAGGAAATTAAGAAATATCCCAAAAATTTTCGATTTTTCGGGAGAGTACCCTATATTGTAGCAGTTGATTAATCGTACACACGCTCTTTTGATTTTGGTATTCTTTCTTTTAATTTTGGTATTCTAAGAACAATTTCTAGTTATAAAAACATAAAGGGATGTTAAAATCGCTAAACTAAAGTTACTTTAAAAGGACAAAGGGAAAAGAATATTCATGATAATATTTTTGCAATCTTGGATGAAAGTATGGAGTACGTTAAAACCAACTTTCCCCTAATGTGTAAAATACCCAACGACAATTGGTCATGACAATTTTTTTTTTTTACAAACTACTTTGGTATCTATAATGTATACAATGTAATTTCTGAGGGTACCCTCACTAGACTAGGCCTGTATCGAGGGAGCCTATACATGTACGACAAATGACAATCACAAACATCACAGTTTATTAAGTCCAAGAACCAAGTCATTGCATCATGCATGCTATAAATTTTATTACCTACTTAGGCCAATGTACTTACTTCTAAGATTTAATTTTAATTAAGTTCGTTCATACACAATGTAAATTGTTTTTGAAATGGCGCATAAAACTCTTCCCTAACGGAGTGCACTCGCCTTTCATCGGGCGATGGCGTTTAATATGAAAGTTCGCATTAAATTCGTATTCACGAGTGTTGCACGTATTAATGCGAGCTGCATCCATTTAGACTTCATCAGAATGGCACTGGCAGCTTAGGTGTAGCAGCTGGTGCATTTACTTTCTCTTCCTCATAGTCCCTTTGTTAGAAACTTCGACTCATACTCCGGCTGAAGATACCCCGAAAACTCACTCGACTTCGGTATGCATAATTGTTAGCTTATCGAAACTTCACTGTCTAACGCTGATTTCGCATGCGTTGAATGGAGGAACCAACTGTAAACGTAAGTTAGGTCGCGACGTACATTATAGGAAATATGCATTGTTCCCAAATAAAACTAGAAGAAGGAAAACAGCTGTTTTCAATGATCTGTGCCAGGAATTTGTAGAAAGTGCTGAAACACAGTCAGTGGTTAAACGAAATTTCGGGAAGCTTTGAATGGACTGTTTTTACTCTCAAAATGGTTTCTGTATTTGAAGTTACACTGATTTAAAAAGTACTAGTATGAAAGTAGTGCTTAACTATTTTTTGTAAAACTTTTGGTTTGATTTTAACTCAAATAATTTGAAGTATATTTTCATTCCGTACTATAAAACCATTTGTGTTGTTTTATAATTTTTGTAGGTACTGAACGTAACTGATAAGATTATTTTTGTGAGACCAGTAACCCAGTCATAAAATAATGTTATATCAAAAGAATTCACTTACGTTCCCTACTTGTCTCTTAGATAGGATATTATTGGCTGGCTATATCACACTATTATGAACCAGCAAATCAATAAACGTGAAATGCTTTAAATGTTAACATACTTTTTCTCAAACGTCCATGCAAATATTCCCATTATTTCGAAAAAAAGACACGCGATTATATTGAATTTGCGGTACAAGAAAATCAAATCCATAGCAGGAAGTATTTTGAATTTGGAACATTATAGCATTCCAGCAGAATATGCAACGGCGTGCTGGGGTTATACAATACTCTTTGGTTGGATCTCTTTTATAATTCTTGGTATACCAAAGTAAGAGTACCAGTTTGCTTGGTACAAATTAAGTTCATGTGACTGTTTAGCCATAGATGAGTTTACCTTTCGGCACATATCGTCGCTTTGGTGGTGAAGAGAGCCAAGCCACAGTTTTGTTCAAAGTGAGTTAAGTGTACTTTTAGAATCAAAACAATGTGATTTTTACGGTGGTGAATAGAGCTAACCTGTCTGTAGTTTAGTTACAAAAATAATAAAAAAGGTGAAAAGATGTTAACAGATCTTCTATACATTACTTTATGGAGTAAAAAGGAATACAATCCGCATAGCTTAGTTAACTTCTTGAAATAGATCAGTGGTGAAGAAAGTCAAGCCGCTTATATCATTAGTTTTTGAACGAACTCTGCATTTGAAAGCGCCATTTGTATGGCTTGACATCTGTCATGATCTGTCAGACTTCAGACAGACCTCGTTTTCGCGCGTTTTATGCGCTATTTATTAGCTTGTGATTTTAGTGTTTTGTGTTGTCTATTTTGCTTGTAAAGTTTCTTGGATTTGTATAAATGTATTGAACAAAAGACGAGACGGCAAAATGTCCAACTACAATAATTATCGCTCAAAGTTAATATTGAACATGGTAAATAATGGAAATTTTTCCATTTATTTTTCCGAAAATAAACAGAAAAATAATGGAAATATATGTTTTTTGTACAATTTATTTCGAAAAATAAAAAATAAAATTATGATATTTAAATTTTTTACATCTTTAATGAAATAAAACTACCAAAAGTTATAAAAATAGTAACATAGAATCATTCACGAGTATATACCCCCCCCCTCCCGGGCCATAATAATCACAAAATAAAGACATTAATTTAGACAGATGAATGCGAATCATCACTTGCATAAAATCCATCACTATCATCATTATGCCGTAGGTACTTCTCTAGTATCTACAAACATTAAGTCTTCAATTAGTGGGACTTCATCTTCCTCATCAATGTCATTATCATGAGTTATTTCGTTGTTTTTATTTTCTATGTTCCAATTATATGCAATGGAGGCAATTTTTCCAGCTCGCTCCGTTAGCCTTCAGCCACTTTTCTTAATTTTGTGCATTTACAAATGCCTTGCCACCAGGAAAGTGGAGTGACGTGATCTATTGCCGCCCACACAAAACTTTTGCTCCAGAAATTGGATTTTGACTTAAAATCAGCTACTTCGGCCATTATATCTTCGATGTTATTGCCATTTCATTGATGAACTCCATTGCTGCAATATCTTCTTCACTATTTAACTCAGATTCAGATTCAATAAATTTATTTCTTTAGGCTTACAAAATAAACACTTAGACAAGTCAAATTTCATACAGAAGTGATCACCACAGTTCTTGGGATCCAACAAAAATCCTGCAAAATGGATAGGTTTTAAGGCCGATGTTTTTCTTGATTCTATCTTGTTTAGCAGATATTCTTTTTCGTCTTCTTCAAAGATGTTAGTACCTACTGGTCAACGCTTGATAGTTTTGTTTTTAATGTATTCCAAACAGGAACCGTTTTTTGCATTAAGCAATTGTTTCCTTCTAGCTGGGTGATACTTGCAGAGATCGGTTCCATAAGGGCAGCAGCTTCATTTACCAGTGTCCAAAATCTTTCGTCTAATAAATGCGATTTAGTTTCTGATGACAATCGCGCTTCTTCATGGACCGACAACGCTTGTAATGCTGGTTTAACGAACTTGATCACATTCAGTATCATATAGGTACACTGCTCCATCGAGTTTTAACTGGAAGCTTTAATTTTTTGCAGCAGTTCTTTTCAGTTGAAATTTTTGTAAAAAGTGATGAAAGAACTTGACTGTACCTATTTTATTTCTTTTACAACATCCACTACCATCTTCATGATGGTTTTTATCACAGAACAGAAACTCCGAGCATAGCTCTTTCCATAGCTCGCTGAGCGACTTTGAACTGGTGGACCAACCCTATCGTGAGTGTCCACGTCTCAGCTCCGTAGGTCATAACTGGTAGGACGCACTGATTAAAAACTTTCGTTTTCAAACATTGCGGTATGGATGACGAGAAGACTCAACGTAGTTTTCCGAACGCTGCCCAGCCTAGCTGGATCCTCCTCTTGGCTTCCTTCTCGAAATTGTTTTTACCCAACTGCAAAATCTGCCCGAGGTAAGTGTACTCAGAAACAATTTCGAGGAGGTGGCCATGTACGATCACCGGTCTTGGATCAATGTGGGCATTGATCATGATTTTGGTTTTATCCAAATTCATGCCAAGACCGATACATCGGGAGGCTGAAGCTAGACTGTCCAGCATCCGGTTCAGCTCCTCTAGCGACTCCGCCATTAAGACTATGTCATCAGCGAATCGCAGGTGTGAGATGTAGTCGCCGTTTATGTTGATGCCCTTGTCTTTCCAGTCCAGCGTCTTAAACATATCTTCCAACGCGCTCGTGAACAGTTTCGGGGATATGACATCCCCCTGCCACACCTCTCTGCGTAGTTGGATCGGTTTAGTCTGCTGGTCCTGTACTCGGACACTCATCGTAGCGGCTTCGTAGAGACATCTCAGCACCTCGATATAACGATAGTCTACTTGGCATCGCTGTAAGGATTGTAGAACAGCCCAGGTTTCAACGGAGTCAAAGGCCTTCTCATAGTCCACAAAAGCCAGACACAGGGGCTGATTATACTCTTCGGACTTCTGTATAATCTGCCTCACTGTGTGAATGTGGTCTATGGTACCATATCCTCCGCGAAACCCAGCCTGCTCCGGCGGCTGAAACTCGTCGAGTCTCCTGGCGAGACGGTTCGATATAACTCGTGAGAAAAGCTTATAGACGTGACTTAGGAGCGAGATGGGTCTATAGTTTTAAAGGAGGGTTTTATCTCCCTTCTTAAAAAAGAGCACCACCAAACTCCCACTCCACGCCTTTGGAGTTCCGCCTTTGGACTCCGGCCAGGTGGGATGACGATCTGCGAAAGACTGCTGGCAGATGCTGGATGCGACAAGCGGAAGACAGGGCGCTATGGCGCTCATTAGGGGAGGACTATGTCCAACAGTGGACTAACATAGGCTGATGATGATGATGTTGTCCACGTAAGCTGTTAATGTTTTCCGTAATTGTACCTTTGTAAAAAATTTACAATTCCTACGTCTTACCACGAATATTACATGAATCTTACTGCTTCAAGTCACGATGTTGATGTTACAGAAGAAGATGAGTGATTTTTTTAGTGACGTTTTTTAACAAATAATTATTACTTTATTATTTCTGCTATAAAAATATTTAAAATAAGCCTATTATTCTTTTTTTTATGTTTACATCTACCATCCAACCCTGCTGCTAACAACTATTTGAATTATATAAATAGATCTATGACACTTACATCTTTTCACCTCCCTGTTTAGTAGTAGATAATTTTCAAAATATTCAAATGGTGAAAAGAGCCAAGTGCAAAATAGCGATTAACAGAAAAACTAGTTAAATTACAATAACTATTATTATACCAAAAATACAAGAAGCATGTTTAGCTAAACCGATGCCATTCTTATTAAAATCTAAGTAACGGTTTGGAAGATGTAGACTAATTATTATTTTTTGTTTAACCTCGCCACTTAATTGCTCATTATTTCGAAACTTGTTATGTGTGGCTTGGCTCTCTTCACCTCCAAAGCGACGATATGATAAATACAAAATTGGCGGCAAATCTAAAAATTCGTCTTGATCTGTTATTTTAATAGGTACTTTAAATATACATTTAACTAGTGGTTGGCTTCGCACGCGGCTTGCGGATCACCCTTGCGGATTACCCTGTAGTTTTATGATACCGATCGAAAGGCTTCATCATAAGGATATTGTTTTGCTAAATAACATAGTATCAGAAATAGAATTATAGATTACTAGCGGTCCGCCCCGGCTTCGCACGGTATTAAACGGGTATTAAACAAAAAATTCAGAAATTATACACACTAACACGATGGGTTTCACAGTTTTCATACGGATCCCTTACTATTTTTAACAGCATTGGGATTTTCGACACTCCATAACTGACACTGGCCGTAGAGAAAAAGCAAGCACCGTGCGTATATATTCAACCTCCTTTTCTATTCTGACGCGCCAATAATAGAAAAAGAGGTTGAATATACAGCGCACGGTTCAATCATTGAATTTTTCATGCGGATCCCTAACTTTTTTGAAAATATTATATAGCCTATGTTCATCACGGAAAATTCAGGATTCTAATGGTGAAAGAATTTTTCAAATCGGTCTAGTAGTTTCGGAGCCTATTCAATTCAAACAAACAAACAAACAAACATACAAACAAACAATCAAATCTTTCCTCTTTATAATATTAGTATAGATATATATAGAAAAATTATCCTTATGAGCCTTTCGATTCCTGTATGAGAAAATGAGAATTAAGAGAAATGTCACTTTTGTATTCGTCTCACTCATAAAATACATTAAATGTGAAAATGTTTTACTTAAAAATTCCGTTGAATGAGATCTTCTTTGAAAAAAGAGTCCACTAACGACAGCCACAAAACATGCTTTGCAATTCTACTTTTACTATTTACTCGCAGAATGTGTGAAAAGTAAGGCATGCTTCTCGGGCAAAAAGCTGTGTTTGTATCAACAACAACAACAACAACATCAGCCTATATCAGTCCTCTGCTGGACATAGGCCTCCTCTTCTCTCAAATCTTCTATTATCTTGAGTTGTGGTTTTAATTTGAAGCTCGTACGCGAGGCACTAATATGAGACCTCAAAGTTATTTCAAATTTGAACAACTTTATTTATTTAGGCAGATTTAGGCTTACAAAATAAGCACTTAGACAAGTCAAATGTTGTTAGTTAATAACATTAGTTGTTATAAAATAAGAAATAAATTGTTAATGATTTTCTCTTCAGTTAAATTTTTTGTTTACTAGTGGAAGAACTGAAAAAGAAACCACTAGTACGTTCATATATAACTTATGTGTCTAATACATGTTTATTTTGCCTATCTAAATCTTAGTTTAATATGATTTAGATACAAATGTCAATAATTATTTAAATATGCACCTGAACCTATAGCTAAACACCACATTAAATTTCTTACATGCTAGTCAGTGTGGAATGGAGCGACCTCTGGCCAAGCATTAACATCATAAATGTAATCATCTATCGAGTAAAAGGCTTTCTTGATAAGATTTTGTTTTATGTACTGTTTAAATTTACGAATAGGGAGCTTAGTTGCTTCAGATGGAAGCTATAATAAGCGCATGCAATTGCCCATAAACAAATTTTCCCTACCTTATGTAATTTGTATGAATCATACAACAAGAACAAATCAAACATCCCATCAGATGGGATGTTTGAAGAACAAAGACAGTCGTGATGTCACCCGCCTGTTCCCAGAGCAAAATAATATAGGACATCATTATTTTAGTTAGTTCAACTTTACTTTGAAAATTCTTAATACGGTCTTTGTGATAGGCCTGTAGGTATATTCTTGAACTTTGTTACTAGCTTTCAAATTGTAACTAAAGTTAACACTCTGACCATAGTGGTCTGATTTGAAATGAGTGATTAGCGATTTGTTGATTGAGGTTGACTGCAGTAAATCTATGTTTGTTTCTATGTTTGAATTGAATAGGGTACGAAGGTACTGGACCTATTTGAAACCTTATTCCTGATGAACATATTTAAAAAAAAGTTAGGGATCCTTTTGAACACTTGAATAATGTAACCCAACGTGTAAGTGTGTGTACAAACTTTTGAAATTCTACTAAATACTCCTGAAATCTGGGACGGACTGCTAGTAGTATCTAAAAAAAAGTGGCAGATGTTAGGGTTACCCTAGTAGGATCATCAAAATGATGATGTTATAAATTGAGCAATCTCTCGGCTAGGGGATTTGCTACAACATCTATATTAAAATCGCCACAGACAATGAGATCTTTCCTACATGTAAAAACAATTCAGTACAACTAAACTATGCTGATTATTAGTCAACTTTTACTTAAAACCGCTGGAATTGAAATCAAACACAATTGAATCCTTGTTTACGTAATTTACACCTTTAACCCTAGACACCGTAGCTTGTTTGGACTTTAGAAAGACAGCTAAGCTAAAATGTCATTTTATTTACGTGCTGATTGAATAAATAAAAAAAAATGTGATATTTCATATGAAATAAAGTTAAATAAAAACTAATCCTTTGCAAAAATTTGCTGACTTCTCAGAAGAATATTTTGAACAGAGTTGGCAACATGTGTACGCCATTGTTTGGTCACATTTGAATATGGAACAGGAGCAAGACATGTGTTAATTAGAGATGAGTTCAGCTTATCGCATTTCTCAGAATTGTTCTGCATAATGCGAATGAGAGTTGTATGTAATATAAATTGACTTTTAAAAACTTTCTTTCATTTAGCATTTTTTAAATTTTTTTAGCATTCGATTAAATATTACTCTTTTTTTTTTATAGAAAAACATTTATTGATACTGAGTTGTTTCAATAAATGAAATATATCTGTATGTTTCTTTAGGCGTATAAAATAAGCACTTAAGAGAAGTCAAACATCGCAAAATAAATTGTTATAAAATAAGAAATAAAGTGATATTGATTTTCTCTTCACTTCTGCGACAACTCTTCTAAAAGATGAACGTTTCTTTTTCAGAAATTATGTAACAACCAAAACACTTATAAATTATTCCGAAGTGTCTTTGAAAAGTGAGTTAAATAGCGGATAGAGCTTGTATTCAATAAAAATTATAATCATTAGACACTACTTCAATGCTGTTTCCGTTATAATAAGAACACGTCCAACCACCAGCATGTCATTTATCATGTGCGAGAGCGGTCCGTGCTAATGATGCTTGTCGTACCGGTGGAAAATGAGACGGAATGTGGTGAAACTGTTGCCAGTCTGTGGGTACAGATACTATTTACATCATCATCACCGTCATCAGCCCATGTTAGTCCACTGCTGGACATAGACTTCCCTTAATGAGGGCCATAGCGCCCTGTGTTCAGCTCCAAGCTCGTGTATGAATGTCATCTAGCATTAGAAGGGATAACCAAATAACAGGATTATCCTCCAATGGATAAAAAGACATAGCCGGTCACTAGGAAATGATGCCGCTGATAAACTGGCACGGCGAGGATCGGAAACAACAACAGAAGGTCCACTGCCTTTCATCCCCTTCCCATTCTCATTACTCCAGACATGGATTAGGCTCAAAAATAGAGAGATGCATAGCGAAAGATGGACACGCCTACTTGAGTTTAGACAAACCAGAGCGACAGGCAGACCTCTCTGCAGAGGGTGCCTCTGTGAGGACGAATCAGCTGCCCACGTAGTCTTGGAATGCGAGGGAGTAGGAGCACAACGAACCGAAATCCTCAACTTGCCGAGGTCATTCCGCAAAGCCTGTGAAGGCCCCAGGAGGATTCTGCGCTTCTGGACGGAGTAAGGCCGGCTATGCTAGCACACACTCACGCATAATGGACCACTACTAAGTTGAGTCCAAATGCGGAAGGAAGAGTACACTTATGACCTACCTAAACCTAAACCTGTTTTCACCTTGTCTCATATAGCATATGACAGCAGATTTTTGCAGAGCGTCATCCGATCTGGCTGGAGGGCGTTCTACACTAAGTTTACTGAGTCGCGGTCTCCACACAAGAAAACATTATTTAAATACAAGTTACATATATTTTTTATATTAATTATTATAAGTGCAAGAACCATATTTTGTTTGTTATATTTTTAATGACAAAACGGCTAATTAGGCATTTGTTAAACCGGAGTTTTTTCAACACAAACAGCCAAGTTAGTAAAAGTAAGTTGGTTGGTAGAAAATAATAAATTAATGAAATGGAATGTCCAGCGTGTATTCAGGATAAACACAAGTGCAACTGAGTGTAGAAGGTAAGCTTGTGAACTATAAAAATCGACATTGAATTTATTAACTCTGAAACGGTTGCTTAGGTAATGGGAGACTGTCGTTAAACGTTTCAATCCAATTAATCAAGAGCCGGGAAAATAACTAGTTTAAAACTACCGACCAGTCAACTGGTTTTAAAGTGAATTGTTTGTCAGAGAGTTAATAGATTGGGTACAGAGAGATATTGGATTGGGATATGGAGTAGAGTTTTCTTTGTTCGTAGAAAAACTTTTCAGTTCTGTACCATAGAGTCACTACTATTATTATATACATTGATTTATATCCCGAGACAGGGTTTCTAAGCGTTCAAGCCTAGCGAGGGCGCCAATAGTTGAGGGTCTAAAGAAGTTACTTTTACCCGAGGTAAACACTGTGCTTTTCATTACGAATACAAGGAAGTAAAAAATTTCCCACTTCTGCTTTAGCTCTTTCTCTTATGAAATCAGGCGTTAAATCCATATCTGAATCAGATGAACTCATTGGATTACAAACAAAACTCTACAACACGAGAAAACAAAATGAAGATCGAATTGCCGCTTTTTTTCTTTAGCATCAGCCATTATTTTTCATATACAGCTATTTATCATGGTTCAATAGAAATGTGATAGCTGTTAGTTGAAAACGATTGTCCCTTGTGTTGAAAAGTATCACTTTCAAGCCGTTCCTCAGTCAACTACAGACCTAAGACCTAATTTCAAAGCAATAGTAATGAATACATATAATTTTTGTTGTTATAAACTGTTACTACCCTCTGATGATAGCCGGAAAGTTAATTGTCGCAAGGAAATACATTAAAATGTATATTTTCAATTTTAGAGATATTTACTGGGAATTTTGTTCCTTGGCCCCTTTATATTATATAAACTTTTTTTACTTGCTTGTAAAACACAACGTACGAGTACAATCCCTCAAAGAAACAAATGCAATAAAAGACACGATAATGACCAGACAGAAACTTCAGCAGAACTCGAAACATTCCAACAATCGTTTTACATTTTCAAAACTTATAACAAAGTTTAGAATAAACCTACCATCGCACCATTCCCAATATTCGTCTGGACAATTTAAATTCACTTTGTTCATAGTACAAAGTAGACAGTGGAAGTTTCTTGTGTTGCATTCCGAGACTAACTTAGGTAAAAAGTTATCTCTTTTGTTCACTTCAAGTTACAATTTGACACTATCTTTAAAGCATGACTTAAATTATGGAATTCAAAGAGTGTTGGCAGTATATTAGTCACTTCTTTGTCGTAGTAGTAAGTATTTCTGAATACAAACTTGATATATAAAAAGCTAACTTATTTGTCCACATTATCCCGAGGTCCGAATATTGGCCAAGTCATTGTATTACAGCTTGTAATAACCATTTTTTTAAACAAACGGCTATCAACTTACCTATGTACCTATGTATAAATGTTTACTCTGTTGAACATTAAAATGTATTTCTCAAATAAGGATAAAAAGTTACCTGCAAGAGATAGCTCTTTTCATAAAAGACATAGGTCTGTAGCAAGTTGCAAGCAAAAGCACGAATCTTTACCACAATAACCACCTGACATTTTACAAGATGCCACCGCCGAGCTGTGCCTGCCCTATTCGGGGCAGAACCGGGGTATAATAGAGGTATTTCCTGCCGGAAACGGAAGGTGGGGAACAGACGTTGAAACGAAGACCATTGTTCTGAACAATGCTATTTGGTTACATGCGATTTGTGGGCTGGAATAGGGTCTTATTTGAGTTTTTTATACCTGTTGTAAAGCAGAATAATTCTTAAACCTAGGAAAGGGTAGCATTGATGTAGATATATTGAATAAGACGCATTCTGTACATTTAGTAAAGAAGGTAATTCACCTATGCTCTACGATTGTATACTTGCAAACTTTAAACTGGAATCAATTCATCGCGAGTTGATCCAGAGGATTTTAAACAATTTCTGTTGAATGAGCAAGGGATTATGGTCGGTATCATATAAATCATTTATAAAACATTACCTTGCTAGCTATCTTTTTCTTGTTTGTAGCAATATTCTTGGTACCAATGCTTTCTTCCCATGGTCCTACCAATCTTGCGGCTCTAAGGACCGAAACTGAGAGAAATGAGCCACTCGAGTGACTCAAGACTCAACAAATCCTACGCACTTTGTCACTTACACTCATCTCATCTTTTTCAACCACTTGAAAGAAAAAATACTGTACAAATGATTTACCACATATTTTACTGCATTGGGATTGTAAAATTTATTTTTGAACGACACGCCATGAAGCGCTTCCTGTTTAAAGCTCGTAAGTGAAGTTTTAAACCATTGTTTGTTAAATTAATAGGGATTTGATAAAATGAGATAGGGGGGGGGGGGGGATCTACAATAAGACAGATACAAATCAGTATACACTTCATAGTTGACATTGCGTCTCCGCTCACGAAGCACTTGGATCATTGAGCCTATTGAATGACACTAACTAAGTGTCACTTAAGGTTTTTGCATATTCACGAGATCTTCTCGAGAGAAATGCAAAATACCTTGAAGTTTTTTCGAAAGACTGAGTTAAATGATTGAATGATAGATGTAGTCGTAAATGCATCATCATCATCATCATCACCAGCCTATAATAGTCCACTGCTGGACCTCTAGGCCTCCCCTAATGAGCGCCATACATTGCATTATTTATCATTTCGGGGTTATTGCCCATAATCCCCACGCAAATGTATGCGTTGGATAAATTTCACATCAAAAGCGATATTATTAATAATAGCTATCAATAATTTAGTACACCTGATGCAAATACCGTGCCGATTCTTGTTGAAATTACTTTCATGGTAACTGGGAAACGGTAGGTTGTAATGCATCTTTAGGAGTGAAAAAACATGAAAAAACTAACTTCAATGTAATGTGTGATATATTGTAGCAAAACATGCTAAAAAAAATTTGGGCTAAAAATCAACATAATTCTCTCCGTGGTACGGTTTTATGAGTAACGCCTGTAATGTATTCGGAGCGTGTATCGTGACTGTATGAAAATTTCTTTCAAATAAATTATGTTATTGTTTTTAATACTATTATGTTGCAATCAATGCAACCGGGGCCTTACAGCGAATGGAAATGGAGGTGAAACAACAATTATCAGCGCGGAAGGACTTTCTAGAACTTGCCGTAGGTTCGCCAGATTAAAACTTTGAATGCCCGAGCGCTCCGCATTTTGGTCAGGAATTTTTATCCAGTACTGATTATATAATCGCGAGTATAAACTTTTTGTTCGGAAAGGGAAGGACTTTTCGGAACTAACCTTAAAAAAATAGCCGTATGCTATTTTTTTCGCCAATTTATATAGTAGTTGGTGTCTGCCAACGACTTATTACTATATGGCATAATTATTCTGAACGGATACCAATAAAACGAATGAAATACACATTAACAGATACAGAACACCGTTTGCAACAATACAAGTTTTATATGTGCAAGTACATATCATAAAATAAATGGCACCTTTTCAATTCGAAACCCTGCTGCTTCTTTCTAAAGGCAATTTTTCTATCTAAAGGCATTTTTTTTGTTGACTCATGTGAGTCTGAACTCTTATAAGTTGAGTAAATCAACGTGAGACATGGTAAGGGCTCTTTTTGTAAAGGAAGTGCCTCATGAGTGTTTACTGTCCGCGTGTTTTATGGTAACGCGTAGAAAAAGGGTCAAAGTCAAAGGAATTGTGTGTGTGATGTCAGATGAAACACGAACTTAGAAAAGGGTGTTCATGGCATGAATTTTACTATCAAAACTTTCTCCCAAAACCTAAACCTGTTGTTTCTCCCTAAACCTGACGATTTGATTTAACTTGTCATCCATGTGTAAGGTATATTTGATTAGCGTGCGAGGTTTTCATTCGTGAAATGTTCCCGCGACTTCGTCACGTTACCGGGTCTCTGTTGCATTTATTTAAGGCATAGGATAAGCTAAGGAAGTTTGAAATATGTAATTCATGCACACATCTTTAGTGAGTAATGAATATCTTGCAAATACAGTTCCTGAACCTACATTTTAATTATGTAAGTAAATAAATATTCAAATATTATATAATCAATTAAATGAATACTACTTACTAGCTAACCCGCTCGTGATTTTATTCGGATGGAATTTTGGGTTAAATTCTTCACTTCTTCGACCCTATTGTAAAAGTTACAAATCCCTCTAATCCGTTTTAATAATAAAAATTGGGAACATTTACTTATAATAATATACTCTTATATTCAAATAAAAATAAAACGTACACAGGCGGCGTTATTGCTTAAAGCCTATGTTTAGTTTACTATGCCTAAAACATCAGCTGAACACTCGCGTATGGCTCGAGCAATCTCGCTAACAAATCTTACACCTTTATGTTTCGGTTTCAAAAATTGTTAAGTTTATGTTTCAGTGTTTCCTCTTAATCATAAAATAATAATATAAACTCGGATAGCACTTACGAAGTTCGAGTGCTGTTACTTTATTACTTTTTATTATTAGTTAAATTACATTTCCGCTTTCTCTATAATACTCTAGTGTAATCTGGCAAACAGTTCTTTTTTTGGGGCTAAATCACGTGTAAATAATATGTAGGAAAATCAATTGTGAATACGAGATATTAATTAAAGCCTTTATGCGAATAAATCCCTTGATTTGGTAGTAAGACCCTGTTATTCAGCGAACATTCTATGCTCGACATTCTATTAAATGTGTACTCGAAACATTCGCCTTCCCAAGGAAATTGGTTCTACGACTTATCTTCAAGGGAATAGAAACGGCGTGAGTCGGGCTGTCTTATTAAGGGTTCCGTTTTTATATCAAATAAATGGCTTTGGTAAACGAAGTAAATAATACGAGTTTATTTATTTATCAAACGGTTTAATACGAAGCAACAATGTATTATTATAATGGACGTCCAATCAAAAGATTTAATTAATAGTTTATCAGTATAGTCAATCAAAAGATTTAATTATTAATAGTATTGAAGAGTAAGTGGTGGACAAATAAAAGGTACTTTTGAAGTCTAGATAAGTAATTACCACAGATACGCTTGAAGTAACAAGGAGAAGTGGTTAACAAATCAACTTCTTTTCCCATTGCATTTAAATATTTACTCAGAAGAATATTATGTTCTCTCTTTATAGAGATTTAGCTGAGCGATTTTCAAGCAAGTAGATCCTGACAGTCCACCATGTTACTAACAATGCTGACAAGATACAGAACGTCTACACGCCTTCTCTCTGCCAGTGGGAGTATGTAAGTGACATCGGTTATCGTGTCTTTTATGTTTCATAACTAAAATTATACTCTATTAGTAAAATCATGTTAATTAATGGAAATGCAATGTCTAAATTTACAGTTAAAACACACACAACGTGACTATGCAGTTCCGGAATTATAGTTTCAATGCAATGTAAGTGTTGCACTAAAGCTTATTAACGCTTTAACAGTTCTAGGCGCTCCAACTAGTCGGCAGTTTATCGGACGAATTTGCGGAACCAAACGTTTCTATTGTCTTTTCTGTTTGAATGCAGATTTAAATTTACATGATTTAGATTGGCTTCAACTTCGTCAACCACTAATTGAGAACTTAAAACACGCTCTCAAATGTAGTAGTTAAATAGGTAGGAGTTGGGGAAATTATTCTAAATAAAAGTTCAAGCAATCTAAGAATGCACACACGATCACGGGCAGACATGACAGAAATATCATCTATATATTTATGTTCTTTAAGGCACTTGGAAAAGTGTCATTCCACTCATTCTTAGCTCTATTTCTGAACATCTTTTAATAAGTCGGTTCTGTGAGTTTCTCGCAGATCCCTAAACTCCTATTTTGTATAGCTGCGAGTTTACGCGCGTAATTTAATGTGACTTTTAGGATCACTCCTCCCCGGTAGAATAAGTAATTTGTAGGATCTTGTTATCCTTAAATTGGATGACGTGTCGCGCACAGAAAGATTTTAGGGAAAGTCTAAGTAGGGATACCAATGTTTTCCCCTTATATTTAGAAAAGCAACTAATAAATAGAGTTTTCATTTGCTTTACCAGCTGTGGTTGCTTTAATGTGCATAATATAGCAGAAAAGTATTTGGAGGAAGTCCTGTACCGCATGTTTCAAATACATCATTTTTAAAATATAGAAAAACAATTTTTTACTTTTGACTTTTTCCAAGCACTTATCCAAACAACATTAAGTTAGTTGTATACGCTTCTGGAAGTTTTTCGTAGACACTGTAGTTCTCGTAGCGCTTGTTCTACGTAACGCTACGAAGCTGCTACGATTGCTACGCCGTAGCGCTGCTCTTCTACGAAATAACATAATGAGATTGATTAGCGATGATTTATATACCAACTAAATCAACTGAAAACTTGGTGGTATAGTTGTCAGCACACCCCCGTACTGAGGGAGTGCCGCGGGTTCAAATCAAATTCTTCAAACTACCATAATTTTTATATTTAGTGAGTGTGTTTGTGTTACCAAAGTTTTCAATTTGCAAAGCTAGCGTGGAACGAAATAATCGGAATAATACGTACGTGAGTGGGAAATACCAAGTCAGCTGCAATTTTTGGCAGTGTTGCAGGGAAATTTAGAGATAACAATATAGCTCTGTATGAATTTCCATTTGGACGTTACATTTTACTGAGTAGATGCTAACAAAGCGCTGCTTTTAAATGACTGCAATATATTCTATTTAATGTTTTGTCTTGTAAGTGACAGTTTGGACCCAGATTCTGAAACGAACAATATCCTTTTAGTCACTAGAGAACGTGGGTGTAACACTTTCGTATACTAGTTCCAAAGTAAAGTTAAAAATACGATAAGTGTACCATTAAAAATTATTTGCGCACCCTCTACTTTTTGAAATTCCCGCGCTCTCACGCCTAACGTCACTGACAGCGACACCTGACAGTTTTGAGTACAGCCAGCAACAATAATTGACAGTCAAGAACGTTGAATCGGCTTTTTTAATAGTCACTGAGTGTCAACTGGTTTATTTTAAATATTTAAGTTTACGAGCTACTACGCACAGATAACTTATTACTTAGTTGTGCGCTCCAATCTCCCGAAATTTCTGTAACCCAAAATCGGGTAAGTGTTGTGTTTTATTATAATATAAGTTAGAATATAACACACGGTGCAATGTTACAAACCTTTTACAGTCGCTTGTAGCCGTTAAAATAGACTTAATTTTTCTTGAAAGTTATTTGTTTGAAAGTTATTAGTTATTTGTTAATAGAAAATGACACAACTTAGTATTTACCTCTTAATACCTTAAGGTTCATTTTTGTCCGAAATTTATGTTTTTCATCCTCTTCGAACCGGAGACCCCATTTCCAGTAATTTAGAATAAATCCCGCTTGACGCATGATGGTTGCAATAAATTATAATAAATTAGACATAAACTTTTAATAATTTTGGTGCCGCAACTTTTACCCCAGAATGAGCTACAAAAATTAGGCTTTTATACATCGGACGTTTTTAGAGCGCGTCATCTAATTAAAGTTACAGATTTATATTGTGGAATAGTAATTTTGATTAAGAATTGCGCGAACGTTTTTTGAATTGCTTAATTTTTGTGTAATAAATTATTATTATGAGTCTTAAATAAAAAAACCACTCTGTAAAAATTACCATAAAGGCTTTTTAGTTACCTACACACAGAAAGTACATGATTTTTTTAGATAAACTTTGTCACGTTGCGTTGGGTCTATACCATCCTTAAATTAAAATATGTAGGTACTTATACAAAAATAATAATGTTATTTTATCCAAATCTCTGCACATAAATATTCTACTAGGGCCCATAAAATACATAATTTTCTTTATAAATTAACTTAGTAAAAAGATAAAAGTTAAGAAACATCCTTATAGCGAAGGGTCTGAACTTAAAGCAGGTTTTTTGGGATTTACATGTTTGTAATTTTGGACGGTTTGGCAAATAAACGTAGGCTTCATTCACTTAAGTTTATGATAAAAGGTTGTTTTTCATTTTCAGTCTGAAAGCCCTTTTATAATTTTTATCTTGACGACCTCTGTGGCGCGGTGGGCGAAGGTCCACCTGCGACGCAGGAGGTTGCGGGTTCGATTCCCGCCTCGGGACAGATATTTGTACGATCTGCAGATATTTGTGCAGGGTGTTGTGGTTGTTTTCTATGTATAATAAAAAATATCTATATATGTAATAATATCGTATTATGAGTATCAGTACCCATAACACAAGTAAAGAATAAGTTTATAGCATCATCTAGCCCCAAGCTAAGTAGAGCTGTGTTATGGGATACTAGATGGCTGAAACCCATAGTACAATAATATAACATAGACAGATATTTTTTTATCATACATAAAAAAGGACCAGAACACCCTGAACAAATATCTGCAGATCGTACAAGCATTTGTCCTGAGGCGGGAATCGAACCCGCGACATCCTGCGTCGCAGCCAGACTTTCGCCCACCGCGCCACAGAGGTCGTCAACACAAACACAAATGAAACACAACACTATAATGGAGTCGCTTATCCATGCTTGAATTTATGTGACGGAATGTATGTTTAGGTACGGTTTAGATAGCAATGAATTTTCTGGAATGCAACCTTAATTTATTATTTAATGTTTCTAAAAACTCCATAATTAGTAAATACAATAATGTGTATGACCGGGATCTATATGACCCAAAAACTGATGACTCAAAAACATTATTTTTTAAACATCTTAGCAATACAACAAAAGAACTGGTAGGTAGGTCCTGTATTAGATAGGCTCTAGTCAATGCCTATCGAGCTTATTTTAGGTACATAAATCATGAGTACTATCCTACGATGATTAAGTTTTAATAACATCGTGCCAACAAAACCTATCCCTAGAATATGATTATTGGGTTCAAATACCCAATGAAATTTTTGGCTGGCCTTCTTGGCCAGCCACAAATTTCATTGGTAATGTTGATACCTTTTACCATTTGTGTGATTTATATTATCCCACATTAGGCAAGCTATTATAACGTTACACATGCACTAGGATTTAACATCAAACGCAACACTCTAGCTATAGAATAAGTTTATAGTACTGCTAGCAAGCTAAGACTACATAAGTATCATTCGGGAGATTTGTTTTACCGACTAACGAGTGAAAGGGCCTCCACAGTCCACAAGTCTGGACTAATCCTTATGATCCTGTACTAAACTCTTTTATTTATGATTCTAAAGTTGCTCTGATGTGCTAGCACGCTATTCGGTGAGTTCAATTATATATAGCGTTATGGCCATTCTGATAGGAAATTCTAAAACTATGAAAGTTAGAAAACAGTTGACAAAGTTAATGGCTCGATTGAGAAAAAAATTACATATTTGAATTGTTTGATCGTTCACTTTGTAGGAAATAGACCAGATATATACTCGTATATTTATTAAATATTGTAACCCAATGTTTTTGCACCAACAGTCGATTGCTGATAAAGATAATAATGTTAAGAAATGCAATGTTGAAAAGAAAAAGAAAGAACTATTTTATAATTATATTCTTTAACTTTTATGGTTTCAGATTGGTCTATCCACTCTTATCTCAAAAAGCCATTCTTTATAAGAAATACAGTTTTTCTGTGGAAATGTACAAGTTATCAAACTTAAATAAACTTTAGTCGAAAAAGTCATCAAACAGCAAACTTTTCTTTGAAAAATTAAATATAAATCTTTTTTATGATTTAAATTCAAAATACGTTGTTAAAAATATTAAAAGTAATGAGCAAGTTTAAACATAATTACTATTTTTAATTTTAAGAGGACGTCAAAGGAAAGTTTTAAGATTTCTGAATTTTTTCTAGTTTTGTACGACGATTTGAAAATTGTCAATGATTAGCAACGCACTACGCGTTGCTAATAATTCATAATTTGCAAAGAAGCTTCATCTAAAAACCTTCTGCAAAATTTACCCTCTTCATTACATTTAAGATTAGATTCAATTTTCAAAGAGTTTAATTTAGACTGTAATTTCACTCCGTTTGCCCCCAATGTCAAAGTATTTGTCTTTTGGGAGAAAATGAAAGATTTTTATTTCCGAATAATAACTTTTCAACCCTTTGTAGGTCGACAAATTAGCCCTTTTGTTCCGGTGAACTAAAAGAGTTTAACTGACGGCAGGCGGATCTTGGGTAAGGGATGTTGGCTGAAAATGTGAATCAAAGGATGTTATATTGAATTGTAAAGAAATGACTTTTGTAACTACTTATTTAGTACTAGCCAAAGTGTGTCACTCGTAGATCTACTAGAATGTTATGGTTTGAAAAGACAGATTTTTGATATAACGCTAACAAGTGACACACATTCATGTATTGATAATATTTTCACGAATGTAAAAGTTTTAAATGCTGAGGTTATTATGGGTATAAAGTCAGATCATTTTGCACAATATATCACGATTAATTATTCTAACGACTCTATTAATAGGAAATCTGATGTATGTTTTGTAAATAAAAGAATATTAAACGACAAAGCTATCGAGCTTCTGAAACATAATTTAAATGATGAATTTCTGAATTGTAATATATCTAATTTTAATGAATTTTTTTCAGCTATTTTTAAGAGTACTCAATGGAACTGTACCGATTCCCGCCTCGAGACAAACATTTGTACGATCTGCAGATATTTGTTGAGGGCATTCTGGTCATTTTCTATGTATAATAAAAAATATCTATGTAAGTAATAATATTATATTATCTATATCAGTCATCTAGTACCCATAACACAAGCTCTCTGCTTAGCTTGGGGCTAGATGATGCTGTGTGGATTGTCTGGCATTATTTATTATTTATTTAGTACCAGAACAAGATAAGAAATAAGAATAGCTAGGTAGTTAGATAAGACAATAGAACGCGAACTCTAGAACTTGGTTTTGTTACTTTGCAATGGGCGTTGCAGATTTCGGAAAAAATATAAATTTAACTTCTCACGTATATATAAAATCAGTTACGGAGTGTTCTAAAACGACTTCTACTAATACCAACTTTACCGAAATATTTCAGTTCACTTCATTTGTCTAATCTACCCATGCTTATGTACCTATGCTTATGTACATATATTTGGTCTGTAGAACGCTATGTGTGAGCACATTTATGGAATAAAAATATATGCTCCAATTCTCCCAGACATCCTTGAGGTTCGCGTAGACGCCTGACTTTGTTATTTGTTGCTACAAAAACAGATCACCGTTATTACGAAACTTCACAAACAAAGCTGCGACTAACACACATCAGTTTTATCATATGTATTTTAATTGTACCTTTTGACTTGAACCTATTATTGACTATTATATTATTATTGACTATTGACTAATCATTAGAGACCTTTTTATAATTATTATTGTGACATGTCATGTCCCTAATTTTAACGTGATTAGTTTTTGAAATAATGTTTGACGTCTTGGATCATAGTTCTGTAAGTTAAATAAAATTGAATAAATAAATTAAAATGTTAGGTACAAAACAATTCTAAGATCTCGTGTCAAAATAAATCTATTGAGAGGATTGTTGAGACGAGCTAGTAAGGGGAGACCTTAACCTACATAGGTATCCTAATTCTACCCTTAGCTACATAGCTAAGGGTAGTCTTAGGATACTATCCATAGTGTTATAAGAGAAACATTCAATACCATTGTCAGACTTTCCAAAACTTAGCAGTTAGCAAAATAATATTTAACTTTAACGATATATTTGATGTCGATCTTTCTTTTAGGTACTGATCAAAACCTTCTATTAATTTAACGAATGTTTAAGTACTTAAATTAAACATTTGCATATTTTTATATTTTCGTAATTAAAAATAGTCTCCTGAGACCATTTCCCTTTAGCTACTCTGATAAAAGGAACCTACCATTACCCCCGTCCAAAAAAAAATACTCTGTATTTAGAGCTGATCTAGATTATATCCCTACTTTGGCTACTAAATACTAAACAATCTGTAACGTTATTATAATATATAAAGATTTTTATTATAAAAGTAGTAAAACATTTAAAGGAAAAATCCGAGAGCTTTACAATAGTTGTAAAAACTTGGAAGATTATTTTCCTAAGCTTAATAAGCTCTTTGTCATAGCCCGCATTATTTATTCAAACTAACAAGATGCGACGCGGTGACTTAGATTTATGGTTTTAATTCCATTTTCGGGAATATTTTTTTGTACAAAATTACAAGAATTAGCTTTTGGCGTTAGAATAAGCCACCGAGATTAAAGTCACTTATTTTCATTTATCAGAACCGAACAAAAAGGAGCTGTTTTGGGGAGATTCATATTATGTTCGCTTTTATAATATTTCGTTCTAATTTTGAGGAAAATAAGGTTTCATTTTTATGTTGTGTACTATAATTGTTTCCCTGTAAAGTTTACCGTTTTTGTTTTCTCACAAAATTACTCGGGAGCTTTTAAATTAAGTTATTCCAAAATACAACATACTATTAAAACTATATTACAAAGTATAAGTTAAAAATACTAAATAGAGAGGAGAGCGACAATTGGGTTTACTGTAAACACAATTGCTTACTCACATGCATACAACACAAATTTTTGTAGCAATTATTAGTGGTAGTGCAGACCCAGAGATTGACCGAGTCAATACCAAGAACTATGACATGATGGCATGAATAGGCCGCAGAGATTACAAGCTCAACATAACTCGGCCGGGCAACATGTAACTAAACCATCACCATTACGGCGCGTTCACTTGCTGATTGATAGTGAACCAAAGAGATAGCGTATCACAATAGTCACTTGGAATGTTGGAAGTTTGTGATGGTTGGACCAGCATTTCGATATACCACAAAATATTTTGACTACCTTTGGCATATTTAAAATGCAAAAGTTTTTCTTTTCCCTCGACCTTAGTAAGACAAAGAGACTGGCGATAGAAATGAACAGTCAAAAACACGCTCCGTCATTCCAGGCTTTATTAATTATCAAATGTTTTAGAATCAATTGGAATACGGATTATTGTACAGACTTGGATATCAACTACGACTGGCTTTTCAAACGGAATAAAGGTGAAAACAAGATAATTTGAAACTTGTTCAGTTCAATCACAATTTGTATCGAGGTGATACAGATCACAAGTCTGAAGGTTGATCGTTGATACTTAAGGTTGATCGCAATAGATAAATAATAAAAGATCTTCTAGAGAAAAAC
This sequence comes from Eupithecia pulchellata, assembly GCA_963931895.1. Lineage (NCBI taxonomy): Eukaryota > Metazoa > Arthropoda > Insecta > Lepidoptera > Geometridae > Eupithecia > Eupithecia pulchellata. The sequence goes on from OZ007532.1 coordinate 645,165, forward strand.
ATTGTATCATCACACTGACTAGGCGGAGGAAGGTAAATAATACGGACAGATCAAGGCAAACTATTGCGTGTATAAATAAAGTCTTGTGCGTCAAAATAATAAATAAATATATAAATAAATCATTTATTTCAGGCAACATAAGAACAGTTAACGATGGTAAAAAACTTAGGCGGCCGGTGAACCGTCGGAGCTTGACACCCGTCGGCCGAAACTCTGCGTTCATGAAGGTCGAAAGATGTTTAGTCGGAACCCTCACCATAAATGAATTGAAGCTCACATTATGTCAAGATTCCAACTTTTCGACGCGATCCTCCATTTTTTAACCCAAGTTTCGCAAATCGGAAAATTAACAATGTTAAAAGTATAAAAAATCGGATATGACAGACGATAACAGAACATAATGACAGCCAAAATCAAATGGACAGAAAATTTCAAAAATATCAGTAATCAACAAAATACACACCCGCCTCCGGAAGAACCAATCGAATATCTTCCACATCGTTAATCCCCCATCACTCCGTCCCCTCTCAAAACTACAAACGAAGTCAATTATATGTACAGAAAAACTGCATTTGTCATTAAGATTGGAAATTTCCGATTCGTCAGACCCCTAAAAGAATAAAAGCTCCACACAAGATGTCAAGAGTCCACGAGCACATTTTCGTAAAGCCCTTTTGTAAGTTCTGGGGTTCCCTAAAGTTCATTTATTTTATTAACGAGGGGACTTGGGATTTTCTATTAAATTTCAATAAGGTAAGGCGTGATTTACTTTAGATGTTTACTAGATACGAAGCAAACACGGTTCATGCATGTGAGAGCTCTCATTTAAGCAAATTTGGTAGATTTTACGAATGTCGGACATCTTTAAACATCAATATAGTTTGTATGATAACTATTATGTGTACCGCTTAGATAGCATTCATGGATTTTGTGGAAAGGGGTCGTAATGCCCCGATTATATTCATGCTAAACAACGGGATAAATGGGTGTGATTTTGCCCTCAGGACTTGCGTTATCGTAAATCGAAATTTTATTAATATATTAAGACCTCTCTAAATATTTATTCAACAAAAGTAGGCAGGTAAATAAAATATACTATGAGTCATATTAATGTCATTAAAATTTTAAAATTTATATTACACTTAGGTTCATGCCCAAAGACATCGATTTGCCTTGCATCAAAATCAAAGAAAAAATAATAATGCAGCTTAGTGTTTAAATATTATTAAGGTTAAGGATAATAAAGGCTTGATTAAATACTTTGAGATGAAAAAAGCAGTTTGTTTTGACTTGTGTACGATTTACTGTGTAAATAGAAAAATTAAAAATAATAATCAATTTTATGCAATTCAGAAGGTTTTAGAATTTGTAAGTTTAACTACCTTTATTTTAGTTTTAATATTTCAAATGGATTAGTTCTAAAGCTTATTTTCGGAACACGCCACATTTACGAGTAAAACGGATGCAAAATGAATGCTTTTCAAATTTTTTGGAAAAATGGGCTGTACATCAAGCAAGCAATCCACTTAGCTCTCAAATTGCATTAGAAGACGCCACTGCTCAATTCAACCGGAATCTTGTCTAAAATTGAATTTGGGGGGCGTCAGAACCGAACCCGAATTGCGCTTTCACATAGCGATATTAAATTTTGGAGCGAATAATTTGAATAAAAGAACCTTTCTTTAGATTTTCTTAACATTGATATTAACTATTACATGCGCAGTTTCATACTGTGAGAATTTGATTGCCATTTATGAATGAGATTTTGGGATGAAAGAGAAAAATTACTATGAGAGTTGAGGTACAATTTTTCAGTAAAATGGCCGACGTAGGTGAGTACTTATTTCTTATGATGACACTCTAATGACACTCATAATGACATTCTTCTGTATTTTTTTAAAATTAAAAATTAAAATTGTTTATTTCATTAAAGTACATAACACTATTTAGGGCTCTCATTACCAATAGCTTGTGGTTTGGTAGTGAGTGCTTCCCCTTACAATCATGACTGTTTATTGTACAAACAAGACTTAAGTATTTCTAATTAAAATAATAATTATTATAAAAATTTATACGCTATTGTCTTCATACTTATTTTATATAAAAAATTAAAATTAGAATTAATTTCATCCAAAACACTTTGTTACTGCATAAAGTTACTGAACCTTAATAAATTAAAACTTTCCGATAGGTGTTACCTACAGACCTAGTTTAATATCAAATATAAAACGATATACTAGATAAGTTTTGCCATATTTTGATCACGGTTTTACTAATTTATCCCCCGGTTTGTGGGAATGATAGTTTTGATCAGGAAACTGCGATAAATTTCGTGTTAATTTGTTTCTGTGTTAACCAATTTACCTTTTCGCTAAATTGTGGACCAATGGCAGTGAGTTTGATTGTATCCTCCAATTACAACCATTTACCATGTAGTAACATGAGAAACTTCTGCGCGGTGGACGCGGATGATTGTGGGTTCGACTCCCACCTCAGGATAAATATTTGTAAATAATAATGTTATGAGTGTTTTCTATGGTTCAGCATTACAAACAAACACGATGGTAACAGACTTTCATTCAAAGTAGCAGTATTATGTCAGGCAACATCTAGAGTTGTTTAAATCACGCACCAGACACGAGAACACGACACTCGTGGTGCGAGCACACGAGCCACAGCCTGCCGTCGCCTCGCCATGTCGGACAGGCTGACTCACGTCCTATGACCGTCTGTTTATAATAATCTGCCGGAGCACATAGTCACCTCAACAAGTCTTACTAGTTTCAAGATGAGGCTGAAATCTTGGCTTATTCAGAAGGCGTTCTATAAAGTTGATGAATCTTTTGTCATATGCAGTAATTTCCTACTAAGTAATGTTAAAAACTTTACTATGTACCTTTCTAAATTTAATAATATTGTTAAAAACCTTCCTGTAAGCTAACACTAAGAAATACAATTGTTTATTCCGTTTATTCTTGCACAACATAAATTAAATATTGAATTAACGTAACTAACACATTTCGTAAGAACTGTTATGAAGTTTGGCGCCTCTCTATCAATATGTTCTTGGATCTTTTATCAAATGTTATAAAATTACCAGTAATTTAAATAATAAGTATTTATTTACATCGTCAAGAGCAAGATTCGGCCATAAAATTCGAATATATTCTAAAAAAATATTTTCAATAAATTTTAAGCTCTGATTTTTTTTCAGGCCTTCAGAGCTTCCAGAGTTCTATGCAGCTAATCTCTAAAAAAAATATAAGATAAACTTACCTCGCAAAAAGCTCACTCGCACTTAAATCCTCAAGTAACAGTGACGCAAACCACTTTTTCTAGACACAAAAATATTACGTACAATCGCACGAATAGTCGCGGGCGACGACACGCCCGTGCTCTCCCGCGGACAGCGTAATACTGGCCCTTCAAGCTGGACATTGGTGTTACGCATACAGTAAGCTTCAGATTGTGCACTAGGGTTAAGTAAGGCTTATTATGCGCATAGAAGGGTTTATGTCTCCGGTTTATGTCTCCGAAGTACATATATAAATACGTATAAATGTAACTACAAGATGATTATCTGATTGTATAAGATATTTTTAACACTTGATACGTGTGCTTTAGGATTTGGTCCAGCTGTGGACTAGGAGGTAAGATATAGGACAACGTGATGACCTACCGTCACATACCTGACACCATCTGGCAGAAAACCTACGTATTATATAGAGAAAAGCTTAAAAACGTTGTCTCAAATACGTGACATTTTTTAACGAAGGTTCTCACATTTTGAAGATGAAGAAAATTTTCTAACGTCACCAAAACTAAAATGTTAAAAAATGAATAGAAATATCAAGTACAATAAAATCAAGGTGAATAATATGCTGATACTCTCCCACTCTGCGGTACAGAAGCGCGGGGTTGTTTAGATCTATAATTTAAATTTTTCCTCCGAAATATTCTATCAAGTTACAGCTGTTGCTTAATTGTGGAGATAAAATTAACCCTTTTAAGGAATCTGGTAAATTTCTGAAGGAAAGTGGCGAAGGGTTTAAATAACTCTTTTTTGGATAAATTAGGTAGGAACTTTTAAAACAAAAAATATGATCTTATTATGTTGTTAGGATCTAATCAATTTTGCTGGTATAAAGTTCCCGTGAGAATTCAAAAAACAATCTGAATGATCAATTGAAGAATAATAATTATTGAATGTACTGCATTGATTGAACTTGTTTTTAATATAGTAGGACACAAGCCAACTTTAATGTTACGGATCTCTATAATATAAATTATTATATTTGTTGTTGTAAAAATATTCTTGTTGCTACGTCGTAGAACGTCTACGACTCCGTAGAGCTGCTAAAAAGCTGCTAAAATTCAAAGGACTTGACTTGTTTTTGGCAAACTCATACATTTGCTAAAAGTTATGGAACAAAACATGTTTGATAACCTCTGTACCTAGGTAATTTTTTGTCTGTAAGAGAAAGAAAGTCTAATCCCTGAATACTTAAATGCAAAATAGATTTAAAATTTAAGAATTTCTAACACATTTTTATTGAAAACTGTAAATCATAACTGACCTATTATCCGAATCTGAGTAGAATTTGAATATTCGAGCGTAAAAGAAGGCTGCTTGATCTTAGATCTATCTATAAACAATATTTGTGTTTATATTTTCAAAATGGCCGCTATACAATAGAAATATAAATTTCAAAATCAATCCATACGGAGAAGTTGATGGATAATATCCCTACACCAAACTACCTACTCAGTCCGTTGTGTCTACCATTGTGGTTATATTTTTAAGACAGCCGTTATATGTTATCTGACGCGTCTATGAATGACTTCCTTGATAATAAATGTGAGACAAAACAACTGGTTTCATGTTTCATTCATCACTAGCATACAAGTTAGTATGAAACACTCAAAAAATGCGGATCCAAATTAAAAGAAGTAGATGAAAACCCATAGAAACTTTTAATAGGGACCCATCGAGTCTAAAAGTCACTGTCTCCAAAGTTTAAATATATTACGTGAAAATCTGAAGTAATCAAAAAAGTAAATCGCAGTAAAGTCTTCTCGAGCCCGTTTGAGTAAATATATCGGGAGAGAGGCTGACGTGCTGAGCCTTACCTCAGTTGGATGGAGTCAATGCCTTCGAGGAGTTTCACGACAGCTTTGTCAGGATTTGGTTGCCAAACACCTGATCTGTAGCGAACAAACTTATTTGTTTTGTCCTGTTGTCGTCTATTTGTTTAGACAAATAGACAAATATAGACACAAACTCAGTTTCAGTTGTGATTTGTATTTTAGATTTCTAAAAACTGCAGATTCTAAACCAGAACTTTTTGCATCAATTTTTTGTCCATAGTTCTAAGACAGTCCATTGACTTCCACCACGTTCAGTCCAGTGCAGACAACTGCCGTACAACAGGTGACACGTCCGCATTCAAATGTGCTATTTACATTCTGTAGCCGCTGCGCTGTGTCGCAGGAGCGAGGCAGGCTATCCACTGGCAGAGGTAATAATGAGATAATAATTAGGTTATGAACCTTACGGAACAGTCTATCACAATCAGTTTTAACACATGCATCGCCCAGTGGGCCATTTGGGCCCCTGGATGCTGACAATACGTACATAGGACTGAATGACATTTAGCAATTAGTATGAATCAATGTTATTGGATTTCATGATGATTTTGACTCATTATGAATGTTAGCGGATTAATCCACTTGTATAGTAATATGATAATATTAAAAGTATGTATGTTTTCTATTTGTCACCAAGTGAAATCGTGTGATGAATTCAATAAAAGAACGCCGGATAGACTAGATCAAACAAACTACATACTACCATAAAAGCTTTCTCAAAATAGCTTTATATATGTAATAAGATATTAGAGCTCTAAAAATAAAGATACACATGGATTACTGCCCTTACCAGCTTTAAAACGTTCAGTTCAGGCTACATTTATTCACGTCGTGACTTCGAACGTCGGATGAAACTTACAGAACCGAACAGAACTTACGTGAAATATCACTCTTGTAACCAATTCAGGTATTCGAATTCCTGTTTGTACTGAATCGGTTATAATTTTGATGTAATGAAACTATGGATGGTTTTATCAGAGTTTGTAATACCAATCATGTTCTGCTTTTGAATGATGTTCATCAAAACCCATTTCCTTCTCAACTCTTTTCAACACCTCCTCATTAGTTTCCTGCTTCATGCAGCTCTCATCCTCCTACAGCACCACATTTCAAACGCACCAATCCCTATCCAATCCTCAATCCTTCCACATTCAAATCTCAATCCTCCAATAACCTGCAATATGTATATACTAGGTCCATACCTAGTATTGCAGATTATTAAGCCCACGCTTACGACAGAGCAATATCTCGCAGGGCACGCAATACAAGCAATACGTCACCGCGCGTTAGAAGTGCGCTCTGTGACGTACTGATCCGCGGTTACCAATCTGGTGGCATAGCTGTCTAATGCTAACAAGCTATCTGGTGACCAAGCTGTTCAAACCAAAACTCAGCAATGCTACTTGGTGGCAGATAATGCATGACAAGCCTTTATACACAAAGAACTTTTTTGTGAAATAACATGGGTTGATAATGTTGAACTACTAACTAAATCCTACTGATATCATCACATTCAGTTGAGGCACTTCTGGTCGCGACATCATACTCCAAACTAGCTCTCTGCCCGAGGTTTTAGCGTGGGACCTGATTTAATCAATTCTGTAGGCTCACTGATTATGTTCAGTCGACTGTGTAGTATTAAGTAATATATAATATGCATTTACCTTTCTATACCACATTGCACAAAATTCCCACACATTCATGCACATTCCTCAATACCCTAGTATACAGGCTAACAGATGTTTGTATTACAAACACTCCGACTACACCCAACACTGCAATCCGCATTGATTGACGTGAACAACACTGAAGCCCGCAGCTCAGATGTACCGCAGACTTTGAATTGCAAATGAAACAAAGAAAACAAGACAATTAAATTCTGAGCTTGTTTAGTCTGCTGAGTAGGCGCCGCGCCGCGAGCTCCTCGCTAGCTCTGACTGGTGTTGTTTATATCGTGCGGAATTGTTAACATGACTTAATAATAATACTTACGTCGTATTCTAGCCCGGACAAGTAAAAAAACCTAGGTATACTTATATAGGAACAGGTATAAGAACTATACATTATTATTGATAAGACTTTTTAAACTTTCTTGATTTGTTGACATATTAAAGAATATTTTATCGAGTGTGTATCGCGTACCTTTTGTTTTATTTTCCTCTACGTTTTCATCGCGTTGCAGCGATCGTGGTCACGGGGCGACTGGATCACAGAACAGGAACACTAATATCCTAACGGAAAGAAGCAAGACTCCATAGAATAAAAATGCCAACACTAGAGCACACTAGCGACGCTACCTTTTGCCCACGGTAACTAAAGTTTGGCGGGAAATTTGAATTAAAAAGGCGCGCAATTCAATCTTTTGTAAGGTGCTTTATTACTTTCTTTGCGACTATTTAACTATTAAATGAATGGTGAATATTCAACATTTGTTGAGTATCCGCCATTAAACTACAGTAAAAAAGAAATATTTTACCCCACAAAAAGTCTCATCTCAATCAAGTTGACTTAATAAATTTACTTTGCATTAAATAACGTGCAATTTTCAACGTTAAATACAACCTGAATTCTGACGTTGAAATTCGTTAAAACTTTGCATCAACAATAAAATAAAGAATTAACGTTCTGAGTTCATCAGTAATTCACAGAATTGTTCTCTGAAGTCGATGGAGGAGTCGGAAACACATTATTGGTTGTATCATGTAATAGATACGGAATTCAATAATTATTAATAATAATAAAAATAATGCTGGACAGTATCATCTAGCCCCAAGCTAAGCAGAGCTTGTGTTATGGGCACTAGATGACTGATATTATATAATACAATATTATTAAAAAGATAGATATTTTATTTTAATGTGTGAGAGTACATTTTCCGTATCGTGTGGATCTGTACAGTCAGAGTCGCTAACAATCGATGTGCAAGCGGATAAAAGATTAGACGAAATCATCCACCAAGAGTTCATACACGTACTAGAGAAGGCTTTGGATGAACATGTGAGAGGGAAGCAAAAAGTCAGCAAGCAATTCATAAATATAGGAATATTTTCAGTGAGTTGTGAAAACTAGTTCTTACGTCGTCTCTAGTTATGTCGTTTCATTTAAACTGCCGTCGCCTTCCAATTTCAAAGTCTATTTAAACAACTTTCAATTTACAATCAACAAAACAATATTAATTCAATAAGCGGTAAGGACGCTACTTGAATTTACACAAAAGGAAGTACGGAGGAGCAATGAATTTTTAATGTTCCCGATTTATTCTTTACTGAGATACAGTCGTTTAAGTCATCTAAAGGCTTGCAGGGAATTTTAAGTAGCAGTTTGATAGAGGAGTAGATAAACGACAGTTGCGGCGCGGTAACGTATGCGGTAAAGTGAAAGAGAGGATAAGGTTACCAAAAAGGTAAAGTGTAAAGTACACAGTAGGTACTTACACATATTGTAAGGCTTTATTTACCATACTGGTTTAAGCTATCTAATGCCAAATATTTGTTTAGGGTGTTCTGGTCGTTTTCTATGAATAATAAAAAATATCTATCTATGTAATTGTATATTATTATGTTCAGTTATCTAGTACCCATAACACAAGCTCTGCTTAGCTTGGGGCTAGATAATGCTGTGATATGTATGTGTGTGATTTGTCCAGCATTATTTATTTATTTATACTTCTCTGAACACGATCACAATATGATTAGAATTTTAGGAAACTTTCAAATAATCGCCAAGAAAGCAGCTTTCTACGCACTTCTTTAAGTGAATGAAATAAATAGTGATACCACAGATTACTGTTATCTTTATTTTGTAAGATTTATTTCGCCTTTTAATCTGCAAAATTTTTGACAAATCATCGCATTATTATCTCTAAATGGAAGCACATAAGGATTTTTAAAACACACACAGAAATAGCTCTAATCGAAGCCCTTCGCGCCAGATTAGCCACTTATCCACGGGGTAGGCAGTGTTATTTGGACGATCTTTACTGGGTGGACTGGAGTTTGCATAATTTTATGGAAAATTCTGCGGGAAAGTGCTGTGATAGTAATTAGATAAGTACTTTAATAGATACTGAGGAGACTTCATAGGAAATTAAGAGAGTTTTTACTGCAGGGTAATGGTAACGATTCTCTTTGAATTTACAGGATTTTATACATAAGTTATACACGTTAGCCTTACAAAATTAAAAAATATATTAATTGTTGCAGGAAAAAAAATATTTGATCACAATCACCATCACTACCATCACCAGCCTATAATAGTCCACTGCTGGACATTGGCCTCCCCTAATGAGCGCCATAGATGGCATCATTATGTGGGGGTTATTGCCCATAATCCCCACGCTGGGCATGCGGGTTGGGGATCGCAGTTCGGTGTAGTTGTTCTGCAGAAGGCGCTGCTGCCCGCCCCCCGGTGTGTTTCCCTTAGTCGCCTCTTACGACACCCACGGGAAGAATTGGGGTTGTGAAATTCTATGCCGGCACCACACGACAACTTAATCAATAATAAAGATCACTGCCCAGCGCTGCAGTGGTGCGAACAGCGGAGCCGCTGCTTAAAGCTGCTCATCTCCAGTAAAAGACGCCTTTTACTCTGAAAAAATCATTCTTTAATCTTTGCTTTAAACATCCGTTTCCTTTAAAAAAGAAGAACTCGTGATGTTTAGTTTTTAGGGTTTTGCCATCGGTTGCAAAACCCTTATGAAATCGCTTTGGGTCTGTTTTGTGTTTTCAATCCTTAATATCTCAGAAACAACTGCAGCTATTGACTTGAAATTTGAAATAATAATACATTTTGTGCGCCCGCACATATTTATAGAAAAATAAATGTATATATATATATATATATATAAATATATATATATTTATAAATGTATATATATATATAAATATAAATGTAATAGGTATGTATCCTAGATAATCCACACAGTATCATTTACCCACAAGCTAAGCAAAGCTTGTTATTGGTATTACTACGATAGCTGTTATACTTAATAAAGTATAAGTATCACATTGGATGATTTATTTTTGTGTACTGAAAAGGACTAGAACACCCGAACAAATAATCTAAAGATCCTACAAATATTAGTCCCGAGGCAGGAATCAAACCTCCACCTCCTGCGTTGTAAGCCCACCGCGCCAAGAGGTTGTCATATACGTACCTACCTAAACGACAAAAGTTCAAAACCCTCGGCGCGCGAGTTACACTCGCACTTGTCGTACTTGTTTTAAGTGTTATAAAAAAACTAAACATCACATTATTTTAGATACGTAGATATCGCTCAGACCCGGAACAAATTACCATTCGCAGATCAAACGCTTTACCGCTAGGAGAAAATCATACTAGCTACCTTCCTCAAAAGAAATAAAACCTTTACTATTTGTGGTAGTGACAGCAGAAACCACATCTAAATTTATCGGTAGCGTCATCGAGCGTTTTTCAATAGATTGGCAGAATTAATGCATTTGCCACATCACGGCGCATGCAGAGATCTGCATCGCCTCGGGGGTTTGTGCACACGGAACGAATGGTTTGTCTATTAGTGGTATTGTTTGGTTTTTATTATAAAATGAAAAACACGTAAATAAAACTTTTTTGAAATAAGAACTTCTGCTAGCGGACTGTCTGATCTAGGACGGTTATGCTGAATTGCGATTATTTTGTTAATGTGTAATCAGCTGCCATAAGTAATCTTTTCCGTGTGGTGCCAGCATAGAATTTCACCACTCCAATTCTTCCCGTGGGTGTCGTAAGAGGCGACTAAGGGAGACAACAGGGGGGGCGGGCAGCAGCGCTATATAGGCTGACGATTCGACGATGCGAAGTAATCTTTATTATTTGACAAGGAATTAATGGTGTAAGTTTTTACTTCTATCAAGTGGTTACGTATCATACATTATAAGTGATGTCCACTTAGACTTTATGTTACGTGATATCAATAGACTCTCAAGGCACACCTGCTAGGAATGCGCTCTACGATGCACTGCCCCCGCCAGCGTGAGGCAAAGGTGCTTGTATTTCTGACGCAGGAAGTTGCGGGTTTGACACATGTTTGCACGATTTCTAAATACTTGATCCAAGTTTTCTGCGTATTTTCTGTATTTAATAAAAATATACTGTCCATTTTAATGTATTGTACCCATTATACAAGCTCTGCGCAGCTTGGGGATGATGTCGTGTGGATTGTCCAGGACTATTTATTATTTTTATTACTCCGTTCAGACTGAAATTCAGTAATGCTGATTTACTGCAGAAAATGGCAATGAGCTATTATTGACAAGAAACATATTTATATTAATTCCATTTCATGACGTCATGTTAACATAGGAAGAACATAATAATAATGAAGTTGGTTAAAATATACCTATCCGTATGTTTCCACTCGGTGATGTTTCTAAAATCGATGAACGGAAAAATTGTGTATTGCTTTTTCGTCGAATTTTAATAAAATCTAATCTGGTTAGGTGTGCAATCAATTCTTTTGATACGGTTGAAACTTTTGGGAACACATAAAACTCCGCTTTTTAAGGCTGCAGTTAGACGACGCGAAAAAATTCTTGCGGCCGCCGCGCGGCCACCGCGCGGTGACCCCGTACTAACTGTTCAGTTATAGCAAATTTATGTTTTATTAACTAGGACGTAAAGTTGAAATTAATTTTGAGTAACTAACAGCGCGGCGGCCGCGCGGCGTTCGCTCCTCGATCACACGGCGGCCGCGCGGCCGTCTCGCTCGAATCACTCGAATGTTCTCGATGTACGCACCGCGCCGGCGTCCCCGCATTCTCCTTTCATTGGTCCGTCAGTCACTTGCGCGAGAGGTCGTGACACGCGGACATCGTGATTTCGAAGATGGATGAACTGAGTATCAATCCTGAGACATTGATTTCTTTAGTGGAAGAAAGAAATATCCTTTGGCATGGCGCAGTGGCGTGGCCACCGGGCCTGACCGCGCGGCCGCCGCGCGGTCACCGTACTTACGCCGCGCGGCCAACACACTGTAACATCCCGTGTCATATAAACGCGCCCTAACGGGTTTTTCAATTTCACTTTCATATGCACTGTCACGATAAAATAAGCTTAAACACAAACATGATATGGATAGAACTAGATAGTCACAACACTTTACTGCCATTGTTAGTGATTTTTTAAATACATTCCTTAAAATTCTCACATTTTTCGGGATTCAAGCTTTCTCAAACGTCAAATCCAAATGAAATCACACCCGCCTTCGGAAACGGATTTATTAGATAATATGAAACCACACCGGAATAACAACTTTTTTGCCCTAAGATATGTGTCATTATCGCATTGCGGTGAAAGCCGTTTAAATTTAATCTCTCAGATATTATGTTTGTGCAGAATAGTTACGTGTGCTCATAATTTAGTAAAATTGTTTATTGTTTTTCTTCTGAATTACTAACCCAAAATCCATGAATTGAATAATCCCCTCCACACTCGGAATGATAACAGCGTGAAGTTCATTTAAAATAAACTAGATTCGTCAAGTGCGAGTGTAACTCGCGTGCCGAGAGTTTCAAACTATTGTCGATTATGTATACAAATCTTGTGGTGATCTTGGGATGGGTATCAGTTACTTCGGAGATTAGAGAGTAGGTACTGGTAATTTTTTTTGACCCTTCTAAATGTAGGTATATCAAAATGTATGTTTAAGTTAGAAATTTATACAAAATCTCTTTTGATATGTCTAAATCAATAGTTTGATTTGATATCTTACTCAATTAAATATAGTTGTATAACCACTTTCCAAAAGAGAATTCTAATAACACACTTCTCTATATTTTCATGTAAAAGTTAAATCCATAACTATAAATCCTATCTATCCATTTCAAATAGATCGCACTGCAAACATCGGAGATAAATGCGGGAATGGTCACGGACAAGACGACCTTTTTCAATAAATTCCAAAAAGTATGAAACCAACCGAAATTTTAAAAATTGTTTTGAGATGAAAAAGCTTCGATATTTTTTTTTTGGCATTGTAGGTCTCTTTTCCAATTTCGACATTTTATGTCAAAATATCTATATCTATACTAATATTATAAAGAGGAAAGATTTGATTGTTTGTTTGTTTGTATGTTTGTTTGTTTGTTTGTTTGAATTGAATAGGCTCCGAAACTACTGGACCGAGTTAAAAAAATCTTTCACCAATAGAATCCTTAATTTTACGTGATGAACATAGGCTATATAATATTTTCAAAAAAGTTAGGGATCCGCATGAAAAATTCAATAATTGAACCGTGGGCTGTATATTCAACCTCTTTTTCTATTATGGCGCGTCAGAATAGAAAAAGAGGTTGTATAGCGCACGGTGCTTGCTTTTTCTCTACGGCCAGTGTCAGTTTTGGAATGTCGAGTCAATGTCAAAAACCCCAATGCTGTTAAAAAAAGTAAAGATCCGTATGAAAACTGTGAAACCCATCGTTTTAGTCTGAAATTTTTGTTTAATACCCGTGCGAAGCCGGGGCGGACCGCTAGTCCTAATATATAAAGGAACGAGCGATTTTCTGGCGACAACGCCCAGCCTAAACCGCTGAAGTTAGAAACCTGAAATTTGGAAGGTAGGTTCCTTTTACAATACAAGCACCCGCTAAGAAGGGATTTTTGGAAATTCCACCCCTAAGGGGGTGAAAAGGGGGATGGAAGTTTTTTTGGTCATTTTTCTAACTCTGTAACCGGTAGCCCGATTTTCTTGAAATTTACAGGAAATACTAAACATACAAAAATATTGAACACGTGTTTCAGCATTTTTCAAAATATTCCTGAAAATAGGGTGAAATGGGTCATTCAAGTTTGAGATTCGTATTTTGGCTCCATATTGAAATGTCTATAACTTTATGATATAGCATACTAATGACTTGAAACTTTCAGTATGTATTGAAAAAAACTATAAATCAAACCACGTGTTTCAGGATTTTTCAAAAATGTTGTTATATAAGTTTAAAAAGGAAGTAGAACTATTGAGGTTATTGTGGTGAAATTTATCAACCATTGACGCTATTGGCTTAGAATTTACAGAGAAAACTACACAAACAAAAATATTGAATACGTATTTTAGGATTTTTCTAAATAATCCCGAAAATGGGATTAAAACGGTTATTCAAGTTTAAGATTCGTAGTTTGGCTCCGTATTCAAATGTCTAAATCATTTTAAGTACTACGTACTAATTACTTTTGCATGTCCTAAAAAAACAAAAAAATTAATAATATGTATTTCAGGATTTTCCCAAACATTCCTGAAAATGGGTTGACAGAGGTGATTTAAGTTTGAGTGATTTGTAGTTTGCTCCATATTGAAATGTTTTTAACTTTTTAATGACGGATGGTAACGACATAAAATTTCAAATAGGTATACATAATACCAAGTACAATAAATAAAAATAGGTAATTCAGAATTTTTCATTAAAATTACGTTAAAAGTATAAAAAGAAGTCGAATCACCTAAGATTTTTTGGAATTTTTAACTTTTCTCCCAATCAGCTTGAAACAAAATTAATAAAAATATATAATACTTATTTCTGGATTTATCAAAATATGCCTGAAAATGGGGTGAAACGGGTTATTCAAGTTTGAGATTTATAGTTTGGCTCCGTATTGAATAACTTTTTAATATGGCGTATAGTTTACTGTTTAGTTTACAAAAAAAGGAACACGTATTTCAGAGCTTTTCATAAAAGTTACTCAATAAGTACCTATACAAAAGGTAAGGGTATTAATGACTTTTCGTTTCAAAAATATACTGTAAAAACAATGAATAAAAACAAGAGTTCCGAAGTTTTCTTTTTTTTAGTCTTTTAATAAGGACAATAATACATAAGAAGTTTTAAAGGACGTTTTAACTTATGTGACTTTTTATCCAGTGTCGAAACTACCTAGAAACTTGCTGATAATACTTAAAATATCAATTTATTGAACATATGTGTTTAATGGTTTTTCAACATAATATAGGTTTTGAAGTTATTCAGGTTTTTTGTAAGTTCATAAGGATCATTCTTTGAAAAGAAATGCATAATTAATAATCAAAAGAAAAGGTTATTATTTAAAATTTTGTTTGAATACTCACTCTACTTAGATTCAGGTAATTTATTTATAGTACTTTAATTCAATGGTGTTTTTTCCTCGATAAAATATAAATTCGTAATATTTTTTTTTTAACTTTGTCCGTGACTCCTTTCACGACTGTTAGCCGCATGGCTTCTGATTTTGCAATCCAATCCCATCTCAGAAAGCCAATCTGTAGATATATTTAAATAAAATAGGATTAGGAAATTTACAAACAAATTGGGCTATAGTAGAATGTCCACCGTGTCATTAGATTCTCTATAAAAAAATACAGTAAATGATTATTTAAAAAAAAAACTCATTATAATGGGCTTATACATGATATTAAAAGCGGGTTTCAATTTCCGACTCTTAAAATAGGGTATTAGCTGATTTCGTCAAGAAGTTTTACCCTAAAGTCCACGCAAATGAAATTGCGAGCGGGTCAGCTAGTAGTTTATAAACCTGTACAGGCGCACGAAATGTATAGGACAGAAAAGGCAAGACCATAATGGTTTGTAAACCGATCGAAACCCTAAAAAAGAGGAAAACGAATCGGATAAAATCAAAATGAACATTTTACAACGTCAATGAGGCGACACACAGACTAGCAATCCCACGTAAACCAATAGTGCTTGAAACAGATCAAATCTCATAAAAACTCTATTAAACATTATTCAATTTAGTCAAAAGCATAGATTTAGTTTTAAACAGCTCGGTCATGCGTCAAGAGCGAAAACTAAACGGTTTGTACTCACTAGTTGTTAGTGATTACTTTACCTTTCAACAATGCTGCATCATAATACAAGTAACTTGTGTGTGTGTATGCATGAGTGTGTTTTAATCTAGATAATATAAGAAAATGTTTGGTAACAAAAACCAACGAAATAAAGAAAGTGAAGTGACCTAGGTGTTTATCAAACACTGCAGCACTGCAGCCCGAAGGCGATGGATGCGGAGCCGAGTGAAACGATACGATAAAATAATTTCCTCAAAAAGAGGGCACAGATGGCATACTCACACGCGAATATACACCCTATCCTACTATCTTAAAAGTTTTCATTATTGCTTGGAATATCACTGGTGAAGGGTGGTTCAGGATAACAGTAATTATAATAATGGAGGAGGGAGGAGTACAAATTAATGTAAATTTAATCCCTTTATTACGGCTCTCACCAGTTCATGTCATTTTAAATAAGGGTTTAAATTATTAATATAATAATTATGTACCTTGACGCTGTATTTAGGTACTTTTCGATTAATAAATATTTTTTTAAATGGTAAAATCTTTAGTATCAAAGAAATTACACTTATATGTATAACTAAATTAGAACTAATATTTACAATTGAAACTATTGTGCTAACTGCAGACTGTTGTAATCAAACTACAGGTAGCTCAACTGATACATATCAATACCAATTGGAAGTGTACCCAAGATGCTGGCTGGATTGCCTCGCTGTATGGCAATGCTGATGCGCTGCGCTACGTCAGTAACTGACCAGCTCTCGGGTCACACGTTGCTTCGAACAGACAGACGTTCAGATAAGTTTTTGAAAACCTGGAGAGCCGTGGTAGCCCACGGACCTAGGGTCTCGAGTTCGACTCCAAGAGGAGCAAATTTGTAGGCTCTGTCGAGACCTGCAAATCTGCTGCCGCACCAGCACTCACGGTTTTTTTTATAATTAATTAAATTAGTTTTGTTTATTTAGGGCGTCAGACGAAACCGCAAATCGGATGACATTGCTGATGGATCTTTCGCGGATGATGATTGAGTCATGTCATCCTATGCAAACTAAAACCGCCATCTTTTCCTTCTGGTCGAATTATTGTTCAATTTTCACATTATGAAAACGCTTCATTATGGATTTTCCTTAAAAAAAGCATATTGAGAGATTATTTGGACTTGATTATGTGCAAAATTTATCTCAAAATCACTTAACCGATTTATCGTGTTGTTTGTTTTGGCGCATTACATTGTTTGTGGTAACGCGATATTGATAACTGTTCATAAAACCAGAGTATTACCGACTTTGTTCAGGTTCATTCAAAGATTTCAATATACTTGTGAACTCAATAGACGTCATAAAACCTTCACACCAGAAAGCTTTATCAAAAATTATACAGCTTTTTTCGCTATCCTTATTTTTTCACCTTTCCTAAAGCCATAACTATCCAAACAAAACAGTAATGAAATTACTTACAAAATGCTTTTACCCAAAACTTAGCCTCTTATGACGAAGGTTTTTCCAGGCTTACTTTATAAAAAGTTTTTACGATTATAACATTTAGCGACTCTTGGTAACAAAATTACTTTTATGTGCCACGTCGTCGTTCAGAACAAGGGCACAATTAGTTTAGAGAACTTTCTTCGTATCTTCAAAGACTTGGTTCATCAGCACTATCTGTCCACTCTTAATATAGTAAATATCTTCTAATCTAAAATAATACATTTCTCAGCAAAGTAACAGATGCGTAGCCTAGAACCATCATTTACAAAAGTTTGATATCTATCAGATAAATAATATCTTTATTGCACCTAATAAAACAGTATAAAAAACAAACAGTAACTACTACTTAAATCCAATGTGGCCCAATCGGCGGCCTTATCACTGAAAGCGTTCTCTTCCAGGCAACCTTTCGATGGAAAACGTTTCCGTTTTGGTATTTCGATAACTCATACAAATATAGTATTTTTTTCCAGAATCTCTCTATTCCAAGATATCTTCTTCCACGAATGTACTTTACCCAACTCAGATTAATTTTATTTAAATTATATCAACATAAATCAGTGTAGGAATAACGTACCACGACCTCGTGGGTATTAATGGTGCTAAGGGCTGAAATATATTTTAAGGCGCATCACATACAATAATTATACCTATGCTTTTGGGGTTAAGAAGGCTACAGGGCCACAAAGGCTAGCCTGAGGCCAGGCTGTGCAATATCGCAGCCGTAACACTTCACTTTTAGGGGACTTTTGTAAGGGGATCTTATCAGGGGACTAAATATATAATATATAAAACAACCGCATGTTTGTGATTCCTTTGAAATAGAAATTACTTCCGATGCATTCAATTTAATAAAAAAATTGCTAAATTTTTTTTTATCAAATGAACACAAAGTTAGGGAAGAGAGCCCCCATTCCTCCCCATCCCTCCATTCAGCCTACCCTTTTAATTTTCGTTTTGACCCTAAGAAGTAAAATATCCAAGGAAAAGAATCGGGGTCACTTCCTAGCTCATACTAATCCTTCTTTGTATTTTATACTAGCAGTCCACTCTGACTTTACACGGGTTTTTAACAAAAGTGAGAAATTTTAAAATTTTTGAACCCTACCTTTTTTGAAAATATTCTATAGCCTTTGTTCTTCCGCAAAATTTAGGATTCTAATGGTGAAAAAATTTTTCAAATCGATCCAGTAGTTTCGGAGCCTATTGAATTCAATGAAACAAACAATCAAATCTTTCCTCTTTATAATATTAGTATAGATATAGAGTACGTTCTCCCCGTGGTTTCGTATATACTAAGCAAAAGCATACGTAGGCTATAAAAATATTTCGTCCTTGTATTTTCTACCGAGATCTGGTCTGACAACTAGCATGGGACTGTATTGTGTATCGTCCCCCTGCTTAACCAGGCTCTAACAAACTCCCTGAAGTCCGGGGCAGAATTTGATAAATGATAATTGACAGCTTCGTTTTTCTGAATAAGAATCTTCAATCCCGTTTACTCCTCACCTTATCTCCTCTGTTGTTAAATGTTTGTTGAGAAACGCACATGAAACTACGAGAAACCAAACTCAAAATACCAAATATGCTAAACATCCTAACAAATCTAATTATACCTTTGATAAACCCAGTTTATAACGATGACATTGAAGTCAAATACATCGAATCTACGAGAAGGGATTGCGATTCTTCCTCGTGCCCCACCACATAATACCTACCGCACCTACCGCCGCAGGGCAAAGGGCTTGATTTAATGAAACAGGGATCTTGTTGGATATTTGACTGTTAAATATATTTAGACCTTTCATAGGGTTGAATTTGTTCTTTTTAGCTTTTATTTGACTTAACAGTCCTTATCCGCTCAACCGTCCTTGGCTACCACGGCTGCCAAATAAAAAAACCCATTCCAAAGAAACCGGCTTTCCAGTGAACAAGTTGTGTGATGTGATGAGCGATAAATAATGATAAATAGTTCTGCTGTGATTCGGTTTAACCATTTGTACATGTTTATTTGTATTTCTTCAACCCAGACAAAATCATTGTCCACTGTTCTTACTCTTACTGCTCTTTATGCTGCAATAAGCACTGGTTCCTAGGTACTTTCTTTATTTAATACAATTTGTCACAAAACAACTTATGGCATTGTAATGACAAAAATCATTACAATGCCATAAGTTAGGTTACATTCTTCTCCGTGTTTATTTTTAAACTACTAGAATCGGGAAAGCAGCATTAGGAATTTTATTGGGAAATCTTTACCGGTCAAAATAGGTGGCACACAACGGTTTACGACCACAAAGTTAATTCCAATAGCATCGTAACTTAAAAACAGTATAGACAGTATAGAAGAATACATAGTGTACATTTATAAGCTGGTTTCATATTTATGTAGACAAGACACGAGGCAACTTTTTACATCTCGAATAAACGCAGAATATCTTTGGGCAAGGTACTCATCCATTGTATTGTGGATATGCTACGTGCGCACTTGTAGTTGTAAAAACATACGAAAACCTTATCTTTTTTCCGCTACGTACATAAACTAATTATGTTTCTTTCGTTACTTTTTATAAGCGATGAATTGAGAAGAATTATTTATTGTGAGAGGATCACTGTTTATGGACAGTTAATTTTATGTATATTCTAAAGGTTATTCGGCACTATTAAACTGCTAATTTAATCTTATAAAAGCGCTGGTACACTTCGTGATTTATGTTTTAATGTTTTAGTTAGTTGGGCTAACGTGATCAAGCCATTTCGAGTATGATACAAATATGACGAGCGATGGCTCCATATAAATATGACAAATCGAGCGAGATAAATGAAATGAGCTTCGATTTCCAAAATCCTGTTTAATTAGCGCGAAGTCGGCAGATTGTAAAATTGAGCTTAAAGCAGCTCAATATCGCCTATTCATGATTTGCAAAAGGAAATTATATTGCTCGCAGAATTTCCATCAAATAAACACAAAGGTAGATCAAGATAACATTATTTTATTTATTTATTCAGTGTTTTTTCCTAAAATAAATATATGGAATAATCGCATTTTTGTTATAAAAATATTGTCTTTATATTAATACCAAAATTAATTAGGATAACATTGTTTAGGTTTCCCTGACCATGCAACCTCAATAAAACTTGGTATTTTTGTAGTTTGTTGATAATGTACGTAATAAATACATAAAATTAACTTACTCAATCACTTAACAAAATTATATAAAAATCTAAGTAACGTAAGGCTGTGTTTCTGAAAGCTTAACTTTATTTCTTAAATTTTTTATAAATCAAAATCACAAAAAATCATGTTCCTTGCCATACAAAATACATTAAAGAACAGATTTTCTTGATTTTACTACGCTAGTTAGGTTGACATATTTTGATACTTTCCGTGTGTACCAAGATGAGTCTTGTATTTTTGTTTCCATATTGGTAACTGTAAGAAAAATGGCAAAAGTACGAACCGACGACGTGTTACGATTCATTGTTATTGTCGTTCTTTTTTGGTGATAACACCAAACTTTTACCCTTTTCAACCCGAATAAAATAAAATGCTCAAAGTACCCGATTCCCGCATCCAAATGTTTTGTACCAAAATTTTATTCGTTTGTTTTCCGAACAAATATGATAGAAAGGCACCTTAACTATGTTTTATTCCAGACCGTTTGGAATCTACATAGTTAGGAGTTACCTTGAAACTTATATATTTCTGTTGGATTAAAACTGCGTTATCAGTATCACACAGAAAAAACAATAAACGTAGGTTTTAGTTTTGTTGTGATAATTTGATTGTTTCCAAAAATCTCAACAAATCCCTTAATTTTACACTGTTTTTTAAATTTTGCCACATAAATTCGAATTCCTAGGTCTCAATTCTTTTAAAGTACTACTTCATGATAATTATACAATAGCAAAATAATATTCAAAATCGGTCCACAATTGACGGAAAAATCAACGAACAGTATGTTACAAACAGTCGAAACTAGTACTAGTACCTACGTCTTAATTTTTTTGAAGTCGGATAAATATAGATTTGTATAGTTTTCATTTTTGTAGAGACAAGTAATCAATTGACCGAACTTATATACACCTCTAGTTCTTTCATTCTTTGAATAATATTGATTTTTATTCTATAAGTGGCAGTTGTCATATATCATGATGTCAAACAATCATGCAAAAGATACATAACGTAACAATACATACAAACAACAAAAATTCTTACAGCGATACTAAAATAAAGCCGACCCAGATATCTAGGGCTTTTCGACAAGTAGTAATATTCCACACTTAAGCACTTACCATCACAAATTTTGTGAGTGGACGTGTAGATTCTTCATCTTCATCGACATGACGAATTGCGCATACTCCTTCCACTCTGAGAAAGTGTCATATCCTGTGCAGGGAGGTTGGATATTTACCTCATTATGATGTATAGATCGCTTATACATGTAAAAAATTTATGGTATAGATCGCTTAAACCTGTATAGATCGCTTAAACATGTATAGATCGCTTAAACATGTAAATAATTTATGCTCATGTCCAGGTAGGGGTAATACTCTCACAGGTAGCATTTTATGTCAGATTCAGATTCAATAACTTTATTTCTTTAGGCTTACAAAATAAGCACTTAGACAAGTCAAATTTCATACAGATAATTATTATAAAAAAATAAATAATAAGTTATTGATTTCTCTTCACTTCAATTTTTGTCCGAGATGCCTTCCTGTTTTGGTAGGGGCTCCCCCCACAATCAACTAAGATTTATATGTAGCTATCCCAGGCTTAGTGTTGAAACAATGTTAATAATGAATGACATATAACAGAAACAAAAGATGGTTTGATGGATAGCTTAAGTAGCGGTCTAGCAGTAGCTGTGACACCCCGATACTATTGCGGTATTTATTCATATCCGTACCCTAATATCATGAGATTCAAGATATTTACGAGACCCGGTCGCATTCCAACGAGATGGAATATCCGTGTCTGTCTATATCTACCGAAATAAGCCCTTTTCGCAATACCAAGGATCATCTAAGACTGTAAAATTTCAAAAATAAAGTATGAACTTGAACGTCCAGCGCTCGCGGCGGGAGGGGGCAACATACATCCGCGGTTCGCGGCATTAAAAATTTGCGGAAAATTTCGCGACTTTCCCGAGAAAAATATTTGCAAAAAAAAAGTATTAAAGTTATTCCAACACGAGAAACTACATTGTTTTCTTTAATATCTATAGAATAAGTTTGATATAATATCTATGCAATAAACCTTTACCTAAATAATGAAAAAAATGCTCAAAGAATGCGAGCCATTAAATAATATATATACCAACCAGTGAATGAAATTGTTAGATACCTCAATTCGTCTATTATGATTCGGCCAATTATGTTGGGATTAAAACAAAGGGTAATATTTTGCGAGGAATTCTTAAATAGAATAAAGGGTGGGTATTGTACCGATATAATCGCGAAATTGTGTTCATTTCTGTCCATTGTGACGCGGTAATTTTGAATTGATCGTTAGCAGTTTATATTTTTACCCAAACGGAGGAGGGTTTTTGAGGTTGGCACTATTTTGGCCTATTCAGGTATTTGTTCCCACGTAGTGCTGAAACTACTGTTCCGATTGTAAAAATGGGATGTCGTTTCATTCCTCTGAGTACCTCGGTGCTTATAGGTTATATGACGTCAGCTAATCATCGGAAATCTCAATGTTACTAACTATGCTCGTCTGGGACATCGTTGCCAAAGTCTTTATATTTCTGTCTTTCCATAAGTTCGTTTTATCAAGGTCGCCTTAAATTCCTCCGAAATTTTCATATTTCCAATTACGTAAGGTTAGACCATCTAATTAAATTAACATTCCATTTATTTGAGTTCCGTATGTCACAAAATAAACCCCTCATCAAGAAGGTCCCGCATAAATTTCTTGTATTCTTTGTCAATTCATTTACAATTCTGATTGTGACACTAGCCTCGGGTACTTTGGGACCATGAAAGTAGCGAGAATTTTTTGTTTTACGAGTATTTCTGGAAAAAGCAATTCTGCGTATCTTACCTTAAACAATATTTCTTTTAGGCGCTTGTCTGCACAACGCAATATCATCCAAGTTAACCGTACAACTACCGGATAATTTCATTTTATTCTTATACATATTGTGATCTCGTCGGAAAAACGTTTTATCTTTCACATACACCACTTACCTACTTCTAAATACATTAAACTACTTACCCGCGTTGTCTACAAAGACCCTCGTCCTCAACCATCAAAGAACCTTCCTAACTAAAGTGCCATAAAATCGTTTGTCGTCATAATATGGTTCTAATATAGTATTATATTATAGCATAGATATAATATGCTTAAATATATGAAATACTTTAACATTAAAATTAAATCAACTATTATTATTAGTTTGCTTGTGGTTTCTGACGTTAACCACACTATTATATTGTCATATTCAAATCATTAAGAAAAGATAACTTTTTTAAATAAAATAAAAGGCACATTATCAAAGTATGTAGATTAGATTTTCTAAATAATAGGCAAAAACCCTACCACAATCAACCATAAGCAGTTTTATATGAACTTGTCACTTTAATAGCAAACTAAAAATAAACAGCCCTTGATCATCTGATTGAATACGCATACGACCCTCTAGGATGGAGGAAGGCCTGTGTTTGAAGACTGCCTTTTATATACAAAAATGTATAGCATCTACTTTGTTACGTGGGTACGTACTAGGTTCACGAGCGAATTATAATAAGTTTACTGACAATTATGTGTTACACGATTGTGTGACAATGGTGTGCGATGTGGCGTGGTGGGCGAAGGTCCGCTTGTGACGAAAGTGGTTGACGGCTCATTTCTCGCCTATCTTGTCCTAGGTTTGTAGCATTTGCAAAAATTGTCACATTTGTTCGGTGTAATTTTATGATAATAAAAAAGACGATGTAAACATTATAATATTAAGTACAGCAGTCATCTATTACCCATAACACATCTCTGCTTAGCCTAGCTCTCAGCATCTAGATGCATTGTCCAGCATTATTTATTTATTTATTATAATTATAAAATATTATTATTGCACCCATGAAATAAGAAGCTCAGAGGCTCAGGTCAAGCTCAAGTAGCTCCTGATTTATAGGTCCTCCCTTGCATCGAATAGGAATAAAACCTATTGTTAAAAATTAATAGCTCGTGCCTCCAGTATTTGATTGCGATTCTTTCAATTCATCTCTGTTATCTTTAGTTGGTTTAAAGGAATATCAAGTGCAGTTTTTAAGCTTAGTTTCTTTGATGTTTTTTAGCCCTTAGCGCGAGAAAGCTTCGGTATCTCCGATATTTAACGATAAGTATAAAAAATTAAGAACTGTAACTAAGAAGAAAAAGAAGGCATTATTTCTGCATGAACCTATCTTTTATGGATATTGAAAGACCCATTCAGTTAATAAGGTAACTTTAGCCTTAGACCAGATTATCATCTTCAAAGATAACGTTGAGAGAGACAACATCATTCGCTTTCCTGGTGTTCCTGCCTTTCCAAAACCTTGCGAAAATTCTCAGGCATATTATAGAAACTGATCTCGAATTCCTCCGATTGCTGCCAGCTACAAAAAGGATTACCTATTCAATTGAGGTTTAAGTCAAAACATCGAGTACTTATCCAGAGTCAAAACGATATATCAATACAGATAAACAAAAAAGGTTAACGCCAGGGGGATTACATCACGGCTCATATAGCACATTGTCCAAGCGTGGTCGGTTTATGTTTAATGAAACGGTTCAAATAAAAAATATCCTATAAATAACACTGTCGGCGGGACTTGTGACGACTTTATGAAGTTTCAAGCAAGTTTAAATGGCAGCTGGTTTAGGGCTCATTTTGTCGAACATAAAACTAAGTTCAACTTGACCATGTTAGCGTCAGTTACGATTTGAGGCAGGTACCTACACAGATAGCTATCATCGTGAAGGTTCAACTGAGCGCTGAATGGGTCATAATCATAATGAGTTTGAATTTTTAATCAACTATGCAAATAAATTTACTACCAATCTATCAATAAAAAGATATAACTACATTTATTGAAGAAATATAATCAGCCTTAACATTTCTTTCAAATTTAACAAGCAGCTAGCATATGGTAACTATAGTTACCTACATGATCAATTAGGGTACAAAAATGGCAATGACCTTATTATCAGCTCATGAAACTCCAACTAATGGCAAGCCATTGTTGTTTCAAAACCACTAGATGCCCTACTGTATTATAACTCATTGACTATTGATAACAAGATTTATATGTCAGCACTGGTTGTGAAGTGAATAGGGAGGGTGTAGAGTAGAGAATGTGTTCGAAAAAATATATTTTTCACTTTATTTGGTAAGTAATCATGATTACTTTTTTCGTTTACTAAAGGAAGGTCCCGCGCTGATAATGATCATGATCATTATCAGCGCGGGACCTTCCTTTACTCTGTCATTTGATAATGGTATGCAAGTGCGTCTCGATACTTGACGATATCTCGTTAGAAATAACATTAAAGTCTCAACATTAAAGTTTCCTATCAAAATCCTATCTTGGAGTAGGTATAGATCTTTCGTATGATATCTTTTCAGATATGCGCAGGAGACGCGAGAGATGCAAAGCTCATCCAAAATTTTCTAGAAAAAAATGTAGTACTGAAAGAGTCTCCTATGATTTTCAAACCTTTAACATACCACATTAACTTTACCGGTCGCAATTCAATAGTATTCTCATTTAATTTTATTAACCCTCGTATCCGATTCATCGCTTTCTCTTTGAACTAATTTTTGACACATGATTTATCAGTTTAATGAACTGTACTGACTTCTTTTCAAAGTGGGTTGTTGTGGCAATGTTTTGTTATGCTTTCGGGTTACGGGTACTAAAGAAGCTGATGCTCGCTTACAGCGTATAAATTTGACAAATATATTAATAAGAATCAGAATAATCAAAAGGAAATAAGCTTTTGTTTTACCGTGCACTTATATTTCAAAAAAAATCAAAATCAAAGTGCTTTATTTCCTTTAGACCTTACAGGACTCTTGGACACGTCACAAAATACAAGTTAAATAAGAAATAAAAATGGGAAATAAAGTGATCACTTTGATTAATTGTTCACTTCAGTCTTTTTAAGGTAAAGTAAAGAAGCGAAAAAGAAACCTTTACCTTGTTAGATTGTTAGTTTTAGAGTTGGAGCATAACTCTTCCCAAACTTTTTTGTCTTCTAATCTGATATTTTATAGTACCTAAGCCTTTTTGCAAAGAATATTTTTGACAATCCGTTTGAATTTATTTATAGATAATTTTTGCAACTCACTTGGAGTTTTGTTGTAGAAGCGTATACATTGCCCTTTAAAAGATACATTAATCTTATGTAGTCTAGTAGTGGGCACAGCCAGTTTGTTCATATTTCTAGTATTTAAATTATGTAAATCATTATTTTTAATGAACTTATTCATATTTTTATGAGTATACATCAAATTTTCATAAATATATTGACATGTTACTGTCATTATGTTTATTTCTTTAAATTTTTCACGCAAGGATTATCTGGGACCCATATTATAGATTGCACGAAGAGCCCTCTTCTGCAGCACAAATATGGTGTTAATATCTGCAGCGTTCCCCCACAGCAGTATGCCATAAGACATAATACTATGAAAGTAGCTGAAATAGACTAGTCTAGAAGTATCAACGTCTGTAAGATGACGGATCTTTTTGACTGCATACGCTGCAGAACTAAGTCTCTTCGATAGCTTATCTATGTGTGAGCCCATTGAAGTTTACTATCTAAGGTTATTCCTAAGAATACAGTACTTTCTACTATTTCTAACGATTCCTCTTTTACCTTCACATCGGCTTTCACTTGTTTTACATTAGGTAGAGTAAATCTAATACATTTCGTTTTGGTTTCGTTAAGCAGGAGATTATTGACACTAAACCAATGGACTACTTTTGAGATTGCATTATTCACATCGTCGAAATTTGTGTTTTGACGTTTCATTTTAAAAATTTGTGAAGTATCGTCAGCAAACAATACAATCTCGTGATTATTCTTAACGAGATGAGGGAGGTCGTTAATATAAATTAGAAATAGGAAAGGACCGAGGATAGACCCCTGCGGTACACCCATTGTTACTACAGACCTCGAAAACCGTTCCCCATTAATGTCAACTCTTTGTATCCTGTCACACAAGTATGAAGTAAGAAGATCCAAAGAGCTGTCTTTTATTCCATAATGTAATTAATATTATGTAATTTGTCATAACATAACCTTCAAAATAAGAGATAAATTTAAAAAATCATATTAAAATACTTCAGTTTTGAATCACAATTAATTAACGTCCGAAGCTAAATCAATTACACACCAGAATCAGACCATTATTTTACCCCATCGTTGGCGACATCAATAATTTTATTCAACTTGGTCCAATGCGTTCATTGGGTTACACTACATTAACTCAGTACAAGCGGGATTTAATTAATAATCACATGAGTTCACACGCGCGCCGCTAATTTCACGTTTTCAATGTTTTTGGTTTGAGGACATTAAAAATGTATATTCCTATAAAAACGCATCGTAAGATGAACACAACTTATTATTTAGGCACAAATAAATATGTAATTATTAGTACTATTTTAACGGATATTTATCGCGTTTATTAAATTTTGTATATAGTTCTAATAATTATGTGTTCAGATTGCTAAGTTTAAAAATATTTATTTTCGAGAATCGACCAAGATGATAATGCAGGCAAATCTGGGCACCTTTTGCTAAATCTCTAAAAATGTAATATGCCTGTAAATATTGAACAGAACAGAACATACCAGTATTATGTACTACAAAGTGTACCATCGTGGTTTTAAGTCAGCCAAACTAAAAATCTACCTATTGTCACCCATGTAAGTCTACTAAGACAATCCTCTATTCTATAGGTTTGTGATACGAAATATAATTTAATCTTTGTAACGTATAATACACAGTTAATAAAAAAAGTAGGTAACTAAATTTGTACCGTAATAAACAAAAATAAATAGTTTGACTGACATCTCTACATTCATAAGGTACATAAAATCAACTTCATTAATTCTCGATGTCCCAACCCTCTCCTTTTAGGATCGAAAGGGTTAACCATCCCTCTGGTTTTCTCTACGGAAACCTCTGGGAAAGGATAGATGCAATATATTATCTGCTTTTAGGTGCTGGTTTTATTTGTTTATCTTACTTTACGAGGTCATATGTCTCATTATAAAAGGGATGAGGTTGAGGTATTAGATTGCTAATATAATTTGGCTTTGGCTACCATTTTATTTCACTGGAAGATTAGGGGGAGTCGGGGTGCATTGATACAAGGGGTATCTAATAATCGACTGAATTAATTTGATTAGCGCCATCATTAAAACTTTCGGAATAAGTTCCGAACGGATCCATTGTAATCGCACCGGTCTTAGGCATGCCGATATGTGTTTTGAGCACTCCTAAGTAAATTAAGACGCAATATGTGAAAGTGTATGACGCTCTTCGATAACATCTTACGAGGATTTTTATATACGAAAGGTAAGTTAAACTATGAATTATTATGATTTTTGTTAATATTACTTCTAATAAAAGTTCGGTTTAATAATAATAACTTAAATTTACAAAAATTACGTTGGGGGCACTTTTATTCAACAAAGTGCGGGGACATTGATGTGTATCATTGTGCCCCGTCTCTCATCTCGTCATGGAGGTGTTCCGTTTCTGTAGAAAAAAAGAGCAGTACTACGTTATGTGGCCAAAGTCATTTCTAAATACAACTTGACTCAGTATGTGATGTTATAATTCAGAAAAAAAGTGCCATGTTTTACATTTTTGTCATTCCAGATTTCGATTTCAGCTGCCTACACAAAATTAAAAAAAAGGCACAACTTGAACCAGCGGTGTATACTTTTTATATTAATTTGAGTGCATATAATGTGCAATAAAAAAATAAAGATATATAATATATATCTTTATTTTTTTATAATGCAATAAAAAGTGCAATAAAAAATAAAGACATATAATAATGTACCCTTATTTTTTTATTGCACATAATATGCGCATAATATGTGTGAAAAAGCAATATATTTTATATATTGCTTTTTCAAATAATATTAAGTTTCATAGTTTGATGTATTTGAATTCGACCTACCCTCAACTATCTAATAATAGCACAACTTGAAATCTGCACACACACACACACACACAAACACAATACCGCGCGTGCTTGTTTGAGTCTGGCTGTGAGTAAGTTTTGTAATAATAAGTACACGCCCCACGTGGTGCATCAAACTGCTCCACTAGTGGGGCAGATTGATATACAAGCCATTTTATTACTAAACGTTAATTATTTATTTTCTTTGATGACTTAAACAATTTTCAACCATGACTTTAAAATATTGAGCTAAACGTATAATGATAAATTAATAAAATTGGTTAGGTTTACATTTATTGGTTTATATTTAATGGAGTTTAAAATTTTGTGTATCAATGTGCCCCACTTCTCCTCTAATTGTTACATTTACTTTACATCATCAGCCTATAATAGTCCATTGATGGACATAGGCCTCCCCTAATGAGCGCATAGAAGGCATTATCCCTTTTTGTCCATAATCCCCGCGCTGGGCATGCGGGTTGGGGATCACAGTTCGGTGGAGTTGTTCTGAAGAGGGCGCTGCTGCCCGCCCCTGGTGTGTCTCCCTTAGTCGCCTCTTACGACACCCACGGAAAGAGTAGGAGTGGTGAAATTCTATGCCGCACCACACAGCCATTAAAATATCAATCGATACAAAGTTCGTCGTTATATTATTAGTTTGACTGAACAGCTGCATAAAGGAATGGCTGAATAAATTGCAAAGAACGTTTTAATTCCCATTTATAACGAAACCATAACAACTTCGCTGGTTTACGCCATCTTCCGGCCGACTCACCAACTATTTAGATGACTGGCTTACTGCGCGTCACGCAATCAGAACCTTGAACGTGACAATATAATTCATTGTGAAATACAGATCTATGAAATGGCGCCCAGATTAAATTTTTAATGTGGGTAAAAAGATAAGGTTATAAGTAGTATTAGATTATCCTAATCTTAATTCTTTATTGTACGATAAAATACACAAAAAACATTTAGAAGTAAAAAAAATGGCAAAGGCGAGGTTACCCTAAAAAGAGTAATCTTCCAGTAAACATGAATTATTCGAACTCTTCTCTTTTGTGAATCGAGACTTGATTTTGACCACAGAAGTTCCGTGTTAGTTTCGTTGAACTTTAGCAAGGTACTTACTGTACAACTATGACAGGTCAGCAGTAGTAAATGCAATATTTTTTCGTATACCTACCTGCAGTACGTTCCCCGATCCTAAGATAAGGTCAGTTCATTCCTGTACTAGAGTACAGACTAGAGTCAAGCCAACTGTAGCATTGAGCATATTTTTTTCATATATTTTCATGTTCGCTTTCGCCGTAGGTACGACATGAATATAAGTTACTTTACTTATAATATAAGCTCATGTTATTTATATATAATATTTATAGCCGTTCAAGTTCTTGTTTTGTCGCAGCCACAGATATATGTAAATATATATCTGTGGTCGCAGCACATAAAACAAAAGCTATGGCCACAGACAGCTAGCACTTCACTTTATAACGTTTTTCTCCTCTGGCCGGGTACCTACTTCTGGACTGAACCAAATAACCTATGTATTTTTACTAGAATGGCTCAAAAATGTTCATCTTATAACTTTTAAGATGCTCCCGCATCCATAACCCCGGTGACGAGGCTTTGAAATTCAAATTTACAAACGTACAACTCGTGCTTCGACTCAATCCTATTGTGTTTTTTTTTTAAAGCTGAGATAATGTTTGAACTTTTATAAAACGCCTCTCCACAAATTTTATGGACACAGTGATCGTAAAAACATTTTAAGTTCTTTATTCTTTTTATCGGAACATGGTAAAATGAAATGATTCTGGAATGGATATTGAGAAGTTTTCATGACGATGACGACAAGCTATTTCAATTAATTTAAAATGATTAATTTTCATTTCGTGCGAGCGTGCTCGTTCCAAAATAAAATTTTATCAAGAAAAATTAAATAATCTTATATAATCTTAAATTAATCTGTGCCTGTGATTCATAAAGCCTTGACTGCCTTAAAAGCAAGTCTTTATAGGAAAATAATAAAAAAAAAGCTTACTTTTTGTCTGTATACTCTGTGACGGGGCTTTATCTTACGTTTTTCCTAAAAATAACGCAAAGGGATTTTTTTTCTTATATTCCGCATGTGACTTTGTTTGCATATTTTCTGTGGAAAAAATACTGAGATAAATATTAACCTGGATGATTTAATAAAATTAGAAGTTATTAATACGTTACACATTCGTAGATGTATCTATGTGCCCGTATTGTTTATAGAATTTGAACAATATTTAATAAAAAATGTACTTATAGGAAGAGCTCAAAGTAAAACGTTGTCAATAATGATGATGTTACGAGATTAAATCATAAAATAAATGTGCAGTTTGGAGATATCAAGAGAAAAGAAAATCATTTTGTCAAAAAATAATCTCAAAGAGTTTGAAGTGAACCTGAAAGTACGAGTACAAGCATGTTTTCATACTAATTAAAAACCAATCATTTCAAAAGCAAAGCTAGTCAAGTAACCCACTGAACTTGTAAGAAAATTGTGAATTAAATTTCATTCCTAATAATTATGTCACTGAATTCTGCAAATTCTCTACATAATTATGCCACAATATGCGATACCTGAGGGAGAATTCAAAATACAACAAAAATAAATCCTAGCAATTCCTTGCAAATATTCACCACATGCCAGGCGATAGAGACAACAATACCTAATCGATATTTTTATCGGTGAAAATATCATTTTCAAAGTTATCGTTGATCTTAAGTTTTAAACTTATTTTTTTTATATTAGGCTAAAATGTTTTTACTGAAATGGGTCGTTTACTGTATGGTTGTTTATTGCTGTTAATCTTCTTTGACTTTTGCTCTCAATTAGGTATATATAAATAAATTCGTTAATGGATGGTACTTGATATATTATTACAATACAATATCTATTTCCACCTACCTACCCAAATATATTTGATAGATATGCATCTCGCAATTCAATTATTAGATAGAGTTTTTTGTTTAAAACAGTTTTTTACTTCAGATTGTTTTGACTAACTAAAAAATGTTTATCAGAATTATCTGGCTGTTGCGTTTATAATTACCATTAAGTACAAAAGACTACAGAGCGAAACAATTTAAAATTCATCATAAAGTATGAACGTCGATATTAAACCGAGTATTCAATCCCTAGCAATAAATTTATACCAGATGCCTGTAAAGAAACACCCTTTGTCTGCAAAAACCCTACCTTTATTATTGATCTCATACAAAACAGGAACTCATCATACACCGGATCAGCGTGTTATTTTTATCATTACCGTCCGGGGTTATTGATGATAATTTCCCTATTTACAATCAGTTAATAGGGGAATTATCGATATGGGAGATATTAATTTATACTGTGATATTAATTTCGAATCGCATAGAATCACTAATGGGATTTTCATGAAAGGGTTCTGGTTATTCATGGTAGGTACTTATACTGAGCCGCAAAGATTCCATTTGGCCTATAATAATGACCATGGATGTCCCGCGGTCGAGTGACCTTGGGACGGATGAGTATAGAGGTCGTGACACTTCCAAGACTGTGGTTATATTTTTTAAAATTTGTGTGACATTGGAATAGATTTTTGGATCTTTGATATTTGTTGGGTTATTTATAAAAATTTGAATTATAAATATACAACAATAGAGGGTGGAGTAAATAAGAAAATGTTCAATGAGCTGTTCTAAAATTCGGTCTGTTTCGAATTCCCTCCCAGGAAGCAACTGCGCCCGTGTGCAGGGTTCACCGGAAATACAGTAATGAGATCTGCTTACTATTCATGTGCCATACGTGCTCGTATTGCATTACGCTGTACCCCTGGGGTCTAGGTGGGCTCTGACGGGGACTAAGAGACTGACTGTATGTAGTGTAATGCAGGGAATATTGGATACAGAATTTTTAATTTTTTGGACAAATTTGGTTCATACCTACTTTGTACGATTAAAGTTATATTTCTTTGAGATTAATGATGCTTGAAAGCTGTAATTGTAAAAATTATGCACATCTTACTTAAATTAGCTCCGTCAAGTGCGAGTGTAAATCGCGCAGCGAGGAGGGTTTCACACTTTACATAGTCGATTTTTGTTCACAAATACTACCAGGTAACAATAGAATCATGGACCTCTGGGAATAAGCCGTACCAACTACTTCGGAGATTAGGGAGTAAGTAGGTAACTAATAGTAATATATTAGACCTTTTTAAAAAAAAATCGATAAGTACAAAACTTTTTTACAATTAATATTAATTAATTAATAATCTTAACAATCAGATCAAACAGATGATGATGATGATGATGAATAATCTTAGCAACTACTGCAGCTAATTGTAAAAAAGTTTTTTACGTCAAGAGTAGTGGAGCCACCATCCAGCCTGACCGTATCCTAAGCCCAGCTAAAGAGTCAGTCCCCCCGGGCTGCATTTCGGTACTTTCAGGGACTTGCGGTTTTTGATGGAAATGTCCCGCACATTTTCGGTTTATGACTAAGAGGGTATGCCTCGCTACCAAAACATAACCAGACAAAAGGTGAAAGAATAATAAAAATTCAAGACTTTATGTAACCGTCCTTATAAGTAAAATACGGATAGATTCGATTTTATAGTCTTTTGTGCAAATAAATAGGTACGGCCGGATTAGAAATTGCTGGTTAAGAATTTATCGGACTGAAACTTTCTTCTGAAAATTGATAGAATACAAACAGGAATTTTTTTGGGACCGCGGGAAAATATGTATTTATACACATATTATCAAGAGACAATAGACAATATCGAGAATTCAATAAAAAATATTATTACATATATAAAAATATATATAATCTGAATCTGAATATAAAAAGTGAATTAATTCTAATGATTATTTAATGCTCCAGCCTCTATACTTCTTACATCCAATCGCGAATTGCGTAAAACCCACAAGATTCTCTGAATAACTCGGCTAGTAAATTATCAAAGGCTCATTAAATATCTCCACATTATTTTCCCATCTTCACCTAAAAGCCAGCCTATACCGCGTGCCAAGCACAAAGTAAACTGTAAACTCAAACGTTACGTTTCAGAATCCCTTGAGTAATCAAATAGATACTTTGCTCCAATGAAATGAGGGTAATTTATCAGTGCTAAGTACGATCTTCTTGTATCTTTAGTCAAACAGCCCTTGCTTACGAAGGGTCGACCCTTCCACCACCTTGTATGAAGGTATTAGATCTAACCCTTTCATTCGCTGAGTAGCTACTTATGCCCTACTTCGGCGAAATAGTTTCGGGCTAAAATATGTTCAGGTAGTTACCCAGTAGATAGTGAGCTGCGTTGGCATTCTGTGAGAATTTAGGAATATGTTAGGCGCAAGTTCAGTTCCATTCTCAGCAAAACACCTTAATAAGAAGATATGACGGATTACTATTTAAATGTAACTATTTAGTCCCACTATAAAAACATTATTATATTAACCACGAAATTCAAGTCTCAATGTCAAAATGGGAACTTTTCGTATTTAGTAATATACCATTTTAACGGGTATTTATCGCGTTTTTTTATGATTTTTTTACCCCGACGTTTCAACAGGTTTACACACTGTCGTGGTCACGGGATGATTGGAGTACTGGAGCTACCGCCTCTGCGAAGCGGGAGAAGCATTATTCGAAACCTCCCTCACTTGTATTTTGATACTAGGCATGTCCACCTGCACCCTCGGACGACACACTACACTAACAGTGTCCGCGACGCGCTGAGAAACCGCTCTACGACGAGTGCACTTAGCGAACACTGGATTCAATGAGGCAGAGTCTGAAACCGTCTTCACGATTGAAATTAGGAAATTTTAAATTTCAATCGCTTCCCGAACCATTCTCTTGTAACAATGCCTTTCATTACAGATGACTTGTGGTTTGTGTAATCGACAAATAACAAGTCGGCAATAGTTGAGCACATAGTAGACTCAGAATCACTGGATTTAATTACAGAAACTAAGTAATATTTTACATAAAAACAAAAAAAAAAAATACCATCCGCGCTACCTTCATTTACACAACTGTATCTGGGATGGAAAAGTTTTTCTTTAACTTACTTTTATGCAGTTTCTATGTTATGCGACAAAAGCTGGGCTTGGTCCAGCAAATTCTATCCACATAATATATTGGATTTTGATATTTTTTTTATAAAATCGGCTGTTATTAATAAAAACCTAGTACTACTTAGGTACACGACGCTCTAGACCTAGGTACTATTCTTATTTGAACTCATAATTTTTTTAACGATGCAATAAAAATCTGGAACTTCCCATTTCTGTTACGATTCTCGTGAGGACTTTAAATAATTTCTGTTTTACAACTAAAAACTTTACAATTGTTGAGTTTGACCTTTAGTTAAAAGTCCTAAAGAGAAAATTTAAAACTTTTTAGTAGCTTGTAAACCAGTGCTTGTTCTAGAACAGAATTGATAACTCAATTTGACCAAAACTAAAATTTTCAAAGAAAAACCTGGATAAGTTTAAGTGCCTAGATTTTATGTGTGTTATTTCTTATAATATACTGTATAGCTCCTTGCCAAATTCATTTTGATGAGTTGCGTCCTTTTGGCATGAAAAAGGTACAAAACACGGAGATACTTTTAATATATAAATAATGATTATTTTTATAGATGTTCTTTTTGTGTTCATTTCATGGAGCCGTAGTCGGTGTAACGTAAACTTCATTAAAAGATTTTGGAAAACTTTGCATTTTTCCATTTTTTTATTAAATTCACTTTCTGTTAGATGATTGGTTAAGGAATTGACTTCATTGGATAAGGAATGTCTTCTTTAGGAAAGAGTAATAAAGGTTAAAGTAAAAATGAGTTAAATATATTTATTTGACTAAGACAAGTTTAGATCTAATGTGCTTAACAAACTACTTAGGTACCTACATATAATCACAGTACACATATGATCTATACATATGTACACTGTGATATAATGTAATGTAATTTCTAAAGGCTCCCTCACTAGGCTAGGCCTGTATCGAGGGAGCCTATACATGTCATGTACGACAGTTCAAAGTTTAGTATTGTTCAAGTTACGATATATAACTGAATAAAAATACCTAAAGAAGAGTGGTGTGATGAAATTATAAATTAAGTGGTAGAGGTACCAGTTATATTAATTATTTTATAATAAAAAACATAATGGCTCACGTTAGCAAGGAAGTTATTCCCTTAGCGCCGCACCTGCAGTTCTACCGCAGAATACTCGTAAGTTTACTTTTCAACGATGAGTAGCGCCGGACTCAGTTCATACGAACAACCAAATCGTTCAACCGCTAAGACGTTTGTGCGGCTTTTGTATGGCAGAGAGGTCTGTTGTTTGTTTATTGTATTTATAAAAGGAGCAACTTTACGGTACGATTATCGCTGGAGACAGTTTTTTCAGTCTGGGTTATTCCTAGTTTGAGTTTATTTATTGATAACAATTATGAGTTACATGTCAAGTTCTTAATTCTTAAATCAAAAATAACATTGTATAAATTAATATATAAATAAATTAATATATTATAATCCTAAATAGGAATAACTAGACACAAACACAGACCCGCGGTTATGTCTGGGCATCCTAAGTCCTGAACAAATGAGAAGATTTTGTTTTTTTTTCGGAATGGGTTTCTATCTATGATGCTTTTAATGAAATATATTTTTGAATGACAATATAAAATATCTCTTAACTTTTAACATTTCCCTCAACAGCTGTCCGCTGGATATACATAGTTGCTTAATATATATGTTCATGGATAGATAATAAAGACTTTATTCAATATTATTAAATAGATAGATATTTTTTTATTATACCTCTACATAGAAAACAACCAGAACCCCTGAACAAATATCTGCAGATCGTACAAATATTTGTCCCGAGGCGGAAATCGAACCCGCAACCTCCTGCGTCGCAGGCGGACCTTCGCCCACCGCACCACAGTGGTCGTCAACCCGTATAGAGTCATCAAACCCGTCGACACCTCAAGAAAAGCTAAAACAAAGCTGTAAATCTTCAAAAGTCCTGCTCCGGTACTTCAAGGAGCTGGGCTGGTTAGGGCCTGGTTAGGCAGGGGGATAATGCACAAAACACTCCTACGCGAGATGTCAGTGCAGATCTTAGTTCCCCCACTTAGAATTAGAAGAGGTGAACGTTAGAAATATAAGGAAGAAGATGAAAAATATATCAGACATAGAAATAATGCTGCCAGCTATCTCAAAGAATGAGTTTTACACTAGGGTGTATTGACACGTCGTATTTTGTGATCTCATAGGTCTAAGGCACGTATTATGAAGGCTTGCTCAGTGATCGTTCTGATCTATGTTTGAGGTACGCTTATGCCATAATAATCGTTACTCAAGCACAGATTGAAGACTGACCAAGCTTTCATAATACGGGGCCTATATACATACATAAGTTACCTAGTTGTTTTTTGATAAAATATTAACTTATTATTGTGATTTAGTTATAAGTTCTTATGAAACTACTCTTGTTAAAAAGGTACAAAGTTTTCTCTGCCGTGTTTTTATTATTATTTGTAAGTATAAAACTCCAAAATTCATTTATAATTCGTGTTGTGTATCATTTTATTAGTAAAACATCTATCTCGTAGAGCATACAGTTCAATATAAAATAGAAATATTATGATATACAAGATTCTAAACTTTTATTCATTAATAATAAAAAGAAGTTATTCGCAATATTCCTAGAAATTTAAATATAATTTAAAATAAAACAGCATCATTAATATATACATCCTGTAAGAATTTGAATAATATGACAGTTATTTATCATAAACAGAAGTAAGTCAGCAATATTTTTTTTAAAGCCATGTAATTAAAAAACTATTTATTATAGTATTGATTTTCTTGCTTAATATTAAAGATAAATTTATATCATATCCCATAGTAAGAAAAAAATAATAATATCCACACGGAGAAAGTATTTATTCCTAATTTACTAAACATACTCCGAGTTACAAAACTTTGAAAGCGTTTTCCCAAAAAACGTGTTTTTTGAATTACTTCTCTTTATTTTTATACGTGCGAAGTCAAGAAATAATTTATTAGTAAATTTATATAATTTTTGTCAGGATATAAGGACGAAATAATTATGTTTATTTAATTATTAACTTTAAATTATAAAGAATATGCTATGTATCTACGGAAAAAGTGAGCGAGCCGGCGAAATTATGTATGTTTCTGATTTTTTATTGAATTTTGGCGTGAAAAACAAAGAATGAACTAAACTTCAACGGCCTCTTAAGCGGCCAGTCAAATTAACTAAGCATGCGTCAACCTATGCGCTTGCCTACGGCTTAGGCCTTAGTTACATAGAATCGGGGCTAGCTTTACAGCGTTAGAACCTAAATCTGAATAGCCGTCACGAGGCCGAGTTAATTTACGTTCGCTCGTGACGTCACGGAAACCGCCGTTCGATGAATTTCGACGATCAACAATGCGATTGATTAGGTTGTTGTTGCTTCTATTGACTCTGGAAAAAGCTGTTGTTTACAACAATTGGTACAGTATTTAGTTTACGGTTCAAGGGCCTCGATCTTAGAAAAAAATTAACCTTTTTGATTGATGACACAAGATAATAGAGAAATTACTTACTTACTTACTATTTATTTAGAACATAATACTCATACAAAGAAGTAGTTATAATCTATATTGTACCGTAAAATACATATGTGTTATACGTATGTGGTGTACAGCTATGTAAGTAAATACTAATGATTGTTCGAACGAAGTGGACTAATAATGACAAATAAACTAAATTAATTTCCCAAAAGATACTAGAACACTGGTGCTCATAGTGACACTTGTGAAGGTTAATCACATGGTTGGTTTGTTGTATACTTTCTGTCAAAAAAGAAAATCACATCGACTTTTGTCAGGAACTTTCAAGTTCACATTATGACACACTACACTGTCCGTGACCAACAGCTGTGTAGTCGGAACACGGCGGCGCGCGCACTTATAATAACAGCATTACATAAGGAAGTGACGAAAATCATCTTCACGATAAAAATGCATGGTGATAGGTAGTTCTTGATCTCAATCGCCACGGCTTATGCCATCCTTTTAATAGTGAAGTTGACGGGTGATTCCACGGACGTATTATCGTACATTGTAACAATCGTAACAACATTGTAATCTTACGAGTATCATTGTTTCTTTCTACACATGAATGTTAGCTAAAAATTCATCGATTTATCACACGTTGTTACTCTTAAATAGGGTAAAGTAAGACAAAACTTGCATAAAAATCGAAGGAATTGATTGAAAAAAAAATCTGATGAGTCGTGCGACTTGCTCGGTGTGTTAATGGTTTCGAATGCAAGGAAATATAAAATGTTACGCACCGTAGGAACTTACAATGTTAAATATGTAAAAATAAAACTCTGCCAACAAACAATATAGCAAAACGATTACAGACAATGGCTCAACATTTTTCAGCGAATTTATCACAATGAATCACAATGGCTATAGACGGCACACGTGGTGCGGAAACGTGCAGCGAATTGTGATGCAATGCTGTGAGGCTAGTTAATGGCGTGGTTGACAAAATCGAGATTCACCAGTCAGATCTAGACAAGAGCGTTCAGAGTACTTGCTTCGACAGTACATATACTAAGTGCGTTCAGAATTACGCAACTAATAACGTTATTTTGAGAATAGTCGCCTGATTTGTAGTCTGTTGCTTGTAGAGATCCCTCGCACGTACCTGCCCACAGTACACAAGACCTAATATCTTTGTTATCAAAACAATACTGAGGTTTACTTAAAAAATTCTGTAGTTCGAAGAATACATTCATTTCGGGTGTAAGAACCATAAAAACAAAAAGAGGTGGTCACATACCTGAAACAAATACAAATACAATACAAATATTTTTTATTTATTTTACAAAATTCAAGAGCAACAGATAATGTATTTGGAAGCCTCCTTTTAAGTAAAGAATACTTGTACTAGGAGGTTTCGCTCTTCCTTCTTCCTTGTGTTTTTAATTACCACACAGAGGCAATAAATCTAATGATCTAATCGATTGCTGGCGGATATTGCCTGCTGACTCAGAATCTCTCTCCACTAAATAACGGCAAGCACGTCCTATAATTTTCACAACTATTTTACTATAAAAACTATCATAGTTTGACGACTTCATTATGTTTTTTTTGTCACAATAAGTTGTGCTCAAAAAAATATAATAAACATAAATAACATAATAAAGCAAATACTAATAATTTTCTAAGTAAAAATACAATTATTATTTTGTAAGTTTGGCGGTCGTGCTTGTTGTGTTTGAGAACAGTTTTTATCAGCTGAGATAGATGTTTATAGCGTCTGTAACTTAATTATATCAACTTTATATATGTACCTACCTACAGTGTGTGTTAGTATTTTAATGAAAAAACTAATATGAAATTGTGACATTTTATAAACATGCATACAATGAAACATTTTGTTATTAATATCAAATATATTTAAATTAAAACG
This sequence comes from Eupithecia pulchellata, assembly GCA_963931895.1. Taxonomy (NCBI): domain Eukaryota; kingdom Metazoa; phylum Arthropoda; class Insecta; order Lepidoptera; family Geometridae; genus Eupithecia; species Eupithecia pulchellata. The sequence continues at coordinate 686,312 of OZ007532.1, forward strand.
TGTAATTCAAAACATGAAATTACGTACCTATCCGCATCAGTGGGACATTAAACGGCAACGGAATTCAAAATTATACACTCTAACCGGAAACCATATAAAAAAGACGAAAACGAAAAGTAAGAAAGTAGGTCTTCTGTAGCGTTTAACTCCCGATTAAATACTTCTCTAAGCCTAGCCTGCTAAAGCTCTTCTCTCTTGCTTCTTACAAAGCAAAATTAACGACGAATCTCTAAGTTCCTTGTTCCTGTATGACGGGCGAAGTAAGCCTTACATTTGTTAGGTACTGTATGGTATGTTGAAGTCTCTTACATCAGATAAGATCCTAGATTACGTATCGATCAACCAAAATCACATTTAGTGAACAACAAAATTCCTCTTCGCATTACTGAGTACGAGTAGTCTGTATGTATGTACAGTACGTAAATCGAAGAGCTGTTAAAAATGACCATTTGATAGACTCGTTTCAAGGAAACAATCTAAAATTACTATTTTTTTTCTAATTTGCTGTAAAATATTTCGATGGTGAACTGACATTTTAACCCGTAAAAGTTCATGCCCGGCTTACGTCAAACGATATTTTACGTCGGCTGTCATCTTACACGTAAGGGTCACATTTTACTTTAACGTCAGTATTTTTTCACGTCCTTGCGATATGCTGTTACTTGTTTATAGCTATACTTGTAGCCTATTACTTTGGCCATGGAATGATAAAAACACCTCGAAATAATACAACAAAACCCTGGGGGATAGGTAGATGGTTTTTATATATTAGAACTACATTTTTAAGGTTTTATTGATTGTTTTATAAACAAAGTGTGGCATTAATAAGATAAGGTGCTTAACTATCCATATGCCTGAATAATAGTTATCTGATTTCAGCTTGATAAATGTACATCCTCTATCATGTATAAATCGACGACCTCTGCGCTGCGCGGTGGGCGAAATTCCGCCTGCGACGCAGGAGATTGCGGGTTCAAATCCCGCCTCGGGACAAATATTTGTACGATCTGAAATTATTTGTTCAGGGTGTTCTGGTCGTTTTCTATGTATAATAAAAAAATATCTATATATTTACTCGTATATTATTATGTATATCAGTTGTCTAGTACCCCTAACACAAGGTCTGCTTAGCTTGGGGCTAGATGATGCTTTGTGGATTGTCCGACATTATTTATATTTATTTATTTAATCTTAAAATCTGTGCTGTGAAAAAACTGAAAAGGCTGTTGTATAGTGTGTAGCTAGGCTCTCCTACAGGACGTCTTGATGGGTGCTGTGTGAACCTCTTCCACAGCCTTGCGGCCATCCAGGTATTTTAGTAAATAATAAAAAAAAATACTTAACATTATGTATAATACTATAAAAAATTTGAAACAGTAATTTCATAAAATTAACAGGTTATTTAAACATTACCTACTGAAACTTCCTTGCATAGCTTTATTCAGCATAAAATTAATCAACGGTTCTACTTGGCTTAGAGCAAGGCCCCATTAGTGCGTTGCGTCGCATCGTCGCAACGGAACAGCGCATTGTATGCCACACCTGCGCGTTGCGACGACGACGCACGATGTCGCAGCGCAAGAGCGTCGCAGCAACACTGGCTGCGTCTCAGTTCAGCCTTCGCAATGTATAGATACAAAGGTCGTCGCAGCGGAGCTCCGACAACGCAGCGCATCACCCTCCCTCTCGCTTCGTCTCTCGTCCGTCGATCCGTTGAATTGTCGCGCGCGACGACGCTACGGTCTAATCATGGGTCATGGCGTAAAAAATATATGGAAACCGACGCAGCGTAGACGCAGCGACGACGCAACGCAGCGCAACGCACTAATGGGGCCTCGCTCTTATCATGTAGCTCTTGAAACAAAGGTTTTTGCCATGAATCGCCTTTGCCATTTCTTTTATATTTTAATGTTATTTTTGCATATTTTATTGTGCAATAAAGAATTAAGAATATTAACACATTCATTCAGGGTCAGTAACGTATTTGCACTATGGGTTTCTTAACATGTTGACTGAGTCATAGTGGTGAATATTAAGGCATTTGGCTTCGATGGACTGTCATACATAACATAAGGCAAAACTCTTAAATAATAGTTATTGAGAGAAACAAAATCCCTCGACACCCATGTGTATGGATTTACAGAACCCTCGAGCATTCTTTAACAGATCTCTTTATTATGACCAAGCGAATCCACAATCAAATTTACCTACACAATCACACGATCGGACTAAATGGTGCAGAACCGGAAGTTTCAATACTCACTCTAGTTCCGTCATAAACAGAGTTGTTAAAGTAAACCGTAATCGTAAAGTTAAGTTAAGAGATTCTGACGTGACTTTAGAGAATAAACTACGTAGTCAGAGTATAACATTATTTACTCTGTGACATGGATATGCCACGAAGGGTGAAACGCCTGGCCGAAAGGTGAACGAAACCTAAGTGTTAGTACGTACAAGCTTTTAAACTGTTGTGAAAGGGTTTTATTTTGGTTTGTCCCCAACCACCTAAGAATAATTTTGGTTATTTAAATTTGATTGGACATATAATTTTCTATGGGTCATTCAATTTCGAACGTTTAATGATATTTGTGATGATGTATAAATAATTATCAAAGAAACATAAAAGCACATTTGGTTCTGGACATTACGAGACCAGATTCAAAAGGCCTGTACCGGCAGTGGGTTGACAGACTAACTAGAAGGCTACATCTATTCGCTCTGCGTACGGTGACAGAAGTTCACCGTATGCAGTATACATAGGCCGTGTACTAACTACGTATAATGCGCAGCCCACGCACCGCTAGCATCCCTCGTGTAGTCGTGTATCTGTGTCGGCCCGCGCCGCGCCCCGTGCAGCCCGCAGTCAGCTCGTGTCCGGAGTTGTTGTCTCAGTGGGAGACGCCGCGACTCACTGAGGCAATAACTCCGCAGCAACTAAAGTCGTTTGCTCTACTCCAGTTACAAGACTATTATTATTGTGTACTAGATAGCTATGCATTTTTCTAGATAAAGTTGATAATAACATTTTATTAGTCTGATCGAGAGAAAACTTATGTAAATGTTCCAAAAATATAACTAAACAACGTGAAAACTAAACCCCAGCCATTAAAAATAATACAGCTCGAACTATTCCGAGCAAACAGATAAAAGTTCCCGAAACTTTGCAACAACCTCACCCGAACGTGTTTGCTGACCGCAAACTAAGCGGCGGAAGATATAATAGCTTCATTATTACAAGAGGAAGAACAGTGCTCGCTGCATTGCCTCGCTGTATGGCAATGCTGATGCACTGCGCCAGATATTGACCAGCTCTCGGGTCACACGTCGCTTCGACCAGAATAATAATATTATAATTTCTAATCTATACAGTAAAGAATCCAAGTAACATGGCAAAAATACTTCAATCAGAACCTTCCTTAGACACTAAGACTTACCTCCAGACAGCTAATACGTTTGTTTGTTAGCCAAAATTAGCGCGCTGCGTTATCTATTGAAAACAAACGATAACTCTGTTCTACACTAATAATACAGTATATATGTACGTACGTATACAAACATGTAAGTACATAAATCAAGTTTGCTGTGCTTAATTACAGCTAAGTCATACGTTATAATGAAAATTACCGTAAATGGGTAAGTAGCCCTGTTCACCTCCAAATGAACTCTTCTACATCGCACGTTGCTACGTATCAGTAAAGTTCACTGTTGACACGAGCTCGGTTAGCGCTGTTACATACCCCTTGGCACCCCGGGGTCGCAGTCCGACACTATTTGTTACCTGTCGAAAACGACGACGCGTGCGTACAGATTATTAGGTATTGAACTAGATACGTTATTATTTTTGTGTGAAATGTGAAACTTTATTGCAGCAGACCTGGAATACCTACTTTGTTATAAAAACACTATTTCTGATACTTTTGGAGTAAGAAAATCATTCGGCATCACAGGTAGGTTCACTATTCGAATTATGTCGGATGGGACATATTTGATCTCTGACGAAATCTCTAAATAAGTTTATAACAAAAAGAAGCTCTGGACTGGCAACATTTATTATTATTTTGAAAATCTTGTAAAAACAACAATTTTATTACGTTGACGTTATGATGTTTAACAGGGTGAACTGAATATTTTATGCTAATATTTAGTTATTTATGCTAATACTTAATATTTAATACTCAATATAAATTATTAGCATTAAATAATACAAAGGAATTATTTACTTCTCAATTTCATTGGATAAATAACAACTAACTTGGGGATTCCGTTACAAAATCAACTCGATTACTAATTCTGCCCTTTATAAATTTGCTACAAGAAATAATAAAAGCCTCTGAGAAGGCTTTTGTATTTACTAAGTTTTATAGTCACGAAATGGGTTTAGCACAGCTTTGAAAGATCACTCAAGTGAGTCTATTAGTCCTCGCGGTACGACAAACCACAGCGCGGGGCCCGCCAACCAATAACTGTCGTCTGAGTACTTAACACATTTTGGTAGTTACAACCATGCGATTACAAATAATTTCTATCATCATCAAAACACCTGTAATCAGCAATCTAGAAACCAATATATCATTCAAACAAAGATTACCTATTCACGAAATTCATTAAAATACCTACCATTTAATTCAAAAACCTTCCTCCATTTAGGGTTCATTTGAGCAGAACATGCGATGGACGTGACAGGTGTGATCCACATAAGCTCGTGCACAGAGGAGTGTGAAGATGTAATTCCCCCTGTGTCGGGTATTCACGTGTTCTGGTTATCAAAGATCAGTACGGTCAAAGGAATCTAGAGGAATAACAAGCTAATTCAACTGAAGATCTTGAGAGGTATTAAGGTAAGAGTTTCGAATGAAGCGTTGATTTGCTGTTGTATTAAACTATGAGGGTGATTTGGTGTTAATATAGAATCTTATCTTGATCTTTGTATAATCATTAGGTGTGTCTGTATCGTTACACATGTACCAATTATACACACTCCTTGGAATTACACTGCAGTTATTAGGAGAGGGACTTTGAACGGAACCACAAGTATGAGGCGAAGAGCGAGATGAGGACCAGACGAAATTTTTGTATTTTATCTGTTTTAATAAATCAATTAGCATAAAATATAGATATCTACACAGTTAAAAAAGTTTATGCTCAATAGGTATCGAGTAAAGAGCTTAACAATCACGAGATCAATTTGATTTGAGCCATTAGTGGAGAGTGTTGACGGCGCTGAACACATTTTACGAATATCGCCTTTGATACGAGTAGTGTTAGCAAGGTAGCTAATTCAGGTTATTCAAAGGTTTTGAGATGATTGATATCTTACCAAATTATAAAATGTGAAGTTTCGCCTTAATCATCATTAGCCTATGCTAGTCCACTGCTGGATATAGGTAGAGAGGTTTGGTAACAACCAAATTGAAGATTCGTAATTATAAAAAGGTTAACTGTGAACGTTATGTGATGCCATTACGACAATTAGCAGCCAGCATAGTTTGCAACTAATACAATGTCATCTTTTCGGTGTTTGATCCTTGATCCAGCTGTACCACGATTATCTATATTATGTTCGCGACATCTTTTTTCCACTACATATCCCATAATCTCTTTGTGCGCTACATAAAGTAAATCTTTAATTTTTTTTGATCAGTGGAATATGTCGGTTTCGTCTAATTTTAAACTATTTATTTTACAGATGCATTTTTTTGATATATAGTCAGTTCTGAACTGACTCCATAAAGTTCAATAATTTATTATTTAAAGTTCACTACTCTAAGAACTAGCAGCCTAAATAACTCCCTAAAGCCGATTTCCAAAACATTTTTTATGGGTCATAAATAGCCTAGGTTAGTTTAGAACCACGATTCAATAAAACACTGAAACAATATTTGTGTCGAATAAAGAATTTTTATGTTTTATATTTCTGTCCTATATGTCCTATATCTTATCGAGTCAAAGCGAAAAAATAAGTCAAACAAAGAAACTGTTCTGACGTTATTAAAATGCAATTGGTTTCTTATTTTCTCTCTTTGTATTTAACCGCACCAAAATACCCAAAAATAAAACATTAATCTCGAATTTTATTAAATCGTTTTCTGAAGGTATCAGGTCCCAAATGACGTAATTTTGATGACGGCATTATTTACATAATGGCCCTCATGCCACTACTTGGAGAAGAACTATATGAAAGCTTAGTTCAAATCATTTCAGTTCAGAATGTAACTTGGAGCGTGGAGTTCCAAATATAGTTTTAACAGTAATTGAAATATTAATAGTACTTATTGTCGAAGTTCAATGAAATATTCAAATGAGAAATAGCTCCAATAGCTTGATAACGCAACTTTATTTGATGTATTGTTAGTAACAACTTTATATTGGCAATAAGAAGCAAACTTATGAAACTTAAACATAGATGCACATAATTTTGACATTCGCTATACATAAATAATCAAAGTAATCATAAACATGATTTTATAAAAAACAACTACATTCACAACAAAATCACTGATCACTTCCTCTTCCTTCACGAACAAAATTTTGTGCGAAAATAATTCAGCAAACCAATGCAGACTCATGAACATTATCAGTTTTTTATCACAAGTACTAGCGAAATACTTGGGCTTACTGCGGCGGCGATACAATAACTCAATTAAACAGTAAACCGTGAAAATATTCACGTAAATAAACACATTCTGTAGACCGCAGCACGCTTGACACAGCTGGGACAATGTAAGGATCGCGTTCTACGACGAACCTCATCGAACGCTTATTCGACACTGGTGCTGATATGAATGGCTCGATCAGTCTATAATAATGGTAAACTATGTCATATACATAGTATAAACAGCCTTTTGAAGCTGAGTTTTAGATAATGACTGATGTAACCTAATATTTCGTAAAAAAACACGGGACACGGGTATAATATATAAACAGATCGATTGGCGGAAAATCTTTGATTTTCTCATAAATAAACTAAAAATATTAGTCAATATTTCGTAAAATATAATTTTATAAGAATCACAGTCTATTTTCAAATTGGTGTCCGTAATCTATCTACAGAAGATTTTCTAGCTTCAGTCCTCTCAACCTTGAGGCTATCTATTCGTCAAGCAAGAGGAGGCAAGCTTTTTGTTTTGTTGGTTTTGTTGGGTGAGATGATTTCTTCTGACTATACTTAGGACAAACCACTTATTCCCAGAGAGACTTCAAAGAAACAGCCATTTTATAACGGCTGGTTTTTTTTTTTGCGGCATGACTTTGCTGATCTGAATAGAGAAACAAGATCCTGCAAGTGCGAGTATAACTCGCATGCCGAGGGTTTTGAACTTTTGTCGGTGTTGATTACAAATGCTATAGGGGCCAGTTATGTCAGAGATTTTAGTAAGAAGTAAATTAGTAGGTACTGGTAAATACTGAAATTACAAAATGTGTTTTGAGTTGTACAAATGGAATAAAAGGTTCTTTTGAAACCTTGTTAGACTTTGTAGGTCTCTTTTAAAGTTTGAGGAATGATTATAATGAAATGATAATGAAAACAATCAAATCTTTTCTCTTTATAACATTAGTATAGATATAGATGATATGCATAAACAAGCAAAAATGTCTAGAAATTAGGAAAATTATAATAATAAAATTATAATAAAATTATTTTTGGAGTGTTATGCCCAACATGAGCATAGATAAAATTTAACTGGAAATATCCTTATTTTAGGACTTTAAATGTGACATTGTGACATTGTCTAAGTGCTTATTTTGTAAGCCTAAAGAAATAAAGTTATTGAATCTAAATCTATATATTGTAGCAAATACACACATTTCGTTTAAATGTCTAAAATACGGCCATCCCTTCCGCCGACATTCGTAAACATTAACGAAACCCTCTTTAAGCTGCGATTCATCAGCCCTCTCGTCGAGTGCCCGAAGGATGAAAGCGTTTGGGACGTTATAAAACCGATCTCATTTACGTACTCACTTATTACCAACATATTTATCTTTTTATCTCGTTGAAAGTTTGACGTGTTTGCGATCAGCCGGTAATAATTTAAATTTGAATTTAGAATTAGAAAATGCTAGATTTCTTTGTATGTTGGGCTTCATACACTTTATACCCTTGATACGTTCATTTTAGTAAGAGTAACCGGCTGTTGTCGGCTAAAGTCGGGCTTCCTCAGAAATAGCTTCGTGATTGATCATTCTGAGTCAAAATTCTGAGTGAAATCTCAGAACGGATTTAATTCAGTGCGATTGCAAGCGAAAAGCGCGTTGCGGAAGGTGAAACACGGAGTGGGAGGTGATAATCAAACAGAATTGGGAAATTGTGTACATTTAAGTCATAGATCAGTGTATCTCCGTAAACTCTCAGAAAATAGAGTAAGTTTATTAGACCGAGTTTGACCAATCAGGGCGAGCCTTCAACCGACTAAGCTTAAACTTTAACGACCACTGTGGCGCGGTGGGCGAAGGTCCGCCTGCGACGCAGGAGTTTGCGGGTTCTATTCCCGCCTCGGGACAAATATTTGTACGATCTGCAGATATTTGTTGAGGGGTTCTGGTCGTTTTATATGTATAATAAAAATTATCTATCTATTTAATAATATTGTGTTATGTATATCAGTCAACTAGTACCCATAACACAAGCTCTGCTTAGCTTGGGGCTAGATGATGCTGTGTGGATTGTCCAGCATTATATTTATTTATTTTATTATTATTATTAAATTTATTAAACATGTACCTAATCGCTCATACTCTGACCGCACCCTTCCCATCGCGATACCGTCACCGAAGTATACAAGTTGTTCAAGAAATTGAAGGGTTCTGTAGACGGCTGAAGCGGGAGAAGTAATAAAATCTTATTCATTATTCTTTCGTTTTTGATGTATAAGTGTTGACAAGATTGGGATTTTGTTGGAATCTTGTTTCCTTTTCATAAATAACCGTTTTTAACATCGGTGCCTTGGCTTATTGGATGATTTATATTATATTTTTCTTCTATTAATCTTCCTTAAATTGAATTTGAACCTCAAAGAGTTATTTTATGTACGACCAAGGGCGTCGCCAGCCCACGGCCCAGGGGGGGGCAAGCCGTAGCCAGAAATAATGTACTAATCGGCGGGAGGGGGGGGGGGGGGGGGTTGTTAGAGATTACGACCCTAGCGCTCAATAGGAGAAGACTATGTCCAGCAGCGGATAACATGGGCTGATGATTATGTACGCTAACTTTATCCAAGTAATTTTCAAGGCAAAGTGTTTTAAATTTTCCTATTTACCTGGTCCGCAAACAATATGATCTACAACTGGCATTCAACGCTGCAAGTGATTGAGCCAGCACGACAACTTTTGTAACTTTTTCGGGTGATTAGGTACTTAGTACAAAAAAATTATGAACGCCGATATTTTATTGTGTGCGGCCGCGGGAAATAGTCGAAATTGAAGACTATAGAATAAACGGCGAGCGGAGCGAGCCGCGATTTTTTTTAGACTTTTTCGGACGTATGCAAAAAATTTAGCAGTGTTTTTATATATATCTAAAGGAATAACAGCAAACGGAGGGAGCAATTCAATAACGGCAAAACAAGAAAATAGGTACTTAATACATTCATCGATTAACGAAATTAAAATTAATTGTGTGATCTGCCTTCCAAGATGGAGTCGGGCGTAAATGAATGTGATGCGTGTTCACTTACATATAAGGTACACTTATATAAAACGAATCGAATGAAACTTAGCGTGAGAGCGAGCCACCCGAAGTTTTTAAGACAGAACAACCACTTCAAGTACTCCCACGTATATAATATTTTGTTGCAAATGACCGACCGAAACATCCGAAATAAAAATTACTTTAAATACAATATTTTTTTTTAAGATTATATTATTGTACTAACTGTCACTACTTATTCCTAGTGATAGTGGATTTATGCGGGATTTATCTATGCGGATATATATAATAAAAGCAGGACTTTCGTTGTTTTGCAGTTGGCTAGGTACATTTTTTTGGTCTCTAGGGGGGGGGGCAGCTGCCCCCCCCCCCCCTGCCCCCCCTGGCGACGCCCTTGTGTACGACAGAAGTGTATGTCTGCTATTTGTAAATACATATATAATACTAACTACTAACTAAATAATACTCTGGTTACTTACGCATTAATGATAATAATATAATTATTTAGTATGCCTTTGGATCGTATCAAGTGTTATTTATTTTACAAAATAATACAATTCTCATTTAGTTTTCTTTTTTAATGTTTATTTAAACAATATCGCGAACGATGTACAAAGCAGTACATTATGTACAAAAGTCGTCAAATAAAATGATTCATAAATTTGATTTTCCTGAAAGCGAGATAAGGTCACTCGCTGCTTTGTTTGTTGGTAAAAGAAAATATGTACAAAATAGTAGCTCGATTCTAATATTGTTAGAAAATTTATCGACGTCTGTGGCGTAGTGGGCAAAAGTCCGCTTGCGATGCAGGCAGGTGCCTATTCGATACCCGCTTCGGTATAAATGTTTGTACGACCAGCAGATATAATAATGTTCAGGGTGTTCTAGTTGTTTTCTATTTATAAAATAAAAAAAATAATCTAATTATTATAATGTATTAAGTTTATCCGTCATCTAGTACTCATAACAGGAGCTCTGCTTTGCTCGGGGCTTGATAATAATTTGAGAATTTTCAAGCATTATTTATTAATTACTAATTGACCAACTCGTGATATCATTCACATAAGTAATATTATCTATCAGCTGAAAGCTTGCTGTAAGAGTCTGAAATTCCTGAAACCCATTTCAAATAAAATTTTAATGTTATAGTACTTGCCTATGTCCAACAGTGGACTAACATAGGCTGATGATGATGATGATGATGACTTGCCTATGCTAAGTTTCCTTAAAATTCCCAATGATTCCATACCATTCGGTCAAGGCACAATGGTGCACAATGGTGCACCTAGTGGTAGCGTGATTTCCCTAAATTTGGTTTATCCTAATAATCTCAACTCTCTCTTTTCCATTCCCATAGGAATGTAATGAAAAAATATATCTAAGGAAGCTTTTTCACTAAAGCTTGTATTTAGGGTGAATGGTGGATGAATAATACCGATAATTGTGAAGTTGAATAATAAGATCTTTTATTTGCAACCATTATAAGTAAAACTTTTTAAACTTTCTCGATTTGTTGACATATTAAAGAATATTTATCGGGTTTTTATCGCGTACCTTTTGTTTTTATTTTCCCTTACGTTTCCATCGCGTTTCAGCGATTGCGATTACGCGTTGCGCGAAAAGGTACGCGATAAATACCCGATAAATATTCTTTAATACATAATAAAGGGCAAACAGCCTTTATTAACAAATAAAATTACAATGATCTAACTAAATAAAAAACTAGTATTTACAATTGAAACAATTGAGCTAACTGCAGACTGTTGCGAACAAACTACAGGTAGCTCAACTCATAATAAATAATCTACATAGTAAAAAATAACCTACTGCTTTAGAGTCCCATAAAAGCTGACGGAAAATAAAAAGACGGATATCTTTACTGAAATACACATAATTGTTTCCCCAGTAAAGTTAGGTACTTTGTGTTACATTCATTACATGTTTTTTCATATTTGTACTGAGGTTATTTCATATAATGTAAGCAGGTACAGCGTGTCACACACGGAGCTCTGTGGTGTCATCGCATGTGCTCATTAGTGATCCGTCCATCCATATGCGAACCTAGATATAGCGAGCCTAGGCTAGCATTGCTTGTACAGATTTGTATAGTTATTAGGAGGATGTTCCACTCGGCCAACATATGGTAGGATCATATCTATAGCCCAGTCAGCCAGGTACCTTTAATATCAAGATATCAAATACACAAATGTGAAACAAAACAAAAAGGCCCATTCTCCTCAAATTTCCGCCAAAATGAGAAGACATAATCTATCCAAGGCCAGTAAAGGAATCTTATATTAAAGTCTCAGTTCGTAGATGTCATCAAGATAAAGAAAGTGATGTTATTAATGTGATGCCGGGTCTAATTACGTCGGAGACAGGAGGGGACGGGTACGTATAAAAATGTAAGGTCCGACTGAGATATCAGTGGTCCTGTCTTAGTTGGAGGTTCTTCTGTAATAAGTAGAATCTAATGAGAATGCTACTTTTGGTGATTTGTAATGATTGTCATAGGAAGGAATGAGTAACCATAAAGTTATAAGACCACGTTGGAAATGAGGTGCTAGCACTCCTCGTAGCTGAGGCTGAGTATTGAAAGCGTTGAATATATTTTTCTTACAATTGAATTTTATACTATTTGCTACGTAAAATATAAAATGTATCACGCGAATTTACATTTAATTTAGAAATTTATTCCTAACAATAGAATTCAAAGGGTTTCAACAAACACAATAATCGTGAACTCTGTTGTAATTGTACTTTGTTTCATAATGAAAGTTAATATAGCTTTTAAGAAAGGTTTTCGCAGCTAATACTCATGAGCAAATAAAATGAACATTAGTGTACAATGAATATTAATAATACTGCCATGACCCGGTTTCGCTATAATTCTTGGTTGATAAGAGCTAAAATTTGTATATTGTATTTTCTTTATTCAGGAAAATAAATAATCGTTTTAATTTGCGAGGCAGAGGCGAATATTGGTACGACTGTTGGGCAGGGAACAGAGCGCAGAGCGAGGAACTAACATAGCTAATTTTGTAAACGAGTTGCGGGCAATCTATTTTGCGGTGACAAAGACCATCCAAAAGCATGGCCTTGATGAAGAGTTTTTAATTGAGAATTTTTAATCTACTTAATAAGTTATGGTAATATAACTGGAGTAATATTATTAATTCGCGAGGTGGCGCTGGTTCACGAGGTTTTTGTTAATTCAATGACAAAGTCATAGCATCACGTGTTAGTGTTGTTATGACCACTGTATACAGTTTTTCATATGCATAAAATTAAATATACAACTTTAATCCTCATAAATGCAAAACTGTGGTGCAACGCTTCAATATGCCACCCGACTAGTATAGTTAGTGGAGCCTAGGTACGCATAAACGTTGCAGATCCCAATGAGACTGGGACACCGCCTGCGCCATAGGCTTAGGTTGCATTCCAGCATGTTTTGAACAGCTAGAACACAATATCTTACATGTTCTTTATGCCTAGGTATATAATTGAACTAAGACATAATTATTGCCCACAACTTACCTACACCGAAAGTTTACAGGGTTACTTAATCTTCGAAACAATAACATAGTGTGTGCAGGATTTTAAGATACTGTGTAAGCTAACAACAACTTATGTAGGTTCAGGAATTTGGTTATATTGTGTTTTTTTTTGCCGGACAATCCACATAGCTTCAGCTATTCCCAAGCTAAGCAGAGCTTGTGTTAAGGGTACTAGATGACTGATATACATAATACAATATTATTACATTATATAGATATATTTTTATTATACAAAGTAAACGTCCAGACCCTGAACAAATATCTGCAGATCGTACAAATATTTGTCCCGAGGCGGGAATCGAACCCGCCACCTCCTGCGTCGCAGGCAGACCTTCGCCTACCGCGCCACGGAGGTCGTCAAAAGTTTTAATACACAGTCAAACACAGTTAATTTAAGCAATAAAATTTTTGATTCATGTACATTATTTTACAAACTACACAAAAACCTAGCTGATCCTACAGTCCCTGTCCATAATAAAGTCAGGTCAGCTATTTTATTTATCCAGTCCGCGTGCACCGGCCAGTAAGCCCTGGTGCAAGCCGCCTCCAGCATTAATTGCCTATATCCCCGCATCCATATTCACAGTACTATCTGTAGCTCGGAGTGTGAACTTGCTGCTGACACTGACTAACTGTTCGGTCGTCAACGGAACTGGGGCAGAGCGTCTCATGCATGCGGACGTGGGTCAGATTATGTTTTGACGACGAAGTTTGATTCACGCTTATTCAGTTATACATATAGTAGTTAAGTTAGATCAGAACAGTAAAATATTTGATATATAAACAAAAACTGTGTGCGAAAACTTACAAAAAATTGAATTAAACTAAAATAGTTATATTATTTTAATTAATTTTCATATGTGTGAAAAGTTAAAATAATGAGAGGAAAAAATTCTAATTATAATTAGAATTTTTTCCTAATTTTTTTGGTAATTACCAATGGTAAGCAGATCGTAAAAAAAACATAACTATCCTTCTTGCGCAGTCAGGTAAAAAATAAAACAAGTCGCTTTAGTGTGTAATAATAGTGCATAAGCCTCTGCTTTAATAGTTCTCACATCTTTTTGCATTATTTTGGCACAGTGTGCTCGTATTAATCCAATACTGCATTTTCGGTGATTATCAGTAGTCGAATTTTGTCAGCTTTCACATACTCGTAGTTGTTTATATACAGCACAATGTTGTGATGAACAACAGTTTTGTGTTATAAAAAAATATCTAATAGCCAAACTACAGCCAATAGTTGAGATGGCACAAAGCGTTAATTAATTATATCGACTGATGGTTTTTGACAGTTGTTGTTGATGATCTAAATGCATTAACTGGTTCCGTCAGAAAACCGCTATCCTCTGTGGGTGACGTCATGAATGAACCGGCTGAATATATTGAAAGATCTTCTACCCCTAGGTTTAAGTGTTCTCAAAGGGTTACTAATGCTAGATTTTTTTTATTCAACTAAAAGCTTTAACTTCAATCGAAAAGAGAATTGTCAAAGAAATTAATTAATTTAATTTTAGTTCACAAGTTTTACAAATATAGTAAAAGATGGAAATTACTTCTTTATTAAAATCGTGTTTTATTTAACATTTTTATCGAAAATATAAGTATTGCGTCGAAGCAAGTAAAAACTAATAAACAATAGTCAGCTGTTAAAACCAATGTCGATCTTTCTCTAAAGTAGTAAAACATAGTGGATACTTTTATTCCACGTGTTCCATGATTTTGGAATCAAATACATACCATCATAAAATTTACCTCCCCCTGTAATTTTGCCTTAAGCTTCATAAACTGTTTTTATTAAATATTTGAAACTACTGTAGCGTAGTTCAACTCTTACTTTAATCAGTTTACCTTCTAAATTGGTCTCAATTCTCTAAAAAAATCTAAATATATACATATAGCTCAAAGGTGACTGACTGACTGACATAGTGATCTCTCAACGCACAGCCCAAACCACTGGACGGATCGGGCTGAAATTTGGCATGTAGGTAGATGTGATGTCGTAGGCACCATTTTGATTAATTCTACCCCCAAGGGGATAAAATAGGGGATGAAAGTTTGTATGATACTTTGTCAATTTTAAACCGATCGAGCTGAGACTTTGCATGCATAAAGCTACCGTGACGTAGGCATCCCCTAACGCGAGCAAAGCCGCGTGTAAAAGATAGTTCATTATAAGCATAACAAGGTTACTACAAGGTAAACGCGTGCGCGTGAAAGTTTTGTTGTATGCTAGGCCGGCCTCGTAGCACGCGCTACGAAGTTTATTGCTCTAAGGATAATCCACACCGTATTCATTTGTATGAACAGAGAACCTTAGTATAAAATATTAAGACCCTTGAATCAGCTCTTAGCTTTGTATCGAATTGGAGCTAACGAACCAACAGAACACCGATGTGGATAACTCTGCCCAATAAATAGAGGATTGCGTGACAGGGCTGCCACATCACGAAATATGGCGAGTTTAAAGAGTGTTCTAGAATGGCATGTCTTTCTATGCATCGACGAATTAGATCATGATTTATGATAACTTATATTTATAGGCAGCATAAAGTGTTTTAGCCTTCTTCGTTGAGTCATCGATACTACTTACTTACTTGATTAGTACTTGATTTCGTGGTGTAGTGGTCATCACACTCCCGTACTGAGGTAGGGCGCGGGTTCGTGTCCCGCAAAATCCAAAGTTTGTGATATTATTTAATTTCTTAATTCAACATAAGGTACTGTTAAAAATATTTCAATTATTTTTACGACTCAACATATTACACAGATCTTTGTTATAAGCCAAAAGAACTTATTCGGTTTCACATTCGATTAAAACTCAGTTGAGATAAAATATAGGTACCAAATAAGATCTCTGGAGATGTTAATTGAAAGCAAAATGACGGAAATCAATTATTTCTGTGCAAAACAACTGTTGAAGATCGAGCCATTTATAGCGTCTCAGCAAAACCCAACTGTGAGGCACGAGGTTTAAAAACTATTTACTTATATCTTACTTTGCACTACTTTATAAAATACAATAACATTACTGTGATGATGAGTAGGGATGAGTTATTACTCATCCGCTTAAGAATCTTCTCTGGTGCAAATAATTAAGTGGCAAACTTTAACTTTACTTTCTGATGACTTTTGTCTGTTTAGGAATTCTTTAGGTGTTCAGTTTTTGTCTAGTTCAAACGAGTCTTATACTCGTTGTTATATATATATAATACTTTATAAAAAAAAAGATATCCAGATGAGGCTGAAGTGACTTGATCACCATCATCAATGATGCCCGCTCTAGCTTAGGCTAGCGGGAGTTTGGATACGTCATTTATACTTATCCATTATTTCAATCTCAACCCTAAATTTATCAGGAAAAGACTGCTATTGCTTTGAAAAAAAAATCTCTTGATGTGACTTCTATCTTGTTAGTTGCCAGCTGGGAATAAAAATATGTTGGCGGGAAGTGTAAAAGCTCCCGGGCGTGTTGCCCTAATTTGTTTTCGACTCTGTGTCGACTTCGCTCTTTGTACGTCTATCTTGAATCACTTTGTCGTTATTGAAATTGATTTACTCGAAATAAGGTTCTTAAATAATTATTTTGCAAAGACAGAAACACTGTTTTTACTTATTTTTTAAAGAACTTAATTAAACTTTTAATATTTACATTTTAACATTCTCTAAACCCGTCTGGATTTATGGAAAATGTTAAAAATAAAGGTAAAGGTAAGTCACACCTATTTATATGACACATAAGGATATGAACTGGCATTAATCTAGAGTGGCCCTTATTCCATAGTACATATTATATTAAAATGATGCAGTCACCCATCTAAGCCGGTATAGCACTTCTTGGTACTCAAATTTGTGAGGACGTTGGGCCCTTTAATTAGCTATATTATTTGTAGTTATAACGTCAATAGTTATACACACCCAATAAAATGAAACTTTCTACTGATAACAATTATATGCTCAAATGCGCAAAGCTGTTATACACAAATTCTTGCTCTGTCGACTCTTTATTATATTAAGTACGTAATTTTTACCCGAGTGGGGGTGAAAAATTACGATGTCAGTAAAGTGTAGGCTCTTCTAGACAGTTGTACAAGAAACTTGATCCAATATTAATGGGCAATCTGTGCTCCAAGATGGCTCTGACTATCATTAAAGTAAGCCTCTTGGGACGATATTGGCTCTACGGTCTTAGTGGGACTATAACAAATTAAAAATGATTTGAAGTTGGTTTCTTAGTAATCTACATAGGACATGATACGAAATCTAGGATTTGTTTGTCGCGTTCTTGATATTATAATCTTCGCAAAATTTCATAAAAATTCGTTCAGCCGTTAAATCGGGCAGCTGAACAGCCGTACAGATACATAGACTGGGATAGTTAATTGCGAATTTAAAATCATACGTATGAATACTTCGATTTCCCACGGTGAGAATCAAACCTGCGCCTAACAACGTTTCAGTAGCCTAACGCAAGCACAGATGAGCTACACAATTTGTAAAAGATTGATGTTTTTTTGTTTGTTTATTATGTACTTTGCTAATATAAACTTCTAGCATAATTCCACACTAATCATGTATCACTTAAAATATCACGAGTATGGTAGGCATGGGGGTATTTAAATTTTAAAACAATTGCAATTGTATTTTAAGATATTGTAAGTTATATTTTAATTGAAACAAACAATCAAATCTTTCCTCAAAAAAAATATTTTGCTAACACCACTTTATTCGCACATTATAAGATTAATAATTTAATTTGTACTATTTAACTTAAAAACATTTTTCTTAAAAAAACCATACATCTAAACAGATATTGTCAGTTTTAGATTATCGTCCAATTGTGTTATTAGTTAAACCAAAATGGTATTTAGCTGTTTTTTTCTATTATAAACCTAAAAATATAAGAAAAATCTAATCTTCTTTCTTGAGGAATAATCATATAACTCGTTGTTTTTTAAAGACGAATAACGGTGTAAATCTATGCGTAGGTACGGCATAATGCCGAAAAGCACAGAATAATTAAATAATTTTGAGATAAAGAAAATTCAACCTTATCGACTTTCAAGAAATTCAAAGTTTCTTTGTCTGAGAGGGAAATTTTCCTTTAGATTTTTTCAAGGTTCACGCATGAAAAAACATATTTAATGAAGTTAAATTTTGAAAATTATTTTTGCCAGGTACAGTAAACTGAACATTGCCAAGTGGGCTGAATAATTGTACCGTTTTTTTTAATGAACTCTTAACGGTAAACCTATATTTACTAAGAAAATTACAAATAAAGAAAAGAACCAAATAAACCTAGTTTATACAATTGAAACAATGGAACTAACTACAGACTATTATAAACCATCTACAGGTTCCCCAACTGATCCATATCAATATAGTGTAATATATAAAATGATATTAGCCTTTGAGTATTTAGAACAAATTCTCTAAGGGCATAGCAGATGCGACGCCGTAGGCCTTTTGCAACGCTTCCTATGTAGCAGATACAGATACAGTTGACCTACACTAGAGATGTCACAAATTCCTCTATATGGATTAAAATTTATTGACTCTCAATTACGAGTATATCGTAAATATTTAACAGCTCCACGAACTATTAAAACGTTGCCATGTGATCCGACGTAACGAGATGAACACTAATCGCGAAGGAAAGTTCGACTTCGTATATCTCGGAATTTTTGTATGACGTAACAAGTGACCTATTGCTAGACACCCACCTTCCTCTAACAAGAAAGTATTTCGATAGGTAAAAGCAAGATAGAAATAAACAAATGTGCAATTGAGCGTAAAGTGACAGGCCTGAAATGGACGTCTGCACTGTTGAGCGGGTTTGTGATTATTGACACAATCTCGTCAAAGAATGCCTCGTAGTGGAAAGTTATGTTGTAATATGCATTTCGTTATAGTTTCTCGCAACGTCGACTTCCAAGAATGTCTAACAGAAGTGGCATCACTGCGCAAACCGCTTCAACAAGCAGTGAACCTAAGACCCGGAACAAGCATCTTCAAAGGTATTTAACGTAAATTCCGTAGCTGTTAACATCGTAATCAGAAATTCGAGGTCTCACATACACATAGTTTACAGTATAGTAAGCTTATCTTAGTGCAAAAGCTATAGAATTTAACGCGGTGTATAAGATACAGCCTCCATTTCCGGCAAAAAATGCGTAATTCTAAAATACAATGCCTCAATATGAAAAAATTTAAAAAAATTATGTTTTTTCAAGCTTGTGATAAAATTTGACGATATGAAAAAACGAAGATACTATATTTTTAAGAAAGTGGAAAGACTGCCGTGAGCCAGGTTAAGGTCTAGAATGTTCCTAAACAATTCCAAGTTCTATTAAAAAACCTGAAGCTTTTGGTAGGGCCAAAAGCTCCCTACCTAATTTTATTACCATAGTTTTCTTATAAAATTCATCAAGTGTAAGCTTAACAAATACGTGTTTGTTGTTAACTTAGAATGTAGTATGCAGTGTTATCGGTCTACGAGGAGGCATTGCGGGCTGAGTTGCTGGCTGAAAATGTCTCGAACAAACGGTTCCGCTATATTACTACACTAGCTTCTACCCGCTGGTTGACCTCATTACTAGGAAAAGCTTTGCGTTGTCAAGCGTTGGTTTGAATAAAGACTGTTACTCTAATCTATGTAAATTGCATTTAGATTCAAATATAAACTCTTTGTTAGCTAGATTAGAAACAAGTAACATAATTATAAACGAATTTAGTTTTCAAGTTGATAAGTTGTTGATTTTTTTGTAGAAAATAAGTAAATACTTATTCTTTCACTCTTATTATTTCACTTTGTTTTTTGTTGTTTACTTATCTCAATGGGAACGTAAATATAATACACTCGAGAGCAATGAATCCGGGTCACTCAAAGAAAAAAAAAATCTCGGAAAGTAACCCTTAGTTGCATTAACCTAGCAATCTTACTTTCCGAGATTTTTTTTTTTTCTTTGAGTGACCCGGATTCATTGCTCTCGAGTGTATTTCTTAGTTGTAGGTACGTATAGCTTACCTACTTCTTATGGGACCTAATTACTTCTTTGAGTCTATTACTATTGTAATAATTACATTTAGGTGAACAAAATATAATATGTACGGATTTATAAACTTTCATAATTTGCTGAAAAATGGTTTTTGACACTAAGCAATATCGCGATGATCTGTTATCTCTCTAACAGATTTTGTCAGAGGAAATATACGATGCTAAGTGGAATAGCAGGTTAAAAGGTAGAGGTCAAACAACACAAACAAGGTGAAATGTATCTCGACCGTAAATCATGATTTAATAAACTAAGGGTTTCGCTAGACGTTAAGATATGTTTGTGAGAAGAAAGAAATGGTTTTGTTTATTGACAATCGGCGTGTGAGTTTCAAAGACTCGTTTATCGCCGGTCAAGATCAAAGAATATCAGTACTGGCGACATTCAGTAAAGTTTCTGAAACAATATTTTACATCAACTGCTGCTTAGGCATTCTGTGTATGCTACTAAATTTTTACTTATAATAATATACTTAGGTAAATTATTTTTCATAGTAAATGACTTAGTCACTACGTCACGTAGTATGAACGATTTTAATTATTTATTCTCAATGAAACGTATGTAACATGTTAAATATTAGGTACATATATGTATGTTTCATTGAAAATTTTAAAAAAGGCAACTTTTTTGACGTTTTGATATCTTTTTGTTTTACATTATCATTTTGTATCTTTATAACTACTAAACGTTTTCAATTTTATATTTGGCGAACCTACCGTGAATTTTTATTTCAACCCATATTTCATACCGCAACCGAAGAGAAATAATATTTTTTATCATTTCAACCCACACAAATTTTACTTTACCACCAATAGAAAACAAGCCATAATCAGCAAAACAATGGCTAAAGTACAGTCAGATTGAAAACATAGTATTAACATTTTTATTTGCTACAACCTTCGATCGGAGCCTTTATCGTGGTTTGTGCACAACAATTATATACAAACACTTACATTCGTTTTTGAGTCCTTCCTTTACGTTTAGCACCTTGTAGTGTCACTTAACTGAACTAATTTTCAGAAGTAATTTCCTAAGTCCATTCAAACAATCATGCAGCGTGAAGCATTCTCTAAATAATTATTTAAACGAAGTTGACGAATTCATAAATTAATGATTTTGACTTATCTACACATGCACTAGCCTATTATGTAGGTATATAATGCAATATAATAGGCTACCATTTGTCCGGGAAAAAACCGGCAATAGCGCGTACAAAGCTGTGGGCTGAAGCTTATTGACGTTAGAGTTATACGTTAGGTTTTAGCTTTTTCCAATAACCCTGAATTCTTTACCTACATAACCGGAGAAATCGAATCGCGTTTCCCGATCCGCCATTACCTGAGCAATAACAGTAGTAATCGATGTAAACCGGGTCCCACATTAAATGGTACGACATGCATTGTTCCCGGATATTTTCTGAATCTTGTTACATTGAAATAAATGAATACGGAAATAGGTGGTTTTGTTTCAGATATCCATGTGGTTCACTTTATCTATTATATAGTGCCTAAAGTAGTTAGGTAGGTTAAACTACTATGGGTAGAACTTTGTACTGGCACCGACGTATGTTACCTACCCACGTTAGTACTTCACCTGAATCAGACATTAATTAATTAATTAATTATTAGATTAGAATATAATAGATAAAAATTTACTGTTGTACATACAAGCGTTATAGAGCGACATTTTGACTTTTATTTATCACAAAACACACCACCTTTAAAACTGTGCACTATTGCGCACAAAACTTCACAAACTGAGTGCACTTGCCATTCATCAAGCGACGGCGTTTAATATTAAAGTTCGCATTAAATTCGTTTCCACGAGTGTTGCCCGTATTACTGTGAGCTACATTCATTTAGATTTAATCCAGTAGAATGGCAGCTTATGTGTACCAGCTGGTACATTCATTTCCTCACCTCATACAATCGGACATCGGCCGCCGCTGCCATCCACCGGTGACAGATGACAACATGATGCGTCGCGTTACACTTCTTCGAACTTACTGTGTACGGTTTCAGTAAATACGGTTTCTATTAGTATGTATGCTACTCATAAGATATTTGTTTATGTGGGCCCTAGAATAAGTTTTTAGTTTGTTTGTTAGATTAAGTTTTGTAAGTTTTGTATAACTTTTCTTAAGATGCCTGAAAAAAAAATATTTTATTTATTTCTTCGAGTCATACTTCAAAGTAAACTAGCCTGTAGATACCGTGGAAACTTACTCGAGTTAATTATGCACAACCGTTAACTTAGTCGCAACCTTACTTTCGTCGATTTAACATGCTTGCGTTGAGGAAAAACTGTAAACTCAAGGTAGATCGCCGCGACCTTTTTAGAAAATTTACATTGTTCCTCCATTAAACATGGAAAACAGGTTTTCTTCAGCTATTTGTGCCATTTTTATTTGAACTTCTGTAAATTTGACAAAATTGCTGAAAATGCATGTCAGTAGCTTTCAATGGACTTTTCTATTGTTAAAATGGTTTTTCTATTTGAAATTATTCCGATATACACATTAAAAGCATTTACATATAAAACTGTTTTAAGTTAACTTTAATTTAAATGATTTGATAAATAATCACTCACATTCAAATTTCGTATACCTATTGCCATTAGTATTTCAATGATAATCAAAATTTTTATTAATAATTTTGTTGGTACCCAACGTGTGTACCTTATTTTTTATCAGATCACTTACCCAGATTTAAAAACATTTTCTCATGAATTAATTCATTTACCTTCAGTATTGTGTAGTATATTTTTGTTGTGGCTATAACAGCGCTCACATACGGCTTTATCCGTGTATTCTGAAATATGAAAGATATCAAAAGTATTTAAATAATATACTCAGACCCGTAACATAACCATAACCTATGCAACGTATACATAAACATTTAATAATAATAATAATTTATTGCCTTCAGAACTTAACCTAAACTAAACAAAAACACAAAAACAAAAACTAAATAAGAATAATAGGCAAAGGGAGTATTCATTAGTATTGTAATTCATTGTGCTGCATTTGTATTGAAACGGGAATCGAACGAGAAACTTTCTACGTTGCAAGCGAACCATCACTAATAGTCCTTACATCAATCACGGATCAGAAACGGACACGGATGGCACAGATATAAAGCGCCCCAACATTTTCTCGACGCGACAGAAACCTTATTGCCATATATTTATTAGCATTTTTGAACATAACTCTCGTGTGAGGAATGTGTTCACTTAGCATTTTATTAACCTATTATATTTATTATGTATTTATATGAACCGGTTCATGAGAAAATGAGATAAAGACAAATGCCGCTTTCTATTCGCAAAATAATTTATTATCATTCATCATAAAGGCCTCTTATGTCATGGTTATTAATTGTTTCGTATGTATTATTACTACTACTATGAAATACATAATTATAAATAATATTTCTATACCAAGTTGATCTTTGCGAATATTTTGTACTAATTTGACATAAACATTAGGCCGGTAATTCCCGATGTCATCCTTCGCGTCTTTCTTGTGTAGAATTATATTACTAGCGGTCCACCCCGGCTTCGCACGGGTATTTAACAATTTTTTTTTTTAAACAAACAAACTTTACCTGGTTTGTAATGGTATCTTCTTTTTTCCTTGGTTTAGACACCCACTCCCTTCGTGTTTCCTTGAGTTCTTTCAGAGATTTTCTCGCATGTCGGCTAAAATGTTTAATGGCAGATATTATTTTTCATTTGAAGATAAACACAGTTGTGTAAACAGAGATATCAAATGTGGTAGATAAAAATAGAAGGGAAATAATACTTATTAATAATAATACAGATCCTACCAACTCATTAAAGCAACCAACACCAGGTGGGCTTTGTCCATAGCTGGATCTAGGTACAAATCACTACAATGGGGTCAAAAAGGTCAGTCACTATAGTAAAGTCATACAGACACAAACAAAGCCAGGAATCGGAAATTTCATTTATTCTAGTACTTGCAGTGGGAAATAACTGTGCTTTTATTCCGCATTTATTTTGCGCACTCAAGTTGGCTTTTATGAGTTCGTTGAACCTACATTAAATACACTGGTACCCAACATATTTGAATCCGTACAATTATAATTAGTATACAATAAAATTATTTTAAAAATCAGTGTAACTTTATAAATGCAAACCACATTAAAAAAACGAATAACTTACAATTTTTAAGTATTATTGCAGTTTAAGTTCGTTTTAAGTTTATTGTTTCAGAACTTTCACTGCCCAATCCGCACACATCAACCCGCTGCACATCGTAGCAGAGCAGTGGATGCGTTAAAATCCAAAAAGCATTTTCACACAACACTTACCCTCGTGGTAGTTACACGCGCGATTTTCTTATAATGTTCCGTAACGAGTCCGGCACTCGTTATGTAAATACCTCTTCATATTTACAGCTCCGAGTGAACATCAAGGGTCTTTTCAGTTTCGAGGTGAAATTGTTCATGTTTTTAGAAAATTATTTTTTTGATTTACATTCTACTGTACTAGCATTTGCAAGCAAATTTGCTCGTGCTCATAAAAAGCTACTTCTTTAGAAATAAAGTTTGTAAGTCCTAGTTTGGTTACACGTAGTAGATTATCTTCGGATATACTTAAACGAATCACAAAAAAAAAAATACACCGATATGTCGCTTGAATATAATAACCTGCCTGACTAAGAAGCCTTGGAAAAACTGTGGATAGAGGCTAGGAGGTGGGTAAAACGATAATTTGTGGCATTTGTAATCATTAGACACTACTTCATGCCAGTTTCCTTTATTATAAAGATACAACTCCAAGATGCCGAGACCATTAATCAATAGCAGTACGTCGTCGGGCCGAGGCGAGGGTCCGTGCTCTAATGATGCTTATCGGGCTGGTGGGAAAGGAGACGGAATGACGTGAAACTATTGCCAGTGTGTTGGATTAAACGTTACTACACTCCATTATAAATAAAAAAACCTTTTATTCCGCAACCTTACAAAACATTGATCAATCACATTATACATGCATAGTAAAGCAATTGATTAATTTAATGTTAAATTATTTGAAATAGCCGCCTATGGATTTTTTTATTGAAATACGCAAAAACTGAAGGAACAAGCTAAATTTGAATTAGACTGTATTAATTAACTTTCAAACGGTCTGATAGATAGTGAGAACCTATCGTTCTACTAGTTTAGGCATAGCCTAACCCATAGATGGCGCTGATATTCAATTTTGCGAATTTTTTTAATTTTTGTCTCATTAAATTATGCATATTTAAAAGTTATATATTTGCCGCAAATAAAATATTCTATAGCCTATGTTCATCCGGGAAAAAAAATTAGGATTCTAACGGTGTAAGAATTTTTCAATCGGTCCAATAGTTTCTGAGCCTATTCAATTCAAACAAACAAACAATCAAATCTTTCCTCTTTATAATATTATTTTAGTATAGATTAAATCAAGTGTTTTCTTTAATCAAACACAATTACCGCTAATAATGCCAAAAACAGTTAGGTATCAGTAAAATTAAGCTCACATGGCTCGTATTTGGGAAAATACAAATGTATAAAAAACACATAACCTTAAGAGTTCTAATCGAGATCATTCGTTGATCAATTTATCAGTGAACAGGTTTTTATATTAACCATATTTAATAAAAACAGTTATTTTTACGTGCTATTTACTAAAAACGTATTTACGGAAAATACTTTAGGATTCAAAGGCAATAGTTAATAGCTAGACATTCCCACAATCAAAAATTAAAAAACGAATAACAAAGTTAAGAATAACCTACTTCTATCTACTATCGCACCAACGACAAAATTCCCGATATCCGTTCAACGGCAACTTTGAATTCACTTAGTTCATAGTACAGAGTAGCGAGTGGAAGTTTTTCATGTTACGTTCCGAGTCTTAGCAAAAGTGTTTAAAGTTACTTCTCTTATGTTCAATTTGAGGAACTGAACAGCATGAGGTCGATAAAGTTTACTGTAGGAGTCAACTTTTCCCTTGTTTAAACCTAAATACCCTGTTTCCCATGACGTCAGTATGCTCTGCATGAAAAGCTAGTTTAAAGCTAGAATCTTGAAATAATGCTATTTGGTTGCATGCTTTTCTTGAGCTGGAATGTAATTTGGAACTTCATTATCTATAAATAAATGATTTGAATGAAATAATTTTTGAGTTTTTTATATTTTTTATGAAGCGCAAATTGCACAGGGAACATCTTCTGACCCAACTAGTGCCATTTAGTCAATTGAGTAAATAAAAGGTTTGATGATAAATAATCTTCTACTACACACCCTCGACAGACGTCGTCGCGCCACCGCCCCCAAGCAGAAACACTTAGAGCATTTAGCCAATGAATATTGACACTGAAGCGGAATATCGTAAGTGCCACTCAAAGTTACAGGATTCTTGCATTTCCACGAGATAAATAGACAATTCCTTGAGATGTTTATGAAAGACAAAGGATTGAAAAAATAACTTTATTTAATAAAACTTATGGGCTTTAAGTAAATAACAAAAAAATATATTTATATGAGAGGAATAATAAAAATATCAATGTATTTGGTGAATTGATTCAGAATAATATAATATCAATAGAATGATACCTATTGATATTAAATATTCTGAATCCATTTTTGTTTTTTATATCTTTAATTTATCCTTACGATACCTTAGTGATAAATCTAAAGATAATATCTTCGTATTTATATATAAAAATGTGTCGATCTTACAAATGGCGTATAAATCGATTTCAAACACTTTAGCACGTACCTATTGAGGAGCTAGTAATGCAATATGCGGCTCGCTCCGGCAGATAGAATGACATCTGAGAGGAAATAGGGTAGCAGAGGGTTACATTCGATAGAATAAACAGCATGGCAAATTATTTAACAACGCTATTTGAAACGACGTCTTACAGATTTTACAAAAAGACTTATAATCGTTCCATTGTCAAAAAATTGTTTCTGGCGTTTATCTTCAAGGGAATAGAAATTGCGTGACTCGGCTTTCTTATTGAGGTTTCCGTATTGATATCAAATAAAAAACTTCATTCAATCTAATAATTTAGTTCGCCAACTGCACTTTAACAACTTAAATACCTAACTCAAATCACACTCCATTAGTGAAATTCATGTTCATTACTTGAAATGCAATGTCTACAGCACAACGTGCCTATGGAGTTCCAGAATTATAGTTTCAATTCAATGTACGAGTTGTATCAAAGCTTATTTACGCTTAAACAGTTCCAGACGCTGAATCAGTCGGAAAATTGTCAGACCGCTTCGCTTTTGAATCCAAAAGTTCCTATTTGCTATCTATTCTGTTTGAATGCGTTTTGAAGTTTACACTATTGAAATAAATATTTTTTGCTGATTGATCAAACATCCGTTTCTTATAGGATATTAACTACTACCGACATTAAAATATGAGAGAGATTTTGTTTAAGTTCAAAAACCTTAGTTGGTGTGAGAACTTTAAAAAATAAAATGTAAATAAATGTAGTGGTTTAGTAGTCTAAATCACTACATTATTGTACTCTTGTGACTCAGCAACTTGAAGTGAATCTTGGGCTCCAACACAAAGTTATTTATTTATGTAATTTTATTTTTAAGTCCGGACGTATACATTGAAAAACGAAGTAGGCGGTTGACGACATTCGCACGAAACGAACAATCTTACCGCCAAGTTGCTTCGGTCGCGTCAACAACTATTTAGTTACCAACTTTTTATTTTAGATCTTAAGAAATAAATAGCAGAATAATAAAGTTATCTTTAAGAACGGCCGAGCGATTACGGTAAAATCTGCCATCCTGTATTTGACATTTGAAAGCCCTGAGGATGGTCTTTGCGTTACCAATCCATCAAATTGCAAATAAAATAACCTTCAAAGGACGATTCCCGGTTCCAGCCGAAATTGAAGCCTGAATGAATGAAATAAGTGCTTTTGTCCTACGTCCAGCCATTGTTTTGTGCGATCTGACGTCATCCGTATACTTCGTTTGTTTTTCAAACAGACGGCTCCGTCGCGCGTCGTCTCGCCGGCTGCGGACAACGAATTCGCAGAGATCGGCTTCAACTTGGTCGACGAAAGCATTTGAGAACTTAAATTCTATAAGTTCATTAAAATAGTGATTCAGCCAGTAGAAGTTTAGATTGGATTGGAATTTAGACTAAATGAAAATGTGATTTTGTGGCTCATTTTTAAAGATTTAACTCACAATAGAACCGCTATAAACGAAACTATGATCTACTCTGTATATTCTAAGTTCTTTGAGACACTTGGAAGCTTAAAATATTAACTTCAACTAAAGACCTAAAACCTATACCATATACGATGTACACTCATTCACAGCTATAGTATATCTAAACATTTTTAAATAACCGCGTTCTTTAGGTTTCTCGCGGAACCCTAAACCCCTATTTTGTATAGCTGTAGTAAAGTCACATTAAATAACACACGTAGTTATTTAATGTGACTTTTAGGAAACACTCCTGCGGTGAAAAAGTCATTCGTCTCTTGATCTTGTTATCCTTAAATAAGATGACTTATCGCGGACTATTGAGAAATAAACGATACTAAATAGCTATGAATTTGAATAATATGTAAACTAACTATACAAGTAATGGCCAACACTAAAGGGTAAGTGCCGGCTGGTAGATGACAAACTATTTAGTCTTCAGCCTATAATGATCCGCAGTTTTAGAAGCGTCGATAAATTATAATTTTGACGCTTACTGTACTTACAATAATTTTGGTATGCGGGACGAATACGAACAACTATCATCGTGCGGGACGTACAAAGACATTTAAAGAATGTGGGCCGAAAACTAGGGACGAATATGGAATAAATCAACGATCCATTCAGCTTATTTTTATGAGAACTCAAGAAGAACAAAATGTCATAACTAATCCATTGGTGGATCAGAGTGGAACAAGATGTATAAGCTTAAATCCATAGGAATCCGAGTGAAAAGTATCCCATCTCATTCATTAATGGATAAACTCAGTTGATCCGAGGGGAATATTAAAAAATATTTTTACATTCAGGATTAAAAAATATTTTTGAAATTGCGGAGGATACAAGTATATTAAGACGTTTTCTAAGCAGTTGTTAAACATCACAATATATAATTCGCTGCCGGCCACTGCCGCGGCGCTGAGTTACGATAAAATAATAATTATCTGAGATTGCTCAGTAAGTAGAAGAAATGGCCGTAAAGGTTCGTTCATGAGATTAGTCAGTGGGGCTTATTGCTTCTGTTTCGACCTGTGGCAGACTTGCTATATATTGTGTATGACTGTATAATTCGTTTGATTGACGATCAGGTCGATGAACCACATCAAGCTTTTATTTACTCACAACACAAAACCTGCAATTTTCACCTTTACTTCTTTCTACGTCACCCTTACCCCTACGTTACGCTGGGCGCGGTTCAGACTATTCTTAAACGAAAATACGCTTACTAAAATAATATCCTTCTTTTGTCTTAAACTCTGCTTATAAATATTCTGTAAGCCCCTAATATAAATACTCTTTTTAATAAATTTACGTGGTAAATAAGTTAAAGTTTCGGAACAGACATAAAGCGGAGCGAGGTCCGAAGTTAAAATAACATTTCCTTGTGTTTGTAATTTTGTAGGATGTGATAAACAAACTTGGCCGTAATTTACTCAAGTTTATGATGAAAGCTTGTCGGAAGTCCATACTTTAAGTTTGGAAGCGAAATACATTTATTGAATATCTTTTTCCGCCACCTGTTTCATAATACCTACTACAGTTTATTTTTTCAAACAAAACTAACCAGTTAACTCAACATTAATTATAAAATGTGCGATAAAAGTTAAAAATACGACGTAGTTATTAGTTTTATATTAGTGCCCAAGACAAGTGTGTGCACAAACTTGATATTAGTGCACAAGTGTGTGCACAGACACAGGTCTCTATTCCCTCTTGTTTAAAAGCCGATGCAACACATGGCACAAACATAGTCTCCGTGGCTGGCCACCGTTGTGAAGACAACAATTATGAGTTTTTAAAAGTTTTCAGCCCTTAGTACCTACATTGATTAGTTGAAAATTTTGTTTAATATACTGTTTGTCTGACTAATATTAATAACGTTCATAATATATCTCATTGGGAAAGATGGTTCCATTATCTAATACTAATGTAATAAAGAGGAAAGATTTGATTGTTTGTTTGAATTGAATAGGCTATTATTATATTGAATAGGTCAAAAAATAGTGCGAGAGTCAATATCAAAAAGAGCTCCCTCCCTATGCAACTAAAAAGTTAGAGATCCGTATGAAAACTTCAAAGTGTTAGTGTTTAAAAACGTATATTTTTAAAATTTTTTGGTAAACATCCATGCGAAGCAGGGGGGACTGCTAGTATTATGTAAAGTTCTTACGAATTGTACAATACAGAGAAATGACACTGTGTACGGCATAATGCCCATGTCGAGTGAGAGAGAATTTACCTCTAACATTTGCGTACATTTTCTCATTTTCTCATGGCCCACGCACCTCACTCCCCACTCTCCCCCGTCACACGCGCTTCTGTTTTGATACGTCAAATGTTAAACAAAACGGTCGTTTGTTTTTAAAATCAGAACGTAAGAAACCGTTGAGCGGAAAAAAATACTAGAATATTTCAGTTTAGAATGTTTTGAATGAACAATTAATTTTCTAAATTAATTAATTAATTAATCATCGTCACAAATGCCTCTTAAAAAGGAGTCTTCGCTTTCACGCTGTTTGCCCCTGACTTGTAAGCATCTGTCTCTGGGGAGAAAAATGAAAAGATTTTTGTTACCGAATAATAACTTTTCAACCCTTTGTAGGTCGACAAATTAGCCCTTTTGTTAAGGTGAAATTAAAAGAGTTCGGCGGAGGGCGGGCAGATTTTTATTCCGTAATTTTTGTTTTCGGGGATGTTATATTGCATGGAAAATGACCTCTATTGCTTAGTGTATTTTAAAAGTCCATATAGTCAAGGTAAAATAGGTATTAATTTTATTTTCCCAAGCCATACAAATTGAATTTTTTTTTAAATATTTTTTAACCAATTTTAATGGCCATAAAATATCTCAATGTTGAAAAACGTTTAATTGAGCTTACCCCACTGAACTTTATAATTTGGTATTTCAATCATCTTCTATTATCAATTCATCTACACATTATATTTCGTCTGTAAATCGCAGTGTGTTAGCACCATAATGGAGCAAAACGTATAAATTCCTTCATTTCACTCAGTAAAAATTGAGGTTCTCTTTGGAGAATGACTTCGTTTTGTTGTTTCGAGACGGATCACTATTATTAACTATGATTATAAGCAACACGCTTTCAGCTGTGGCTCAGAAATAAAAAACTAATAATATCATCATCATTAAGGATACCATTCTATTTAAAAGACCTTGTGTTGAAATAAATGTCATTAAATTATATTTCGTAGAAGATCTCGATTCTCTACTTTCTCATAAGCATCTTTATGCCCATATTTTATATTATACTATTCACAATGTCAATAAAACTGGTTTAATATTGAAAGGACGCATGGCCAGAGGACTTTTACAGAATTTATAAAAAAAAAATTGATTATTTCTTTGTTTTCCAGCCCATAATATATTACATAATATTATTAATATTATCATTAAAATTATACCATAATAAAAATCTTTGTCATCGCCCGCATTATTTATTTAAACTAATAAGACGCAGACTTGGATTTATGATTTTTATTTTTATATTTAGAAATATTTACCTGTTTAAAATAACGAGGATTAGCTTTTTGCGTTAGAATTTCGAGTGTGTGAGGATCGATTGGACTAAAGGTATGTAAAGTACCTGACTATTATCACTTTATCACTTATCCGTAACCTACCTTTTATAATTTTCTGAGATGTCCTATACTTTTACTGAAAAATCTAATAATTGTTTGACTTCAGGTAACTGATTTAATAACTGTTTGACCTTAGGCACCTGCCTATGCAATACCAGACGTGCAGGTCAAATAAAGTTGTTCCATGGGTAGGTATAGGTTAAGAAAACAGCGCTGAGATAAACGTGTTCTTGATGATACCGTGACTCTGCAAACGCTGTGTAGGATGCCCTATGAAGGGAGATTCTGGATATGTCAGGCTGGAGATATATAGCGTTCATTAGGTGAGGTCTATCTCCAGCAGCGGACTAATATAGGCTGATGATGGATACGTGGCCTTCACGCTGGTAACGCCCTTAATCACTCTTAGGACATCCATGGATTGAGAAGGAGTCGACTCTTACGCCACGACAGGTTGCGCGTAGCCGCAATCACCTCTGCTTGACCTTTGTACTTACCTTATAATAAAATAGTAAAACTTTTATTAACAAAGGAAATTTAATTCAAATAACCAAATTAGAACTAGTATTGACAATTGAAACAATTGGGCGAAAAGCTTATTCGTCAACTCGCTCGAATGATTAACGCAAGTTCGCGCGTGTTGGCTGGCCACCTTCTGATTTTACCTAATTTTCTACCAACACTTTTTGTGTAAGAAGCACCCGGAGCAATCTCACAACTTCTTTCTATGTGCGCAATGCAATAGGTAGGTACCGAGCAAATTTTTAAATAGTTAACATCAATGGGCGAAGTGATTCACGAGGAAAGTAAAAAGTAATTAAGTGTAAATAGACATGGGTAATTTATTGAAAATTTGAAGAAATAAGTGTAAATAGACTTAGAACATATAATTTTCAGAACTACTTAATTTTATACCTACTGGACTTTCTGGATAGATTTCAAAATACTATTCATAATTTCATTATATGGATAAGGATCGCTACTGAATCACATAACTTCGTCATTGTTGGTTATTTTTTATAGAATCCATGAAACTCTCAGATAATCCGGGACTGACTTTCTAAACGTCAATCCTAATGAAATGACAGGCGCCTTTGTAAATGGATTTTACTAAAAAAACCACAGCCACCCTTATAGCCTTGGGTTGTGTGTCAATTTCGCTTGGCAGTGAAAGCCGTTGAATATAATTTTTGCCTTGAATATAATTTCTCGGATGTTTTTATACAGAGAGTGATGAAAAACTGTAACGTGTTGGAAGTTAATTGAGTTGTTTCTTTTTTTTAAGGAGCCTTCTTCAGCATAACAGTGGCAAAATTATCTTGAAAGTTTTAATATTATACGATAATGGATCTAAAGAACATTCACAGATCCAATATCAACCTGTAACCAGACACATTCTACTGTGTCTGAGACATTTTATATTCAAGAATAGTCAAAACTTGGAAGAATTATTCGTTGAAAATTGGGAATTGCCTTGGCGTAGGTCACGTCAAAATGAGAATTATATTATTAATAAGACCAGAGGCACACATATTTTACAAAATTAATTTGACCCCTAACTTTTTTGAAAATATTCTTTAGCCTATGTTCATCAGGGGAAATTTAGGATTCTGATGGTGAAAGAATTTTTCAAATCGGTCCAGTAGTTTCGGAGCCGATTCAATTCAAACAAACAAACAATCAAATCGTTCCGCTTTATAATATTAGTATCGATTAATAACTATTTAAATAGGTGATTTAAAAATTACAACATCCATTAAAACAAAAGAGACAGACTAAATACAAACCGATCACTTTTCAAGAATAAGATACAATCGAAATGAACAATATACCGTTACTACGATAAGGCGACACACTATCAGACAAGCAATTACTACCCTTTCAAACCGGCCGGCGGCGGGCGGAGGGCAGCGGCGGGGCGCTTAAAATATATTTTTACACGATGTGAACCCATAAAAACTACAAAACAGTTTTCTATTGGCTACAGGCGCGGATTTGGTTTTAAACAGCTGGGTAAATAGTTGGCGCTTTTAACGCGACCGGTTTATATTCACATTTTTTAGCAATAACTTTATGATTCCTTTCATCTAAGCTGACAATTGTTCTAAAACTTTAAAATAGCTGTTAGTTTTGGCTACTTATTCTAGGTTACTTTCCGTATCCAATCTCTCACAAATAATTACTTATGCCATAAATATGAACAGTGTTGTAAAGCGTTAGATAATACAGCGAGCAGAATGGAGGATCGGCACACGGCAATGCAAATTTTGGTTTTTTTACGCCATTATAAAAACGCTTAATAAGACTCCCTACACTCCTTACAATTATTAAAGTTGAAGAACAAGAGAACCGTGCGTGACCGACGGAAAGAGACTCTGCACTCGGCTCGCGGAGTACTTGACCGACACGCAAACGCTTTCAGACCGCCAATACGCGTATCGCGAAGGTAGGTCGACCACTCGCGAGGTCATCCGCCGCGTGATGTGCGCACGCGAGAGCAAGCATCACGTAGCTGTGATATGCTGTGACTTATCGAAAGCTTTTGACGTGGCCGACCACACCGTACTCGAGATGAAGCTACGCCACTACGGCATCGCGGGTGCGCCTCTAGCGCTGTTGGTCAGTATGATGCGAGCCAGACGTCAGATAGTGGTGGGAGCGGGAGGTACTGAGAGATCTGACCCCCTGACCACGACTATGGGCGTGGCACAGGGATCATCGGTCTCGAATATCCTGTTTTCGCTACTTCTTAATGACCTCCCGAGTGCCGTGACCTCCGCCGAGATAATGATGTATGCTGACGATGTCGCCGCGGTGGTAACTGCGCCATCTGTCGACCGCCTCGAGGAAAGGTTGAATCAAGCAGCACACCAACTCGCTAGCTGGTTTAGCGTGAACGGCCTGGTACTTAATTTGTCAAAGACACATTTCATGCACTTCCGTCTTTCAGGCCGCCACGTGAGACCACTAGTAGTGCTAGCCGCTAGTGGTGGGAGCGGGAGGTACTGAGAGATCTGACCCCCTGACCACGACTATGGGCGTGGCACAGGGATCATCGGTCTCGAATATCCTGTTTTCGCTACTTCTTAGTGACCTCCCGAGTGCCGTGACCTCCGCCGAGATAATGATGTATGCTGACGATGTCGCCGCGGTGGTAACTGCGCCATCTGTCGACCGCCTCGAGGAAAGGTTGGAATGGAAAGGAATCAAGCAGCACACCAACTCGCTAGCTGGTTTAGCGTGAACGGCCTGGTACTTAATTTGTCAAAGACACATTTCATGCACTTCCGTCTTTCAGGCCGCCACGTGAGACCACTAGTAGTGCTAGACGAGGGGGTGCAGATCGTGCAGGTGGAGCGTACGACGTTTCTTGGCTTCGAGATAGACCGCGCGCTCACCTGGGAATACCATATCCACAACATCTGCGGCAGGCTGGGTGGAGCGTGCTTTGCACTTTGGCGGCTATCTAGTTTCCTGCCAAGGGATGTCGTACGGTCTTGCTATTTCGCGACCATCCAATCTGTGCTCCAGTACGGGGCAGAACTCTGGGGCCGCGGCGCCGACTGGGAGCGAGCTTTCCGCTTACAGAAGCGGGCCATTCGGGCGGTGGTACGCGTGTCACGCGAAACCTCCGCCCGTCCTTTCTTCAGGGAATTAGGCGTCCTCACATTACCATCTCTGGTAATCTTTCAGGTGGCCGTCTATGTGAGGACAAACCTGGAGGAATTCCCCAACCTTGGAGAGGAACGCGGAGGCTCTGCGCGCCACGCCGGTCGGCTTGCTGCGGTATCGCGTACTATGGCGAAGTCTAGGAAGCTGACACATGTCATGGGGCCGACAGTATACAACCGCTTGCCCAAGCAAATAAAGGAGGCTCCTAGTCTCACCACATTTAAATTAAAACTTAAACGCTGGCTTGTCGAGCAGACATTCTATACCTTCGATGAGCTCACGAGCCTGAAACTAACAAACTGAAAATTTAATAACTTTATATAAGATTGACCTATAATGTATTGATCCATTATCAATAAATAAATGAAATGAGAGAAACTGCAGCTTAGGTTTATGTAATAGATTTCTGTCGGCCTGTTTAGTTACCAAAACCTTGAAAATAACGATATTGAAGTGACCTAGGTGTTTATCAAACACTGCGGCACTACAGCCCGAAGGCGCTGTATGCAGAGCCGAGTGAAACGATACGGAGAAATAATTTCCTTTAGAAGAGGGCACAGATGGTACCCACACGCGAATATAATACGCCCTATCCTACTTATGTATATGTTTTAATTATATTTTGGATTGGATGACATTATTTTCATTGATTTGAATCTCAATTTAACCTTTTAATTTGGATCTTACGCGCTCTTCTCTTTTTATACTTTTAATGGTTAAAATTGATACGTGGTTTGACGCTTTTGATGAATGACTTCTGAAACGTTTGGATAGTCAACAATTTTTTTTTTTTATCAAGCATTAGCGGTCCAACACCGGTTTCACACGGGTATGTAAGAAAAAAATCATAAATATTAAATTTCTATATACATATACATTGGGTGACATTATTTAACTTTTCATATAATGGACTCCTAACTTTTTTTAATATATTCTTTAAGCAGGGAAAATTAAGAATTATAATGGTGAAAAATTTGTTCCAATTGGTCCAGTAGTTTCTAAGCCTATTCAATTCAAACAAACAATCAAATCTTTCCTCTTTATAATATAAAGTATAGATAGAACATAAAAATGTTAACTGTCAATGTCACCTGACCATGGCGGCATTTACTTTCATTTCCGGTGTACACATGTTTAATAAGTTAATGTGGCATAGAAATAATTACCACGAAAGAAAATCATTTATTTTTGATGAAACCTCGACTAAATGATGTTTTTCATGTAATATATACCAAAACTTTCAAAGTTTATGTCACATAATCAACTCAAACAACAAAACCAACGACTGTACGCTTTGATTAAATAGTTTGTTTATTTAGGACGTCAAACGAAACCGCAAATCCGATGACACTGCTGATTATGTACAGGTCAGTTGGAACATGGTCGAACAAAATCAAAATCAAAGTGCTTTATTTCCTTTAGACCTTACAGGAATCTTGGACACGTCATAAAATACAAGTTAAATAAGAAATAAAAATGGAATATAAAGTGATCACTTTGATTATTTGTTCACTTCAATCTTTTTAAGGTAAAGTAAAGAAGCGAACAAGAAACCTTTACCTTGTTAGATTGTTAGTTATAGAGTTGGAGCATAACTCTTCCCAAACTGTTTTGTCGTCTATATAATCTGTTATTTTATAGTAAGCCTTTTTGCAAAGAATATTTTTGACAATCCGTTTGAATTTATTTATAGATAATTTTTACAACTCACTTGGAGCTTTGTTGTAGAAGCGTATACATTTCCATTTAAAAGATACAATAATCTTATCTAGCCTAGTAGTGGGCACAGACAATTTGTTCTTATTGATATTTTTATGAGTGTAGCTTTGGTAGACTTATCTGAACTCAAAATCAGAAACAATATTTGGGATCGATTTTAGAATCTAAAGGCTCCGGGGGCACAATGGCTAGCCAGATCTCAGGCTGCTCAATATTACAGGCGTAACAACTCACTTTTGGAAACTTTTGTATGGGGATTTTGTCAGGGGTCGACATGTTCCCAAATAAATAAAACTACACTAACTTCTACTACTTTTTGTTTTTTACAAACTTAATCTCTTAAATTAAGTTTGTTTAGAAAATAACTATTATTCTCAATCGGAGTTTAAAGACACAACTCACCTCTATAAAGCCATCATCAGCCAAGACTCTACAGGTTTTATCGCCTTACTTATTGAATAACTCCTCGTTGGCTTTATCTGAAGTGACTTCAGTGAATTTACAAGCAAATTGGGTTGCCGAGTGATACGAGCTGATAGGATTAAAACTATGACACTTAAATGCTTGCATAATTACTTATGGTCAGCCAAATCGTTTACTCTTATTTCAAATCAAAAGAGTTCAATGTATATGGTTTCAATATCGTTTTCGAAAGGAATTGAAAATTATATTAGGATAGTCCTAATACAAGGTTTTTAACCCAAACCCCTCTATATCATCATAACTCATTGATTATTGACAGCGAGATTTATATTTCAGTACTGGGTTTGTGAAATAACTACATACGGAAAGGTGTGGAGTAAAGGATGTGTGGACTTATTTTATTTGGTCAATTTATTTTGGTCGTGATGGATTGATCGTGCTGCATTAACCATACCGGTCGCCATTCAAAAACATTCTCATTGTATTTTATTAACCCCAGTTTCCGATTTATTATGGATTTCCCTTTGCATGGCGTTTGAATGAGAGATACATAATGTATTGGTTTGAAACGGTACTGTACTTAAAAGTGGTTTATAGTAGTAATGTTTTCTTTGCTTATGGTTTCGGCAACAACATATCACATATTTATATGTAAATATTTTGTTCAAATGTTGTAATCAGAATGAAATCCATCAAAATGGAATATATTTTTATTTTACAATGAACCTCAAGCTTAAATAATTCATAATCCTAAATATTATAGAAACATTATTATTATTCATTTCAAAACCACTGGTAATCACAATTAATTAACGCCCGAAGCTAAACCACAGAAAAAAGACCATTATATTTCCCCATCGTTGGCAACATCGATAATTTTATTGTATTCAGTCCAATTGGTGGACCCGTTTGGATTACGCCACATTAACTCAGTACAAGCGAGATTTTATTAATATTGGCATGATTTTACAAACCGCTGATTTTCTATTTTCAATGGCAAAAGACTGTGCAAAGAATTGTGAAATGTTTTGATGACATATTTGTTAGGCCATATTCCTGCAATTTCATGGTATTTAACTAAAACTTGCCCTTAGAAAATCAAACAAATGTATATATTATTAAAATATATAATATATATTGTATAATATATATTGGTTACATATTACAAATAAATATTTCTATATTACCTATGTTATTAGAGTTTCATACATTTTGTAGAACAGTACAGTATCTGTACAGAACCTAAGCAGATACTGGTGTCAATTCAGCGGTCACCAACTAGCCTAAACTAAACTAAAATTTGAATTTAGAACCTCTTTAGTACAAGTGCTATTCAGATGATACCATTTTAGAACGCACTAAACGAATTATAGTTTGACAGGACTAAAATCGATTTAGTTGCTCAATTTAGTATAGATGCTACTTTTCGTATTCTGTTGTACCACTTATGTGTCAGATTTCAACTAATTTTGACTAAAAATGTTTTAATTTAGAACACTGTAAAACGTTGCCTACTAATTATAGTTGGTGTGGCGGCAGTTCATGTTTTCCTGCATGATTCGATTTGTTGATATTTTTATAGAAATATTTGAAATCAAACGCTGCCTAGCTTTGTAAAAATTAGTGATTCAAAGGCATAATTAGTATTGAGTACCTATTTATATAAACACATAAAAGGGAAGGAAATAAAATCAAAAGTCATGAAAAGCTAAGTTTGTATGGCATTTTTTTTGACCGCGCAAACCAATTTAGGATGCCTGAAATTCACGTTTATGTTTAAAATGCTGCAAATAGATTTTTTTTAAATGAAGCGTGTTTCCTTATACGATCTAATAAGTTCAAGTTTTTTCTATTAGCTGTTAAGTTTTGAGGTACATAAAATATTTTCACACATAGATTTCGTCATGTGTGCTAGATTACTTATCAAAAGTGACAGAAATATCATTATTAGTCATTTCTCAAGCTTTCTTTTTAGACACTAGCAATTTTAAAATAAATTAGGGTTCATTTATTAATGCGTTCAACTATAATTAGTCTGTGTTTTATAGTACCTAAAGTAAACATCTCTTAGTAGGTCAGACGATGATGGAAAGTAGGAAAATTTACTTATGGTGGGGCTTTAAAGCAAAACAATAATTATCAAGAATATTGAGGCTAGTTACAGCGTTAATTACAACCATGCATAATTAAAACACCAGTCTGTTTTTAAATTTTATTTATATTATTTACAACAAATTCTCCTCTTGAAGTATTGGGGTTATCCAGTGCTCGGATCGCCTCGGCTAATACTCGGGATGTTTCTAGAATTGAGGCCAATCGTTGGCTGTCTGCATTGAGGACCTCCACCAGCTGAACAGTAGCAGATTAACAGGGAAAGGCAGGTCTAGTGTTCTGCGCCGGAACGATGGGATTTGAACGGGCGCTGGCTGGTCTGTCTGTTGTTTGTAAGCCCTAAAACAAAAACAGTTTAGTAGGTATTCAGAGACCTATAGAAACTATAGTACCACCTAGAAGAGTATAGGCATGTATGTAATATACTATAAGGATATACAAGTAGTTTTACTATTACCTATATACTTATCCTTTACTAACATTCCCATGCGGTGTGAAAAGATAATAGACACAGATACAAAATTAATATACCTACTTAGTATGGCTGGACATAGGCTGGACAACTTATTATGTTGGTAACTCACAGCTTCTAATGCACCAAAATCATGAACCAAGGCATTGCGGACGATGTCGAGGATTTTGTCGTCCATGTCATTGATGATGGCCCGGCCGTCGTCGGATGGTCCGTCTCCGGCTATCGATAGGTTGATTTCTCTGGCCTTTTTCGTCGTTTTGGCTACCATGGTAACCCAGAGCTGAAATCATCCAAACATTTAAAAAAATGTTACAAAGGTAAAGCTATTTTACCTAGAAAATAATCAGGTAGGATTATATTAATATAGATCACTAGTTTCTGCCCACAGCTTCGAACGTATTGTTTAAGTTTATTTGATTTCTATCTATCCCATATGAACGGAATTTCGTGATAAAGAGTAGCCTACGTTTTATTCCAAGCTTAGAAATATCTACTTGCATACAACATTTCAGCCTTCAGTTGGTTGTTATGGCGTACAGAGTTATAACAAAATATTCGAACTTTCGCATAGTGTTAGGTATACCCAGGTATACCTAAGTAGGTCGGTACTTACATGTTGCCATTCTTCTGCGGACCTGCTGCAACCATATCTATTCAGTTCGTCACTGAGCGAGGATTACAAATCGACAAACTCTTGAGAGGCTTAATTTTCCTGTAGGAAAAAGAGAACGTCAGAATATACATACATAGGTACAAATACTTCCATAGGTACAAAACAGTAATACATATTGCAGGAGTGCAGAAAATGTAGTATACAGTCTGGCTAGACCTAAAAACATGTAACTTAGGTATGTGATTAATATGAAGGTATCACAAATTTTGCCTAGGTAGGTAAAATTATTAAGCTTACCTCTCATCACCTCTATAAGCGTGGAGACGCTCAATAAACATCTCATGTTGTTTTTGTTAATCCTTTTTCTTCTCGTCATCCATTTTTATGCAAAAACCCAAATTGAAAAACAAATTTTCCAACAACATAAACTTCCGCGCCAAACATGCGCACAGATAATAAAAATCGGTCATTTCATTCATTCCATTCATTCAAAAAGACTCAAAAATATATCTTACTGGCAACACCTGCAATTCAATTTAAATCGATCTATGAGCCTACTAATTTTAGAAATGTACTAAAACCGTGTGCAACTGAATAGTGTTTTGAAGGTTCTAAACTAAAGATAGTAATTTTTAGTATAGTATCGTTTAGTTTTGGGTCGCTCCTGAATAGACGCCACTATTCTTGTTCTATATAACTTACACCAAACTAAAAATAGATTGCAATATGTGTTACGAATGTAAGTATGTAACCAAGACAAAGCTCTTTAGATTTTGCAGTACAATACATTTAATCTCTGTTACGTTTGTAATGATCAAATTAAATTGGTTATGTTGATATTTGTGGCCGCTGCTTGAAACATATATCAGTTATCTCATTAAAAATATGCACATTAGGTTCCACAAGCCTAATAAACAGTTTGACTGACATCTCTTCACTATTAGGAAACATAAGGTCAACTTCATTAATTCTCTGTTAGCAACTGCCCGACCCTGTCCTTTAGGCCCAACAGAGTTTATCAGGCCGCTGATAAAGATGTTTTAAAGGATATGGGACAATGTTGTTTTGCAACAGCTAGTTCTGCTTTGAGGTGCCTTTTTATTTTGTTTATCTTACACTTACTTCTTTTTTCCAGGTCATCTATCTCATTATTAAATTAATAGAGGTATAAGATTGCTAATAAAGTTTGGCTTTGGCTACCACTTTATTTCACTGGACGGTAAATTGTAGCATAAGCTTTCTTCGGTGGTATCGTATGGTATTATTGTAGCAAATGGTTCATAAAGTTGGCAGTTATTGGTATAGTTAATTAGTGATATAAATTGCTGCATAAAGCAATGGCTAAATAAATTGGATAGAATAGTTTCATTCGCATTTATAACTAAATGTAAACTTTGTCGCTGGTTTGCGATATTTTCCATGGAACTCAGAATTTGAAATGTTATGTTTCAATACAGACAACTTTATATTGTTTTCACTGTACTCACCTATTTAGAGCGAAAGTCCATTAAAGTCCATCTTATAAACTTCCTTCGGGCCGCCTTCGGAGAAGCTTACTAACCGCCTCATTACTGTTAGTCGATGCTGGCTGATACTGATTGTATTTGAAAGAGCCTTTGTTTGAGAGGACTTGAGAGTTAATCAAGAACGTAAATTAACCATTGGCAATAATAATCTTCTACAATAGTTTGCCTCTTGTGAGTGCAAAGTAAATAAATTTTCTTATTATTAATATTGTATAAACAAGTCGACTGCTTTTAAAAACCGACTGAAGACTGTTTTTTGGTTATTTAATTTTAATTATCTTTGTTTATAAAGGTTTTACCAAACTTGACTAATAATTATTTTAAGAACCTTCTGTGACGTCACTCCACAAGAGCCCTGACTGAAAACAAGCGCGGTATTGAACAGCTGACTGAAACTGCAATATCTTACATAGGGATCCGTTTCACCCTATGTAATAATAGTTGTTAGATATAATAATTATTTACTTTACTTACTTACTAATTATACGCTTAGTTAGTTTACCTATGCTAGCTTAAGAATCTTTGCAATCTTGCCTTTTAGTAAAATAAATTAGTTTATCATAATTATCTGAAAGTAAATTTAGTACTGCTACGTCGTAGCAGCGTTTACTTAACGTAATAGCAATCGTTTATGGCTAAATAAAGACTTGAAAATCTGTCCAACGAGAATGAACTATACTAATCCTTGCCGAAATCACATTTCCATCCATTTACTTAACGTTATCGTAAGACTGTGGCCGTGTCTCGATGAATATCTTGAAGTGATTCAATTACCTAGCCAAGTGGAAGTTACTCGAACAGTAATAAGTCTTTGTATCTTTATGTTGAATCTAATAGATATAACGACTTGTCGTTTGAATAAGATCAAATCTGTGAGAATTTCAGACAACAGTATTTTTAATATAGCTACCGTCTTCTTTGTTTTAGGACAAAATAAAATAACATTTTCATATAAAATACACAATTATTTTTACTTATACAAAATTACCTTGTCAAAATACATATTATATACAACATCAAATACATCATAATAAAGAACATGCATCACATAAACGCACACATTTACTTCTGGTGTGATTTACAATGTCAATGTGATTTAATTTAAGCTTAGTTATATTTCCACAGATAGAGAGATTAACAAAAGGATTGTGTTTATGTCGATACTAGCGCTCCGCCCCGCTTTCGCACGGGTATTACACAAAATTTCAGAAATTATACACACATAATAACATGTTGAGTTTCAAA
The DNA here is from genome assembly GCA_963931895.1 of Eupithecia pulchellata. NCBI lineage: Eukaryota > Metazoa > Arthropoda > Insecta > Lepidoptera > Geometridae > Eupithecia > Eupithecia pulchellata. Next base: position 730,201 of record OZ007532.1, read on the forward strand.
GGTTTCATACGGATCCGTAACTTTTTTTAGCAGCATTGGGCTTTTTGACTTTGAGTCGCACTTTATTTTTTGACAGTTGACTTGACTCCGGATACCGGCCCAACTGGACCGCATCCCGTGAAGTTTATGACCCTACATGACTGACACTGGCCGTAGAGGAAAAAAAGCAGCGGAGCCATAATAAAAAAATTAGTTGAATGTATATTATATAAATGTTGAATGTATATAAATATATATAATATATATGTAAATGTTGAATTTATATAAAAATTTTTAGGGATCCATTAGAATTTTTTTAAATGGATCCCTAACTTTTTTTTAAATATTAAAAATTAGGATTCTAATGGTGAACGAAATTTTTAAATCGCGGTCCAGTAGTTACAGAGCCTATTTAATTCAAACAAACAAACAATCAAATCTTTCCTCTTTATAAATTATTATAGATATAGAAAACAAACACAAAACTATAATAAAATTGTACTTAAAAAATGACAGATAATTTTGACGTTAGAAAATAAGTGGGTTCGCAGTAAGAATATAGAAGCACTTAAATACTTACACTTGCTTATACATTTGATCTACGTAACGTATTATTAACGACAAAATTTTGATATTATAAACTGACAACCGCTGTTTATTTATTGGGCTGTTAAATTAAACACGATATGCAAATTGAATACAAACATTTGATTTCCCCACCCCTTGAACTTAACTCATAAGTAATTTTAAGTTGAGCCACTTTGAATCCAATCAGATAAGACTCTTGACTTAAACTTTAAGTAGAGGAGGGAATTACAAAAGGATTGTTATTTTATCCTTTGCCTAACGTTATTTAACATAATTTTATTTGAATAAAAGTGGAAACTGAGTGAAATAAGACACAAGTAGACAAATATCAGGTTTAACCATAAAATACAACATCAAATTCAGAAATTAATAAACACCAACCCTTGATGTACAATTTAAATTTCATCTTAGAATTTTTAAACTTAAATATAACAAAACCCAAACGTACATAATAGTCTATCTAGAGGTCCTTAATGCGGCTGAGCAAGGTGCTCTAAGCTCATCGGTTTTATAACGAGATCGACAAAAGAATTTAAAAACCCTCGAAGCCTCATCTGCCTCTACCAATCACTTGTTCGCAGTATCATGGAGTATAATTCAGTTGTCTGGTCCCCTTTCTACAAGGTGCACATTGAGCGTCTTGAAAGAATACAGAAGAGATTTGTCAAAATATTGGGGTACAGGTGTGGCATTCATAGAACTCTACCAGCATATGAAGAAAAACTTAGTCGTTTCAATATTATGTCTCTGGAAACCCGTCGCCAATACCTAGATATGGTCACCCTTTTCAAAATAATTCATTCTGAAATCGACTCCCCTAACCTTCTTTCCACCATTAGTTTTAATACCAGAACGAGATCTCGTTGTCCGTTTCAGAAAACTTTCGTCCTTCAGGTCCATACCAATAATACTTCTTATTACAACCTTATGGTCAGAATGTGTCGTCAGTATAATGATGTTTTAGTAAATAATAGTGATAATATTGACATTTTCAACAAAATGTTATATAAATTTAAAAAAGATGTAGAAGCCATTCTCACAAAGGAGAGTGGTTCTAATTTTGTGTAATGCTCTTTTTATAATAATTTACAAATCAGATTTATTGTTTAAATATTTCAGTAGTAAATAACATGTTTATATATTTTAAAATTAATTACTTTTATATTAATTTCCTATAGGTATTTTCTTACATAGAACTGCTCTTTGAACATGCTGTGTACACATATTTAGGGATACAGTCTAGTCTTTATAATCGTGTCTTTCTATCTGTATATTATTTGATTGTATTCTGTTTTGAAAATTAAAAATAAATAAATTAGAAAAAAAAAAAAAAAAAAAAGGGATAGTGAAAGATAAGGAACACAATTGTCATTGTGTTAGTTACCACTTTCCTGTTATCGTTTAAATAGCAGATAATGTTTTAGGTAATTGCGGTTGTACTATTTACGTATACATTTTTTTTCTCGATGATCGATATAACGTACGCGGGAGTAATTTGTTTCTGAAAAATGAAGGTCCTGACCATAGTGTCCCTAAATACATTCAGTTTTACAAAACATCAATATAAATTACGAGCTTAAATCTATTTCCAGCAAACCGTCTTCCTGAACCAAACCCCCCAAGACATCAATCTCGCTTTCACAACTTTTCACTGTAAAATTATAATATAATTTTCAAGCCCAAAACTTGCTATTCACAAAGTTCTTCACAAAGAGGAAGACTCCTTTCTGGTTAGACTGTGGTTTCTGCCAAGATCTTGATAAAAACAAACGGACTCTCATGATACAGGAGATTTATTACTCCAAGTCTTAAGAGAACAGATTTTCTTTGAACAAGGATTTAAGATGGTTTTTCGCACCATTTGTATAGTGTTTTTATCTCATGCCTTAGGGAGTTACTAGTAGTGAAATTATAGTAATAAAAGGCAGATGTAAGCTATGATTTTATATTATCATTATGTTTTTTTTCGATTGGATGATATTTTTTTCATCGATCAGGTCTTACGTCCAAATTTATATTACTTGATCTCATTTTATTTATATCAATGCTCTTTTTGCGTTGTTTATGAGAGATTCATTCAAAGTATATTATATGGTTTGATTAAAGGCGGCGCTGCTTCTCGAAGTGATTATTTCAAATATGGACAATATCTTACAAACAAATCGATATTTCTGATTTCTCTGGCTAAAAGCTAGCTCAAAAAATATTGATTGCTGTGCATAAGTTGTATAAAATATGACCGTTTGAGTTGCAGTCCATTACCGTATTAAACCGTTTACGAAGTTGTCGACAGAACTCATTACTTTGTTAATTAATTCGCTGCAGTCGTCTGTTAGACGAGTTTGGTTTGTGGAATACTAAAGGGTTCATTTGTAGCTTCATAAAAAAAATTACCATTATAATAAGCGAAAGTAAGCAGGATTAAATCAGTATAATAACATGGCCGCTCATGAACTTCGTCGCAGATTTATTGGGATAATAACTATGGTCTTGTATTTCTACGAGATATCCAAACCCAGTTTATTGGTATTCGTGCAAATTCATGCTTTATTTGGGAACATAAAATAAAACTAGATAATATTTTGTTTTTCATCAAAATTTGTAAAGAAAAACTTCATTTTATTTTTTTTTGCCGTTGTTATTGAGGTGATCAAGCTTGAAAAAAAGACAGACAAACCATTGGATTTTTTTTTTATATAAATTCTTTAATTTGGGAACCGATCTCAAAACCCTAAAAAGTATGGTAACATTGGTTCACTGGACTGAACGCAATCTAAACTAGAGAGGCATGATTTATGTAGTATCATTTCCAGTTCTTGCTCCCGCATTTAAACCCAGTGCTGAAACTTTACTTCAAATTTGAAAACTTACAGATTTGTTTATACTTCTTTGATACAAAGATTACAAAAACATGTCGCCGCCCCCACCGAATAAAATCGTAATCAAAAAAACAAAATTTTACAGGAAAAATAAAAAACCGTTTTTTTTAAATAACTCCTAAAATACTTTACTTATCGGATTCATTTTAATACCAAAAGATAGCAATATTTTTTTTGTATATGCAATATAATTTAAATTATAACTGTGTTTACGAATGCAGAGTAATAAATAAAAATATGTTTTACCAGAACCAAGACCATAATTTTACACCGTAAAGTAACATTACAATTTTATTCGCGGAAATTGTCGATAATAGCCTGTACAGTAATAGGTCTTCGCGATCTTATTGAACTCAAAATAGTGATGTTGGTTGTATCGGTAATGCAATGTTACCATTTTGTTCGGTACTTAGTTAAGCTTAAATGAATAACGTAAATTTGCAATACGTTTATATTCATTGGAGAAGATAATAAGTTTAGTGAATGTGAAAATAGGTTACTGTAAAATTATTTGCATTTTGGGAATCGGTATTAAAAGAAAATCGAAGGAAATACAAAAGTTATCCTATTATTACAGATATTTAAAAGATTTTTGTGATAACCACCGATACCGAGTGCTCCCAGGGAAGTTCTAGTGCTCGTCTCCGCTTGCGGATACGTAAATCTGGACGTGAACCTTAAGCTGTGGTATTCTAAAAGAACCAGAACCACACTTATTGGTTGCGCTTCATTGGCCGTTCTGAATGGAGTCGCAAGAGATGCATCTTAAGGTGTAGACTCGGCGGTGGAGGTTCCTAATGGCGTTATAACGAGAAAAACCCTCGTTATAACGCCAAAGACGTTTGCGCAGGAATTGTTTATATCCGGCATTTAAGCCTATATTTTGAGTAATCCATCCGACATTCGACAAGCTACAGTCTGCCACTTTTAACAGTTTTCAATTATGTCAGGCGTCCGCACTGTCTCCCAGACCCAAAAATTCTTTTTTTCATTTTATTTCTTTATGCTTATAGTTTCTACACCTGAAAGATATCATGGATATGATTTTCGAGTATATCATATTGTGCAAACGAGGATTATACCCGTTCTATGTAGCCCAGCCTTTAAAATTATCTCTCATAAAGGGCCTCTGTCCTGTTGGCTACGGCCCCACGCATGCCTCCCAAAGGACCGAGACTCTATATGGCCCGTGATCGTGGAAATGAGATAAAATAATGAAAAACCTTTATGCAGATAACGTACAATGATTTCTTAAGTCTTCTATACTAGGACATGTTATCTGTTTGCCATTCGTTTCTATCCTTGGCAATTCTTGTCTTTCCAGTGATGGATTTTATTTATGTCTTATTTCCACCTTTTGAAAGGTCGTCCAAATTTTCTATTTTGATTCCTGGGTAATGTAGTCGTAAATGTAGGTAACAGTTTTATTCGACTTTTCAGTTCTTCTTAAAGTTTGACCGATCTACAGTTATTTTTCTATAAAAATAACATAGTACTGAAGAGAAAGAAAGAAAGATTATACTCTGCCTGATTGTATTCATAGCAAACTTCTCTCCAAAGACCTATCACCGACCAATCTGACAAACATCCAACTTTCTATTATGCGCTTTCCTCAGGTCCCATGTTTGGTTTCTTAAATTAAAACATTGGAAGAATACATTTATTTTAAAGTTTCCCATTCTTGTCCACCCCATTACCCTATATAAATAAAGATTGCCGGACAATACACACAGTATCATCTAGCCCCAAGCTAAGCAGAGCTTGTGTTATGGGTACTAGATGACTGATATACATAATACAATATTATTACATACATAGATATGTTTTATTATACCTAGAAAATGACAGTATGAACTCTACTTATAAAATCTCATATTTATTAATTATATATTATAGATATTTATTAAACGACTAGCATAATCTAATAAACAAAATAAGCTATAATAATCAGCCCATGGAGAGCTGAAATGTTTCGCCAATGGGTCTAAATTAACAATGTCATACTTTAATTATTATTTTAATAGTTGAATAACGCGGGTAAAACAAGCACATAACGCTTAATTACCTTAATAGTTTAACAAACAGACCGCTCTGCGAATAATAATAATGATAGCAAATACAGTATTTTAAAATGTTGACTCATATCAACAAAGGTGGTGTTATTTCCGATGACATAACGACATAACTACTTTATGCTAAAAAAAACAAATTTATTAAGTACCCTGAACGAGCATGGTTCTCGAATTTCCACATAAAAAAATGAACTTTTATACCCTATTTCAAATTCCTGAAAGTCTGGATTTAACCTAATTTGTTTTCGGTTTTATCAGCAAGAATATCAGAGGACGTCGTACGCTTGCCAAGTGCCACGACGGTCGACCTCCTCTGACCAGATGAGATGACGACGAAAGACTACAAGTAGAGTATTAGTGTGGTATGCAGCGAGCACATTGTCGTTTGTAAGAGCACCATACGTACAGCCAGTGTACGGAACACAATAACTTATCCCTTAAGTTGGGAACTAAGCCTAACACAACTTTATCTTATAAAGTTATCAAGGGATCTACATATAAACTATTATCAGCTTTACACCAGAACCACATCCAAAATCCTTCATACCTTTACGCTCTGCCTGTCCTATCCCGAAGCCGAAGATATTAACCACATGTCTAGAAAGCACCTCATCGGGGACCTATGAATAAGGAACAGGATCGCGGAATTGGCATCGGAGGGGAGCGTCTACTTTCTGTTTGTTCGCCGCCAACAATCAGGCCGTGTTGATGCCGAACAAACAACCAACCTCTGGTGTATTTTCAGCAACCTTGTTCCCTAGTGTTATATAAAGTAGTAAAAATGCCAAAAAGATTGTGCTCATCTACTTTTGTTTTTATTGACAGCATATTGTTTCATATTGTTTGCTATGGCGCTCATTAAGGAAGGCCTATGTCCAGCAGTGGACTAACATAGGCTGATGATGATGATGATATTGTTTCTGGTTTTACTTTTCATTTATTCATAAAAAATCATTATACCTAAGTCATAATTACTACTATTTATGAATACTTTAATCCTTGAAACACGTTTTTATAATAAAAGTTGTATAATTTGTTAAAATAATAATAAAAAACAAAAGGAATAACTAAAAACAATAACTTATAAAATGTGATAGATTATAAAAGGGAGTCGCAGTTTGTGAGGGATTTCCTTTCAATTCGACCTAAAGATGCTGAATAAGTGTATCTTATTTTATCTTAAAGATCTGCCTAATTGAAGCCATTTTTGTTTTTGATACATTACAACATTCTTCCAAAATAATGAGGAATCTTTTCCCTTACTTTTTGTTCCGGCCGCAACAAAGTATAAACTATCGTAAAACATAATGCGCGAAATTTTCTAACACTTTTAAGGCACTACAGCGTTTACAGCCGGCACTTTACTGGTAATGTTTACATAACTCCTGATGTAGATGAAGCCCAAGTTTAAAGCACCGAATAATGTTTAAAATGCAATTTTACCTGCACTTTGTTCACAATTTGAGCGCTCCATAAAGTAAGAGAAAACAACAAATGTTTTTTACCGAAAATAACGCGCTTTTACCTGGTTCAAAATGAACACTGTTTGCCTTTGTTGGCGGACTTGTAAATATGTTTTTTTGTTGCACTGCAAAGTGTTTCGTTAGTCACTTTTTTATAAAAAGCTGAAAAGGTAAATGCTATTAAGAGTGGACGGCAATTTTGTATAAGTCAAAGTCCTATTCCTGAATCCATTATCATTATAAACAAAAACTTTATTATGTTGCAAAAGAAAACATAATTTAAGTGTACACAGCACGAGTGAACCCGCAGGCAGAAACAACATTTAAATAGACGAAACGTTTGCGCGACAAACTAGTATTATTGATGTCAGACCAAAATTTTATTCACTTTCATTGGTTTAGTGAACGTAAGACGCGGTCACCCTCATGTTTATTTATTAGGGTTTATCGACCTCGAGTACACTCTGGATATTAGGAAGGAACCAGGCTGAGATACTGAGCTACTATTACACGAATTATGAATCAGAATCAGAATCAGAAATATTTTTATTGTTAACTGTTGTACAGGAAAGATCTTAGGTATAAGGTGTACAGTTTCTTATCTTTAGCAGACATACAATAATACGGTTTAAAATAAGATCTAGGTAGATAGATATATCTAGCTATATTTGGTATGCTTTATGGTTTATAGAAGGCACAATGCATTCCAAGAAGAACAATTTACATCTACATTTTACAAGGTGCTATTATTGTCAAAAAATTATTTCAGTGAATAGAAAGCATTCGATTCAAGCCATGTTTTTAATCGTTTAAGTTCTATAGGAAGATTATTGAAAATTTTTATGGCTTTGATAAAATTGCTTTTTTGATACATGATATGAACAGCAAAGATACAAAACAGTAGGCAAAATGTCCACTTCTTTCTGATTGAATCTAACAATGCACTGATTAACTTGTTAGTACTATTTAAACTGACGGCCAAATCAACCACTTTCAGTTGCTAATAACACTTTCACTCCCCAGCGTCTGTGGTGAGGTGAGACTCATCGTTGTCATAGCAGCATTAGAAACACAGGTGTGTTGTAGCAATGATGTTTGATTCCCTTAAATGGAAGATCTTTTTAACAACATAGTTTAAAATATAATTCTTTGAAATTTGATACTATAAATGGATTTTTGTATTTATTTCTTACCATAATTTCTTTATGCCTTAAGTGTGCAAAGTAATGTAAACAGAAATATTATATTTTAATTCATAGTTTTTTAATAAATCGGACCTAATCACTATTACGTATATTAGATATCACTCGGCATTAATATCATAATTTAATCCTCTGCAGGACAAAATGGAAAAAAAAATATCCATTCGTATCACAAAACAAATGACCTACACAAATAACCCGTTCAAATTGAAACAACACCACATTATTGTTTTAGATCAATCTCTTCTCGCTCTATTCTGCTTGCACACGAGACACTTAAAGTGAACATTTATATTAAGTCCACTTCGTTTGAATTTCAGTGATATTTCAAATCTCCAATTTAAATTAAATTCCATAAAATTGACGTCCATTCCCACTAGTTTAGTTTTCCAGTTCAGTTGACTGAACTAGTGAGATTTCTTTTCTCGTTTGTTTTTTTTTGTGCAGTACTAGTTCAGTCAACTGAACTGGACAACTGAACTAGTCGGAATTGATACCCTGGCTGTGGTCGGGGTATGAGTTTTCTGTGATTTAGTATTAAGAGCTGTAGATTTATTTCTTATATAAATAAATAATGCCACTCAACAGGCGCGCAGCACAAAGCGTTCCTCAGTCGCACTCCCCGAGAACTATTATGACTTTAAGAAGCTGCTGTGAGGCGAAACATGCTTGCTGTTTGTTGTTGATTCAATCTGAAGCGTACAGTCGTCAACAATAAATATCACTCTACACCGAACTACTTGTGCTTTGTTTTTTGAAATTTTGACTTGCTGTTTATTCGGACAAAATTTATTGGGACACAATGTCCCCCTGTGATTGTTACAAAATCTTTAGATGGTATCTATGCTACGAATGCTACGAATGACGTGTAATTGCTACGAAGTCTGTAGTATGCTACGATTGCTACGAAATAACTGCAGCACTGTAGGTGATAAAGCTATCTATCAATAATCTGATACTTATGATTGAAAGTGCTGCAAAAAATGTTTACTGTCAGTTATAATTAAAGTAGTATTAATATTACATAAACATACGAGTACAATAGGTATTCCTTAAGTTATTTATTGTTTAACAAGATAAATTAATTGGTAGGTAAATCAATTTGCTGACACCCCTTATTGCCTGAAATCAGTATCGCAAGTTCAACAAAACCCACAAGATTCTCTGAATAACTCGGCTAGTAAATTATCGAAGCCTCATTAGATATTATTATTTTCCCATCTTCACCTATAAGCCTCACATACATGCCAAGCACAAAGTAAGCTGTAAACTCAAGCGCTACGTTTCAGAGTCCCTTGAGAAATCAAATAAATACTTGGCTCGAATTAAATGAGGGTAATTTATCGTGCTAAATACGATCATCTTGTATCTTTAGTGAAGCAGGTCTAGCTTACAAAGGGTCGACTTTTCCACCACCTATATGAATGTATTACATCTAACCCTTTCATTCGGTTAGTAGCATCTTATGCCCTACTTCCACGAAATAGTTTTGGGCTAAAATATGTTCCATTGGGTTAGTTAGTAGGTAGAGAGCGTTGGCTTCGACTGAGAATGTAGGAAAGTGCAAGGCGCAAGTTCAGTTCCATAATACGGCTTTCAGCAAAAGGCCACAGCGAGAAAAACAATTAAATTATAAGAACGGTGTTTTATGAATCAAGATGGATGTAATGGAACCTATTTTATTTCGGCATCAGCGTGGCAGAGGACTGGCGGAAAACTGCAGGACAGAGATAAATGGTGACTTCTCTTATCAGAGGCCAAGACACTCCGAGTTAGTAAGTAAGTGTAGTAGTTTTAGAACCTATTCCATTGAAACAACAAACAAACAATCATTATCTTTCCTCTTTACAATATTTGTATTTATATAGACAAACACGGAGCACTTTATTTTTTGACTTTGACTTTTCCCACACCTCAGTAACGAATTGTCATGTAGGGATATGCTACTATATAACATAGGTACAGCTTTTTGCGACTCGACTCAGACACTGTCTGAGTCACAGCAAAAAGCTGTATGTTGTGCTGTGTGTTGCTGTGTGTTGTGCTGTATGTTGCAAGAATAATATTATAAGAAAACCTGTTGTTGAGTTGTATCAACGATGTAAACTAACAACAGACCTGCGACAGCATCATTATCTCTCTGACTCATGCATTGCGGGATACATCACAGCAGTAGCTAAACCACAAGTTTGGTGTCCAGTGTGTCCATAAATACTAGGAATGTGAAAATATTTAATATTGATCTTTGGTAGATATTTTTATTTAATGTCAACATTAATAGTGATACTCCACGTCGTTTGTCACCGTGACATGTCGCAGTGCAACCTGTACAAAAGCTAGAAAGAGACGCAAAACGCTAATTCATATTCTGTGTGACAGAGAACGAAAGACAATGCAGGGCTGCTCAATGCAGGCACTCGCGCTGCCCTCGTTTAGAGCGTTGTAGGACTTTGTGGATGGCTGGCGGCGAATGTACATTATCTGAGTGATAATGTTGAAGAGGTGAGTCTCGTCTTTTCAGAAAGCAATTTTTTGGTTAGTATAAATTACATTATACTGTATCTATTTATCGCATCGAATTATAAACAATAAACATACTAAACATTTCACATATTAAACAAACTCAGTCAAGAAATAATCATCACCCTCAACACAACAAATTGATAAAGGATGAGGGGTCATCTTTAATCAATTTGTTGTCCATCTCAAACACCTAAAAACAATCTTATAAACATTCAACAAGAAAATCTATCCCATGTTTTTAATCCGATTCAACCGCCTTTGCCATTCATGAATAGATAAAAAAAACTGCATGTGACGTTAACGACGTTAAAAATTATTGTTCGTGTCTCTTTAATTATTCGATTTATAAAGTTTTACCAAAGTATGTAGGTCTTACAGATACTATAGCAGGGAAAATACTTGAAAATTTAGCTTTTTTCTGATACCAACTTTTATTTTCCCACAAGAGACCTAATATCAAATTCAAATTTCTTTGAATTATGATATAAGTAGGTACATACATACATACATATGTTGGCTGAGTCGAGATAACTTTGAGCCGTCTGTTTATAGTAGGTAGGCAAATCAAACAAAACCAAAGTATCGTTTGGGGTGAATCGGCAATCAGAATACTTTGTCGTGACTTAACAAAATCTTCGCCGCCGATCGCAACGCTCGTGTACAAAAGCACTCTAAAAGGAATAAGTTCTATTCACAAAGTTCCTTTATGCACATGTTGGGGATTAATTTTGAACACAAAGGTGCCACTGTGTGCACCTGACGGGCTATTGGCTTAGTTCAGAGCTTTGTATGTGTGGTTTATAGGATTTATGAGCAAAGATATATTTTTGAGGTGTGCATTATAGGTACACGTACCCACCTACTTTAATCGTGTCTGTAATTTATTCACTCTATTCAAAGATATAAAAAGAAAAGTGAAACAGAGTTTTTTTTTGTAAATTTTGATTTTTTTGTAAATTTTGATTTGATTATAGATAATTATATTTAAAAAAAATCTGAAAGCGAAGTGAAGACTTTGTAGAGGCTCGCGATCTTAAACCAATACTAGAACTTATTCTTCCTAAGCACGGATATAAATCTTCGGTGACAAATACTAAAGTTCGCTTTCTGTACCTACTTACTGCTAACAGACTTCGATTTAAATAGAATGGTGAATGGCGTTCATATTATTATCAGCGTAATAATTATTTTAAGGGGAGAACCCGTAAACAACACCCGAAAACATCGAAAAAGGTTGACAAACCAGCAGGATTGAACGATCTAGATTCGTTATGCGACTTCAAATTCTGGTGCACATCAAACTTTTTACTTTGGCCCGAATCCTTCGGGTTAGCGGGTAGCGGCGCAAAGTCATTGGACTGGAAAAACCAATAGTTTCTCGTTGTGTCTTTGTGCGACATTTGTTAGATCTAATACTTCACAAATGAGAAATTAACATTCTACCTTACCCTCACCTCTGGCAGTAGGTGCAGACGGTTTGGCGACCAGCCAGCAGCGGAATTAGAACAACCATATATTAGGAATTCTAGCAGCCACTGAAAAAAGGACTGCACTCACTAAAGTCTGATTGACTTTTCACTTGATGAATGGGCGGTGCATTTTACATATACCACGTCATACAGCGTAGAATTTAGCTGGTTGTCAGGCGCTTTGGAATATCACTGTCTTTTGCTTCCAAAATCTTAAAGCACTTGAAGTAGTTCCAACGTGCTTCAACTATAAAAGTGAGCTCTGACAATGGGAAGTATGTTATACTACACCCACCTACAAACAAGCTCTTTGAAATTTTATTTGACTCGAATATTCGGTTGTAGCAAAGTAAAAATTTAATGCCCAAAGGTTTTTGACGCCGCCAACCACCAGGATTCTGTCGAAACGAAGTAAATGAATTTTGCTCTAACTGAACCCTAAAGTTTTATCCAGTTCCACCAAACTTCTATAACTTAATCCCAATTTCCCAAATAAATAAGGGATCACAAAATGGTAATTTCAGGTGAAGTTACAAAAAGGGAATATTGGTCTCTTGGTCCGACGCCTATCTAAAAACATGCCCAAAAACATTTTCACATACGTTGTTATGAGGAACACCCGTGTCGTTTAAAGCTTGTTTTTCGTTTTGGTTTCGTAAATAATTGATGATGGCTGAAACAAGATTAATGCCCTTCCTCAGGAGATCAGAGATGTTGTTCAGATAATTAGAACGTAGTTCCGTTTAAGTAAGTAGGTATTTGTTAAACGCACCACATTACCATCATTAAGGTTTATCAACACGGTTTCTGATTTTTTTTAAGTTATTAAACCATTTTTTAATCAAACGTGAATTATGTACCTACGTCACATAAAAAATACTAATACGCGCTGCCTAATAATGAAGCTAGCTGAGGCGTATTATAAATTTCTTTGTAAAATTTTAGTAGAAAACCTTCATTATTACGTTATACTAAACCTCATCTGACTAAACGGCATTGCACCACAAATTTTTATGCTCATCTCCCACTTCAAGCTACGAGAATAATATATGAATGTAATGATATAATATCCATGTGTTCTAGACTTTTGTGGTACATAGTGGCCACACCGTCATTTAACATCAGTAAAAAAACCGGTACCAGTAGCAGTTAGTAGTGTGTCATAAATGGTCCCTCCCCTCGAATAAACTTTTCCCCTCTCATTTCATTAAGGGAAGGGACTTTTGTTTTTTCTTTTCACGTAGCAATAAAAATACAGAACATGCAATTTTTATTACAATTCTTGTGAGATAATATAGCTTAAAATAATTGCTTCTTTACAACTAAAATCTTTAAATCTATTGCCGAATCACCTTTAGTTTAAAGTCGTAAAAGAGATGTTTCTAGTCTGAGTAAACTTAGTTTTTGCAAATAAAGAACTTTTCAAAGGCAAACCCTGCCAATTTAAGAAATTACCCGCTGGATTTTTATGTGTGTTATTTCGGCTTGATGTCTACATCCTTACAAAATTTTATCAAAATGGTTTGTGCCCTTTTGGCGTGAAAAGGTAACAGATACACAGACAGAATTATTTTCATTGTTATAATATTAGTATGGAGTATTTTTTTTATGTCCATGTCTTGGAAGAGTGTCTGGTGTATGAAAACACTTTCATAAAACTATGTTAAATGTCTGTGGATTTTGTCAATTTTGTCATGAAACTCACTGTCTTTTAGTGCCATTCATTGCGTAACTAAATTTAGAAAATTGGATAAAGAAGTTACTTGATTGGATCAGAAATTTGACTAACCTTTAGAAAATAGTACCGGCTCACGATAGAAGGCAGATGGTGGAAAAGCGCCCTTAGTCCCTCACCTGTAGTTCCACGACAGACTAAGGTTATATTTCAACGATGAAATAGCACCTGACTCAATTCATACGAACCAGAGCGTTCAACCATTTAAGAGGCTTGTGCGGCTTTTGCTCGGAGTTTCTCTGAAGGATAGAATTCGTAACGAATACATCCGACAGAGAACTAAAGTCATCGACATAGCTCAGAGAATTAGGAAACTGAAGTGGCAGTGGGCCGGCCATATATCGCGAAGAACCGATATCCACTGGGGTAAACGTGTTCTTGAGTGGAGACCGCGACTCGGTAAACGTAGTGTAGGACGCCCTCCGGCCAGGTGGGATGACGATCTGCGAAAGACTGCTGGCAGATGCTGGATGCGACAAGCCGAAGACTGGGCGCTATGGCGCTCATTAGGGGAGGCCTATGTCCAACAGTGGGCTAACATAGGCTGATGATGATGATGATGATGTGCGGCTTTTGAATGGCAGAGAGTATTGTCGTTCGTTGACTGTACTTACTAAAAGAACACCTAGTAGGACCAGCTGTACGGTACGGTTATCGCTGGTGACAGTTTCCTCATGCCAGATTATTCCAACTTCTCTATCTAAATACATATAAAGGGATCTCTGCGGTTCTGTGCCTCATAACTCCTGAACGATTGTGACTTTGATGATTTTCTATAACTTTAGATTTTAGTGAAAATCTTTGAGAGGGTTTATATGACGAGGGAAGAACCCTCGTTACGATTTTTCAAATGGGTGACGTCACCAGGACTGACGTCACTATCATCATTGTCCTGTTGGTAGAAGTCCGCTTCATCCAACCGACGACTCGTGCAAGAGATTCCTGGCCCGAACGATCCCACGACACAGTTGATGACGTCAGCAGTGATGACGTCACGATTTTCGTTGTCCGGATATTCCTCGATAGAAGGTAGTCCCAATGAAACAGCAGTTAGAAACAAGAACGTTTGATTTATTCTAGGGAGGTCCGTTCCCTCCGACAGCTCGAGCAAGACTGAATGTTTTACTCGCCTGGTGGCTTTATTTATAGCAAAAGGTTGCCTAGCGTTTTCACAATAACAAAGGAGCAAACTCGGGGCGATGTTTTTGAATTATCACAAAGTTCTTATAGGAAACCTAACCAAGTCGACTTGGTTAATTTTAGAGGTTTAAACACTCAGTTAATTCTTAAAACTAGATCGTAGTGTAGAAATCACGTCTTCGCGCCGACACGGCCATTCTGCACGGCGGTGCGCGCTCTGCACCAGCCGGGTCAGCGGTTACTGTAACTGTAACAAAGGTTTTGCTTTTAAGTTTGGTATCTGTGTACAACTCCATCGAGTTGCAAACAAGGTTCTCGTAGAAAGTCAGGTTTAGTTTGTAAGTTTCTCGAAGGAGTTAGTTTAGTTTGTTTATCGAAGGTTCTCGGAGGTTCTCGTAGATGGTTCTCGGAGGTTCTCGGAGGTTCTCGTAGATGGTTCTTGGAGGTTCTCGGAGGTTCTCGTAGATGGTTCTCGGAGGTTCTCGGAGGTTCTCGTAGATGGTACTCGGAGGTTCTCGTAGAAGGTCAGGTTAAGTTAGTTTGGAAGGTTCTCGAAGAAGTTAGTTTAGTTCTCGTAGAAGGTCAGGTTTACTTAGCTTGGAAGGTACTCGAAGAAGTTAGTTTAGTTTGTATATCGAAGGTGCTTGGAGGTTCTCGTAGATGGTGCTCGGAGGTTCTCGTAGATGGTGCTCGGAGGTTCTCGTAGATGGTGCTCGGAGGTTCTCGTAGATGGTTCTCGGAGGTTTTCGTAGATGGTTCTCGGAGGTTCTCGAAAAAGGTTAGTTTAATTTGGTCATAGCTGTGTGGTTCTCGCATGTTCACGTAGATTCTGTAACAAAGAGATATTGCTTTTAAGTTTGGTACCTGTTTAAACTATAACGAGTTGTAAGTATTACGAAAATGGGTAAGGTCTTTGGAGGTTATAGGTTCTCGGAGGTTATAGGTTCTCGGAGGTTAAAGGTTCTTGGAGGTTATAGGTACTCGGAGGTTATAGGTACTCGGAGGTTATAGGAAGGGAGATGTAGTTTGTAATGAAGCATGAACGCTCGCAAGTAAAAGTGGTTATCAACTTATCTGTTTATCCATCGTGTCTAGCTGACGAAGTACACAGCGCGGTAAGTAGATTGGTTTCTTCCACCGACATGGTTTGTTGCACGCCTGCTCACAAAGTACAGCACGGGAAGTAGACAGTGTTCAGAGGACCTTCTGGACTGGTTTCTTCCGCCGACACGGTTTGTTGCACGCCTGTTGGGCGGAGATAATCTAGGGCCATCTTCCACGGTTGTTTATCCATCGTTTCTAGCTCGCAAAGTACAGCACGGGAAGTAGAAAGTGTTTCGAGGACTGTGTGGATAGGTTTCTTCCGCCGACATGGTTTGTTGCATGCCTGTTGGGCGGAGATAATCTAGGGCCATCTTCCACGGTTGTTTACCCATCGTTCTAGCTCACAAATACAGCACGGGAAGTAGAAAGTGTTTCGAGGACCGTGTGGATTAGGTTCTCCCGCCGACACGATTTGTTGTTTGCCGGTTGGGCGGAGATGATCAAGGGCAATCTTCCACGGTCGTTTATCATTCTCCAGGACTGTCTATGCGTTCGGCTTTTCCTGCCATAGAGTGGCTTGGTGTATCCGTGGTTGTTATACCCCGGAGTAGTGGTTTTACTGGCTGGTACGTGGTTATGAAGTTATTGAGGCAGTGATGACCTCGCTGGGGTGGTTTGGATCAGAAGCGCTAGCAGGCCCTGATCCCACTTCTGATGACGAGGGAAGAACCCTCGTTACGATTTTTCAAATGGGTGACGTCACCAGGACTGACGTCACTATCATCATTGTCCTGTTGGTAGAAGTCCGCTCCATCCAACCGACGACTCGTGCAAGAGATTCCTGGCCCGAACGATCCCACGACACAGTTGATGACGTCAGCAGTGATGACGTCACGATTTTCGTTGTCCGGATATTCCTCGATAGAAGGTAGTCCCAATGAAACAGCAGTTAGAAACAAGAACGTTTGATTTATTCTAGGGAGGTCCGTTCCCTCCGACAGCTCGAGCAAGACTGAATGTTTTACTCGCCTGGTGGCTTTATTTATAGCAAAAGGTTGCCTAGCGTTTTCACAATAACAAAGGAGCAAACTCGGGGCGATGTTTTTGAATTATCACAAAGTTCTTATAGGAAACCTAACCAAGTCGACTTGGTTAATTTTAGAGGTTTAAACACTCAGTTAATTCTTAAAACTAGATCGTAGTGTAGAAATCACGTCTTCGCGCCGACATAATACATAACTTTAATATTTCCTTGAACATCTGTTCAAGCCGAACCGATCCCATCCGGACTCTGGTCCCTGTCCGCTGGAAATAATTTACTGATCCAAGAGAGGTATTATATTTTTATGTATTTATTTAAACACTTTATTGCACATATAAAACATACAAAAGGTGGGCATAATGCCGACGGCATTATCTACCTGCCAACCACACATGGTCACACATTTTTCACACTATTATAATAAAAGCGAAAGTTTGGGTGGATGCTTAGATTTTTGGGGACCAAATTCTTCACGCGGAATGTACTGCACAAACCCGGCTGAAATTATGTTCTGGTCAAGGAAAAAAAAGAAAAAAATAATAAATGCAATATTTGTCAAAACACAAATATCAATCCACTGAAAAAATATATATATATTTACGTTCCTTGAGCGGCATCGATTTATTTTTCCTGTTTGAGCTTGAGAAAAACAGGTATTACGTCCCCATAATGTTTAAGGTGTAGACCCCGTAACTGGGTCATGGGATGAATATCATACTAAAACCATAAAAACATAGGGGGTCCTGATGAAGCCCATTTTTACCATGTTTTTTTCTCGTAATAATAAAATAATGTGTACTCGTAGTACAATCTAAGGATACTTTGTATCCACTTGTCATGTCGCGTATTATTTTCCTTTTTGGAAAATTGCTAGAGTATTACTTTGGAAATAAGAAAGGAAGTATCGTTGGAATTTTATATTTAATATTTAAATTGCTTTACAGCATGTATATGAACTGAATTTAATTTACGCCATGCACAGGGGCTGTGTCGTTATTTTCAGTGGTTTGAAGGTAATGAATGTGCGGTCTGATGCGACGGGGCGGCGCCGGCGGCGGCGTGCTGCTGTAGACATCACTGGCGTGAAGTTGCAGCTCTGTATTAGATGTATTCAAGTCGGCTGACTAGCGGCATTAACTTTATTTATAATCATCTGCACTATGTTTAGCAAAGTTAAGTTGTGTACTACGTATAACATACGCGACCGGCGGCAGCCGCACCGTTACCCTACGTATAATATCAGTGTCGCCACATCCCGCTGCGCGAGCGCGCAGCCCGGCGTGTCCACGGCGTCCCACTGAGACAATAACTCCGCAAGTTGTTGGTTCTACTCCAGTTACAAAACTTATAATAATATACTTGGGAGCTGATTTTAATTAATTATAAGGGGCTGAGGCTGTATTTTAGTTTGGTTTTGTATTTTGTTTGGTTTGAATGAGTTACTCAATTTTTCCCTCATCTTAGCACTTGCTATTTATTTATGTTCTCTATTTCACAGCTTTCCACATATTTTACTGTATCTAAATAATCTTAGTTTTTTAAGGATAATGATCTTTATACCTGTGCCTTTTAATGATGTATTCGGCCCTCATCGTCAAAATATAAAAGACACGAAATAATTTATGGAAATGAATAATGCACTTAGCATAACAATAATTTTATCTCAGACAGGTACCCAAAGATATAGCTAAGAAATGCCCCAAGAAAAGGTAAAACTAAACAACGTGACAAATTAATCGACAGTCATTAAAAACAATACAGCTCCAACTATTCCGAGCAACAGATAAAGTTTTCGGAAACTTTGCAACAACCCGAACGTGTTTGCGGACCGCAAACTGGGCAGATGGGAAATATAATAGCGTAATAATTTATAGAACGAAGCAGACTTGGTGGCCGTCACATCAGAGACTCAGTGCATTATGACGTCACTCGGCGAACAGAACTTAGAGTTGGACGACGCCCTAAAGTGCCAGGTGCGATGACTACCTGCGAAAGACTACTACTACTAGATACTGCAAGCTAAATAGCTTGCAGTATCTAGTAGCTGTGCGTGTACGAAAAACTCGCACACGCACAGCTTTTAATGATGGCGTATCGCCAAGACCAAGCGTAAAATTTGTAGAAAACAAACGATTACTCTACTTTAAACAAGCTACAAGTACCTCCAGTTTTCAAAATCAACGGAGTGTTCCAAATGTTATAGTGAACGTGAAGTATTTGAGTTAAGTTTGCCCAGCACCCTTACTGTCGGCTTAGTCAGCCGTTCTCATGAAAACAATCGTACGTAAGTAACCCAGCTGTTCACCTCAAAATAATTTCACCTACGTTGCAGTAAACTTTGCTGTGACTCAAGCTCGGTTTACGTGCTACTTTATAAACCCGTAGCGCCGCGTAGTTGCATTAAAACAAAATTTGTGACCTGTCGAAGGAGACGATGCATACCTTTATATCGGGAGTTGTTGAACAGCATCGTTGTTGACCTATATGCTTTAGTATTTAATGTGTAAATTGATGAAATAATGTGAGACCTGAAATACCTACTTTGTGATACTCGAATCACTCTTCGTTGCCGGTAGGAAGATCTTAATTTTTAAGAGTGGTTATTGTCAAAGATCTGGTGTTGTTTCCTTGGAGCGGCTGTTGACCGGCGAGGACCAGTCAGTCGCTCGCCCAAGATACAGGTGTTCAGACGAAGTGGACCTCCACTCACTTCAAATCTTTGGACTGGATGGAGGCGAAGCACGACAGAAGTCAGTGGCAAACCATTGTGATGGCACACAGACAAACAGACATACCTCGGGTTAAAAGCGCCAGGATAGTGAGTCTCCCAGAGTATTTCTGGTCTGTCATAATATCTCTAACGATTCTAATTTCAAATAGCTCAGGTATATAATGATGGAAATTTTCAATCTTCCAGGTTTCTGGTAAAAAAAGTCGTCAACCCACGCATACTTAAAACAAACTAGTTAATTTATGCGAAATAACGGAATTCTTAATTACTGCGATTTAATAACACTACGGATGTTTAATTTTCAGTTTCATTGGATAAATAACAACAAACTTGGGAATTTCTTAACAAAAACGGGTTGGTGAGCAATTATCTTAAAACTTTGCTTTACTTTTGTTCACGAACAACATTCGTTTGAAATTATATAGGTTCTTTGGTTTATCGGGTTTGGGCACAGCTATGAGCTAGGTAATGCGATTTTATTTGCTAATACAAATAAAATGCTAATAAAATAATACAATAAAATTTTATATCTTTTTTTTAGCAGAATATCAAACTAATTAAAACTGTTCACCTTGAGTGTCAAGGTAGAGTTTCTAATGTTGCAAACAATTAGTTTAGTCAAAAGTAATCCCTCATGAATGAAACTTGGACTAGACTTGTCATAAAAAAATCTAATCTACATTTCACTACTACCTCACCTTTGTACTCCTATTATCTTTTTACCAAACCCGCAATCGCTTGATCTCGCTACACTCAATACAGGAGCAACCAACACCGCATTAAACGCCGCGAGCGCCCTCTGCGATAAACTTTTAATCGGGTAAACGGCTTTTCGAGGGCTTCTGGTACTGTCTTGCGAAAAATCTTATATCCCCCGTGATGATGATGCTATAATTATCTATATAATTCGTCACGTCATGTCACGTCGACTTTTAGCACTTTTTTATAGTGGGTTTGAAAGCACTTTTTTCCCTGACGGTACACAAATCAAATACAATAATGCATACGTAGTTCAGTGTTCAGTTCACTTAAGTTTACGCTCAAGCTTAAATCTCGGTTGTCACTAGCGTATTTACGGATGGAAGTCGATCTATTGTCTATCTGCTGCGATACGTGCAGCTGACTGCTACATAGATTATTGTCTTGGTTGTGAAAGTTGAGGGATGATTGATACAGTTATTGTTTCCTCGGAGAGATTCAACAAATGCTCGCTCATGTGTGCATTGCACATCCGTTCGTTGAGATTGCGTATTTCACTCCCACGTGGCGGCCAACAAATGAATGTGCTATTAAATAAATGACTTTCATTTTGAGTTTGTTCCAAAAAAGTTGATATTAAACTATAAAAAAAATTTAATGACAAATACATAAAACTGTTGTAGGCACAGTTTCAAAATTGTAATAAAATTGCAGATCTACGTATTAATCCGCTCAGTATAAATCAACTGTACCTAATCAGTGAAGTTTTATTTTTTTATGTTTTATGTTAACACACCGGGGGGCGGGCAGCAGCGCCCTCTGCAGAACAACTCCACCGAACTGCGATCCCCAACCCGCATGCCCAGCGTGGGGATTATGGGCAATAACCCCCAGATGAAATAACGCCACCTTTGGCGCACACACAGGCAGTACATGTGAACTACTAGACATCTTATATAGAACCCCGAATGCTACTTGGGATGTCCAGCGCTGGACTGATATAGGCTGATGTTGTTATGTTTTATGTTTAAGCGGCACGTAATCTTATTCATGGACCTCTTGGGAAATATGAAACAATAGAATCATGGACCTCTGGAAATAAGCCGTTTAATGCGCGGTACGTTTAATGCAGTTTCGTATAAAGTTTAATGCAGTTAATTTAATTTATGTTTCATGTTGTGTCAAAATAAATTTATTAAATCTTAAATATATACTTTCGAGTCGAGTTTGACGTCTTCGAATATAATTCTATCAGTGAAGTTTGAACAAATAAATAAATAAGCACTTTTATTTATCATATAGGGCGCCTTTGAATTGGCTAGTATATTTAGACTCAAGTTTATTTGTGGAACTATAATTACTATAGATAGTATCTCGCATAGATAGGTCAGCATTTGGAGGATTTATGAGTTCCAGCCGCCTTTTCAAGAAGAGATACTTCAGACTCAGGCGAGTGTGAGAGATTACATTCTACATCTAGATTTGTTAATCTAGCTGAATCAATTTGAGGTTTTATGCTGTATAAACGCACGCCATAACTAAAACGGTGTAGGTGACCATTGTGTGTGTGACGTGCGGTGACCTCACGATCTATAAATACAGATTTTACTACTATTGTTCGTGTTCAATGCATTTTCCCAACTTTTTGCCGTTTTGCAGTTATTGCTGTTGGTGAATTACGAAAGTGCCACCAAAAGCCAAACCTTTTATTACTACTTTGTGCTTCCTAAGTATTATAATAATAATTATTATTATTATTAATGTAATAATATTGTATTATGTATATCAGTCATCTAGTACCCAATTATACAAAGCTCTGCTTAGCTTGGGGCTAGATGATGCTTTGTGGATTGTCCGGAATTATTTATTTATATAAGAAAAAAAAAAGATATTGTTGACAATTTACGACATGATTTGTTAAACATATAAAGACAATCAATTGCATTGCAGCGAGTAAAACGTTGGGGAAATTAAAGTTAAGAAACCTGATAAATATTCGACAAACAGGAAGATAAATCTTTAATAAAATCAAATAGCAAAACGTAAAAGTAAAAAGTTCTTAAACAACAAACAACCCGATGTCATACGAAAGAAAGCCCGGAAACGGCTCCGAAAAATAGATATAGATACACCATAAAGAATTATTACATAACACATATTTCTTCTCTCATACTTTATACGAGGCCACACGGCCTATCTCTTTATAGAGAGATAGGCCGTGTGGTGCCGGCATAGAATTTCACCACCCCAACTCTTCCCGTGGGTGTCGTAAGAGGCGACTAAGGGAAACACACCGGGGGGCGGACAGCAGCGCCTTCTGCAGAACAACTACACCGAACTGCGATCCCCAACCCGCATGCCCAGCGTGGGGATTATGGGCAATAACCCCCAAATAATGATGCCATCTATGGCGCTCATTAGGGGAGGCCTATGTCCAGCAGTGGACTATTATAGGCTGGTGATGATGATGATGACTTTATACGAAATTGCTTTGACAAATGAAATTCGTAGAAATCGAGTTGGAAAGATACAGGTATTGTTGAGGAGGTATCCATAAGTCAATATTCAGGCACTACCTGAGAGATGTTAAAAGTTTTACGACCCCTCAGGTCCTCAGGGTTGTCAGTCACATCCGAAAATTGGTTATTTAGCAGGTTTTCTCGCGTAGGACGTATTCGTCAATATCAAATTATTGACAGCAAAACTTACGCAGCGTCAGAAGGTTCACTAGAACTGTTTTCACGATTCAATCTGTAGTCATAGGTTTGATTCTCTACCGTCGATTTTTTTTACCTACACAAAATATAAGTTTTAAGTAAAGTTTGTCAAAAAATTTAATAAAAAGTAAATAATTTAGTTTTAAAATAATTAAAGAACACAGAAGAACATAGTGTAAAAACGATGACTTATGTATTTCCAATGGCTGAGAGGAATGCCAAAAAAACTAGTGTGGAATTGATGATGGTCCGAGCTACATGCTTAGGGACAAAATCGACTTACCATTACTGCTATGAATAACAACTGGGTTACCCTTTGATGAGTTTTATCATTGTAGTAGACCAAAATAAATAGATTTATTTTTGTCTATTCCCAAAATAAACAAAATAAATAGATTTCGTTTACAACCCTGCATCTGTGCTTCAAACACACCTGATTTGTAGGGCGGTCACATTATATCCCGTCGGATTTCGACAGTTTTCCCCTAAACTAGGGTACGATCCCATTTTATTCGGCAATAAAGAAAATTCTAATACTTTGACGTGTTAGTTTTTTTATCTAAAGCCGGGCAGAGCTACACTCATCCAATTGACATGAACCGTGATATTTTTCGTACGAATTACTTTGTGTTGCTGGCTTAGAAGTTTAATGAGATCCCGGACTTTTGATGTCATTCCATAACCAATATTGAAAGAATAGAAAATATTATTTCAATTTTAAAAAAATGAAGAAGTGTAATGCATCTACTAGAAAAAACGTAGGCACACTGCGCAGAATGTGGAAACTTGGCAGCACCACACGCCCCGACATAAAGTCACTTAACTTTTTATCGATGCTTGGCGTAATCTAATGACAACACTTAAATTTTGTGCATGAATCATCGTTCGTTACTATTTGACATCTTTTAGGCTAAAATATGTCAGCAACTAGAAAAAATTGTAGCGGATGCCTGCCAAAGGTCAATTTTATTTTATGATAATGTGTCAGGTCTATTGTTTCCATATTGTTGACCTTTATCGAGAACTTCCCTGAGGAATATCTTTTCTAAGAGCAAGCAATTCGTTGAAAACTTTGTGTCTACCTGAGAGTTGTTGTGTTATCAATAGTGGAGTAGGAACTACAAAATTATTTTATCTTGCTTATTTTCGAGGATTTTGATACATTTCTAAATGTTTCGTATTCATATTTTGCTCTTATAGCTATTACAACTAGACAGCGTTTGTATCGTGCTTCAATTGTTTTCAAGTTGAACCTAAACAAAGGATTCAATTCACAAAAACAACCCGTTACGTTGGTTGATTCACCTTTCGTTATTTTTCACAATAAGTCCGTTGTGGTGGGAAAATTGTGAAGCCATCCGCGAAATAAAATCAGCTTTCCTCTCTATTTCACCCACATATATAAGAAATAAAGACTTGCATTGACTTTTGACCGGTTTACAGTTGCTATATGTATTTATATTATTATTTCTATACCCAAATGTAAACATACTTTGTATGAAACGTGTTTAAAGCTACATTTTGTTGAAAGATATCATATTAAATTGATCATTACTTTGCTCACGAGTGGTGCGTAAATGAACCTTAGCCTTTTCTCTTAGCGAAATATTTTTCGCAAACCATTTGTGACCATTTTGGACCATTAGTTCCGAAGATAACCCTTCAAAAACATTCACACCTCGATCCTGCCCGAGCTAGTATGCAGCTTTATGTTTTCTATTGCCCAACTACAACGGGCTAAACTTTTTTTTATACAAAAACGAGTATTGCATTTTGATGCAGCGTGGTTTATGTTGTACAAATAGAGAATAATGGTACTGGACGTAGTGTTACCTTTTAATTTATGTGTTGTACGGTTGTGTACAGCGGGTGTTTTTCGTCTAAGTACGTAATAACGTGATCTAATAAGATTAGTCTACGATTATGTGTAAATTTCAATTATGCAATAGCCACTTTATTTACTAGGTACTAGTTTTAAAAGATAAAACTTTAAATATTTTTTCTAATTATAAGCACGAAAAAATATACAAACGTCTAAAATAAATAAAAATAACAGCTTCAACTTTTCAATTATTTCAGTGTTCGAAATACCATTCTTCACTATTCCATGATTAAACTAAGAAGCAATAGTTCTGAATTATTAATAAACTAATAAGCAAAATATATTCCACTTAAAGTGTATTCTAAGCCTTAATAATTTTTAATAGTCATATCAGTAGTGCATTCACCTCTATGCAATGCAACCGCCGTACTTTTCTCAACGGGAACATCCTGAATAACGTCAACTTTTGTTCACATTCACCGTTGTACGTGTCAATTTGGCATCGTTTATATGCATGGAGGGAATACGATGATACGACTCGTGCGTGGCTTTATTTGAACTGTGTACCTACCTGTGCGAATTCAACATGGCGTTCCTGGAAATTGGTATTTTTTGCCTTTGATCGTGTAAAATAGAGATGGAGAGAACATTTATTACAGCGTTGCGATACTATTTGATACTGGTATAGAAAATAACATCAAATAAATAAAACAAAAAACAAAACAAACAACTCGCACAACATTGTTTAAAATTAGTATGAAATGCATACGCAAGGAAACTATAAATATAACAACCCGATCTACATGTAGGTAGTCTCATTTTTACACTCGATAGTTCCCGTAAATGTTTCAAAATACGTAATGACATATTTGTTTGTTTTTCTCCGCTCTGACACCTGAATTATTTGTTACGCGTGTTGTTCTAAACTGCACGTCACTTGTGTCATTATACAATACACGAAAATGATTTGATGAATGGCGGTGTTTATATTTACAAGCATCAGCAGGAACATTGGTCACTAAATCACAGCAAGTTGCTTTCAAAAAAACTATATCACAGTTTAGCTTTTGATGTACATATGTAAGTAGAGATTTAATAGCGCTATGAACCCATGCATCCCATCGACATTGCACGAATACACAAGATTATGTTTTTCTTATCATTCAATATTTTTTAAATTATAAAAAAGGTGATAATAATTAGAACTTGCCCTCAGTTTTAATTGTAAAATGAAACTAGAACTATTGAAACGTAGAAAAGAAAGGAATGGACGAAAAAGGAAAGCAATGTATTCTAGGTGTATAAAATAAAAAAATAATTTTGCAACGGGAAGTTAAATATTAGTAGGTAGCAAAAAAATCAAGAGATCGTATTATGACCTAAGTTTATTAATCACTCATATCATGTAAGAGTAGGAGGCAAATTTATTTATTTGTTTGTTATCTAGGAATAACAAAATAAATAAATAAATTAGCTTAGCTACCTATCCCGTCCGCGCGACCACAATTACAATAAATAAACACAACAATACGGAACACTTTGTATAAAAAGCACTTTGCAAAGGCCGATGTACTCGTAAAATAAGTATTATATAAAATAATTATCAATTGATCAAAAGTTATGGATTCTCTTGAGATGACCAAACTATGTGGTGTTTATTTTCTTCCATTTACAATTTTAATGAAGAAAACATGATAGTTGGCTTCCGCAGGGGAATACAGGGTGAACCGAAACTTTAAGTAAATCTCATCAGCTTAGCCCATGAACAGGAAACCGCGCATGTTCCAGACTAAATAGATCAGATTGGATTTAGTTTAGATTCACTGTTTTATTCCCCATATTGGTTACGAAAATAAGTAAACATTGTTTTTTATGTATTGTTTTTGTATTTAAAAACATTATTCTAAAAAAAATATGATTGATCATTTATCGTTTAAAAATAAATAAATAATGTTGGACAAGCATCATCTAGCCCCAAGCTAAGCAGAGCTTGTGTTATGGGTACCAGATGACTGATATGCATAATACAATTATAGATTACATAGATAGATATTTTTATTTTACATAGAAAACGACCAGAACACCCTGCACAAATATCTGCAGATCGTACAAATATTAAAATCGATAAAACTTAATATTCAGCAACACCTTATACTCGCAAGCAGTATACTGAATTGCTGTCCAAACGTACGATTGGGAATAATAGTTTTCAAACTTGCCTATTTTCTTGTTTTTGAACCTTCTACAACTTTGTTTTCAATATTGGTTGGTTTTGGCACATAATAAATATAGAGTACAAACATTTTTCTTAATCAAAGATCAGGAATAATTTACTTCAATAGTACCGTTGTTATTCCTGCGCCACTTTTTCCTATTATTTATTAACAGCTCAGGTAGCCAAAATAAAGCCAAAAAATACTCTGCTACGACTCCGTAGCTGTCTACGTCGTAGCACGTACGAGCCTCGAGTCGTCCAGAGAGGAAGCAAGTGACGTGAATGGTGTCTGGTTATGGTGTCTGTGCTGCTTAGAATACAATGTGACTCAGATTTTTGGACTGGGTAGAACGGAGCATATCTTTTGGGTTGAGCGGGGAATAACAATATTGGGTAGAAAAATTGTGGGTTATACGGGTATCAGTATATATATTTATAATATATAATTATGAATCACTCTGTCAGAGTTTGTTTAACGCTTTAAAAGATAAACTACTGACTGTCTTATCATAAAAAGACTCCCTGGGTATTTTGAAGATATGTTCAAGTTTTATGACATGACGCATGTAGGTGCATCGAACACTTTACCTCTCCAACTAAAATATACTACATACATTCTTCTTATCATTTTTAAGACACATAACCAGGGATCGGAATAGGTAGAGTTTTTAAGTACCTAATGACGTAAAAAGCCAAAGATAACATAACATGGATATGCCTTTTTAATCCCTGAATCGGGAATTGTAAAATATTTTTGATATTTCAATTTCTCAAAAAAAGCTAATTAAAGCCACGTTTTGTAACTTGAATGGCGTGTATCCATAATTTAAGCACACTCAACGCACCGAAACAAACGGGTGAACAAAAATGTACCTATATATATACAATCTCTTTTCAAACTGGTCATCCCCAACGTCCACCCCGCACCCCGCCTGCTACAAGGCAAGAATATACACAATAGAAAGAGAAATAAAAAAATCTACGCCGACACGCTTTGTTGAGAAACAAATACCGCTATCCGACATATCGTGCAGTAATCAATATTTTTTTTATTATATTAATATAAATTATTATATTTTTAGAATAAAAATAAATGTTTCGTAATCGAAATACTTACGTTAATAAATTGAAGAATATCGGGATTAATTCAGTATATGAATTTCGAGATTACGAGACATATCCACACTAAGCTACCGTTCTAGTGTGTATGACGTCATTTGGTACTTAAAAACTCTAGCTATTCCGATCCCTGCACATAACATATTTCCTCTGGAATTTCTTACTCCCATTATTATGCTGAGGGCTCTGAGAACAAAAGTATGTTGCGTGAGAATGAAGGATAATACATAAAAGAAATTGCGCCACTTAGCACGCGAGACGCAGCCTTCAGCGGGGTTAAGTATTAGTGTAATAGAGTAGTAGACATACGTTTATCATAATTGTTGATAACAATCGTATGGGGATAAGCAAGTAGGTTGGATAGAGAGGAGATAAAGGGCGGGAAAATAATTAAATTGAAAGCAAGCCCTAGGAGTGTTCCTAGGGCTTGCTTTGAATTTATTTCATCTCATAATGAACTTGCGTTCACAAGAAGTAATATGATATGCTGAATAAATTAATAATTAATAATGCTGGATCTCCAGCATTCATTATTGTTAATAAATTTATTACAATTGATTAATAACACAGCATCATCTAGGCCCAAGCTCAGCAGATCTTGTATCATGGGTAATAGATTGTACAAATGGAAAACGACCGGAGCATCAAGAACTTTCTGTAGATTGTACAACATTCGTTCCGAGGTGGGAATTAAGCCCGCACGTTTGAACAGAAGTGAGCTTTCGCCCACCGCGTTACAGAGGTTATCAAAAATATTATTGAAAGTTTGAAACAACTTAAATCGTGAAAACTTACCTATTTCAATGGTTCTTTCTTAATTCATTTTTATGACCTACTATTTAATAAGACTTTCTTAAAAAGAGTTTATTTATCTTCTGTGTATCATCTAGAGGTAAATATATAAAATAACACAACATAGAAGTGTGTATGTTGAAAATTCTATATATAGATGTAAACAAACCGGTAAATTATGCGCAAATAAGGAATAAAACCAACCCCGGCAATTCTGAGCCTAATAAAATTTTAAAAACGCGTACATAAAAGTCAAATCTTGCTCAGCAGGCTCCGACCCAAATAATCTAATTATACCTCCGTGCTTCCTTACGAAGGATTTCCGTCAGTCGGAGCGAGTAACACCAGTGTGAAAGCATAAGCTAAGGAGCTAAGGGCCTTTCACACTGGCAAGGGTTTGCAAGGGGATCAGATTTGTGACTCTTTCGTACTTTCTTTATTGGTTGGCACCGTTACAGCCTCACCTACAATAAAGTGATTATTCGGTAAAAGCCAGTCTAAAGTTGTCAATTGACGCAAATGTTTGGATGTAAATGAAAGGAGTTATTCTTCTGGAAATTGGAAATGAGTTTGTATAACACGGAAAGTTTGTATACTACGGAAAGTACTATACAAAATTTCCGTTTGTATATTAAGGAAATCATTTTAACTCATTCAAAAAAATATCAATTATTAAAGTAAACCAGGCTAGTCAAAAGCTCAATGGTATAATATATCTATCGTTTGTGGTTCTCTTCAGAGAAAAGGTCAGAATTATCCTTTTTATCTACTCGACTCTATATTCTACTTCATCATTAAAAGACATCCAGACCAATCAGTTTTCGTCGCTAACCATTCGTCATTGTAATAGCCCCTTATATGGTTTTGCTTCTTGAATTGTCGCAATTCTGCTCCGTTTCAAGTCTCAACGCAATCTCGCTCATAATGCGCTGCAAGCGGCCCCGAGTGGATTCAATATTAAAAAGTAGTAAGTATTTGGTTCGTTTTGTTCTTGATAATATGAGTCTTATTTCGTGGTACCAGTCTGTGTAAAATTGATTCTGATGCTAAACAATAGAATAGAATAATTATAAACAAACGTTTATTAATTTTAAATGATCTTAAAAATTATTATATCTAGAATGGAACAACACGTTAATTTTATTGACAGACTCCATCGTTTTCTTGATCATTTCTATCATTTTATTGACGTACTAATAGCAGCCCGCCCCGGCTTCACACTGGTTTTTTACAAAAAAGTAGGACAGAATTGATAATACCTCATGTTCTACTTTTAACGAGACACTTTACATGCAACGATCGGACCCAAGCTTATTATTTCCCTTGTATTTATTCGATTTATCCAATAATCTGGGGAAACAATAAATAGGTAGTAATTTTTAAGTTGCAAAATATTAAAATACTTGTCCCAATCTTCACTTTTTGCAAGATACACACGTAGAAACTCTGCTCGCCTTACCAGCAAAGACTGATCTTAGACAAGATGAGATAAATAATGAATAGCCGTTAAAACTGTTACTGTATTCTACGATATCAGTCTTCTTATACTCTATTTTCCTTTAAGCGATTTGGGTCTCCAATACAAGTTGAAAGGTCTCACAGGATTTCATTTATATAAAATAAAATGGTCCTCCAATAAAAACTTTTACTGTCAAACGCACACAGATGAGTTTCCACTTCAGCAGCACGGTTGCTTTGAAGTTGACAAAAGGTTTCAAATTCAAAGATATTTATTGCGTCAAATGGTCTATATGTGTAGGTTGTCTCAGATGTGACGCACCACCGCCGCGTTACAAAAATGTGCATTCGATAATGGGTTATCTCGTAAAACTAAGTAGTATTTATATCAACCGTATCAAAAAACAACAGTTTGGGGATTACTCACTTGTAACTTCAGATAACCTATTTTGTCACTGATCATCATCATGATGGTCGACCCATGTTAGGCCACTGCTGGACAGATGCGTCCCCTAATGAGCGCCATAGCGCCCTGTCTTCAGCTTGTCGCATGCAGCATGTGCCTGCAATCTTTTGCGTATCATCATCGCACTTGAGCGGAGGGGTCCTACGAGTCGCGGTCTCTACTCAAGAACACGTTAACCCCAACGTTTGTCGGTTGTTCGCGAGATATGGCCGGCCCACTGCCATGACATCACATCATAATCTTGCTACTGTTTAGTTTATCAAAAACTAATTCGAATTTGAATGATTATCACTGTGTGGTAGCGGTGCTTGATGGACCTTTACTCGACAACAGTGTTCAGTCTGGGTGTGTCTATAAGCGTTTTCTAGAAAAGTTTGATCTATGTATCCTAAGTTCTAATAAAATTATGCAAGCATCTGCTAGCAAATTAAAGAGAACAATTCAAAAAAATAAATAAGTCGTATAAAAAGTAACGGGCTCTCCACGTGTACTTGCTATTGAGAGCAGGTGAATCGAATTATATATTTATAGTCCTTTTACCTGTAATTTATTGTGAAGGTTGTTTTTATCGGCGTGGGGGCTCTTCGCAATTTCTTTTGATAATTAGGTTTTAGTATCAAGGTAAGAATGTAGAGGTATAATGTATATATTTTAAGAAAATAATTTAAAGCTACGAGTATGACGATATTAAGTGACATTGCGTATAAAATTTTTGATAATCATTTCCTTGCGTAGAAAAAGCCATAGAGTACTGCTCACCAAAATAATCATTTTATACTTACTACCAACTTCCTGCCCATTAGGAAACATTATTGTATTGACAGAAACAAGTTCATATACTTCCTAGTCCTCGTTTTAGCATTTACAATTGAGATATATAGATACCAAATAAATAATAGATGCATACTGATGCTAACAATTTACTGGTAGCAACTGATCCATAATATCAACACCAATGTTATGGGAAGCGCCCTCAAGACCCCGTCTGCATTGCCTCGCTGTATGCAATGCACCCAGTCTGGACTCTCGGCTCACGTGTCACTTTGATCAGACGCTCAGATATTTTTCAAAACCCCTGAATACCTCGACACCTCACAGGCCTAGGGAAAATAGTTATTTAAAAAAATATTTCTATTATTTTACTAAACTATTAAAATTTATTATTTTAAACGGCACCCTTTGAAAGTATCTGAGCTGATCAAATTGACACGTTACTGATTAATTATAACGATAATCAAAATATATAAATATAAAAGCAATTGTAACGTTTAATCTTGTGGAATCCTGTAAAAGTAAATGTACAACTGCACTTGTTAAAAATGGTTCCATTGGTTTATTCTTGCGCCGACAAGGTATATGAGTATCATCATCATCATCATCACCAGCCTATAATAGTCCACTGCTGGACATAGGCCTCCCCCAATGAGCGCCATAGATGGCATCATTATGTGGGGTTATTGCCCATAATCCCCACGCTGGGCATGCGGGTTGGGGATCGCAGTTCGGTGTAGTTATTCTGCAGAAGGCGCTGCTGCCCGCCTCCCGGTGTGTTTCCCTTAGTCGCCTCTTACGACACCCACGGGAAGAGTTGGGGTGGTGAAATTCTATGCCGGCACCACACGGCAGTATATGAGTATATTATATTGCAGACTAAAAAAAAATTATAATAATAATATAAATGAATAACTGTTCAATAATACTGCAACATGAACATGATATAGCTATTCAGACACCGCTGTGTCCTTTCTGTGATTAATTTGTGTGTGTAGCGATACTGAAGTGATTGTCGGAGAGATATTGCCAATATGGCTGGCAGTTATAACATGCTTTATTGAAACTGAAGATTGTGGCAACACTCGCTCGATCCAATTAGATAGCATCTTACGTAAATGGGATAGAGGGCTGAGTAGCCATGGCTACTCACTCGGCTGAAGGACATTACGAGGTTAGATAAAAGGGCTTCGTGTTTTGCTTATGAAAATAATATTATTACTTTATTTGTATCTCAATTATTGGTTTAAGGATGAAATATAAGTAACAGTTCATGATATTGTGTACCTTTTCAGCCAAATAATATAATTTCAAGTATCTTAAATATTGATAGCAAAAATAAATAGAGTACTGATCGAACATCTCAATCCGTAACACTAGTTAGTGTATTTGTGTAACAAGCAGTAATCTAATTCGCCACGGTTAATTTTCGTGTAGTTATTATAATCATTTTCGTATTATTTGCTAAATGACCTATTGAAATCGTAGGTAAAAATATTTTTTTTTCAAAACAAGTAATCTGTGCATAGTTGTTCATTTTTGTCGGCTTCAAAGACGTTTGGTTCGGTCATGGTTTTAGTTAGGTAGACGGGAATGGTAGGCTAAGTCAGAAATTGAATTTATTTGTCGCTCTGATCTTAAAATTACACTGCAACGATGCTAGATGGGGAAAATCGGTAAAAGCCATAAAAAAATGTTTAGTAAAATATTTTTTTTTCTATTCTAGAACATATCTGTGGCTGATTGTATTAACTTCGGGAGGCTTATAATTACAGCAGCTAATGTCAGAGTCCGATATTTAGAATTAAAACTTTAAAAAAATTATTCAGACGAAAAATTGATTCTAAAACATGTAGGAATGATGATCGTGTACCGGAGAAGGACTAGGTTATCCCGGAAAAACTATTTATATCTATTTATATAGTTTTTCCGGTTTTAATCTAAATCATCGTCGGTTATAATTAAACTTGATTGTTGTGTTGATCCACTAACGAGCCGTAAAAACGACGACTTGATGAGCTTTTGTGAAACATTATCTCTAATCATCTTTCGGTACTAAAGTAAATTATATTGAGGTTGCTTGATTGGCTGTATAAATTAATTTTGCTTGATAAATCTATCAAACATTTTAAATGGTTTTTAATAAAATTCAGTCTGTAGAAATTATCATGCTTTTTTCCCTTTTTCTTTGAAAGACCTTTTAATTTTAAAAAAGTTGATTAAAAAATAAGGGTCTGGTATAAAACAGAAACGCATTAAAACTATTGCTTGCTTATCATTGTATAAAATCGTTAATATTACCATTAACATTTAAGCATTTACAAACTTCAATTTGAGAAATTATTTTGAAACATCTAAGAAACACATAAACATATTCCGTTCCTGCAAGAATGTTAAAAAACAAACTAGAGAAGCAAAAATTTAACAAAGAAACTTGATGAATATTCTCCAACAAACTCATCCTACTTCATTAAAACGCTCGCCTTATGGAGTTAATCTAGTTAACACATCTGCCGTTGACGAGACACAAGGTTTCATTAATCACTGCCGAGGACGATTGTACGATTGTACGGCCCGAGGTCACACCACAGCTATCGACGCATCGGCTTCACCCGCTCACAGAGAAATAGCTTTGACTGCGACATTATATATAAATAAATAATGACGGACAATCCGAACAGCATCATCAAGCCCCAAGTTAAGCAAAGTTTGTCTTATAATCCACTGCTGGACATAGGCCTCCACTAATGTGCGCCATAGATGGCATTAATCAATTGGGGGTTATTGCCCATAATCCCCACGCTGATAATAATACATAATACAATATTATTACATAGTATATTGATATATTTTACTATACATAAAATACGACCACAACACCCTGAACAAGAATTTGCAGATCGTACAAATTGTTGTCCCTAGGTAGGAATCGAACCCGCAACCTCCTGCGACGCAGGCAGACCTTCTCCCACCGTGCCCAGGTCATCATTATGGCAGCCTGTCGCATCGCGACCAACATGATGTACATTCAAGTTATATAACATTTTTAAGCCTTCAGTATCCCAGTCAAAAGCCACCCTCTACTGGGCATTGCTGTCCCAAAATAATTTCTTGAAACTATGTCATCAACCTCACGCTTCCTCTGCTAACAAATAGTTACACTGAAAAACCTTTT
The DNA here is from genome assembly GCA_963931895.1 of Eupithecia pulchellata. Classification (NCBI taxonomy): domain Eukaryota; kingdom Metazoa; phylum Arthropoda; class Insecta; order Lepidoptera; family Geometridae; genus Eupithecia; species Eupithecia pulchellata. The sequence goes on from OZ007532.1 coordinate 765,302, forward strand.
CAAGTGGCTACCATCAGCCATTAGGTTATGGCTCCAACGGGCTTCTGCCATATGCATCCAATCCAATAGATTGTAAGTTTTTCTTGTCGATAAATATGGCGACACCCTTAATCAGACTTAAGCAGCTGAGCAGCTGCTTCAGGATGATTAAGAGAAGGCGTATTACAATTTCTTTGGTTTGGTATATATCGTGATATATTATAAGATTAGTCATGGACAGGGGTCTATGTCGTAAAGAGGTACTTCTACTATATCTGGGTGATATACTAGTACCGTTATATTATTTTAATGAGATACAGTGAAAACACGTTGTTATTGAGCCTTAGCGATAATAAGAGAAGTGACCTAATGACAAGCTCAATATATCAAACGTCATAAAGCGAAAATTTAATGGGTAGGTCACTGGTTCTACCCATTTAGCCATATCCCAAATGGGAAATAAGGGCACCTGATAAAAAAATATTATTTTCGGGAGCTACTTTACCCCACTTTTTATTTTGACGAATGCCTATACAGTCAACGGCGCAAGATTTAGAAGAAATTTGAATAATAGGGTTGTTTTAAATTTGAGATCAAACTTTTAATCAATTTAAACTTAAATAATTCGTTTAGTGCCACTACTGTTAACTACTGTGGCTTAGCTCCATTATGAAAAGGATATTTTTGCATCAGCACTCTCACATTTTCCATTCACAATCCAAAAGAGGCCGGTGTTATGCTAACAATGTACAATGGTTACCAAAAATGACTGATACGCTAAAAGGTTTGTTATCCCAACTGAATTTCAAAACCTTACACATTTATTTACGTTCACATTAGTATAAATGGGACCCGTTCACGACAATAGATTTACAGTTAAGACCCTGAAGCGAAGTTTTGTTGTGATTGGTTTATAATGAACTAGCGGTCCGCCCCGGCTTCGCACGGGTATTAAACAATAATTTCAGAAATTATACATACTAAAACGATGGGTTTCACAGTTTTCATACGGATCTTTACTTTTTTTAACAGCATTGGGGTTTTTGACATTGACTCGACATTCCAAACTGACACTGGCCGTAGAGAAAAAGCAAGCACCGTGCGCTATACAACCTCTTTCTATTCTGACGCGCCATAATAGAAAAAGAGGTTGAATATACAGCCCACGGTTCAATTATTGAATTTTTCATGCGGATCCCTAACTTTTTTGAAAATATTATATAGCCTATGTTCATCACGGAAAATTAAGGATTCTAATGGTAAAATAATTTTTTAACTCGGTCCAGTAGTTTCGGAGCCTATTTAATTCAAACAAACAAACAAACAAACAAACATACAAACAATCAAATCTTTCCTCTTTATAATATTAGTATAGATTAAAACTCTGTAATGCGTAACAATCTCAACATTCCGATGAAACAACGAATGATCGATAAGTTCATGAACGAAATCACCTTCCCCTAAATCCGAACTCTTTTATGGTTATTTATGAGCACGAGATGAAATGGATTGTTATATTTTGAAAAGTTCGTATGATTACGAGTTTTGGAGTTTTGAGTATATTTTAAATAAGCACAAGCGTTTCATTAAGATCCGTATAATACAATATGTAGACAATATTATTAATATTATTATTGCTCGTTGACAATATTATTAATTTATGTAACAATTTATACAAAATTTATTTTATCCGTATTACGTTGTCTGTATCTAAAAGCAAATGCTCACCTTCAAAAGTCAATCTTCCCTGTTCACAGCTAAAGTTTTCCAAAGCAGAATTTCTGGAACAATAAAAACAATTTATTTCGACTGTACAACAAAATTGCTGGAATAATTAGGTTATGAACAGCTCCTGTTTGTTTAAAGTTTGGTAATTTCAAAGAGAACGAGACATTATTTACATGTAAAATATAAATGAGAACTGTTATAACATCTCTCCTATTTCATAGTCGCAACTGAAATCACATTGTTATTTATCTGCTCAGTATAGTTCATTATTGCTTTAAAAATAAGTATGTAACTATTAACATAGTAAGCTAACTCAACCTAACAGTAACTAAAACATGAAGCTAAAACTATTTTGCTATGTTCTATTTGATAAAACGGTTCATACCCTACATATTTGAACTACGTCTTTCTTCAAATATGTACCAAGCTTACTTCTAGCGTTTCGCATAAAAAATTTAGTGTTATTTTGAATGCGAAACGCTAGAAGTTCTCCGCATTGACTGACTTTGAAAATGGGGCCCAGCTTGGTAGGTACAATGCCGTGTAACTCATCGAAGTAATCCATGTATACCGGGTTCGAATCCTGTGTCGCACATTAAATGTTACGACCTGCATGACCTCTGGTTATTTTCTAAATCTTGTTTTGTAGAGATAGTCCGATACAGGAATCGCTTGTATTGTTTCTGTATTCCATAGGGGTACGTTATCTAGTATAGTATAATGCCTAAAGGTCCTAGGCATTTTAAGGGAAAACTTCTATAATTAGAGTAATACCACCGAAGACGTAGTACTGCCACCCTAGTTTGTACTTCAGATCTACAAATTTAGGAAAACAAAACTGTATCCTACAAAATTACTTACCTAAATTTTTATGTACTCAAATTTCTCAATGGCGACGAGTGCTCAGAGAAGAACACTTTGTGTGAAATTTTAGTTGTTGTTCTAGGACGTTAACATTTATTTCAGTAGCTATAAAAGTTTTTCAGTTGTAATAAAGTTCTTTTTAATTTGTGCTCTTCACACCACCAGCATATTCTAATCGAACTAAGCACGGTGCAGATACTCGTACAAGAGTCCAAGTCTAAGAGTTCTTCTGTAAGGTCTAAAGGAAATACCAACTGTTTCGAGGCTATTTTAAATAATCATATAAAAAACTAAAATACCTTTCAAGTAATCCAAAATATACGAAAATAACTTATCCAGAATGTCAATTGATCAGCACGAAATTAAAGGTCCATTTCATACTGCTTACAAAGGGATTATGCAATAGCGGAAAAAAAGATGAAAGAAATCTCACACATACGTAATTGTGGATCAACCAGATAAAAACCTTATAAACAATAACGTACTATCGCCAAACCATTCTGCTGATAACTGTCAAAATTGCGTCACATGATGTACACTTGACCCTTTTTCTATTTACTTTATTTTTCTACTAGCGGCCCGCCCCGGCTTCGCACGGGTATTAAACAAAAATTTCGGAAATTATACACACTAAAACGATGGGTTTCACAGTTTTCATACGGATCTTTACTTTTTTTAACAGCATTGGGGTTTTTGACATTGACTCGACATTCCAAAACTGACACTGGCCGTAGAGAAAAAGCAAGCACCGTGCGCTATACAACCTCTTTTTCTATTCTGACGCGCCATAATAGAAAAAGAGGTTGAATATACAGCCCACGGTTCAATTATTGAATTTTTCATGCGGATCCCTAACTTTTTTGAAAATATTATATAGCCTATGTTCATCACGGAAAATTAAGGATTCGAATGGTGAAAGAATTTTTTAACTCGGTCCAGTAGTTTCGGAGCCTATTCAATTCAAACAAACAAACAAACAAACAAACATACAAACAAACAAACAATCAAATCTTTCCTCTTTATAATATTAGTATAGATTTACTCTGAATTCAATCTGATTCGAACCATTTGAGGCGAGTGTTGAAGGCACTCAATACATTTACGAATATATTTTTACCTTTGATACGAGTTGAGTGTTGGTAAGGCAGCTTATTCACTTGATACAAAGGTTTTCTCATTGATATTCAACCAAAATATTTAAATGTGAAGGATTTTCAAAATAATCATCAGCGTATCCTGTGCACTATAGCACTATAGCTAGCGATTCCTGTATCTATCTCTACAAAATCCAGAAAATAACCAGAGGTACCTAATGCAGGTTGTAACATTTAATGTGCGACACAGGATTCGAACAGGTGAAATCGAATCGCATGTCCCGATCCGCTATTACCTGAGCAATAACAGTAGTAGTCCAACGGTATACATGGACTACTACTGTTATTGCGATTCGATTTCACCTGTTATGTAGGTAAAGAATACAGGGTTATTGGGGAAAGCTAATGAATAACTCTTTTGGAGGCAACTAGCTTCGGTCTACAGCTTTGCACGCGCTATCGCCGGACCAAAAAGTAGCCTATTATAATAGTTGGTTTATTTATTACATGTAGGTAGATAGATATGTACGTAATATATCAACTTGATAATGTTCAGTAGTTACGAAGATGTGATGTAAGAAATAGGTTCAGTCGAATAAGTAGCCGTTTATAGTAACGAAATTCGCTCCATTTATCTTGGAATAAACTTTAACTTATCTAAACGATTCAGAATATTAATTGAAATCGTTCTTTTATTTACATATACCATTTACATTTAATATCAGGCATATTGGTTTATTAAAATCAAATTTTGATAGGTATATTATTGTTTAACAGATCTACAACTATTTCCAGCAGAAGGTAATAAAACCTGAAACCCCATTATACAATATCCAGCCGGAACACTGTACCGGTCCCAAGGCTGTCCTGAATGGTCACACTCCTCACGCTATGGCAACATAGGAAACTAACCGAAAAATATTTCGTAAAAATTGCGATCACCTTACCTTGTCGATGCAAATGGAGTAAATGCGATTTAAAAAAACTCGACCTCTAAACTTTGCAATGTTGGCTTATAAAATTGTCAGTCATAATAAAACTATGCAAATGAGCCCAAACTAAACACCTGTATAAATTTCTTATTTGACTTCCATAATGTTTCGCAGAATTTTGTTACCACTTAGACCATATTAATAAAGTTTTATCCTCATAACATCTAATATTATGGAAACTCAAGTTTTATGAAAGTTACTTTCTGAATAACTTTACTTACGCATTGCTGAACCTTTTCTTTACCTTTTCGGGGTTTTGCACAAATTATAAGCTATTTGCCGTTTATTTTTCCGTGTGGTGCCGGTATAGAATTTCACCACCTTACTCTTCACATGGGTTTCGTAAGAGGCGACTAAGGGGATCCCTATATACGAAATAGAATTTCATCAAATACATGAAACTGTCATGTAATATAACTAAACGTGTTTCTATCGGTTCTAAACTATGCATCCCTTCTGCTGGCCACTGCGCAAACAATGAAGAGACTTCAGTAAATATTTGCGCAAGAGTATCTCGAAAGTCACAAAGGATAGAGTATCGATGCATAGTCCTATGTCAAAGGTAAGTTTAGAAGAGCCTGTACGGTAAGAGCTACAGTGCTTAGAAAGTTGCTTGGGGTTAAACATAGCTCTGTTAGCAGCTTTGCCCAACAAAGCGTTATCTAAGCCCTATACTATAAATATTTATATTTAAGCCGGGTTCTCGACCTCGCGGGCTCGTGGGCAGTAATGTAACGTGTTACACGAAGAACGTGCGCGCAAAAAGGACGAGACGGATCTAAGCACACGGCGGCCGGCGGCGTAAGCAATGTACGTACGTATGCTCGTTGCGAATGGTATGTTACGCCCCGTAACACCGGTCCGTACCCACTTTAAGATTCAAAGAGAACGCGCATTCCCATTCTTCTTGTTCAGTGGTCCTGTACAGAAAATATTACTGGGACAAAAACTGTCCCAGGTGCACCTAAAATATAATTTTAATTCCAAAAATTCAGCGAACGACAAGTATGTCATCAAATGTCTGAAAATTTAATGTAATATCAAAGAATAAGAATAAAATTAAAATATTTTTCAAGATTAGACAAATAAGTCTCTTAGTTCATTAAAACCGGGATTCAAACCATCTCTTTCTGTTTAATGACATTTCTACAACCAATCTAAACCTCCTCACATATTTCTTATTTCGTTCGCCTAATACTACCAACATGTCCCAAACCTAAAACTCCATTCGCACCGTCCAATAATCACCCACCTGCCCCTAAATAGGGCAAAATACTTTATAAACGGCTATCGTCTACCTGTATCAAACAAATTGCGTTATACCTAAATTAGATTTGGGATTCCCTCTGGCAGAGAGCCCATGAGTGGGATGTTGTGTTCGCAGTTTAGTTCTGGTTAAAATGTAATGTGGAAATAGCTTATGCTATTTCACTTCAGTCAAGTTAAATCTAAGATCAGTAAGTCTATCTATACTAATATTATAAACAGGAAAGATTTGACTGTTTGTTTGATTTGAAAAATTCTTTCACCAGTAGAATCCTAAATTTTCCGTGATGAACATAGGATATAATATTTTCAAAAAAGTTAGGGATCCGCATGAGAAATTCAATAATTAAACCGTGCGCTATATATTCAACCTCTTTTTCTATTATGGCTCCGCTGCTTGCTTTATCTTTACGAGTACTGCCAGTGTCAGTTATGGAGTGTCGAGTAATCTATTTGTATAATTTATAATACCTGAGCAAGTTCTTGTTGCTTATTTTGAATCACAAATAAAAGGTAATCGTATCATTTTAGCAATAGTAATTGAGCACTTGATTATTGTTTTGTTATTAAATGCTCGCAATATAGAAAATTGGTGTTTAATGCTAGGAATAAGGGTTTAATTGTGGTAACATGTGAATAAGCATTAGTTGGGTTTCGTTGGTTTATAATCAACGATTTAAATTAATTCAACTGAAATTTATTTAGTTGAAAATCAGTAAATTGTGACATATAAATTGGTATTAGCATAAATCATATCAGTAATTTGATTATCTTAGCATGAGCGTGGACCAAAATAGATTTTCTACGAGTATTTAGTAAATACTATTAATCCAAGTCTAGAAAATTTATTATTTTCGGTTCAAAATTGATACGTATTTTTGTTTTGCTAATATTTTAACCTTTAGGATTAATAACTGCAACCGAACTAAGCGAGCAACTCTAACTGTATCCACACTTGTAAAATGCACACATTACTTTACACGGAACTTTATTGACAACACGGCGAGATACACTTTTTTGGTAAGAATTAATTTTCGGCCATGTTATTTTTTCTTCTTGAATATTCAGCTTTTAACTGAGTCTAGATTTGGCAATATTACTAAAACAGCACTCTGTCTGTCTTTCTGTTACTTTATTGAAAATCTTGTAGTTTTATGGAAGGAGAAAATTTATGATATAAAATTTTTCTTTGCATTTTACTGCAGTTGTGCAAAAATTTGAATTTCACTTCAGTGAAACTTCATAGAATGGTAGTAGGTTCACTAAAAGTACAAAATTTGTTTCGAGTGGCATTGCACTCAATTAACTAATTTTGGGGTTTTAGTGGAAGGATGATATTTCCATTGCTTCAAAATTCCTTTGTGTTCTCGAGAATTCCAAAGAAAAACTAAACTAAAGGTACTCTTAACGTAACGAAGTTGGTGCTAAGAATTACAACAATATTTTTTTTATAAATTTGCCTAAATTTATATTTATAACAAAAAATTCAGTACAGTGCGTGTTATCTTAGCCCTGTTAGCATTACGTAGTTTTATCTAATATCTAAAGCTCGTCTTGCCCCCATACATAAAAACAACCTGTTCTATTTTCTGTTTCTGCATTGTTTGTTTTTTTACTTTAGGCTCTAATCAACAAAAGAAAACAAACAACATTTAACCTATTGTTTATTTGAGTCAAAATGTGTTTGCCAACTTTATATAAATTTAAATCACCAGCATCTGAGAACTGAACTCACAAATAAAACCAACCCAAAGTAGAAGCGCCCTTAGCGTCGCGGTACTCAAAATTAAAATCGCGAACTTGGAGTTGAAGTGCGAAATACATAAAACAAAATTTTATTAAGAAAGCCTTTTACTCTATAGATGGTTACGTTAATGATACTAATGCTTGGCCAGATGTCGCTCCATTCCACACCGACAATAGCATGTAAGAAATTGTTATGCTGAGCTATGTATTAAATAATTATTGATATGTATCTAAATAATAATAATAAATAAATAATTCCGGACAATCCACACAGCATCATCTAGCCCCAATATAAGCAGAGCTTGTGTTATGGGTACTAGATGACTGATATACATAATACAATATTATTATTACATAGATAGATATTTTTTATTATACATAGAAAAGAACAAATATTAATAAATCACATTAAACTTAGATTTAGATAGGCAAATAAATATTGTATTATACACATAAGTTATATTTGAATGTACTAGTGGTTTTTTTTTTCACTTCTTCCACCAGTGGACAAAAATTTGAAGAGAAGAGAAATCAATAACAAATGATTTATTTATTATAATAATTATCTGCATGAAATTTGACTTGTCTAAGTGCTTATTTTGTAAGCCTAAAGAAATAAAGTTATTGAATCTGAATCTGAAAATTAACATGCCAGGATTATTAATCAACGGGCCATTGTGTCTTTTTGCAACGACTCGTTAGTTTTAATTAGAGCGTGAAATTATTTTGGCTAGCCTTCTAGACGATAATCTAGCACATGAAAGTGGCATTGGTAGTAGGTACTGCTTCTCTACTAATTTACACAAACTTCAAAATGTTAAAAATCTTTCTTCATGTTAAAAATAAAGGTTCCATAAACACAGATTCTTTTCTTCCAATTTACTGTAACCAAGATTTCCCGCACCAAAATATATTCTTTAAAAAGGCAGCACCAAAATGAGGCATTGTAAAAAATTCCGCCAAAAATATTTCTTGACAAACCGTTTGTTTCCGGAATATTTAATTTTTTTTACGGAACTGAAGGTTGTATCCCGTACGCCGTGTGTTGATTATGAAGCCTCTGCGTATCCGTGACACTCAGAATTTCTGGTTGTGACATTAACGGCTACTGAATTTATGTTAAATACTTTTGAATATGCTTATTTCGGGTCTATAGTATTTACTGCTTAATAATGCGGTTGGCACTTCTATCAAAACTTTTTGGGCGCCCAGACCACTAGAAACCAATGCATAAACATATCAACACCAAGAGAACTTTAGTATTTACTGCTAATATTGTACATAATCTACCATACTATGGAGAATAAATCAATGTATGTATACATTACATTCTGCTAGGTTTATTTAATAATAACATTTCATAGATATTGAAGAGATGTTATATGATATATGTAGTAAGATGTGATTATATTATGATTTATAGATAGTTGTATTAAAACAATTTCATTATCTTTCTATATTTTCTGGAACTGTTCTTTTGTTTTTAATTAATATTTTTGTATATTATAAATAATATATTTGGTCAAAGAATTTTCAAACAATCTGTAGTTTCGGAGTCTAATTAATCCAAAAAAATCAAATATTTCCTCTTTATAATATTGGTATAGACAAATTTATTATGAATGTTAGAGGGCTCACCAAGAACCTTTTTTGTGTTGGAAGTGCACCGTTTTATTCATAAACGATGAACTTCATCAGGGGTAACGATGGGGATTACACTAGTATAAACTTGTTATGTGTAATTTTTATTTCGATTTAATATGTAACTGTTATAAATACAGCGAAACTATTTTCAAAACCTTTAATTTATAAAGCCTCAGCGTTTTCGTCCGTGTTTTCGACAGATGGCTTAGCTAAAGTGATTTTAATCTACCAAAAGTACCAACGTAATTGTATCAGCATTCTGAACCACTTTTGAGTTATTATGTAGTATTATGAAGTCTGTCTCAAGTAAAACCAGCAAAGGAAAATGTTTTATAATTATTTGCAGAAGGAAGTGGTGTGCTTTTATTCCGCATTTATTTTAAACAATGATGTTGGCTTTTATTAGTCCGTTGAACGGCCATTAAATACACTGGTTTGTATTGTTATTATTATCCAGAAAACTATATTTTTGAATCAAATTACTTAAAAAATAAGAATAGCGTATAAAGATAAAAAAAACAAACAATCATTTCAATATGAAATCGCATGCAATTAAATCGTTTTAAGTTTATCATTGAATTGTCTATATTGTTGATAATTTGTTGTTCTTTTTGTACCTGAATTTTATGTACTTGTACAAGTTTAACAAATAAGGAGTCCCGTGTAAAAACTAAATACTTCTACTAAAGTGAAATCTACAATCTAAAGAGTACAAAACCGCGGCATTCGGGCAATAAATATTTTAATATGTACAAACCACAGAATGAATGAATCATTAGCATTTGCACCTGAAAACGTGCTGAAACTGCGAAGATTCACAATAGGAGTGATTGAAAGCTTTTAGCACCTCTCAGCGAATGTGCATTTTGAATAACGAACTCATTGTCCATTCATCGTACTATTACCACATGAATAACCTTTTTGGTCATTATAAATATTATAAGAATGATTTTTTAAATTGGATAACTAGTTTTTAATTTTATTTACTTCCAATAATATCAAAATTAAGAATGCTAGGATAAGTTACGACTTAGATTTTTAAATTAGAACACAATTGTTTGTAATAAAATGCACCTAAACTGGGCAATTTTTTTTTATAGTTCATAAAAACCTTAATGAAAAGCAAATCCGCTCTTACTAACCACAGGTAAGCCAACTGCACTAGGAACGGTCCGGAGTTGCCTTTAATGTTTGAATAAGCATAGTTGGGGTCCTCGCAATCATAAAAAAATACATATATTCTATGCATATACATATAATAATAGTTTCTTGTGCCTTGGATGTAGGCGTCACCAAAAAGTAGTAAGTAATCCGATATGTTATACCAGTACTCTGTTAGTTTCGAAATTAACACAAATAACTTTTTAGTGTACAAGAGAGTTCTAAAAACGATCTACACAACGATGAAATGCACAAGTTGTGTATGCAATCTGAAAGTTCCCTGCACTGAACAATTTAGAGGAAGTTCAAATCAATGTTTAACTGAGTTCGGTCTGCATAGTTAAACAGTAAATACAAAATTAAAACTTGTTCCGTTTACTAGGTTCGGCTAAGGGTGCAATTTAACCGACGCCGATGTCGATAAAGGCAGTTAACAAGTTAAATATCGTACATTATGTCTATACTAATATTATAAAGAGGAAAGATTTGATTGTTTATTTTTTTTTATTTGAATTGAATAGGCGCCGAAACTACTGGACCGATTAGAAAAAATATTTCACCATTGGAATCCAAAATTTTATCTGATGAACATAGGCTATAGAATATTTTCGAAAAACTTAGGGATCCGCATGAAAAAAATCAATAATTAAACCGTGCGCTATATATGTAACTTCTTTTTTGTTAATATGGCTCCGCTGCTTTTCCTCTAAGTGTAAGTTATGGAGTGTCGAGTCAATTTAAAAACCCCAATGCTGCTAAAAACGTTAGGGATCCATGTAAAAACTGAGAAACCCAACGTGTTATAATTTGAAATTTTTGTTTAATACCCGTGCGAAGCCGTGGCGGACCGCTAGTAAATTATATAAAGGCGTCGAGGCAACACAATTTTTAATTAAGTTATTGTTCAGTCATGCCGCCCGTTCAGTGCCTGCTCTTTGGTCGTCCCGTTGCAACGGGACGTCCCGTTGCGACGGATTATATAAGCGTTGGGTTCCTCTTCTTAGGTAGGATCAGTTTCGTCACAATAAAACGCCCACTCACGTTTTGGGATTTATTGAGCTGATGTTAGCCACAACTTCAATAATAGATGTATAGCTAGCTAGCTTTATTCAAAAGTTCCTTAATAAAAATATAAAAATACAAAAGAAGCTTAAAATGTCGGAACCCCGCGATCTAGCACTCGTCCACTTTTTTGCGACATCTAGTTATAAATTTTGGTAAATATTCACCGTTCGACAGTTTATCAATAGGTACTTGGAAATCTTTTTAATTTTACGCGATCTGATAATATTATATTCGGTGCTACTATAACGTTATTTTCCCGACATTTCAATAAGTTTGCATTCATCCCGTGACCAAAACATTGCATGTTGAGTAATACTCGTTGCAAAAGTAGGTAGGTACTAATATAGTTATATAAGTTAACAACTAGCCACCTTTATTTCACTGTGACACATTACAGTAAAAGGCATAAAGCCTTGTTCATCATAATATTAAGATATTATATTCGGAGCAGGCACTAATTTAGGTCGGGATAATGCGCACAACCCGCACATAATCCACTATTAAAAGTAAAACGTTTAATCTTCCTTCTTTAATGTCTAGGAGCCTTATTTTAAAATATTTTTTATAGTAAATTTACACGTTCAAAGAACTAAATGATAATAAAAACAAGTGAAGTTGAATTTGTGTTGCTTTATGTTCTTCTTTTAGAGGTATGTAACATTAAGGTTCTCCAAAACCCTGTTTAAAATTACGATGAAATTCACTCGAAACTCGGAGGCCAGTAAGCTTATTCTCATTAATCTGTGTTTGAGTAGAGATTTTCTATGATGTATGTAAGCGTAACTCAAGCATAGATTAGATCGATGACGGAGAAAAAGTTCATAAATACAGCCCTAAATTTCTTCCAAGATCAGTTTTGCCCACCGAAGCTAAAACAACCATCCATAAAGTTGATAGGACATTTATTACTACACCGTATTAATTTCTCAATGAAACTATAATGTTATGGCTTGTTTACACCCTCTACTCCACCCTTCATAGCCCACTTCTTCATACACTACGGCAATTACATTTACATCATCGTTACAATTTAATAACATACCGATCATAAAGTTCGGATTGTATAAATTAGCATTCAGAGGGGCGTCTTTTCAGTTTAGGGTGTGATTCTTTAATGTCTCTAAAGTGCTTTAAAATATTTTTTAGTTTATAATATATAACACTAGCTTTTGCAAGCGAATTTTCTCTTGAGAATTATGTAAAAATTTACAAGTTTGTAAGTTTGGTTGTATGTAGGAGATAATCTCCGGATTTACTTCGCTGTTCCTAAAACGTAATTCACTAAAATTTAACTTGTTTATCACTTCACTAACTAAGTAAATCCCTCTACTAAGTCACTACTTAGTAGAGGGATTTAAAACGTAGATAGAGCTTGCATACCATAAAACGATAATTTGCATTACAATCTTATGACTGTTTCTATATAAATAAGACAACGCACCTAACACATGCCAAGACGTCATTAATTATGCGCGGAGAGGTTCGTGCTATTAAGGCGCTGTTAGAGACAATGTTTAGATATTTCAGGAGGTGAAGCAGGGGAAGTGGTGTACGTAGCTCCGCCCCTACGCGTTGACAGCAGCGCGTAGCCTTATTCTGGCGCGGCATCCGTATTCTGTTCACCGAATGGGAAATCCCGGGATGAAAAACCGGGATTTCAAAATAAATTTTGCATTTGAGTGATGATTGTGACTTACTACATATAGTTAAAAATCTTTTGAATTGAATTATATTTATAATCTATACTAATATTATAAAGAGGGAAGATTTGATTGTTTGTTTGAATTGAATAGGCTCAGAAACTACTGGACCAATTTGAAAAATTATTTCACCATTGGAATCCTTGATGTTCCCCGATGAACTTAGGCTATAAAATATTTTCAAAAAGTTAAGGATCCGCATGAAAAATTCAATAATCAAACCGTGCGCTATGTATTCAATTCTTTTTTATTATGGCTCCGCTGCTTGCTTCCCGACGTGACGGCCAGTGTCAGTTATGGAGTGTCGAGTCAATGTCAAAAACCCTAATGCTGCTCAAAAAGTTAGGGATCTGAAAACTGTAAAACCCAACGTGTTAGTGTGTAAAACTTCTGAAATTTTGGGTTTTTGTCCACCGATCCCGGGATCAGATTTAATTGGCCACTGATACCGCCAAGGTTTATCCACCGATACCGGGATCGGTTTCCAAAGAAAAACGATTAAATATTCGGATCCGTGGCTACAAAAAATTACTTAAAATAGTTTTGGAAACGGATCCCGCTTGTAGTGTTTAGAAGTTTAAATTAAAACAAATGTATATTATTGCATTATGTTATATTGATCAACGGTAAATTATTTTAATAAATCTGATCCCGGGATCCGTGGACACAAACCCGAATTTTTTGTGGATTGTCCAGCAATATTTATTTAATATTTATTTATTTATTATTATTATTTATTTTTCGGCCTATGTCCAGCAGTGGACTATCATAGGCTGTTGATGATGATGATGATGATGATGATTTATTTTATGTGCGAAGCAGGGCGGACCGCTAGTGTTGAATGTTTATTGTTTAGTGTTTTTTTATTGTTTCATATATTGATTGGGTTTTCTGGTCTAATCAACATATGAAATACAAATCAATAAACAATTCAAATATATGAACAACTAAATAAAACCAAGGCAATACAGATCGTTACACGAAAGCTGATTTCAGGCCTTCGTTGAAAAATGGGTTAGCTGCTACTGCTGTTACTGAGATGAGAATCTCCTAGCAAGAATAACCAATATCACTTTTTTATAACTTTTGTAAATGCGGCAGTACTATTAAATATACAATCATACATAAGTATGATCCAATCAAACTAAAGGCAACGTTGTTGTTGTTGTTGTTGTTGAGCAGACGAATTTTTCAAACCTATGAAGAAACGGTAGCCATATCCTTCGGAACTCCCAGATTATGATTGAAGTAGTAATTTAAAATTAAGTATTAATAATTAATTTACATTTCATCAAAAGTTAGCTGTCTGCTATAACAGGGCATGTTTTCTTCATTGACATTTGCAGAAAGAAATTAAAAATTAACTCTGATAGGTAGTCAGAGGTAAGTAATAATTAGTATTATGTTATCTGTGACAAAAGGTAATTTTTCGTTAGGAAGGTATGGAAGCGACTGCTGAAAATATTTTATTTGAAAATAAAATCCCGGGATTACGGGATTTTATCTAATACATAATCTAGAAAAATGATTCCATGATTCTCAACAAAGATCACTCAATCCTGGAATCGCTACATTTTTCCGATACAAAAATACCTAGGTATATAAGTTAAAACCTAAAAATTAGGTCAATATTAGCATCCGATTATCTCGAAATTTGGGGATCTGCCGCTAATACAAATTTAAGTCCTCTCCAAAGGACACAAAATAAAATTATAAAAACACTGTATCATTTTAAATACCTAACACCAACGAAAGAAATATATAATAAAACTAAATTATTTAACCTTAGACAAATGTATACATACTCAACTTGCATCTTAGTAAGAAATATTAATTCTAACTTAATAAAATCAAACCTACAGCTACGCAAAAAGATTAATCCCTACACATTAAGAAACAAATATAAACTAGAATTAGCTAAAGCACGTACTGATTACGGCAAGAAAACAATTGCTTACGAGGGAGTGCAGTTATTTAATAGCTTGCCAAACGAGATTAAGGAATGTACTAGCATAAGCACGTTCAAAACAAAATTAAAAAAATATATTATAGCCTAACTTAAACATCCGTATAATATTTTTACTAACCATACTTATAGGTTACATTAAGAACAATGCAGTTATAATTACTTATGACATTAAATGTACTTTCTCACTATATTATATAAAACATAGACATAGTATTTACCTACTTTATTAGATATACTTTCTTACTTTACTTACCACCTACTGGCCCCGGAGGTATAACGTAATATTAGATTAAGCATTACTTTTAAGATTTATTGTATCTCATTATAAGTGAACATTTTGTTTTTATGAGAAAATAAACATCTTTAAACCGATTATAATCGGAAAAAATCAAACCGGAAAAGATCAAAACTTAAACTTTAGGTCAATATTAGCATCCGATTATAATCGGATGATGTTTTGACTTATATACCTACCTAGTCAAAGTCGCTCGCTTAACTCTCGCGCGGCGTAAACTAGCGCGGTGTTTTAACACTCGACGTATTGAGGAGCGAGGTTCTGAACACCATTCGGTATTTTTGTATCGGAAAAATGTAGCGATTCCAGGATTGAGTGATCTTTGTATTATTTATCCGATCTCCGCTATAACCCAGTATATTATTTAATACACACATACAAAGCTTCATAATATTCCAGTGTGAGATGATCTCTCGTTGTTTAGGCTTTCTGTACAATCAGAGGTCAACTTATACTGGAAATTTATATATTACCACACACGCAGGACACAAATGTCAAAAATAAACAAAGAAACGTGACCTATCTCTGTAACAGCTCGCGGCTGACTGGCGTGATACTGCCAAACGCGTGACAGTAGTTCTTTGCGCAAGACAAATAAAGTTGAAAATGGCGTTGCGTTTGATTTTAGTTGAATCTCTTGTTCGACAATGTGAAAATTATTTATCGGTTTTAATTTAATTCAAAAATAAATACACCAGTAAGTTAAAATCTATAGACATATTTCTCTAGATGATAAAATTACCTTTCTTACAGTAACAAAATTATAAAATGTTATCACTCAAAATATTGAGCAATTCGAGACGAAAAAGTATTTTCGAGTTCTTTTTTGCGATTTGTTTTTCAAGTTCCTAGATGATTTTTATGAAATATTTTTGTATAAGTCTTTTGTCCATACACTTGACTATACACTGTATTTTTTTTGGGCTTGTAATATGTCGCAGTAAGCTTAACTGAGCGACGAAAAAGTGGACGTTTTACGACTTCTGTCTTAGGATAGAGCCTTAATGCTTATTGGACTGGTGGGAAATAGTTAAATCCGGATACGCTCGCATTAGGTGGTGGGCCGTCCATAGTTAAAAGTTTCGTCCCAATTATTATTATTTATTTAATTACTGTAGAGGCGAAATAACAAACTTAAAACCGGCCAGTCAATTGGTTTTAAAGAAATTTATTCACCAGATAGTTAAAAGATTGGGTACAGAGAGATATTTAATCAGGATATAGTGTTAGTTTTCATTATTCGTAGAAAAACTTTTCGTAGCTCTACTGTATATAAAGTAAGTAATATTAATGGCAAAATTACGGTATGGAAATAATAGAAAAAAGAGAGAAAGCTAGACTAACTTCAGAAAGAAACTGGAAAATGTATAGTTACAAGGGTAAAAAAATATGTTATTATGTATATTTTCAAGTTAAGATCAATTTATCGGGGATTCTGTTGTAACCAGACAGAAACTTCAATAGAACTCAAAATAGAACTCAAAACATTCCAACAATTTTATTCAGTTTAAATACTAATAACAAAGTTGTTACTAAAACTACCATCGCAGCATTCCCGATATTCGTCCGGCAACTTTATATTTACTTTATCCAAAGTGCAAAGTAGCAAGTGGAAGATTTTTGTGTTGCATTCCGAGACAGAGTTAGGTAAAAAGTTGTCTGATTTTGTTCACTTAAAAGTACTGTAAAACCGCCTAACCACCTACACTAAACCCTACGTACGTCTCTGGTGAACGCACGGGTGCGTGATGCTTGGGCGGAGATACAGAACTAACTGCTATGTAGGATAGCCCCGTGCTTGGTACTTTACCCTACGTGTGAGTGTTGTACACACGGGTGTACTATAAGCACAGAGCGCTCTTACTCACTACTACCTAATCTACGTAGCCTAACACTAAGCCTAAATCTTACCTACCCCCTATCTATTTGAACCTATGTCTGGACCCTAACCACGTATGTGTATGTATATGTTATCCCTAACAAGTGTAGCCCTATCAATGTGTGTGTGTTCCTATTAATGTATGTGTCCCTACAATCCTATCCCTAACCATAGAAGTGTAGTATATAAATAAATATATAGATAGAAACGGGATATCTGTTACCAGGAGACCTAAGGTAACAGACGGAAGGTGGGAAGGAAACAAGGGCGTGTACGGCGTGCAATGTACACAGGGAATGATTTTCTCACTGCCGGTCAAGCAGACTCACAAGACCGATCAGATACTAATGGCTAAGGGTAGTCTTGGCCACAGTGAGAGGATGCTGGAATCGTGGATGTGCAGCTCATCCAGCGGATGCTGGGAACGTCTGGTCAGCTCGTCAGCGGTATGCTGGAACCTCTGGGCGGCTCCTCCAGCGGATGCTGGGAACGTCTGATCAGCTCGTCAGCGGTATGCTGGAACCTCTAGGCGGCTCCTCCAGCGGATGCTGGGAACGTCTGGGCAGCTCGTCAGCGGTTGCTGGGACCTCTGGGCAGCTCCTCCAGCGGATGCTGGGAACTTCTGGGCAGCTCGTCAGCGGTTGCTGGTACTTCGGGTCTGCTCATCAGCGCTTGTGCTGGTACTTCAGGGTCCGGTCATCAGCGCTGGTGCTGGTACTTCAGGGTCCGTTGGTCTTCGTAGAGGGTGGCGGAGTAATAACTCGACTCAGTGCTTCATTCCAATTGATTTATTTACAAAATCTTAATGTTTATATACTTAATCTAGTTTACCTAGTGTGCTATCGGTGAAGCGCCGATGCAGCAGTATTTGCTGAATCGGCGCTCTAGTAATTTTTGGACTCGATTAGTCTGCGACTGCTAACCTACATTCAATTCAGCTAGCATAAGTTTTGCCGTTGACTTGGCTTGTAATGTTTTTTGATATAATATTATCTTAGTAACTAGTTTATTATATAATATTAATATTAATTTTGTATTTATGTTAGGTTATTATTATTATACAATTAAAAACATGTTCAATGGTTTGAACATTCTGGGGCCTCTTCAGGGCAGGATTTTAATTCATATAATTCTATAGTGGTTTGTTTTTCGTCAGACTCGTCATATGCCAGATTGTGTTTTCCTCTTAGTGGCTTCTTCGGTGGTATTTGTCTATATAGAGGTTCTCCGTGATCGTTGGTGATGACGGTCGATAGCTGCTGTGACTTCGGCAGTTGGAGTTCAGTTGAGACCTTGGTTGACTGGCTGGTTGGTTTCTTGGCTCGGCCGTTGTAGTTGCGCAGGCACTTGACCAACTGTGGAGCATAACACACTGTTAGTAACATGATAATAATTAATACTACAGCTGTTATTGCGCTAGTTGTATATGTGTGTGTCGTGATTTGGGTCCAGATGGTATTATTTAACTGAAATTCTAAAGCCTTTTCAGAATTTGTTATCTGTTGTAATTGTAAAATGTCTTTTGCGCTAGTGATGACTTCGTCTCTAGTAATATTAAGTATGGTACTGGTAGAGTTTATCGTATCTATAGAAAAATCTACTTGTTTCGAAAAGGATGCTACTGCTTGTGTAGTTACTGTTCTCTTTGCTGCTAATGTATTACCAGGTGTTTTAATGATACAGTTATCAGATATTTTGATTACACCCACATTCCTTAGTTCTATCTCTTCTCGTTGTCCATCACAAATTACTGATGTTGTGATGTGATTTTTTACTATAAATAGCCATGTATTTTGTACATATAACTGTTTCCATAGCAAGTTGTTAGTTATATCAAATGTTTTGGTTTCGCATTTAGATTTTGTTTGATTTTTAAATAGTTTATCAACAATGCAATTTTCATTTAATTGCATGTTCTTCACCGCACTAGGAAAGCAAATGAAATTATTGAATTTTTGTAAGCAACTTTTGAACTCGTCCTGATTGAGATTAAAGTAGTGCTCATTGTTATAATCTAAACCTATGTATGGCTTCTGTACTTCTATGCTTTTGAATAACTGATCCTTTGTTTTTTCCGGGACCGCTGTTATATGCATTAGAATATACTTAGTCGTGTCTTGTATAGGAAAATATGCATAAACTTGTATGTGTGTCTCATTTTCAGCCATTTTGGTGTCTAATAACTGTCGTTGGACTATTTTTAAATTACTGGGTAGTTTCTGATTCGCTACTACTATTATTTCGCTGACATTTTTTGGTGTGAGTATACTATATATTGTTCCTTTGGACAAATTTACTTCCAGTAATCCGTCATAGCGTGCTGTTATTTCGTTAACGTAATTATTTGCCAGTTGATATGTTTCCATAATCTGTATATTTACACTATTTTTATTTACACCCTTATACCAGTAGTTAGTCTCACGCATAAAGTTTACTAGTTCATTTATTTTGTTTGTAAAGTTGTTTAACTTTCTTGTTACCCTGTTTTCCGTTTCATTAATTTGGGCAATAGTTGATAACATAAATTTTGTTTGATGATTTGCAGCTTCTATTAATTTCTGCTGGTTCTTTTCTAGAGAGTCTATATCTCTGTATGCTTCGTCGTTTACTCCGAAGATTGACGTCATTAATTGTCCAAGTATTCCTCTCTTTTTTCTGGTTTGGTTTATTTCTGTTAGGTACTCGTTCGTTCTCTCAAACTTTAACTCTTTCTCTTTTAGATTTTGATAAAACTGTGAGCAATGTGTAGTTTTTCCTATTGCTATGCTTGCTTGATCGCAAAGCTCATTGAATTGTGTAGCTGCTCTTTTGACCTTTGCTAGGTCTGACTCTAGTTGTTCTCTTGCAACCTGGACTTCAATTCTGAATACTCCTCGATCAATGCTTGCTGTGCCTATTTTTTCGACGTAAAACCCAGGTTGTATATTTTTTAGTGTGTAAGTTGATGATACTCCTGTTAAAAGTTGTAAGCATGTCAGTATAACCATAACCCAATGTAAGTAGTTGCTTGATGTATGGTTTGTTGTTTTCCTAGATTTTGTTGCTACATTTGACATTACTGATGATGTAGTTTGGTCCGTTTTGCAGTGATTTTCGTTGATTGGCAGGGGAATAAGAGTTTGGGTTGATCGTTTTTGAGTTGCACCTGATGATTTCTGTAAGGTTACAACCCTGGTAAGGCCGTCGCTACCGGAGTGGATTTCTTTTACTTTTGCTAGTGGCCATTTACTTGGACTGATTTGATCATCTTTTATAAGAACTAATGTCCCGATTGTTAAGTTTTCTTCATTTGTTTTCCATTTATACCTTTGTTGTAGTTGATGTAAATAATCTTTAGTCCAGCTTTTCCAGAGATCTCTTTTCATCTTCTGTATCTGTTTCCATCTATTTAGTAGATCAGTGTTAGTGTTTTCCATAGGGTCTGGTATTCCTATGGCTTCACGTCCTATTAGGAAGTGACTAGGTGTTAATAGTACATAATCTTCTTGGTTTGCTTTTGGTATTTCTTTCAACACTTCTTCGCTATTAGATGACCATTTTCTTAGGTTGAATCCACCTGTTTTGAGTAGCTGTACTAATTCTTTCTGCAACTCCTTCGTTGTTTCAACACAATTACCACCTGACAGTATATCATCTACATAGAAGTCTTGAAGGGTTACTTGGCTTGCTATTGGATATCTTGTCTCTTCATCAATAGCTAATTGTTGCAGGGTTCTGATAGCTAAGTATGGTGCTGACGCAGTTCCATATGTTACAGTTGTTAACACATATTCCTGAATATCGTGGTTTGGAGACTCTCTCCATAGTATACGTTGATAATCTATATCTTGTTCGTTTATTTTAATAAAACGATACATCTTCTCGATGTCTGCCATGAATGCTATTCTATGTTTTCGCCATTGCAATAATATTGCTGCCAAGTCTGCTTGTAGCCTTGGTCCAGTGTACATATTATTATTCAGGCTCACGCCGGTACTTGTTTTGCTCGATGCATCAAATACCACTCTTAGTTTGGTAGTTAAGGATTCTTCCTTTATAACTGGTTGGTGAGGAATATAATATTTTCCTTGGTAATGTTCTTTTTTGTTTACTTTTCTCATGTGTCCCATCTCCAGGTATTCATTGAGAAAGTCTTGGTAGCTTTCTTGTAAGCGTTTATTTTTGGCACATTTTCGTTCTAATTGCATCAGTCTTGCTGCTGCTCGTGAGTGTCCTAATTCTAGGTCTGGGTTTTTGAACGGAATCCTTACAGTGTAGGTTCCATCCGTGTTTCTTGTAGTAGTTTTTTGGTAATAGTTTTCGCATGCTTGGTCATCGTGTTTTAGGTTACATTGATCTGGGACTTCTTCCAGTTCCCAAAATCTGTTTAGTTGATCGATATCGTTAGTTCTGGTTGTCATACTATGTATTTTCATAGCATTTTCATTTTGATAACTGCAGTTTCCTGAGAATATCCACCCGAATTCAGTGTCCTGTGCCATAATTCCGTCGTGAAACTTTTGCAGCCCTTGAAGTAATAGTTTACTGTACTCTTGAGCTCCTAATATTATATCTATGGGCCCTCTTTTGTAGTACGTTGGATCGGCAATCAGTTTGTTCTCTACATAACTGGCCTCTAATTGTGGTATAGTTGTATTTGGTAGTGAGTTTGTTAGTTTTGGAAGAATTATAAGCATTACTGGTAGCTTATATTCACTGGTAAATCTTGGTTGCAGCTTCACATCAATAGAATGAGTCGCTGTCTTTGGTTTTTTGTCAGCAATCCCGGCGATTTCTACATGAATTCTTTTTCGGGGGTATGCTAATAGTTGCGCTACTTGCTCAGTGCAAAATGAAGCTTCTGACCCTTGATCGCATAATACCCTCAATAAGTGTGGTGTGCCATCAAAGGATCTTGCGTGTACTAGAGCCGTTGCTAGTAACGTTGTCTTGGGTATTTCTGTTGGTATGGTTGTTGTATGTACATTGTTCGTTTTTGTATTTGCTTTATTGGTTGGTCCACCATTCATAGCTTCAGAAGATTTCTCAGTTGTCATGTATGTATCTTGATGTAAGTATGAATGATGCCCTTTCTTTCCACAATATACACATGTTCTGTTGCTAAAACACTTGGTAGCTAGGGTGTGCATCAGGCAGTTTCTACACATTCCTTTTGCTTTTACAGCTTTTTGACGGTCTATTACTGACATTGCTTTAAATACAGTGCATTGATAAATTGTATGGTCTTTCTTGTTGCAACACCAACACTCGCTATCTTCTGTCTTTTTGCGGTAATCATTTGTGTTATAGCTTGATTTGTAGGTTTTGTCTGATGTGCTAGTAGAACTTGTTGTTTCTAAACATTTAAACCGTTTTTCTAAGAATTCCATCATTTCTTTAAATTTCTGAGGCTTGTTAGGTTCTGAGAGCTGCTGTTCATATTTTTCGTCTGTTTCTGAATCCCAAATTCTGCTGAGTATTCTGCATAACATGGGGTCCCAGGTTGTTATATCAACATTCTGAGTTTTTAATGCTTCTAAATTCTCATTTATCGTGTCGTGCAATGTTCTTAAGTTTTCTGCATTTACTTTGGTGACTTTTTTAATATCCATGATGTTGTCTATGTGTTTCATAATTATCAATCTCTCATTTTTGTACCTTTTCGTTAAGAGCAACCAAGCTGTTTCATAACTAGCATCGCATACTGATAAGTGTTTTATTAGTTTAGCGGCTTGACCAGTTATATGAGTTTTTAGGTATTGCATTTTTTCTGTAGCTGATAAAGATTTATCTTCGTGTATGATTTTCGAAAATAAATCATAAAAGGAGTTCCATGACTCGTAGCTACCACTGAAAGTTGGAATTGTAATTGTTGGTAACTTTACTTTGCTGTTGGTGTGAGTCATCTGTTTATTTTCTCCTATTTTAGCAACTACACATTCAATGAACAGTTCGTATTCTGTTTGAATTGATTCAAACATTTTTTCTTGGAAATAGCTGTGGTCTAAGGTGTTATCTTCCATCAAAATATTAAGGTGTGTTTCTTCTATTTCTTGCCACTGTTTTTGCAAGTTTGTCATCAACGATTCCCAGTACCATGATGGTTTGTTATTTGACATTGCTTGAGTAACGACTTGAAGCTTTTTTTGTAGTTGTGAAATGCGGAATAATTGTATGAATATTTTTGGTGAACATGTACTTTCTTCTTCGTCTATCTCTATGTCTTTTGGAACAAATAAGTCGTTTAGCATTTGTGCTCTGGTTTCACATGTTTCTAAATGCGACATTACTTGATTATACACAGCTTCAATAGCCGCATAATAGTTTGTAGTCATATACTTGTGATCTTTTAACACCGGTATATCTAGTAGTACTGCGTGATTGGTAGTAGTCCTGGTAAATATCTCTTGGAGACGTATCCTTTTGGTTTTTATATATTTCTCAGTTTTCCTTGTAACTGAGTCTTTCTTAATGTTAGAAAATATTTGTTTGATTTCATTGTAGTCTGTCTCTTGACTTCTGATGAGTTTGTTTATGTCTTCAGTTTTTATGTTTTCCATGTTTTTTCTTGCTGCTCCTAACCCTACCCTATCTGTTTATTTCAGGGACTTTGTCTATCACTTAGATGCGCTCTGTGTGTTACAGAATATGCGACTTCTCAAAACACCGGTGAGACCCGCTTGTGGGAGGCCGGTGCCCGATCCGCTTCTGTATAACTGGCAACTAAGTGTTTTTGTCTATAATTGAACGTATTACAAACCGAGTGCTTTTTGTTTACAACGTCAGACTGCAATACGTCAAGTAATATGTCAGTAAATTTTCTCTACAGGGATAAGAGGAGCGCGAAATTACTGATTCAATTCTCGAAGGACCAAATGTAAAAACCGCCTAACCACCTACACTAAAACCCTACGTACGTCTCTGGTGAACGCACGGGTGTGTGATGCTTGGGCGGAGATACAGAACTAACTGCTATGTAGGATAGCCCCGTGCTTCGTACTTTACCCTACGTGTGAGTGTTGTACACACGGGTGTACTATAAGCACAGAGCGCTCTTACTCACTACTACCTAATCTACGTAGCCTAACACTAAGCCTAAATCTTACCTACCCCCTATCTATTTGAACCTATGTCTGGACCCTAACCACGTATGTGTATGTATATGTTATCCCTAACAAGTGTAGCCCTATCAATGTGTGTGTGTTCCTATTAATGTATGTGTCCCTACAATCCTATCCCTAACCATAGAAGTGTAGTATATAAATAAATATATAGATAGAAACGGGATATCTGTTACCAGGAGACCTAAGGTAACAGACGGAAGGTGGGAAGGAAACAAGGGCGTGTACGGCGTGCAATGTACACAGGGAATGATTTTCTCACTGCCGGTCAAGCAGACTCACAAGACCGATCAGATACTAATGGCTAAGGGTAGTCTTGGCCACAGTGAGAGGATGCTGGAATCGTGGATGTGCAGCTCATCCAGCGGATGCTGGGAACGTCTGGTCAGCTCGTCAGCGGTATGCTGGAACCTCTGGGCGGCTCCTCCAGCGGATGCTGGGAACGTCTGATCAGCTCGTCAGCGGTATGCTGGAACCTCTAGGCGGCTCCTCCAGCGGATGCTGGGAACGTCTGGGCAGCTCGTCAGCGGTTGCTGGGACCTCTGGGCAGCTCCTCCAGCGGATGCTGGGAACTTCTGGGCAGCTCGTCAGCGGTTGCTGGTACTTCGGGTCTGCTCATCAGCGCTTGTGCTGGTACTTCAGGGTCCGGTCATCAGCGCTGGTGCTGGTACTTCAGGGTCCGTTGGTCTTCGTAGAGGGTGGCGGAGTAATAACTCGACTCAGTGCTTCATTCCAATTGATTTATTTACAAAATCTTAATGTTTATATACTTAATCTAGTTTACCTAGTGTGCTATCGGTGAAGCGCCGATGCAGCAGTATTTGCTGAATCGGCGCTCTAGTAATTTTTGGACTCGATTAGTCTGCGACTGCTAACCTACATTCAATTCAGCTAGCATAAGTTTTGCCGTTGACTTGGCTTGTAATGTTTTTTGATATAATATTATCTTAGTAACTAGTTTATTATATAATATTAATATTAATTTTGTATTTATGTTAGGTTATTATTATTATACAATTAAAAACATGTTCAATGGTTTGAACAAGTACACAATACATTTTACGCTAGAAATTCTCTCTGTTGGACGTTCAACGTTTTGCTATGGCGATAGGTATTTTTTTTTCATAGAGAAACTGCACTTAAAAGCTTGAATTTTTACAAATAGAATCACAAAACCAGCCAAGCCGAGCCCCGACCGCCCTATTCGGGGTAGAACCGGAGCCTAACCGGAGCGTGATCGGAGGAAATTCAGATACAATAAATGTATTTCCTACCGGAAACGGAAGGTGAGGAACAGACGTTATAACACATATCATTGTTTTGAAATACAATTTGTGTTGTGGGTTGGATTGGATGCCTTATACAGTTTTATCTCTTTTACCGCTAAAATTATTAAAGGAACCTCAATTATGTACTTCCTTTCTTGCAAAATAGGTATTTGATATTAAATGGTAGGGATCTTCTAAGAAATTAACCCTTAATTACTCGCGTGGGGTATATTTAACCCCAGTGAGGTTTTGAATTGTTATAACTCTGCCATTTTCAAATTTAACGGAATGGTGTTCCTAGTACCTGCCTAAATATCTGCCCCCTCTCCGAATCAGTCGCGTTTGCCGCTCCGCACCGTGTGGTTGTGTCCAGAGATCGCATCTGGGGTATATATTGCCCCACGCGAGTGTTAGTGCGACTATTTTTGACTGGTAATTATTTATAAATATTAGTTTTTTATTGAGTTATGAAGGTTCAGTAGAGTGTACTTGTTACTTATCTTTATTTTTAGGATAGTAAGCTCGAAATGGCACATCAGCGACTTCCTGACCACCTAATTGATCAATGTTTATTAGATGAGGAGGAAGAAAACATAATAGACAGTTCTGATGAAGATGAAGTTTAGGCAGAAATTATTTAAAGTGGCCATGAATCAGAATCTCAAGAGACTGCCAATGAAACAGATTTGGAATGGAATGACAAAAAAACAATACCACAACTACCTCGTACTATACAAAAACATTTGAAGATAAATGTTGAAATTCAAGATGCTGGCTCCAGGTCTACAGGCGGTCCATCAACAAATTATAAAAGATGCCATCTTTGCCCAAGGTCCAAAGACAAAAAAATAAGATTTGTGTGTGCGAAATACCAAGACCATGTTTGTCATGACCATTCCACCATGACATGTGATGAATGTACCAACTAAATAGTTCCTACGTTATATTGCTTTATCTCTTAAGTACTCAATTAAAATTTTAATTATGAATAATGCTATCCTAAAGTAAAAAACATGATTCTTTCTAAATTTTATAATAAATATAAAACAAATTAATCAAAAGTTTTTTTATTTCACCTTAAATATTGGGGTTAAATATACCCCACGCGAGCGTTAAAGTAACTTTTTTGACGCGAGTAATTAAGGGTTAATAAAAATAAACATATACTAATAAACATCACAATAATATTGAGATGTTATGATAACAAATAATCCTCAACCACAGACCTCCTCTCGATGCGTCTGTCACATGACTGACATGACTCTTCACAGTTGACGTCGCCTCACCACCCACAACGCGAAACACTTGGTGCATTTTTTAGTCAATTGAATAACCGACACTAAAGCACAGAATAACTATATGTTTAATACACTGAAGCAGAATATCGTGAGTCCCACTTAGAGTGACACAGTTTTTGCATTTCCACGAAAGAAATTCAGAATTATGGATGGTTTTTATGAAAAATTGCGTCGAAGGATTGAGTGATAGATGTAAATTGATGGGTTGTATTAATTTTATACAGGATATAGTTATTATGTTACAGAATGTTCATTGATATTGTATAATACGCAGTTTCTGCATCATGAATACTACCTAAAGTACCTACAAAATACAGTATTATTTATCGGATAATTTTCCATCAGCCTTACCACTATTAATCACAATTTACCTGAACAATGCTGAAATCAAACTTGAAAAGCCCTGCTTTTCGTCACAAAAATGTGTCGATCTCCCGCTCTATATATATTACTACTTCCGTTTATAAATCTATTTTAACATAATAGGTTGGGGAAAAAGTTTCTTCGCATTAAAAAAATATTCAGAACATTTTTTAACTTAGTTTATTTACATTTAACTAAAGTATGTAGGTACCATTTTATACTATAACTTTTTGCCATCTTGTAGGTAGGGACATGTTCAAATTGCTGTAGAAATTTTAAGATTTTGGAGCTTCTGATCAAAATACCGCAACACTGCCTACTGAATTCTGAAGAGACCGAAACAGGTAGAAATCTGATGGTGCAAGGTCAGGACTATACGGCGGCGGATGCATCAACACCTCCCAGCCAAACTCTCTTAATTTTTGCTGAGCGGCTAAAGATGTGTAACGGTTTTCGCTACAGTCTGTGAAGACTGACCGGCCTTTGACCACGACCGCACTTTTTCGCACGTTCTTGTCGTACGTGATCTAATTTGAATCACCAAAATCAAAATCAAAATCAAAGTGCTTTCCTTTAGATTAGACTTCCTTTAGACATTATAGGACTCTTGAACACCAGTTATCAGCTTCTTCAAAAATGTTTCGGTTTCAATACATCGTAATAAAGAATCACAAATAAGTACACGGTTCTTCTAGTGAGCTGTTTAGGTACCCAAATATCACTTTTTGTGTACCCAGTTTTTTTTTAATGAGCCAAAACTATTTTGTGGTCAATTCCCAGTTCTTCAGCTACGACGTAACTGGGTACCGATATGCCGATCTTGTTCAACTTTTTAAAAATAGCATCAATTTTATTCGGAATAGGGCGACCGTCAGTCGTCACGAACGTCGTGCATCTTTGACATCAAAATTTCTGAATTGAAAATGCCAAAACTAAATTTGTGCTTCTTTCATAGACACTGTACTAGGTCCACCAAATCTAAATTTTTTGCATTGCATTTTTATTTATTACATTTTTTTACATTATTGATTTTATTACAAGATCATACATACCATAATGTAAAAAGGCTTTTTCCCCAACCTAATAATATGGCACGTATTGAGGAGCGAGGAATACAATGTGCGCCTCGCTCCGACAGACAGTATGATGTGTGAGAGGAAACAGGGTTATACACGAAAGAAGAAGCTTGGGAAATTATTACAATCTAAAGAAATTTAGCGTCTAAGCGATCACGCTTATCCACTTGAACGTTCGTGGGCACTACAGAGCCCATAAAAAAGTAGGCGACTTACGTCATTGGGTCCTGCAGAGCCCGCCCAGTCGCCCAGTCGAAAAAATGATTTTACTCTAAAACTATGGCTCAAAGGCTATGCTCAGCCTGTTTTTTAAGAAGAAGCAGAAATCATTCATTGAACGAATAAAGCCGTCACATTGACATTTCTAAACAAAGTTTTGTCTGTCAAAATAAAATGTAAACATTGGTGATTGACCTTGAAAACCGTAATGGGTTTTTCCTAATGATTGTTTATTGTTTTGTTTATTTCTTTGATTGTGATATATGTATGCATGAAACTATAAATAAGTACGGAAGGAATATCAGAAAAAAATAAAACGAAGCACTCCAATCAAGCAAGCATGCCAATCACTCAAATAGTATGTCGGTCATCGCCATTACGGCTTTATACACCAACTGATGAACACCATTGTAAACAAACCAAAATAAATGGAAAACGCCGTATTGTGTGGTCAGATGTTGCAAAAATCACAATGGGTTTGTCAATAAAAAACACCGGATCACATTTCCTAGGTAAATTTCTTATTTCACCAACTTATTTCTTTGATTTTACGCAAAATTATTATGAACAAAATAATCAAAATAGAAGCACAAAATCTAGCCAGTGCTGCCAACATGTAAACATGTAAATTTTCTGGTAAATGTGGGAGTATATTAAATAAGTTTCAATTCTCATATTTTATTGACTTTAAATTATGAATCAGGTAAATAGGCATTTATTTATCATTCTGGTTATCTATAATAATATGTATTATTTGAAATATAATTATGCTATTGAATTTCTGTTTGTAATATAAATTCAATAGCTTAGCTTTTGATAGACGAATTATTATAGCTAACCTGTGTTCATTTAAGCTAACCTCCAAAATAGCTGAACCCATTTTAATAATAATTTTACTGACGCTGATGCTACGCAGATAACATGTTATATCGAGATTATAGGTAGCCGCAGGGCATAACTAATAGTCAATATTTTTTTAGATTTCTAGGTGATGAAAATTTGAAATTAAATTGAATTCGTATAGGTAATCAGAGAATCTCAGAATGAAAATAATTGGAATCCCACTTAATCTAGTATAGCATGCAGTGTGCATTAAGATTTTTCATTTATAAGAATTTGGGCAATTAAAATTAATAATATTTATGTATCCATAAATTTTTATTTCTTATTTATCAAACAATGAATATGAGAATAATGTATATTTTTTCATTATTAGGAACGTTTAATTGATCTTCCTAGTAACAATCGTAATATATGGCTGCTTATTGCCACTTTTAAATAAGTAATTTTTATTTGATTTTTGGTTAGGCATTTCCATAGGAACAACGCATGCGAAGCATCAGGCTGAAAAAAGTTGTCAGCCAGTTAATAGGCACAAAGAATTATTTATTCAAACTAAAATTAGACAGTGAACGGAGAGTTGGAATACACTGAGGGCTGAACAGATTTTGTTGAAATTTCTTCGATTAGCAAATACGTTACTATTTGATCCCGGGAAAGTACAGTGTTCTGTTCTGTGCTTGTGGGATAATCAAATTCACTGCAGTTAGCACCATAAAGCGCTGGCGTAAATTGAAAATTATAAAAAGTAGGTCTAATAGACGATGATCGTGGCTAAAGCAGTACCTACGTAGATTTTTTTATAATCTACATATTCATTTGTAAACAATTATTAGGAAGAATATTTATAAAAATTATGGGTAAATTTTTCTTCAGTTGGCAACTCGATATACAATGACACTCAATGTCATTCCGCCATTGTTAGGATTCAAGTTTGATTTGACAGGATGCCATCCTTACTTTTCATAAATCCATGTATGTATGTTTTCTAGATAAAACGCCGGTTTTAATGGTATATGAACATCATACTTAATATTTCATATTTATTTAAGAAAGAGGTTTCTTTCAGAACTCGCTGAAGGGTTGCCAGACTAAAAATTAATTACCAAGTCCTTGGTACTGATATAAAACGAACGTATTTTTTTACGCAGATTGGGTACAATTTTTTTCTACTTATTAAAATGTGACAGTATGACCAATATACTTAGTAATTCTATGCGAAGGAGTTGATAAAATAAGATACATTATAGTAAACTAAAAAAATATGAACAACACAAACACAAACAGAACTACGGATGTAACAGCGAAGCTTTCAAGTATCACAAAATAAATGGCACTTTTTCACTCTCATAGAGTAGCACCCTGCTCTTGCCTATCTAAAGGCAATTCGATTAGTCCCCGACAATGTGACTGTGAGTTCTTTCTTTGAGTTGAGTAATTGCATTAATCACCGTGGGACGTGGTGAGGGCTCTGTTTGTATAGGAAGTGCCTCAAGAGTGTATATTGCCTTTATTTTTAGGGTTCCGTGTCGCAAGTATGATTAATTCTCTCACCTTCACTGATATTATACTCGTAAATGCAGGTCATGGGTCACAGACGGTTGCAACTAACTAATTTGTCAGTTCCATGGAAACGATTAGTGTGAAGCCGCGAACAGAAACCACTATCATCGTTTCGGCATTAGGTATTAGATACATTATCCAAATATCGTGAAACTCTTATACATTTACGGTTAAATTAAGAAAATTTCTCATTGAATTGAACCCCTAAACGGACACTCTTGCCAGATTTTATTTAACTTGTCACCAAAAATCTTTGTGGAAGGAGACAAGGAAGAATGGAAATTCTCATGAAAATGAATATTTGATTACAGCGAGTGTCTTAGTTTTTTATTCTGAAATGTTTAGCGACTTTGTCACATTACTGTTACTGTCGTGTATTTTTTGTTTTTACTATTTGAGGCGTGGAATAATATAATTAAGGAATACCCTGTATTTCAATATACTGAATTATGATAAAGAAAGAGGAATGGTTTTATAAAATAATTTGGCGTATTGTTGAAATATACGAAACACCTTGTTCTATCATTCAGTTCAAAATTGGAAAACATGTATTTGTATTCATTGACTTGTACAGTATCAAATAAAACTTTTTAAACTTTCTTTAGATTTAACTTTTAGATTTGTTGACATATTAAAGAATATTTATCGGGAACATCTGCTAGACTCAGGAAGTAACCATTGGATCGAGTTACATTTGGGTCAAAGGTTCTATCTCGTGAGCGTCACTATTATAAAAGGATGGTTCAAGAGGCGATTGAGATCAAAAAACACCCAAATTTCAATCGTGAAGATGGTTTTCGTCTCTCGTCCTCGTGGAATCCGGTGATTAATAAGTGCGGGCGTCGTGTACAGACTGCACTGCATTCGGACACGGTCAGTGTAGTGTGTCGTACTGTGAACGTGAACATTCCTGATTCAGAAGACGAATTGAGGGTAGTCGTGGATACTGCCGTCAATTCTTGGCAGTAACTTGCAGAACATCCAGTCGCCCCGTGACCACGATCGCTGCAACGCGATGGAAACGTAGGGGAAAATAAAAACAAAAGGTACGCGATAAATACCCGATAAATATTCTTTAATAATTTGTACAGTATCATTTTGCTATAAAATTGTTTATTCAATCTATATGTTGTCAAGTATTGTTAGTTGTATAATAAATAACGATTCAAAGTACACTCCGCGCAGCGTTCAAACAATTTGTCGGACACAATTTTATAACAAACAAAGAATGCTGTCATGCGAATGAAATAATACTCGCCTCTGAAAAATATTGTTACTGGAACAGTTTAGAATTTCTGATCAAAGAGAAATATAGAAACTAATTCTACTGGTGTCATTTTATATTCAGTAGACTTAGTGTTCATTTAAAGCCGTTTCCAGATTGAACAATGAAATGTGTTGTGTTGTATCAGTTAACCATAATCACTCTGCAAAAAAGCTTTGCTCTATGTCTGTAAACGTCGAAAGATATAAAAGTTTGTGAAAAATCTGTATTTTGCGTACAATGTTTTTATGTACAACACCAGAAATATAAAACCAATCTGTCTGAATAGTTGCATTTCTGCTACTTTTTAATAGAATAATTTTTGGGAAACTGCTAGAATAAACTTGTTTAAAATTCCGCTTTGCATCACAAATAAACCGATATCTACCTAATATGTGGTTCTCCAAACTCCAATCCTACATCTTATAATCTTGTGTAATCTATCTACTATAAATAATAAAACATTGCTTGTTTAGGTACTAGAGAACTAATGATATCGTGTAAATAATATCAAAGCTCAAGGGAATAATCATGTATGTAAAAAGTTATAAAACAAAACACATAGTCCGTTTTGCGAATGAACCACGTTATTTGATCGTAAAACTCTGTTAACCTGACCATTGTATCAACCACATTCTATTTAACACTCGACCTTTCTAAGGAAATTGGTTCTTTGGCTTATCTTCAAGGGAATAGAAATGGCGTGAGCCAAGTCTGCTTGTAAGGGGTTCCGGATACAGGGTTATTTTTAAAACACCAGCAATCTTCGGTAACCAGGTTCCTCGCATCATCAGCAACAACGTTTGTCCTAGGACTTTCGAAATATGTAACTCAAAGTTACATTTATTACAAATTAATTACATGAATTTATGTGCGTCGTAAACAAAAAAGGAGTGTAAAATAACAATGTTGTAACTAAAGTGTTACGAGGGATGATGAAGGGAAGCAGAGAGTAGTGATATATAGTACATAGTTAAGTACGAGTATGAAGTATGTTAAGCTATAAGCTCATAAATGTTTTTAGGGTTTTGACATCGGTATCAAAACCCTTATGGGATAGCGATTTTCTGTTTTGAAACCTTAATATCTCAGAAACTACTGCAGCTATTGACTTGAACTTTGAAATAATAATACATTTTGTGCGCCCGTACAGATTTATAGAAAAAAGAAACGAAAATAAATCGAAAATCAAAAAGAAGATTTCAGTACAAATTTTAAAATCGAAATTTGAAATAGAACCTACAGAGTCGAAAGTAGTATCAAACGAAAGGTATTGGTTTGTAGATTCCAAAATAGATTTGGAAGTTTTGGTAGATTATATATACTTTTTAAAATATTTTGAAAAAGGTCAAAAAATTACCATTCCTCCCCACATATCTCCGAAGATTGCAGAGTGATCGATGTAAAATGTACTAAGCGTTTATAGATATAAATCTATATATTACAGAAAAAATAAAGAGAAGTCTTTAAAAATAATACTTTTGGAAATATGGTCAAAAAACTAATTTTCATACAATGGGATAAAATTTCATACTATTTCATTGAGAGCAATATCAAATCAAAGATATGGACAATTCAAAACAGGTTTTGAAAATCGTCTAAGTTTCATACTAAGTGATATACGTTGAATTAAATTGAAAAAATATTGTAGGTACCTACTTACCTACCCACTAATCTCTGTAGTATCTGTAATGGATAGTTCCACAGCGCTCCAAAACCGTTGTTCTCAAAATTTTCAAAATCCATATTCTATGTAGGTATCACATTAGATGATATACTATATTTGTATACGTAGAAAAGAACAAGAACAACAGCAAATAATCTGCAGATCGTACAAATATTAGTCCCGAGGCGGGAATCAAACCGCAACCTCCTGCGTCGTAAGCGGTCCTTGGCCCACCGCGGTTTCCATAAAACAGTGACGTCAACGTGGTTTACGGATCGTCCTTAAATTGATATTATCTCAGTTAATTAATTAAGGAGACCAATACAGGCATGGTATTTATTAAGTTCATGTAATAAAACGATAAGACCGTTTCAAGAGCTAGGTGACGTTGACCGTTAAACAGAGTTGAAAGGTGGATGCTGGTGTTACACCTTTGAACTACTTACTTACTTTTTTGTTTCTTTAAGGATAAGACACAGTTCTTCTTATTATTTGGTTTTTAAACTAAAGAAATCAAACTTTACATCAATTATATCAGACTGATAATAAGAAGCCTAAATGAACTATGATTTTAAAATACGAAATCATGAAAAGTCTTACTGGACTTTCAATTAACTTTGTGTGAGTTTGTGTGATAAGAGTTGACCTAGAACGAAACAATTGGCATAATAAAATAGTACGTATAACACAAAGTCAGCTGCAGCTCTAAATTTGACTGCGCCGCTTCCGCTTCCGCTTACGCTGCAACTTCTTGGCAGTGTTGCAGGCAAATTTAGAGATAACAATATGACTGTATGCATTTCCATTTGGGCGTTACATTTTATTGTGCAGATGCGGCCAAAGCTTTGCGCTGCTTTAAAATTTTCAGTTTCAACCTGGTGGGAACCAGAGATTCTAAAACTAAATGACCTATTTAAACAAGAACAACCGATTTCCATCAGGTTTAATAATCACATTTCTAAAGCTAAGAAAGAAAATGAGAACTATTCAAAAGATGGAACGACGTCAGTTGAATCTCTTCAAGGGCAGTACGTATAGGGGACCGTGATACCGCTCTACCGAACCTATGATCTACTTAATTCTCCATCTGAAAGATACAACTTAAGCGTAATGTATTGCATTAACATCTTACGAAATACATTATAAACCAAATGGAGCTGGGGCTGGTCATTTATGATATTGGGGTGTTTGGGTCGCGTGGACCCTGCGCCCTATAACGACTTTTCCAGGCACGTTTAGCCTTAAAAGACTTCTATATTAAACTTGAGGTTGATTTCTATGAAAATAGGATAGAACAAGGGATCTTTAAGTGAATGATCCACTTGCTAGTAGTGCAAATCACACAGAGTAGGAGTTACATGTACACCTTCTGCTTTAGATTTCGTCAAACAAAAAATATTATTTTGCGTCAGCAACTTTTACTCCAAGCTAAGCTACAAATATTAGGCTATTATACAATTTTTTGTCTGTCATTTTATTATGTTATTACAGACCGGGTGTTTTAGCAGCGTATCATTGCATAAAAATACGATTTTGAAGTAGGATAAAATTTTTGTTGTATATTAAGTTATTTAGATAATATTGCTTGATGTACATATGTCCTTGTGTAACCTAAATGATTATTATCAGTTTCAAATTAATAACCACTTTACATTATTTGAACATGCATTTGACATAAGCAAATAAAAAGTAGGTAGGTACATGAACTTTGAAGCATAAACTCATTGTACCGTTAGGTCTGTACCATCCTTAAATTAAAATACGTTTACTAGAATAATAGCATCATTTTATCTAAAACTCTGCACATTAATATTCTGTAAGACCTTAAAAAGCTTTTCTTAATAAATTAACTCAGTAAATATATAAGTCTTCGCGTTATGGTGGCTTACGTCAAAACACCTTTTTATTCGGAGTTTTTATGTTCTTAACTTTGGAGGATGTAATAAATAAACTTAAACATAATTTTACTTTAGTTTTTTATAGAAGCTTGTTGAATGTCCTCGTAGAAGAATCATTATAAGTCTGAAAGCCCCTTTATAACGCAATTGTTGAGTTTTCTTCTAAATAATCCAATAAAAAAGCAATAAAAGCAAAGTAGCATTGTAAAGAAAGCGAGCTAAAAACAAGTTTCCATTGTTCATGTATTTTAGTGTTTGACTTTTGCAATTTTATTGTTTTATAATGAATTCCCGTAACCATCACTGAATGATTCAAAACGCCACCATCTCGTTAGCTGTCAAGAAAATGTAGGTAAAGTTTGTTATTTATTTGACTTAAAAACTAAGCTCTAAACTTCTTTAATATGCAAAATTTTGTAAACAGTGGAAACTTAGCAACAGTATTTTTCATTTGGAACTTTAGATCAAACATTCGTGCGGTTTAATTAAATATTGGTTCAGTGAATGCCCAAGTATTTAATTCTTGCGGCCGGCTTTGAGTTAAGGAAGCGAAGATCTTATCGCAGCAAGGTCTGAATCAAAAACTAAATTAGAGGGCAATCTATTGTTTTATTTTGACTATGAATAGTACCTTCGAGGTGTTTAACGAGTGGGTTGCTGGCCGCAATGATCATGGTCAAATCTCTTGTTACGTTTTCTCATTATTTAATAAAATCTCAAAAAACAATAATTACCTACTAACTTTGGTGTACGGGTATTTTTTAGAGAATTTGGAAAAATACAGTTTTTTGAGCTATGTATCAACAATAAATCTGCAATAATGTTACAATTAATGTGCTGTTGATTTATACTGTACTAGCGGTCCATCCCGGCTTCGCACGGGTATTAAACAAAAATTTCAGAAATTATACACACTAACACGATGGGTTTCACAGTTTTCATGCGGATGCCTAACTTTTTTCATCACGGGAAATTTAGGATTCTAATGGTGAAAGAATTTTTTAAATCGGTCCAGTAGTTTGGAGCCTATTCAATTCAAACAAACAAACAATCAAATCTTTCCTCTTTATAATATTAGAATAGATATAGATAACTTATGCATATCTTCGTAATTCCTGAAAGGTTTTTATATCTCAAACTCGTGTAAATTTTCCGGGAAAATGGCTTCAACCAAAGAACCTATAGTTAGAATAATAGTCGCTTATACACGGCTGTAGGGAATGCGTTTAGTTTTTTTTTGCGCTAGCGATTAGATGGTTAATTGAGCCGTTCTAGAATGCAAGCTATATTTTTTTTGTTTTGAATAGCAATTTTTTTTGCCAGACACATAAGTTATATAGTTTATAATGTTTTTGAAAACTCCAGAATAACATGACACAACAATGTGCATGGCCAAGATGAGTAATGCCCAAAAATTAACTAGTTGCTGATGACCCAAACTCATTGACCATTAGTCTTCATCGTATTAATGTTACATTATGCAAACTGCTATTACGTAACACGTATAGTAGGATCAAGCATCGTACGCAACACATAACAACTAGCTATTGCCACAGAATAATTAATATCAAATCATCTAAATGATCTTAACAATTTACTCTGCTCTGTGATCTCTGTCGTTTTCCATCAAACGAAAAAAAAATAGTGAATTTGTATCAATCATATTTTAAAGTACAGCTTGCTTGTCTTAAATGCCTTTTGAAAAATAGTATAAATGAGGCAGTAATTTCACACCGTTAGCCCCGACGCTCGGCATCTGTCTCTGAGGAGAATACTGAAAGGATTTATGTTTTCTAATAATAACTCTTCAACCCTTGAAAGTCGACAAATAAGCCCTTGTGTTTCGACAATATTAAAAGAGTTCAACGGACATCAGGCGGATTTTCGGTTCAGGAATGTTCAGAAAACCTGCGCTTCTAAGGGCTGAAAACATAGCCTTGGAAACTTCACTCAGCAACCGTTTGTTTAGGATTACAAAAAGGATTAAAAAAAAGATGCAATGAAATCCATTTTGTTTTTCACAGTCACATTTTGGGTCAAAAGTTAAAAAGTCAGGATATCCATTGTAGATTTCTGAATTGATAATTTCTTCGGTCTTAGCAAATTTTGTATTCCAGTATTTCATTTGTCTTATCTAAATCCTTATAGGCACATTTGGTTGTAGAACGCATTGTGGCTAGCTCCCTAATTGCTCCATTTCTCTCAGACAACTTTAATGTTTATCAACGCCTGACTTTATTATTTTCTTGTTACACAAACAAAACACCTAGAACAAACGTCATATGTTTTTTCCCTCGATCTTAGTCAGACAGAAAATAGCGAAAGAAGTGAACACTCACATTATTAAATATCGATTGTCTAGAGCATCGATCCGAAGGAAATTAAACTACATTCTTGGATATTTACTCCATCTGGCCCTGCGAAAGGAATAAATGAACAAGCTAATTTGAAATTGATTCATTAAGCTCACGGTTGTATTGTTTGGTATTCGAGTAGATCTAGCTGGCTGAAGGGTGCTCAATGTTGGTTGCCATGCGTAAATAACGTAAGGATCTCAAGGGAAAAACTATAATAATTATTACTAAGGTACAAAGGCCGGTTGTTGCTTATCATGCTAAAAGTATCAGGTTCGATAGCGCAGAGCAACTGGAAATAACTTCGAGCATCTTTCTCAGCCCACGGCACACAAACTCGTGCTTGAAAATTACACGTACCTTACTGAAGCAACTAATTCTGATGATTTGATTGCTGATGTTGTTTCTACATTGAATTCAACAATTAAATGAAATACCAACAATTATTTACTGACTAAACCAATTTCACTTTGAAACGCCACCATTAGTGCACCTCCAGAAAAGAAAATTGAATACTTTCCACACCATTAAGCCCCCATCCTCAGTTCCCCCCATCAGTACGACCCTTCACTAAACTACAAACGAAGTCAATTAAATGTTCAGAAAAATTGTATTTATTTGAAATTTCCGATTCACTGGACCCCTAAAGGAATAAAAGCGTCACACAACATGTTAAGAGCCCAAGACCACAATTTCGTATTGCCCTTTAAAGCTGGGTTAAGGAACCCAGCTTTAAAGGGCAATACATTATTATTTTATTACCGGGCCTCTGGATTTGCTTTTCGATTTCGATAAGGTATGGCTTTATTTACTTTGTATTTTACTGGCGGACATGTTACTAGCCCCAAGCTAAGGAGAGCTTGTGTGATGATGACTTATACCTACCTACAGGGTTAATAGGTAAAACCTCTTAAAGGGAATTCGGGTAAATTAAGACTAACAACTTTTGTTCTATGACTTTTGCAAAAACATAATATAACACTACCCCTTTCTTTCTTTGCTAGATACTGACACACAAGCGCCGCCGCGTTCATCGTCATTGTATCGACTTGTCTTAATTAGTTACTGGCTTGTGCTGGTTTCGCTTGGCCTTAATCTGTGATCGGCTACATAGAGCTTAGAAGATCAGAACTGGATATTTTCTTATTTACTTTTGTATATGAAAAAAAAACATTTAATTCGACAAAGTTTTTCGTCTTGATCTACCCAAGTCGCCTTTAAGGGGCTATTGATTATCTTCCTATAGCCCTGTATACATCATAGAATATATAGATTTATATTGTGATACATAGAAAACGATCTGAACGCCCAGAATAAATATCTGCAGGTCGTACAAATATTTGTCCCAAGGCGGGAATCGACCCCGAAACATCCTTTGTCGCAGGCGGACCTTTAGCCACCATACTACTGAAGATTGATTTTGTATGCTGGAGATTTTTAAACAGCTTTGCCAGATCCATATAGGTAGTATTACGTTTGTTTACTACATAATTTCACAAAAATATTTATTGTACCGGTTATAGGTAGGTACATTAAATAAGTATTTTTTATCGAAAACACAAAAAATATTCATATATCATTCGAACAGCTTTTGTGTCTCAGGCGTAGGTACTCGTATCTCCGCTATTGTGATACAGAGTTCGTCATAATTACAGACTATGTAGTATTTGAATGCGTCTTATTCTACGTTATCCCATGCTATAAGTCACACAATATTTTACCCACACAGACCGTGAACGGATAAAACAAGGTAGCATTCCTTCAAGGAAAATACGCCTGCAACTAGACACAATTTTGCAATCAAACCTACTTGTCAAAAGTACGTCGCTGATATTGCAATAATTTGTTACATCTCGGGTAGCAATGTTAAAAGTACACTTTATTCTCTTGATGTTTGAGATGAATAAATTGTCGTTTATCGTGTATGTCGCTTTGTCATCTATACTAATATTATAAAGAGGAAAGATTTGATTGTTTGTTTGTTTGTATGTTTGTTTGTTTGTTTGTTTGTTTGTTTGTTTGAATTGAATAGGCTCCGAAACTACTGGACCGAGTTAAAAAATTCTTTCACCATTAGAATCCTTAATTTTCCGTGATGAACATAGGCTATATAATATTTTCAAAAAAGTTAGGGATCCGCATGAAAAATTCAATAATTGAACCGTGGGCTGTATATTCAACCTCTTTTTCTATTATGGCGCGTCAGAATAGAAAAAGAGGTTGTATAGCGCACGGTGCTTGCTTTTTCTCTACGGCCAGTGTCAGTTTTGGAATGTTGAGTCAATGTCAAAAACCCCAATGCTATGCTGTTAAAAAAAGTAAAGATCTGTATGAAAACTGTGAAACCCATCGTTTTAGTGTGTATAATTTATGAAATTTTTGTTTAATACCCGTGCGAAGCCGGGGCGGGCCGCTAGTTTTCTATACACACAATGTCATTATCACACCACACTTTGCGTTGGGTCATTTTCTAGCGTAAGGAATGCTTCCATGTTTATCCGTTCACTACACACAGACGCTAAACGACTGCAACAGACGGAATGACGCCGATATTCACGAATGCACTCAATAAAAGGCCGGAAATAAGGAAGTGAATTTATTCGCTCGTCCTAACCCGCGTAGCATTCATGGATGTTATGAAAGGAGGTCGTAATGCCCTATAGATTTTATTTATGATAAACATCGGGATAAATGGGATTATTTTGCCCTGAGGACTTTGTGTAATAGTATATCGAACTTCTTATCTTATATCTGACCTTTGAGAACCTGTTTGTACAACTTTATTAAAAACAATATGTAAGCAGTTGTGTTTATGAAAATGAGGTAATGAAATATCATTTTGTTTTTGAAGCGTTTTATGTAGCGTCATATAATCCTAGACTAATTCCACTCTCACTTCTATTCTAAAGATCTTTTAAAAAAGAAAAATTCTTACACCATTAGAATCCTACATTTTCTGTGATGAACATGGGCTATAGAATATTTTCAAAAAAGTTAGGGATCCGCATGAAAAATTCAAAAATAAAACCATGTGTATAATTGTGTGTTAGTATATAAGTACGTTAGTTTTCACAGTTTTCATACGGATCCCTAACTATTTTTTTTTGGGCTTTTTGACATTTACTTTTTTGACAGTTGACTTGCGTCCCGCGTGTGTGTGACAAATTATGAAGTCTATGATACTCCAAAACTGACACTCTTCTTTTATTTTTCGTGTAATAAAATAGATCCATATATGTCACAGAGCAACGCGGGCCGGGGCCGGCCGGCAGAGGTATTATCTAAAACTTTGCAGTAGCAACAGCGACAGCAGCGCGACAGCGACCGCTCCGCAATCGGTTGCAAATTGTTACAAGAAACCGTATTACGGAAGCCTATCGCCCGCCTATTGCCCGCCTGTCGCTGAATGCACTTTACCCGTGAACACTAGCGCCACTAGCAACAGAGCAGCAATAGGTGGAAACAAATAATTGCAGTTTTTATTGGTATCTGTGGTAAAATTTATATTCTGTGCGTCTTTCTTGATCTCTTGACTTGTTTGTTGTTGTTTATAATGCTTCGACGTTTGCTATTTTTTTGTAAGATTTTATGTGGTTTTTGACGGTTTTGCGTGCACTCCGTGGTATTTGCATTGTAAAGTAAGTTATCAATCAGTTCTAATTATAAATAATAAGTACTTAGTCTTGTTTTTTGTCTCTAACATCTTCTTGTTATTTCAGTGGAACATCGAGTTTCAGTCGCCCAGTTAGAAAAGTTGCTGCAGCACCTGATGATGCACTCCAGCCTTGCCAAGGCGTTGGCTTGGGTGCGAGGTCAAAGGAGACCATAGTTCGTGCGTGAGTGGAACGAAATCGCCACCATGGTAAACGCTCACGGCGGAGGTGCGGCGATAAATGGGCAGCTGTGGAAACGTGTATGAAATCTTGTTTTACATCTAGATATCATGCTTGGGTTAGCTGAGGTGCGATAACGGTTTTCTTCTTATTCTTGATACTGAGTGGACTTGAAGTTCAAGGCAAAAAATAGGGCCGCAAATAGAAGATTTTTTTGGCTATTGGTTCCTAAAACTAAGGCAAAGTAAATTTACACTATTTATTTTATGTTGTTGTTCCCAGAAAGCCCGGTTTCACATCAACGGAGACGGCCCAGAAACCAAAACAGCAACCATGTCATGAGGATAGCTGTTACTGTTAGGACTGGTAACTCTGGTAAGTCTTAAATTTACTTCCTGTTTGTAATGTTTTCTCATGAAAATGACTTGTTGTCTCAAGCTGTCCTAAATTATTTTGACATTTTACAGACCAAAGAGTTAGACCATTGTGGGTGGTTGATTTGGAGCAGAGAAGAGTCGATGCAGAGAGCAAGCTTGCTGATGCCACCGCTAGAACGGCAGAGGCTGTGCAGACACAAGCCGAGGCCACGCGCCTGCAAGCGGAGGCATCTCTCTCTGTCGCACAGGCGCTGCATGACCATACTGTGAT
The DNA here is from genome assembly GCA_963931895.1 of Eupithecia pulchellata. NCBI lineage: Eukaryota > Metazoa > Arthropoda > Insecta > Lepidoptera > Geometridae > Eupithecia > Eupithecia pulchellata. The sequence goes on from OZ007532.1 coordinate 808,074, forward strand.
GCTCAATAAATTACTTGATATAATGTCAAAAAATAAAACATGTTTTTTACTTGCCTAATATTATATTTTACATACCTAAATAGACACAGTAGGTACAAATATTAGACATACATTTATTTACTAAGAATCACATAGAACTACACTACTTATGTACCTACATAGCTAGTATCATTACTATTACCTACATAGGTACTTTTCCACATAAAATTACAATTAAAAATTGAAATAAATTAGAATTAGTATTTACAGATTGCTACACTGATTCATACTCGTATCAGTAATATTATAAATTTTGCACAAATACATAGAGTTTTAGGAATAGGAGCACACTATGATGCTCCATAAATTAAATCATATAATTTAAAAAAAAATTAAACAGGTTTTTTGCTTGCCTAATATTATATTTTACATTAATAGACACAGTAGGTACAAACATTAGAAATACATTTATTTACTAAGAATCACATAATGTATAACACACTACACTACTTATATAGGTACATTAGTATTATTATTATTATTTATTTATTTGTTAATGGACAAGCAGCCTATGGCTGATGTGTCTTTATCATAGTGTTGAATTTTGTTACCATATCACCTACATTTCCACAAAGAAAATTACAATCGAAAACGAGCAATAAATTAGAATTAGTACTTCTCATTAGCTCAACTGATCCACATCAAGCAATTACATTTTGGTGTGAGTATATTTGTGGGCTAAATATTAAACCCTCATTTATTAAAATGAAGAAGACATGAATAGCCACAACTTTATGGGACAAACTAGTGTAGTAAAATACTTTGAAAGCACTGATCTCAGCAGTCAGCTCTCTGGTGGTATAGTTCAATAATAATAAATGCAATAAATTCAATTATGAAAATAATTAAGCTATGTTTGTTATTCCACAACCTTTGAACAATGATGGTTAGTTGTTGGTGGCCATTTTGTAGCATCTGGGATTCATTCTGGTCTTCAACTTGATCCCTTTGTGGTTTCTTGCTGATTTCTTTCAGCTTGGGTGTCAGCTCAGGTACTGGAAGTCTATCTCTATTGGCCATGTTATGTAGGACACAGCATGCATTTATAATGACTGCCACAGTGTGTTGGTCATCATAATGCAGCACTCTATGAACCAGCAAGCAACGACAATGGGCCTTGAATACTCCTATGCACCGTTCACAGTGTTCCTGACTTTGCAGTGGACATTTGTATAATGTTTCTCAGTTTAATGTTTCTGCAAAATGCTAATATTATTCAATGATTTGGTGACTTCTTTCACAGCATTTGAAATGCTAGGTTGACTCAAGCCATGAAGAAAGGTCATGCCAACTGGTTTTTGGTATGATCCAGTGGCATAATATGAGAGTGCCGTTACAACCTGTAATAAAAAACCTTTTAGTAACTATGTACTAAGGACAAGGTTCCTATTGACTTGAATAGAAAATGAATTTAACTTGAAGATAGATACCTATTGACACCTTGCATTCCAAGCTCATTATTGTTTGTCTTCACTTTGCAGGCAGGGTTTAAGTTCTTGGCACGGTTGCGAGAATAACTCTTTAAAGAGCCTATAGTGGGCTCTAAACTCAGTATCTGACAAAGTCAAAGGATTAGCTTGATCTCTGAGATTTCGCCGTAATCCAGCCCTCTCAAGTAGTTAATTTCTTCTATCTTCGCCATCAAGTGCCTCTAGGAGTAAGACAGCGCGTGCCATATCTTGAAACTACAACAAACACTAATTTATTTTGATATTTGTACACATTTCAGAGGGTTTAGAGGAGTATTAAATCAAATTACAAACAAATAATAAATACAAAAGTTATTTTTATGTACCTGTAGGTAAATGATTGATATTTACTCAGATTTTTATCGTTCCACCGTAAATCAGAGCGTTTCACGTAATGCTTTAGGGATTTTATAATTTTCTTGAGCTCACACAGGCACTTTCACTTCATAAAATTATTTTCTTAGCTCAAACAACCAGTAAGCAATCGCTAAACAACAGGTGCTGGGGTTGTTGTTAATTGACAGTTCAAATTGCTTTGTTACCGCTGTCGTACTGCTGTCAAGAGAGCTTACGTAATACCAAATTGTAGTAAGAATGCGATCAGAATGCACATTTTAGTTCACCGATTGTCCAGCAGAGGCAGAGCTAGTGCTCGATTGCTGTTTTTGTTGTAGCTGCTGTTATGTAATACCAAATTGACGTTTGACAGCAGTGATCGCGAGATTTACGCCTGTTGCAAACCTGTCGCGAGATAGGTAATCAGCCTGCGGGGCCGGCGGACATCTGTAAATTTCGGAGATCGAGGGGGAACGATGGTAAATATTTTCGACTTTTTTGAAAATACTGAAAATCTTAATTTTGAATTGTTCTTACATTGGCCGCACAAATTGTATTATTACTTTATATTTCGAGTAAGTATCTGGCAGTTATTGCTGAGATTTTATAGATTCAAAAAAGGACAGACAGATCGTGACAAATAAATTACAACTTTCCGATAGCGGCTGCCTAGAGACGGAGCTCAATACTAAGCATAAATACAAAATACCAGATAAATTAACTATTCTCCATGTTTTCCAACAGGGTTTTGCTAATTTACACCCCGGGGGGTACGAATGTTAGTTTTGATTTGGAAACTCCGATAAATTTTGTGTTAATTACCTTGTGTGTTACCCAATTTATCTTTTTGCTGAAGTGTTGACCAATGGGAGTTGAGTTTTGATTGTTTCGTCCAATTATAACCATGTATCATATTATAAAATGATTATCAACATCTGTTACACACATTGAGACAAACTCTTTGGTGCAGTGACTTTTATTGCTTGCAGGTTCGATTCCCGCCTCGGGTCAATTATATTTGTGAGTTATGTAAATAATATAATATACTAGATGGGAGCCCGCGGTTTCACCCGCGTAACTACCGATCCCGTGGGATTTTCGGGATAAAAAGTGTCCCATATTTCAGGTCATAAACTATCTGTGTGCCAAGTTGCATCAAAATCCGTTTAGTAGTTTTTGTGTGAAAGAGTAACAAACGTACAAAGGTAATAAATACTTATAAACTTTGGCATTTATAATATCAGTGAATGTTCTGAGTTTTTCCTATGGTCCAACATAACAAACAAATACGATGGTATAAAACTTGCACAACACAATAAAATAATAAAAGAACGTAAATATCACATTCATTATGAACTGCTATTAAATTTGGCATTTTTCTTTACTGCAGATAATTCATATCATTCATAAAAGTTAAAAAGCTATTTTGTAGGTATGTGTATTTATTTGTTGAAATACGTACTTCTATTTTAATGGTGAAGCTGCTATATGAACGAACTTAGCGAGTTTTCACAATTTATGATTTTGGTGGGATTAATGTTTCACCAAAGCCAACACACCAACTGGTAGTTTCAAAAAAATCTACCAGTTGTAGATTTTTTTATGCATATATAGGTTTACGAAACAGAAAACAATCGAAGCATACATTTTGTGAACAATATAATTAAAGTTCTAATGAGTTCCTAAACATGCGTGCAAAACAATATAGCAAATTTTAAACAAACACATTGAAATTATAAAAAAAAGTTTAAATGTTATATAGGTACAAAATTCATATTTTTAAACTTACGCGATCTGAACACATAGTTATTGGTACTTACTATTTTAATGGGTATTTATCGCGTTTTTTTAATAATATAAAAAAAAAACGCTATAAATACCCGTTAAATAGGACTAATAATAAGGTACAAAATAAGTAATTTAATATTAATGTAATAAATAAAATGGGTATAGTAATTCAATCTATATTAATATAGTTAAGAGGAATGTTTGGGTTGAATAGTCTCCAAAACTACTGGACCGTTTTGAATATTTTTTTATGCCATGATAAGAACCCTGCACTTACCCTGATGAACATAACGCACGTTTAAAAATAAAGAGAATTATCTCAAAAAAACGGTTTTGTGAGATTTTATCATAAACAGCATTATTTCAATCCAATGCACAGGATAGCTTCGACAGCCACTGCAAAGCGAGCATTAGAAAGAGAAAAAACGATCACCCATCTCTTTTCCATTAAACACGAAGTTCAAGTCAATTCTGGTAAAAGGCGACATTCAGTCTTGTGCCCTCAGTCATGAATTAATTTTGAGTTTTATGCGGGAGTAGAACGCAATAATTCTGTTTAGTAATAAAGGTAAGTCCATTATTTGTATTTAATTTAATCTTAAAATGATACATTCTGTTTTAATTCCTTTTTATTTTAATAATGATGGTATTAATTAAGTCAGAAATAAGTTTTATTTCCTTTTATTATTAAAAATATGCTAGATTATCAGTAACATTATGATTTGTTTCCTTTTATTTTTTAAAAACTTTTATGCGTTTGTGAAGTAATTCGATGTAGTTCCGTTTTTTATTAAATGTGGTTCTAAGATCCAGGCAAAATTAATAGTTATTTCTCTTTATGGTTCATTTGATAACAATTTCGATGGTCATATTTTATAATACTTCTTTCTGTTATTAATTAGGCATCTAAGATGTCTTGGAGATGTGAGAAACTTGTCATGCTGGCAAATGCACCGGCCACCCAATGGACAAAAGTAGTGGTTCCTGCTTCGGAGGTAAGATAGGTTCCATTCACCGAAAATCTAGATTAACTTAAAATTAATTAGTTTTACTCTTTTCGTAAAGTCTTACGAAAAGAGTAAAACTAATTAATTTTGGAAAAAAAAAACAGATTTATATGTACCTAAATAAGTCTATTTAGGTACATATAAATCTGGTTTTTTTTTTCAAGGTTTCAACGGAAGAATGCAATAATAAAAATAATGATATGAAAGAGGTGAACGGGGCAACGGACGTCCACAGGGCGAGGTCCTTTCACCACTTCTGTGGATATTGGTTGCAAACGAACTCCTGGACTCTCTGAATGTAGATGGAACTTTCACTATTGCATATGCAGATGACCTGGCAATCATGAGATCGGGCCTTTTCGAGACAACTCTGTGCGAAAAGAAAGATGCAGAAAGCTCTACGAAAAGTGGAAACCTGGTGTACCAAACACAGTCTGTCAGTTAATCCCAACAAGACAGAAATTGTACCTACTCTTTACTCGAAACTAAACTACCAAGACTAGAACTACCCTCACTGCTAGGTACAAAACTGCCACTAAGCAAGGATGTTAAATACCTCGGCATATGGCTAGTCAGCAAACTACTATGGGGAAAACAACTTGGCTATGTTATGACAAAAGCCACTAAATATCCTATGGCAATGCACGCGAGCCGTAGGTGGATTGGGGCCTCAGGCCCAAGCTGTGTCTGTGGCTCTATACAGTCATGGTCCGCCCAGTGCTAACCTACGGGGCTATAGTTTGGTGGCCGAGAACAAACTTAGTCACAATCATCAACAAACTACCTACAGCAAGTTCAAAGGCTGGCACGCACTCTCATCTGCAGATGTAGGAAATCAACCCCCATGCCACCAGCAGCACTAGACATAATCTTAGGACTAACGCCCTTGCACGTTCACATAAAGCAAGAAGCAATGGCAGTGTCTCTTAGAATAAAATCAACAAATCAGTGGAAAGGTGATTCAGGTCTAACAAACCACTGCAGAATATTAAACAAAGCAACTGCGGCAATTCCAGAGGCGGTAAACGATACTGATAGAATAGCGTCTACCTACTTAACCGGTAAGAACTACGAAATAACACGAACAGAACGCATTAGCGATCACCTCACATGACGTCACTACATATCACATCTACACTGATGGGGCCAAAACCAAAACAGGAGCCGGCTGCGGCTACTTTTGTTCAGAATCAGGGCTTTCAAAATCCCAACCAGGCTGAAACAATGGGGATCCAACTGGCGGCTAATCGGAACCATTGAAACCACCATAACAAGGCAAAGTCAGCGAATCATAGAATGGATAGATAGACGCTCTTGTACAGGTAACATAAATGCAGACAGACTAGCAAAGGAACGAACCCAACAAAACAGGACATCGGTCTCAAACCCGCCCACAGCAGAAGTAAAAAATAGACTAAAACTAAACTCTGAAAAAGAACTTTAAAAAATATGGGAGCGTCGAAAAGACTGCAAGCACATTAAATCAATATTCCTCTCCATAGATAGGAAGACCACAAATACGATGCTCAAGATGAGCCGCGAAGATCTAAAATTAATGGTAGGCGTCATCACAGGTCACTGTGAACTAAACCATCACCACCTGGTGCCACAGACAGCAGCCTGTGCCGTGGCTGCTTCCAGGAAGCACTGAGGAACACGTGTTGATACATTGCACGGCCACAGAGGAGGCCAGACGGAAAACGGGATTGAAGACTCTTATAAATAAATTATAAATATAAATAATGCTGGACAATCCACACAGCATCATCGAGCCAGCGACACAGCATCGACACAGCATCATTGATATACATAATTCAATATTATTAAATAGATAGATATTTTTTTATTATACATAGAAAACAACCAGAACCCCTGAACAAATATCTGCAGATCGTACAAATATTTGTCCCGAGGCAGAAATCGAACCCGCAACCTCCTGCGTCGCAGGCGGACCTTCGCCCACCGCACCACAGTGGTCGTCAACCCGTATAGTCATCAAACCCGTCGACACCTCAAGAAAAGCTAAAACAAAGCTGTAAATCTTCAAAAGTCCTGCTCCGGTACTTCAAGGAGCTGGGCTGGTTAGGGCCTGGTTAGGCAGGGTGATAATGCACAAAACACTCCTACGCGAGATGTCAGTGCAGATCTTAGTTCCCCCACTTAGAATTAGAATTAGAAGAGGTGAACGTTAGAAATATAAGGAAGAAGATGAAAAATATATCAGACATAGAAATAATGCTGCCAGCTATCTCAAAGAATGAGTTTTACACTAGGGTGTATTGACACGTCGTATTTTGTGATCTCATAGGTCTAAGGCCCGTATTATGAAGGCTTGCTCAGTGATCGATCTGATCTATGTTTGAGGTACGCTTATGCCATAATAATCGTTACTCAAGCACAGATTGAAGACTGACCAAGCTTTCATAATACGGGGCCTATATACATAAGTTACCTTGTTGTCTTTTGATAAAAGATTAACTTATTATTGTGATTTAGTTATAAGTTCTTATGAAACTACTCTTGTTAAAAAGGTACAAAGTTTTTTCTGCCGTGTTTTTATTATTATTTGTAAGTATAAAACTCCATAATTCATTTATAATTCGTGTTGTGTATCATTTTATTAGTAAAACATCTATCTCGTAGAGCATACAGTTCAATATAAAATAGAAATATTATGATATACAAGATTCTAAACTTTTATTCATTAATAATAAAAAGAAGTTATTCGCAATATTCCTAGAAATTTAAATATAATTTAAAATAAAACAGCATCATTAATATATACATCCTGTAAGAATTTGAATAATATGACAGTTATTTATCATAAACAGAAGTAAGTCAGCAATATTTTTTTTAAAGCCTTGTAATTAAAAAACTATTTATTATATTATTGATTTTCTTGCTTAATATTAAAGATAAATTTATATAATATCCCATAGTAAGAAAAAAAAAATAATATCCACACGGAGAAAGTATTTATTCCTAATTTACTAAACATACTCCGAGTTACAAAACTTTGAAAGCGTTTTCCCAAAAAACGTGTTTTTTGAATTACTTCTCTTTATTTTTATACGTGCGATAAGGTATAGATCATTTTCAAAAAGTAAAGAATCCGTATGATAACTGCGATAGTCGTACAAACAAGTGTGCAAAAATTTATAATCTTTAAAATTTTGTGAAATATCCATGCGAAGTTGGGGCGGACCACTAGTGGTAGTAGAAGGGTAGTAGTAGGGTAGTAGAAATGAAACTTAGATTAAAATTTAAACTAAATCGTTATTCTAAACAGTCTACGTTTGATAATAGTATTCAAATGATTAAACAACTAATTCTATTCATTCTATACCACCAAAATTCGATTGTGAAACCAGACTAATTCATAGCAATTTTTAACCTGCGTTGGACATATTTAACCTTAACCCTTTATAGGGTCTGCGTAAGTTGGTTGTTATTGTTTTTTTTTATTGATTTGATTTTGTATGTTATTTTAGGGATGTTTCTACGAATATTCTCTAATGATGAAATAAAATTCAACTGAAAAAAGTCTTAAAAGAAAACAGCTTTCATGAAAGGATGTTTATCACAAGAAGAGTGTTTATTTCGTGTTCAGTGAAAAATATTTTTGTTTCTCGTCTCAATAAACTCTATAGTAATATTTAATAATTCTCCATTTAAAATTATATTTCGAAAGGCCTTGTTCGACATACATTTGTATGAACTCTCTCAGTTAATATTAAATATAAATGCTTATTTTGATTATAAAAATTACAATTCGATTATTTGTTAGAAAACATATCTATAAAGCATCTGAACCTTTAGTACTATTCATTACCTTCATGCTCCTAAACCTCAAAATATTTTCGCACTATAATTTCCACAGATTTATTATGCAGTCAATCATAAAATAAATAAAAAATAAAACTAAACTCACCTTGCACTTTATCCCTCAAGTAACAGAAACACAAACCACTTATTCAAAACACAAAAATATTACGTACGATCGCGTGAAGAGTCGCGAGGGATGACACGTCCGTGCTCCCCCGCGGACAGCGTGATACTGACGATTGAAGCTGGGCCTTGGTGTTACGTACACAATAAGTTTCAGATTGTGTACTAGGATTAAGTAAGGCTTGTTTTCGGATGTTATGAGGGTAGGTAAAGATCTGGCGACGGATGAATTCCCAATACACACATATATAAAGGAACAGGCGATTTTCTGGCGACAACGCCCAGCCTAAACCGCAGAAGCTAGAAAGCTGAAATTTGGGAGGTAGGTTCCTTTTACAACACAAGCACCCGCTAAGAAGGAATTTTTGGAAATTCCACCCCTAAAGGGGTGAAAAGGGGGGTGGAAGTTTTTTTTCGTCCTTTTTGTAACTTGGTAACCGGTGGCCCGATTCTCTTGAAATTTACAGGAAATAATAAACATACAAAAATATTGAACACGTGTTTCAGGATTTTTTAAAATATTCCTGAAAATAGGGTGATATGGGTTATTCAAGTTTGAGATTCGTAGTTTGGCTCCGTATTTAAATGTCTATAACTTTTTAATATAGGACACTAATGACTTGAAACTTTCAGTACGTACTGAAAAAACTATAAATTTAAACACGTCTTTCAGGATTTTTCAAAAATGACACTTTATAAGTATGAAAAGGAAGTCGAACTATTGAGGTTATTGTGGTGAAATTTATCAACCATTGACGCTATTGGCTTAAAATTTACAGAGAACACAAACAAAAATATTGAATACGTATTTTAGGATTTTTCAAAATAATCCTGAAAATGGGATATAAACGGTTATTTAAGTTTAAGATGGGCTAAAGTAGAATGTTTCGTCCATCGTGTCATTATCACTATGAAAAAAAATACAGTAAATGGTTATTTTTTAAAGAAAACCCTTATAACGGGATTACGGGATACATGATATTTAAAGCGGGTTTCAGGAATTTCCGACTCTTAAAATAGGTATATTAGCATTTCGTCAAGATTTTTTACCCTAAACTCCACGCAAATGAAATTGCGAGGGGGTCAGCTAGTACACACATAATAACCAAAATGATTTGTAATTTGAGCTTATTTTCACCATCGTTGAAGATAGGTAAGTATTTTAAAAAGGCTTGTTGGTTTGGTAGGAACCTGGATAAATACTGTTCTGATTCAAGTAATAGCAGTTCACGGAAAATATGCTGGAATCGCAAGTCGTTTTGGGTATTACATTTGTATGGGAAATCACCAAAACACCCTGAAAATTTCAATGTAAATATTTAAATCTGTGAGATTTTGAATAAAATGGTAACTGGCCCCATCTAGCCCTCTGATACTCTCGCAACCCCCGGTCACCTAAATATCGTATTGAGGTCAAGCTGTTGCTTAATTGTGGGGATGAAATTAACAATTATTAGGACTTGGCACATTTCTGGAAGAAAGTTATGAAGGTTACATTTTAAATAATGTATAGAAAATTCAGAGTGATAAATATATTTTTTTAAATTAGTGCACCTTATTCATGTTTGTTTATCTTATCAACTTTGCCAATTTATAGTTCAGACCGGTACTAAACAAAAATTTCAGAAATTTTACAATCTAACACGTTAGATTTCACAGTTTTCATACGGATCCCTATTTTTTTTAGCAGCATTGGGTTTTTGACATTGATTCGACACTCCATAACACTGGCCGTAAAGAAAAAGCAAGCAACGGAGCCATAATAAAAAAAGAAGTTAAATATATAGCGCACGGTTTAATTATAGAATTTTTCATGCGGATCCCTAACTTTTTTGAAAATATTCTATAGCCTATGTTCATCAGAGGAAATTTAGGATTCTAATAATGAAATAATTTTTCAAATCGGTCTACAAATAGATCGATTCATTTCCAATAATTCAGCATCGCATGAATGTGTAATGTGTGATGAAATATTATTGCCAAAACACTTAGTAAAAAAAAATCGTCGTCATCCAATTAAATTCTACCCCAATTTCACAAAATTAATCCCAGCCGTGTAATAAAACAATTTAGGCTCAAAAATTCGTTTTTACTACGATTTAATAGTCAATTACCTAAAAACCTACTCAACGCTAGCCAGGTCTTATCGGTCCCGTGGGCAAAATTCCTACAAAGGCCGTAAGGGTCTTAATAGTGCTTTGAGATCGTCCAATGACCATTGTGAATGGCACATTCATTAATTCTTTAAACAATCCTGATAATTAAACCACTTCTTTTTGCCGAACTATTTCCAGCCGTCTCTTTAAACTAAACCTTTTTCATACAAATTTTAATCGACTAATCTTTACTAATAAAAACGGAAAGATTTGGTTGTTTGTTTGTTTGAATTGAATAGGCTCCGAAACAACAGGACAGATTTGAAAAATTCTTTTTTTTACTATAATCCTAAGTTTTACCTATATAGAATAATTATATTAAAAAAGTTAGGGTTCCATATGACCGCTAGTTTTTTCATAAAAGTGACTTCAGTTAAGTAGTACTTATTAGTTACTCTGTGGCACGGTGACGAGCTTCCTGCGCTACGGTATACACAGTATAGTTATTCTCTTACACAGAGCAATGAAGAACAAAAGTCGGTCGCGACTTCTGGTTGCACTACTCAAAAAACCATTTACGAAATTACAGTTCCATGAGTTACAGCTTGTAGTTTAGGATCATTGGTATTGGTTTTGACACAAACAAAGACTTAATTTTTTGTGACATCAATCACTTCCTTTCGCACGGGAGCAAAGCGGGGGTGGGTTGATAGTTGGTAAATATCACTTTTCTATTTGATTATCTGACGTGCGCACATTTGCTTGCGTGCCTAACCACAGAGCTCATTAAGTTTTGCGAAGTCAGATTTCAGATTTCAACAAGTTTATTTATTTAGGCTTACAAAATAAGCACTTATAAAAGTAAATTTTCATATAATAAATTCTTATAGAACAACAAATAGGGTGATTTTCTCTTCACTACAATTTTTTATCCACTAGTGGAAGAGGTTAACAGGAAACTACTAGTACATTCATATTTCATTAAGTGTTTACCTATCTAAATCTAAGTTTAATGTGATTTAGATACATGTCAATATTTACTTATATAAGCTAAGCCCAACATTCAGTTTCTTACATGCTTGCCTGTGTGGAATGGAGCGACAATTAGCCAAGCATCATTGATCACTCTACTTATAAACTCGCTGTTGTGACATCAAAGTTTACAATATCGTTTACAAGACCATGAACTACCTTTCAGTACAAGCCACAAGTCTCCCGTTACACGTGTGTCACATTGATTAGGGAAACCACAAGACAATGACGTATCAACGGATGTTGCTACTCGAAACACGATAATTTCAACTCTACTACGACGACTTAAGAATTTCACGAGGTTCTCAAACTCCTTCGTATATTCATTATTGTGCCGATAACTTCGTACTTTGCAAACTTTAAATTGATACAATTGGTTAGTATTGTTTTGTAACTGATTGGCATTTTAGGTTAATTAATAGTAATTTAGAGATGTATGTCATGAGACCCTTGTAAAGGGTAACTTGCTTAAAGATTGAACAGTACAAGTTCGGAAGATATATCTAAGTTTGTAGGAAACCAATATGTGACTTATACATTTCAGCTTTAGTGTAACTAGTCTTCCATGAACACAAAAGTAAAGATTTGTAACTCTGCCAATTGAACCTCGAATTCATGTATGCATGATAAAGTGTAATAGTAATTTTAACACATCTACCGTATGCACGGCTTTTTAGGGTTTTGCCATCGGTTGCAAAACCCTTATGAAATCGCTTTGGGTCTGTTTTGTGTTTTGAATCCTTAATATCTCAAAAACTACTGCAGCTATTGACTTGAAATTTGAAATAATAATACATTTTGTGCGCCCGCACATATTTATAGAAAAATAAATAAAAATAAATGAAAAATCAAAATGAAGATTTTCCATACAAATTTTGAAATCGAAATTTTAAATGGAACGTACAAAGTCGAAAGTGGTATCAAATGAAAGGTACTCGTTTGTAGATTTCAAAATAGTTTTTGAAATTTCGGTAGATTTCATACTTTTTAAAATATTTTGAAAATGGTCAAAAAAATGACCGTTCCCCCCCCCCTATCTCCGAAGATTGCAGAGCGATCGACGTGATATGTACCAAGTGTTTGTAGGTATTGATCTATATTTTATAGGAAAAATATAGAGAAGTCTGTAAAAATAATACTTTTTGAAATATGGTCAAAAAAGGGCGGGAAAAATTTCTAAAGGGGTGACTACCCCCCCGAGTTGGGTATCAAATGAAAGGTATTGGTTTGTTCATTCCAATGCAGTTTTTGAAATTTCGATAGGTTTTATACTTTTTGATATATTTTGAAAAAGGTCGAAAAATTGACCGGTACCCCCCCTCTATCTCCGAAGATTGCAGAACGATCGATTTGATATGTACCAAGTTTTTGTAGGTATTGATCTATTTTTTACAGGAAAAATATAGAGAAATCTGTAAAAATAATACTTTTGGAAATATGGTCAAAAAAGGGCGGGAAAAATTTCTAAAGGGGTGACTACCCCACCGAGTTGGGTATCAAATGAAAGGTATCAGTTTGTACATTTTAATGCAGTTTTTGAAATTTCGATAGGTTTTATACTTTTCGAAATATTTTGAAAAAGGTCGAAAATTTGACCGTTCCCCCCCCTCTATCTCCGAAGATAGCAGAGTGATCTATATAAAATGTACTAAGCGTTTGTAGATATACGTCTATATTTTACAGGAAAAATATAGAGAAGTCTGTAAAAACAATACTTTTCGAAATATGGTCAAAAAACGAATTTTCATACAATGGGGGCTATTTCATTGAGAGCAATATCAAATCAAAGGTATGGATTTCGACAATTCAAAACAGGTTTTAAAAATCGTCTAAGTTTCATACTTAGTGAAATACGTAGAAAAAAGTCGAAAAAATAATTGTAGGTACCAACCCACTTACCTACCCACTAATCTCTGTAGTAACTGTAATAGTAGGGTTCCACAGCGCCACAAAACCGTTGTTCTCAAAATTTTAAAGTCCATACCCAATGTATTCCACTGCGCTCGAAGAATATTTAGATAATAAGATTATTGAATTCATGAATTCCACCGTGCTCCAAAAAAGTATGAGAAGAGTAATGTATCCTGGATAATCCACACAACATCATTTAGCGACAAGCTAAGCAAGCTTGTGTAATTCGTACTACTACGATATCTGTTATACTTAATAAAGTATATATATGTATCACATTAGATGATTTATTTTTGTGTACAGTGCGCGTCAGAATTAAGTACCCCCCTTGTATACAAACTATTTTCGACTACTTCTAATTCCCTTGTAACTTGTCACAATTTTTCACATGCAAAAATTTTTGTGTGACGCGCACTGTACGTAGAAAAGGACTATAACACTCGAACAAATAATCTGCAGATCTTACAAATATTAGTCCCGAGGCGGGAATCAAACCGCAACCTTATGCGTTGTAAGCCCACCGCGCTAACAGGTCGTCAATATACGTACCTACCTAAACGACAAAAGTTCAAAACCCTCGGCGCGCGAGTTACACTCGCACTTGTCGTACTTGTTTTGAGATCGGCTCTCACATTCTAACCAGAAATAGGATTTTTTTCTCTTGTTACTGGATCAGTATCTGAATTGAAAACCGAAAGGTAATGCAAATAAAACCGAAAGGTAAAGCCAATAAAAAAAAATAGCCGCGGTAAAACATTTCCGTCGCTACATCGTAGAGCATCTACGACTCCGTAGAGCTGCTACGAAAGCGAAGCACTTTGTGTTTAATCGGTAAAACATGTTGATACCTATATACCTATCTGTAAAATCTTCTAAATACACATGTTTATGCAAATAAATGATCTCTATGTTTATCTTATCTTTATCTTTAAATATCTTTATCTTTAAATATTATTATAATAGTTTTCTTTATCTTGGCACAGCAAACAAAATATGCTGAAAGTTAATGAACAAAATATATTTGAGAACTAACAGCGGTGGGAAAAATAAATAACGTATTAATTTTTCTCTAAAAACGTGTATTATTCTTACCCCCAAATAATTTAAAGTGACTCAGAAGCACGTCGACATTTTGTTTTAAATCTGTCAATGACCCAATATTCGAGACGGGCTTAAAATATGTATTGTACTTAAAACGTACGTTAAGTATACGGGTGTAAACGTAGGCAGTTTGATAATCTTCGTGGTCATATTTACAAATTGCGTCCTTAAATTTTTAATTAATAAGTCTACGCAGATCGACTCGTAAGACGACGAAACGATTTAATACAGATATCATAGGAATAATTATGAACTTTTCAAACGCAACGTTGTTTGTCGAAAATTTCCACTGATTGTCCTAAATCGACCAGTCGAATATTTGTTCAGTTATTGTTTTGTTTTCGAATTTGAATAAAATTTATTTCGGTTATTTTGGCGCAATAAATGAATTTGGTAAACTTTGAAAATTTTGCATGTATCGCAAATATAATAAATATTAGATTTTCGGAGGACTGGATTTTGATTTTCAAACGTACGCACGTTTGAAATGTTTGCGTGCCTTACTTGTTACTGGACTGGTTTCCGCAACTAGGCCACAGGTGGGCCCTTTTTGCGTGGCGGGTGGGGTCTGCTAATTTAACCACCCGATATCCTCCAGGAAAGCCAGCAGCTCGCTGACGCCGGTGCATGCCTCCCTAGGTGTTCTCGGTCTCCCGAGGTATTGCAATCTTTGAGAAGCTACGCTATCGCACTCTACAAGCACATGCGCCGCCGTCTCCTCAGCATTCATGCACCCTCTGCATAGAGGGCTGTCCATCATCATCATCATCATCATCACCAGCCTATAATAGAGACATAGGCCTCCCCTAATGAGCGCCATAGATGGCATCATTATTTGGGGGTTATTGCCCATAATCCCCACGCTGGGCATGCGGGTTGGGGATCGCAGTTCGGTGGAGTTGTTCTGCAGAAGGCGCTGCCCGCCCCCCGCTGTATTTCCCTTAGTCGCCTCTTACGACACCCACGGGAAGAGTTGGGGTGGTGAAATTCTATGCCGGCACCACACGGCTGGAGAAAAGAGGGCTGTCCGTGATACCCAATTTAAAGAGATGTTTATTAAGCATGCAGTGTTCTGTGATCACACCGACAATTAGCCGGAGTTTATCACGCTTCAGATTAAGGAGTTTGCGGGAGAATCTCGGGTTTAAAACCGGGAAGGCCTCCTTTGACTGCCTACAATCCGTAATACTTGCCCAGTACTCTTGATGTTGTTTAGCTGTATGTTGACGGATCCATGAGCGGACTTGGCTAAATGGTAGGGGAATTATTGGCTCGGGTCCTGTTGGTTGCCACTCTGAGCCTCTCCTCGCCAGTGCATCAGGTTCGTCATTACCTCTGGATCCGCTATGTCCTTTGATCCATTGCAGTGTGACTCTATTGGACTTACTTACCTGTTCCAGCAGGTGGTGGCACTGTATGGTAAGTCCTGAGTTGTGTTCTCTCTTGTTCAGGGCCTGTAGTACCGCGGCGCTGTCCGAGAGGATCCTGATGTTTTGATCAGTGATGTTCCTTCTCAGCACTGCATTCATGGCCTGGATAATACCTACACATTCCGCCTGGAAGATGGAGTTGTGGGCACCCAGCGCTGTTGTTTTGTGGATGTTGAGGTCTTCCGAGAACGTTCGCGTGCCTTATAATAGTGTGCCTTACCGTATGAAAAATTAAAAATACAAAACATATAAATAATAAAATCTCTCCGCCATTTTTTGGTGAACTTTTTAATAAAATCTATGAAGCTCTCACAAAATCCGGGACTCAGACTTCCCAAACGTTAATGCCAATGAAATGACACCCGCCTTTAAAAACAAATTTGATCACAAAAACCACAGCGGAATACCAACCTTATTACCTTGGGTTTTGTGTCAATTTCCCTGGTGGTGAAAGCCGTTTTAATTTAATTTCTCAGATATTTTTATACAGACTGATGAAAAACTGTGTTCGTGTTGGAAGTTCATTGAGTCGTGTGTTTTTATTTGAAATGGGAAAATGAAGAAGCATTCTTTGGCATAACAGTGGGTAAGTTGCCTTTGAAAGATTTATTATTGTAATGAAGCGGAGTTCAATTAAGCGGAGTTAATACCTTATGAGCTCTATAAAACTAGATAAAAATTCTATTGAAGAACATTATAAAGTTGGTGAAACCAGATATGCTAGTTGAAAGCTGAGAAATTTATATAAATAATAACTCTTAAAAAATTTATAGAATAAAAATTCAAACCACTCAAGACGACTCTGCTAGAATCGGATAAAATCCTAAATGAATATACTACTATATGGCGGCACACAATCTGACTAGCAATACCAGCGTATAAGTAAATTATCCTCATATTATTTTAGTGGGGACCAACGGGAAGTATACTTCCCGTTCGTCCTCACAGGGGACGAAACATGGGGACGAGCGGAAATAACCCAATTTTTCCACGTTAAAATGTCATAAATACTCTTTGAAACATTATTTAACCTTACTCTTTCATTTTTATTGGTACAACAAAATCCACAGCCCTTATTATGTACTACTTATACTAATTTTGGGTACAAAACTAACAGCCAGGACTAATTATAATATAATATTATAATTAAATATTCGTAGGCTTGGATTTAGTTTTAAATAGCTGGGTTTTCATTAGCTAGCGGGTTATTAGCTGTCGCTCTTGACACGACCGGTTTGTACTCACTAAGTTGTTGAGGTTACTTTACAATACCTTTCAACAAAGCTGCGGGTACAAGTATTCTAAAATATCAAAAGGTTACTTCTTTAATCTCATCTTTTTCATTTCATCACTCATAAAGTATGTACGGATCAGTTATAAACAGAGTATGTTCGAGCATGGTTCGAGCTAATGTTATTAGCTGCATGCTTTTTTGCATGCAGCACAATGCTGAATGTACTCCCTTTGCCTATTACCTATTCTTATTTTTTGTATAGTTATTGTTTAGTTTAGGTTAAGTAATTAAGGAATGGGCAATAAATGAATATGATTTTTTTTTATACAGAATGAAGAAGTGAAACTTACGAAAACATATTCTGTGCAAAAGCGAATGCGCTATAGGTACTCCTTACATTATTAATGTGAGGACCGTGCCTGACGAACCGAAGGACAAACAAACTGCAGCTTAGGTTTATTATGGTGTATGGATTTCTGTCGGCCTGTTTGGTTACTTACAAATCAACGCAAGTGAAGTGATCTAGCTGTTTATCAAACGCAGTGTTTGTATGTTTGATGTGTTTGAACACTACAGCCCAAGGCGCTGCATAGCCCCGTTATGTATAGCCGAGTGAAACGATACGGAAAAATAATTTACCGTAGAAGAGGGTAGAGATGGCATACTCAAACGCCAATATACACCTTATCGTACTATCTTTAAAGTTTTAATTATTATTTGGAATGGCACAGATGGCACATAGTTAAGGGTGGTTCAAATTTTAATTATATATGAGTTTCATTATAATGTTAATTTAACTTAGATTCCTTTAATTGAGATCTCACGCATTCATCTCTTTTTAAATTGGCGTTCAATTAATTTGAGTTAGAGTACAAATTAACTGTTGATCGGAATGGCTTTAGGTACTTTTGTTATGATTAACTACCTAATTATTTTTATTCAACCATTTCAATTAAGTAGTTATATTTACTACACTGTCAATGTCGCTTTAATATGGCGAAATTTTCTTTCATTAGGTATAAATTATTGTGGCGTAGAAAAGATCACCTCGTTATGACAATTTTGCTATGGAATTCGAGTTCAAGTTATGAATGCCACTAGATGACACCGCTCGTCTGTGACAAGGACTTCAGGAGGGCTTTTCTTTACTATTGGAATTATTTTCTATGCAGACACAAGTTGCTAATTAAATCTCGACAAAATTATATTTGTCATGTCTAATAAACATTATAAACCACAAACTTTCAAAGCTCACATATTCAAAGTATCACATACATAATCAACTTTATCAAACAAACGAAGCCCTAACCAAATATGTTGTTTATTTGTTTTTAAGGACATCAAACTAAAAAGCTAAATCAGATGACATTGCTGATTTAGTACAGGCCAGTAAGACAAATACAGAGAACGGTGGATTTTTGTTATACATATTTATAACAAAATAAAACAAAGTTGAAATTGATTGGCGAAAGGAAATAGGAATAATAATTGTATATGAAATATTGAGCGATAAATTGAACTTGATTATTTGAAGGACTGTTAAACGCATCTTAGATAAAAATCAAACCATTATGCACTTGACATGAGACACAACCAGTATTGTCCTAGGAAAATGCAAAGAAAAGTAAACTTCCGCTAAAACTTATTATTTCAAATCCTTTTCATTCTGAGCACCGCATTACCTGTGATTATGTTCATGAGATGAATTAAACGAGACTTGGATCTCACTACTCCATAACCTATTCGATGAAATTCCCAGGGAAAAGTAAACGACTTTAATATTCTTAATTGTTATCTTGTACAGCCAAATCAACCCAAACAAAAAAGGAATGATTACTCATAATTACTCATAAAATACTTTAAAATAAAACTTAACGTCTCAAGACGAAGGGTTATACAGACTTATTTTATAACAAGTTTTTACGATATTTTAGCGGCTGTTGAGGTAACAAAATAAATTTTCATTTTATAATATACAGACTACGTATAGCAACAAATTCCGTCGTTTCATAATCATCAAAGTGAAGCGGTGCGAAGCGGTCCTGGCTTCACAGGGGTATTTAGGAAAAATTTCAAAAAAAAAATACACACCCATGTTGGGTAGCCTATGTTCGTGAGGCGTATTGTAGGGTTCTAATGGAGAAAAAATAACATATGACTAGTAGTTTTGTAGAATATTCAATTCAAACAATCAAACAAATCTTTCCTCTTTTATAACATAAGTATAGTAGAGATATACATACATAGATATCTTGTTTTCAAATAGTCCTGTTTTCCTATATATTATATTCTAGGAATATATGTACGTAAATCAATAAATACTAGGAAAATATGTACCAACCTACTACGTACCACGTCCAAACAAAGTCCATCCGACACAAAGTACCTACACTATAATTCCTACACTACGTAGGAATTATAGTGTAGGTACTTTGTGTCCTTAGAGCTAAAATAAATAACAACATTTAAAGTCCGGTAACGCAGTCATGGCCATCTGCGGTCAACAGCATTATAGTCCATTCGAAAAAAAGCGTACGTAGCAATAGAGAGTATAATAATATTATCTATGGTTTTGGGGTCTAAAGGGACCACTGTGCAAACTAAAACCAGCCTGAGGCCGGGCTGTGCAATATCGCTGGCGTGATAACTCGCTTGGAGGGGAATTTCGTTTTATTTATATTGGATTTAAGAAACAGTCATTTTCTTAAAATTAAATTCTAGCTTTAATAAGATAATCTGATACTTTATAGAAAGCCTTTTTGCAAGGGAAGGCTTTGATAATATGATTGAGTTTTTTTTACTATGGTAAAAAAATAATTAGGTTTTTTTAGTTGAAAAAAAATCGTATCGATTTTTATAAAACTCACTTGAAGCTTTGCTTTAGGTCTTGTAATACATAATTTTTTTTGCTCGAATTATTTATTACATAACATTTTGCATGAAAAAACCTTGTAACCAAAATAGCTTCCTTACCAGCAATTCAGCCCACCGTATAGTTGGTTTTTATTTACATTCTGATTTTAAGAAGTAAAATATTCAAATAAAGAATCGCAGTTCTTTCTTTACTTACCTTGTCTTAAATTATAATTTCCATATTATGTTCTAAGAGGTAAACCCTCCGTAACCTGTAAACGAGAGGTTACTATAATACAATTATTTCAGGATTTTCAGATTACCTGAAGATAAATAAATAAATAATGCTACATAATAATCTACACAGCATCATCTAGCCTCAAGCTAAATAGAGCTTGCATTATGTGTAACTTAAATCACAATCATTAAAATTGAGGCATCACAATGATCACGCTGGAATTGATTTGAAATCACATTCTAACCGGAGTTTAGGGATGATGATATGGATTCACCCTTATAAAATACTTTTATTAAACATACTTTCACAGCAAACCTCTTTTTGAGATGTCCTTATTCAATCATAATTTTAATCAGCCAAAACAAATATTGAGTCTACAGTTTCTGCGCCTTACTTATTGAATAATTTCTCGTGAAGTTTATCCGAAGTGACTTCAATGAATTTACATGCAAATTGGGTTTCCGAATCGATCTAACCGACGCTCATAGGGTTAAAACTATGACAAACTTATCGTCACCCAAGTCGTTAACTCTAATGTCGAAGCAAATGAGTTCAAATTGGCCCTAAATTTAGTTTTTGATAGGAATCGAAAACTTTGTATTAGAATTAGTCAAAGCAAGTTACTGCTGCATGTCATCAGGACAATTAGTCCTTTAAATTGTTTGAAGTAAAGCTGATTTTAGCTTGTAGCTGGCAGTAAGGTAGTTTAAAGTGGTTGTTACAGTTTTGTAGTAGTCTAATATTAGACAAAGTGATTGTATGTCGGCTCCTCTTGTTTGACTTTCTATGTCTCAGAAATCTACGCTTGTGCCAATTTCTGCCTATTATTTAGGTTTATTACTAGTATGATTTGAGGTGTAGAACTTAGTATGACGCAAGGCTGTTAGCAACAGTGAATACGATAGAATGGTGGGGAATAATTAAAGATCTTAAAATGTTTGGATTGAATGATATAGACAAAGAACAACATCGTAACTAGCATTTGGAATACACACGTTTATTATACGAAAAAGGTAGAATTTATGCTTTGTTTTTGGTACGAAAAACAAGCATAAATTTATATAATAGCTTTTAAAAATTTATATGATTGTTACCGAATAAATAGAATTTATGCTTGTTTTTGGTATTTCAAAAAGTTATAATCGTCGACCAGTTAGCAAGAGAGATAATCAATCTCCCTTTCGAAATTTCAGGTTATCGAGAGACATTCTGCTTATTGAGCCTTATATATTTATAATATCTATATGTTAATATTTATATCATGTATCGGGTATTCAAAAATATCAGCGAAATTCCTGAAAAATACTCTTCGAGCTACAAATTTTTCACACTCCAAATGAATAATAAAACCTAATTTTTTTAGACACTGCTGCATAATTATATTTTAAGATACTGTAAGCCTTATTTTAATAAACTTCTGTGTATATTAAAACAAGAAAAAGGCTTGAACGCTTTAAGAATATGTATATTTTAAGTTTTGTATGCAATAATTTAGGTTTAATAGGAAAAAAACAGCGGGAAAAAGAACAATGGCAGGTCTCCATACTAAGAATTGTCTGGGATCAAATTGAAGCGTACCGTAATGAAAAAAATGTTAAAAGATTTGGCGTTAGCTCCAGAATCTATAAATGAGACTATTTTCTTTGGGGAAAGCCGGAAAAAAAGATTTCAGTGTTTGAATTTTTTGGTTATGAATGAACTTCAAACAATATTTGTCTATATAACATCGCAGATTGAAATCAAATCATAAATAAATGGATAATGTGGTTTGGTCTTATCAATTAGACCACGCCACCTTATATATTCGAAATGAGAAATGATAAACAAAATGAGCAAAACAAATTCTAAACTTCTTGTATGTTTACGAAAGCTGGGCGTGTATTAAAAAAAATGTACCTACTTGCCCCGTAAACACAAAAAAACTGAGGGTTTTAATAAATACCTAATGTTGGACAATCCACACAGCATCATCTAGCCCGAAGCTAAGCAGAGGTTGTGTTATGTTATGAATTCCTACTAGATAACTTATATACTTAAAACAATATATATAGGTAAACCTACATTAATAGATATTTTTTTATTTTACATAAAAATGCCCAGAACACCCAAAACAACAATATCGGAGTCCTAAGGGCATACACTCACTAGCCAGACACAGGGCAGTATCAATCAGTCCATAAACAGTCTAGGTCGGGTGTTACATACGTCGCCTGTGGCTTCCGTAATTCGGGTAAAAGTTACATTTAAATTTATAATGTATAAAACTAAAAGTTAACACATAAACGACAATCGAGAGCAACATAATACTGTAAGTGCCGTTTCGCTAAAAAGAGTTTGTGAAGAAAATAATATCAAAGTAGATATCGTATTCTGACTCTTAAATCCCGTTCTCTGTTTACCTCCCCTGTTGTTTAATATTTGCTGATAAACACGCATAAAATTGTGAGAAAAAATACAATCATGCTAAATAGCCTCTTAAAAGTGCTATGCTAAACATTTTATAAAACGAAAATATTACCTCTGATAAACCCACATCAAAAGAAATTTTAAACGATGTCATTGAAGTGATCACACCATATCTGCGAGAAAGGTCTACGTTTCTACTTACATCTCTTATTACCTTGCCTTGCTAGTCGATTTAATTCCTATCAGAGAACATAAGTGCACATTTAAGTCGAATGACTTTCCAAACAATTTAAATAGATAGTTCTGCACTATACACCCAGCTTCACCTAGCCCCAACCAAAGAAAAGCTTCGAGAATTTAAATCGTAAATCGCCTGTCAAGTAAAATAAACGCTGAAAAAGAGCAAATTGAACCCTACACGTGATCCAAATCTATTTACCAGCCAAATATACAACAAGATCCCTCTTTCATTAAATCAAGCCCTCCGGCCTGCGGCGGTAGGTATTTTGTGGTAGGCTAGGAAGTAGAAACGTAGACCTTTCTCGCAGATATGGTGTGATCACTTCAATGACATCGTTTAAAATTTCTTTTGATGTGGGTTTATCAGAGGTAATATTTTCGTTTTATAAAATGTTTAGCATAGCACTTTTAAGAGGCTATTTAGCATGATTGTATTTTTTCTCACAATTTTATGCGTGTTTATCAGCAAATATTAAACAACAGGGGAGGTAAACAGAGAACGGGATTTAAGAGTCAGAATACGATATCTACTTTGATATTATTTTCTTCACAAACTCTTTTTAGCGAAACGGCACTTACAGTATTATGTTGCTCTCGATTGTCGTTTATGTGTTAACTTTTAGTTTTATACATTATAAATTTAAGTACACCCAAAGTTATTCCAATAGCATCGTAACTTATAAACAGCATCTCTCAGCGATTCTTGGAGAAATCGCTATGAACCAATAAGCCAAGTATTCGAACATTTATAAGCAGGATTCCTATCTTGCTAGAATAACTTGCTATTCTTACATTCCGGTAAAGGTACACGTCCATTATATTGAGAGACGCTAAGTGCGTACTATACTTGCATGTGTACTAAGAAAATCTAAAATCTTATCTTCTAACGAAAGGAATTACAGATTATATTAGGGTTGCAGGACAAAATTACTTCAGAGCCCGGGCACACAGAGAGCGGTCAGTGTTCTGCTGTAGTATAGGTTTAAGCTAGGAGCATTATATCAGATGGAATTTATTTTGAACAACACACAGTTGTGAGAGTTATTCCTACCCCTCAATATCGCGTTATTTATTGAATATGCCGAGCGAGTTTCTTTGACGCCATTTCCTCAGAATTTAATATATTCCCCATACGAGATATATTTGCCGTAAAATTGTCGTATCGTATTTTGATTAAGGACGTTTTTCGTTTGCACATCTGAAATAGACTTTGGGAATTTACTTTGAGCTTCGGGAACCTTAGGTATCTTTATTTTATTTCTTTGTAAAGGTGTTATATTGGATATCAAATTTATTCGGAGAGGAGGAATTCTATTATTGGTTTCAACAAATTTATAGAATATCTTCATTCAAACAAATTACTATTACTCCAAAATTAAATTATATTGTATCAATATTTAAAATTCTGAGTAGATTTGAATTAAGTATGGAAAAGTCAACATATAATTAAATAGTGTCCTTCTGATGAGATATATAGTAGAACTGATGTAAAATAGACAGTTAAATAAGTAAAATAATGGTAAAAATATACAAACGATACCCGCCCACGCGTATTCAATCCACGTTTTAATGGAGGTTTTCCGGAAGTGATAACAAATTGAGCGAACTAAACGAAACGAGCTTCGATTCCCAAAATCCTAATTAATTAGTGCCATTACGCAATAATGCAAAATTAAGCTGCTTTAGCCTATTCATGGTTTGCAAAAGAAAATTAATTACTCGCAGAATCTCCGTGGAATGTACAGTGAGCGTCACTTATAAGTACCCCCCTATCTCATTCCTATGTGGGGCACAATAGTTGTTATTGTTGAGAATTTCAGACTTTGAATAGTGATTCGATCCTGAGCGGCGGCGAAAAAAAATTTTGCATGTGAAAATTTGTGATAAGTTACAAGGGAATTCGGAGTAGTCGCAAATATTATGTAGACAAGGGGGGTACTTAATTCTGACGCGCACTGTACACAAGGGTGTCGATGAAGATAAACGATTTTGTTGGTTTTTTCATTAATCAGTATTTTTACCTTACGAAGACGTATGGAATTATGTGGATTTTGTTTCTGAAATAAAACCAATAAATTAATTTATACAAAATTGAGTACGTTAATTATAAATGAAAGGTTTCTGATAATATTGATCCTACAGTTTTAATGAACGATGTTTCTTATGTAGCTCTTACCATAGAAATACTTCTTTTTTTATTACCAAGCTTAGAAATATAATATAATATGCTGGCTTTACTTTAACCAACCAGGTTAAAGTCAAGCAGCAAAAGGTGGTATCATTATAAACATTAAATCCGTGTTAGGTAGGTAGTACGGATGTAACGAATGTAAGTTTTCGCACATTCGCACATAATTTTATTGTTATTGGAATTTTCAATAACCTATGACAGTCAAGGAGGGATTATTAGGGAGGCCTATGTCCAGCAGTGGGCTATTATAGGCTGGTGATGATGATGATGATGACTGTCAAGGAAATTGGCAAAAATATACAAAGTTACTAAAATCATTTTTTTTGTAGTAGTTCTATACGAATAAAAAACCCTTTTTCACCCAAAATAAAATGTTCAATTTGTCCGATGCCCGCGCCCGCGCTTTGAAAAAATATTATTTGTTTGTATTTCGAACATATATGGAGGCCACCTTTATTCTAGAATTTGCGGATAATACTATACTATTTATTTGTAAAAGACTGAACTTAAGTTTTTCAAGACTCAAAGATAATTCAAGTTAGTATCTAAAACTTCAAATTAAGATCAACAAGAATCAGTACAACGGCGACGTTGTAAGAAGTTTTCCCTAGATTAAGGCAATAAAGCAGATCTCTCGTTATGTTAAGGTTAAAAAAATCCTGTTCCGAGTTTGAGTCAACTCCTCAAGTTGGAGAAGAGTTGGAGATAAAAGATAAATGGCGTGTACGTGGGAAAGTAAAGATCCGCAAAAAGGGGAGCAAAGTCGCGATAATTATCTTTAACTGACCCAAATATGGCTCTTAGTCGATGTTTAGTACATATGTGCCACTAGTGTGTGATTTTATGTCTCTCCTGAGAGCATTAGGACTTAGGTAATACATTGAAAATATTTTTACAGGTTACGGTTTTTATGTTTAAAACACAGATTTATTCAATGCAAGGGTCATGTCGGACATATTCTTTTATGTTTCTCAGCTGTGATTGATGACTCATGAATCGCATACAAATAATAATAATCGTTTATAAATAAAGATATTTGATTTGATTTTGATTTGATACATACTGAGCCCGCGCATAAGAATATGTAATAAATAAATGATGTGCTTCAGACGTTACGCATCTATTCGAATTACATAGTAAAGGTATATTTTAATGGTTATATCATTTCAGTTCCCGAGCTAACGCACGTGACTTAATTCTTAATTGCACAATAAAATATACAAAAATAACATTAAAATGTAAAAGAAATGGCAAAGGCGAGCTTAACCCTAAAAAGAGTTCTCTTCCAGCAAACCTTATTGGGAGAGAGAGATAAAGTTATAAACGCGGGTAAGTGTGCAAAAAAAAAGGGGATACATGATTGAATTTTAACCTACTTGTATAATAGACTACTACATATAATATATAATATACTACAATATACTACATATAAAATATACAATATATAAAATACTATATAATCTATGTTGCTCTTAAGTGATTGTATAATATAAATAAATACAAATATATAAATAAGTATGAATTATAATAATTAACTGTCCCTGAGGTAGAACCTACATCGGTGGCAGTTGAAGTTTTCGTTTTATTATCTATACTAATATTTTAAAGAGGAAAGTTTTGATTGTTTGAATTTAATAGGCTCCGAAACTACTGGGTCAATTTGAAAAATTATTCAACATTAGAATCCTAAATTTACCCTGATGAACATAATGCTGTAGAATATTTACAAAAAATTAAGGCTCCATGAAAAATTAAATTTTTGTTTTTTACCCGTGCGAAGCCGGAGCAACTAGCGTTTATGTTTTTAATAAAATATGCAAATAATATAGGTATGGAAACTTTCTCAGCAAAGAGGTTTTTATGAACAAATCAATATTTGGTGCAAGACATCTCTGCAAGAAAGTCGTGCTTGTTTGTTTTTTTCAACATTTTATTTATGACAGGAGACAACCTTTTTGTCCTTACTCTTGCATACAGTATAATGTTTTACATCAACATCAAATTTAAATGTGAAACTATTAATAGACTTAAGAAATCCATACGGTCGCTTCTTATAATCCGTTATTATAGAGACATATCTGCTGTCTAGTCGTATTGAGATGCAGTCCTAAAGCTACTAACCCGACAATATTACTGCTCTTTAACACACCTCTGACGTCAGAAAACCTGAGACTTAGCACGGTATACTGACTTGCAGTAAACATGAACACTATCTCGACGCAAATCCGGCCTCACTCCTCAATTGACATGACGAATTGGGCACATCCATTCTAGGACGGTTCCACAGGTTGTGGAGAGTAGCTGGGTATCTACCCTAATTATGGAACAAAGAATCCTTTTTGAATTAACACTTAAAACTTTCACTACTGACGTACTTGATAACCATGGCCATGGTTGCATAGGGTCGCGCCCCTCCGCGTCACAACGCAGTGAAGCTTGGCAGTGAACCCGTGGTTTCAGTGAGGCAGCTACTACGTAAGTACCTACGTATACCTGACGCAGATAATTTACGCTCATTCAGGTAAGGGCAATATTTTTCTAAGGCAGCCTCTTTATGTGGGGATTCCTTCCTGTCTTGGTGCGGGTTCTACTATTAAGAAATCCCAAAAATAGTTCGTCGAAATTATCGATAACGATACCTACAGGAGGCTTAGTGTTTGTACTATGTCGATATTGAAATTTTATAGAAATAAAAGATATGGTGTACTCAAACTGTCTAGCATCAGCTGTGACATATTGTAGTGTATTTGTGCCCTGGTCCGTAGGTATAGTAGTATTGCGGTATTTATTCATATCCGTACCCGAATATCACGAGATTCAAGATATTAACGAGATCCGCTCGCATTTCAACGTGATGGAATATCTATGTGTATTATTATCCTAAATTTATATCAACAACCGAAATAGCCTTTCTCGCAATACCTAGGAACGTTCAAGACTAAACACCAAAAACAAAACAACAAACATTTTATAACATCTTCATGTAGTGTTTTTCTTGTTTACTTGGTAGATCGTTTCGGAAATGTGAAAAAATATTTGTATGAAAATCCTTCCAAACGTATTATAATCAAAAGATAACCTGCCAAGTACAGTGAAAAGGAATTGAATCTTCGCGATTAAATTTAATGAATTTTGGAATTGCAGTGAGACTTCATTTTTACTAAATTCGAGGTGTTCGTCTTCAGCCATTTTTCCATTAGAACGACGATGTGAAGTTAGGCGCGGTCGACTCCCTGAATTTGCATCCAAGTCGTAGGCGCTGAAACAGAAATAATAGGAAGAAAATGTTCGAATGGAAAAAACCATTTACCTTACATTGGATGATGCTGTCTTAGTAACTAAATAATACGAACCTTTTTCTGTTACCACGGCTTAATGAATTACGGTAATGTCGAAAAATCCTTACCATTTTCATTCAAAATGGCTTTTATTAAAGGGAACTCTGCTATGCACTGCCATTGACACTTGAATAATAGTCCCGCGGCCATTTTACAGAAGTATTTTAAAATGGGGATGATTTAAATTTTTATAGATCATTTCTAGACTAGTTCCATTTTTATAGGACACAAATTATGTTTGAAATCGTAAAAGATAGCATTGGATGATACCTACCTACTAAGGTAGGTAGGTATCATCCAATGCTATCTTTTACGATACTTTGATAAAGCTTAAAGCGTAAGCGCTTTAAGCTTTATCAAAGTTAAAACGTTTGATCTCTGCTCTACGTATCAAACTTTTTTAACGTGCTTATTTTTTGCGCATGTTTTTTTGACTTTTTCCCAGTTTTTGCATAAAGTAAAGCTCCGAACAGCTTTACTTTATGCGAAAAACAGCATTCGGTCCGCGAAATATAAAATAAGATACATACTAAAATACACAACTTTAGAGAATAACATCAAATTGGTATCTCAATTCGTTAATTATAATTCGCCCATTTATATTGAGCATAAAAAACAAAGGTTAATTTTTATTGCGGAATTCTTCAATAGAATTTTGGGTGGGTGTTGTACCGAAATAACCGCCTAATTGGTCATTCATTTATCTCCGTTGGAATTAATCGTTAGGTTTTCAACATTCGCGTTTTTATTTATAACGCGGTTTATCGACACAAGTGTAAAAAAATACTGTCGATTGATTCTACGAATATAAATAACTAGCGGTCGGCCCCGGCTTCGTACGGGTATTAAACAAAAATTTCAGAAATTATGCACTCTAACACGATTGGTTTTCACAGTTTTCATACGGATCCCTTGCTATTTTTAACAGCATTGGGGTTTTTGACATTGACTCGACATTCCATAACTGACACTGGCCGTAGAGAAAAAGCAAGCACCGTGCGCTATATATTCAACCTCCTTTTCTATTATGACGCGCCATAACAGAAAAAGAGGTTGAATATACACCGCACGGTTCAATTATTGAATTTTTCATGCGGATCCCTAATTTTTTTGAAAATATTATATAGCCTATGTTCATCACGGAAAATTTAGGATTCTAATGCTAAAAGAATTTTTCAAATTGGTCCAGTAGTTTCGGAGCTTATTCAATTCAAACAAACAAACATACAAACAAACAAACAATCAAATCTTTCCTCTTTATAATATTAGTATAGATATAGATAAATTATTGTTATAGTAAATTAAAATGTTTATAAATATAGATTTTTCCGTGGTTTTTTAATGGCTACCGATTGAATATATTTAAAATTGTGAATATTTTATCGTTTAAATCACTTTCTGCCTGAGATACAAGTTAACCTAACCTAGTTTAGGCAAATGTACCTCTTATTTTAGACTATTTTAATGCATTTAGTCCTAAGTTGTTTCGAATAAAACTATTCATTCAGGTCGTTTTCTATGTATAATCAAAAAATATTATTTATTATTTATAGTGAAAGTCACTATTTTTGTCTCGGACAGTGATTATGTATAAAGAATATAAAAAAATACCGAGAATCGAACCAGCAGCACTGCGTGTCAGGAACAAAAAAAAATGTTAATATGCGCTACGGAAACATTATGTATTTGGCTAAATTCTCCGTCCGTTTGATAGATAGCTGAATCCGTACCCTACTCTAAGCTGACATGTCCCTAAGTAGCCCTTAAATTGGCCCTTTGGGTGCTGACCGATTTTGCGGTGCGAAACTTGGTACTTCGGATTTACTCTATTATTCGAATTCTTGAGATGTCACTGTTTGCTTTACGGATTGCTAATTTAGTACATATTTCAAGGACTATTGACGTGTACGATGTTGAAAATGTATTTTTGCACCGCCGACGACATCATACGAGTATGAGTAAATTTGAAACCTGTGACCAAGGAAATTTTATGGATTCGCAGCGAATTATACATTTCCGCTTACAATCCAAGCAAACTACATATCTCAGGTAAATACCTTCTAGGCGTGTTGACGCCTTTTCATGCCTACGAATGAATTTACTTACCTACATAGTTAATACCTACCATCCTCTGACCTCTGACCACCCTCGATAGTACCTTAATTTGTTATCGCTTAAATCGTTTTGCTTACGAGGTCGATGGAAGAGTCAGAATCAAGTGTGGTGAACAAATTACAAACAGCGCTTACGTTTACCTTACAGTTTATCAGTTGCTTAAGTACATACATACTAGCTTAAACTTAACCAAATAAGAAAAAAAAAATGGAAAGCAAAAATCAGTTTTTTTGTTAAAAACCAAAGTTAAAAGTAATATGTGAAGAGAAAGGTTATCTTTAATTCGATAACTCAATTACGCAAAACTAAAATTTAGCCTACTGAACAAGACGAAATTACACATAACCAGCAACATACCTACTAGAAAGAAAGTCAAGACATTTTAATCGAAAAATCCCGTATTTATAAGTGATCCCTTGAGAGTTTCTCGAAAGATTCTTTGCTGAAAGATTATTATTAAGCTGTTTCATAATAGGTACTTGTGTAATCAAAGTCTTGGCAACGTAACTTTCATTCAAAAATCTACCAGAGCAATAGTTAAAAAAATATTAGGGCAAAGTAGAAACCTTGTACCTACTTACCTATTTTTAATCCTTTGACTCGCTCCGACGCATACCTTTACTACTGGATAATACATAATTTATGACATTAAGTATGTCCATGATCAATATGCAAATAGAACAGGAATGCTAGAGGTAAGTTGTAGTTAATAAGTGCCTTATTTTTCAGATTTCTGTGAGGTTAATGTTCCCAACTCCGTCCTCTGCCGTTACTCCAAAACCAATGTACATTTTGCATGCAAACTAGTTGGAAAAGTTTTTTTGGACGAAATGAGATTCAACACTCCAGAGCACAATCATTTATTCAATAATTTAATTTCGTTCACCGCAATAGGCTCTGATGAGCGAATCAGCCAATATAATTGTAGAAATGTACGGAGCGATAGTAAATTATTATTAATTTAATATCAAGGCTAAAACTCATTCGTCCAGTTTTTTATTGCAGTTAAAAGGTGAAAAATATGCTCATACTACACTAAAAAGTATCAATCATAATATCATCCTACTATGTTTGTATGTTTTTTTTTTTGTTTCATACCAAAAAGAATTCCAAGACTTTAAAGTAAAGGTTATCACGCTCCGTAATTGCAAAACTTCTGATCTCGTAATTTAAAATCCCATCGAAAATACTTGAAATTTGCATTCCATTTAATAGAGTTCCGTATGACACTGAATAAACACCTCAGTGAGTGGGTCTCGCATGATTTTCTTTGTAAATTTACAGTGGAATTTGCAATTCTGACTGATATGGTAGCCATGGTAGTTTTCGTGCCACGAAAATGGGAGAATTTTTATTTTCTTTGTGGTAAAAGCAATTTTGCTTATTTTACCTAGAACAACATTGCTGTTAGGATACCAGGAGGTTCAAGACCTTTTTGTTGTACCAAGACCTACTCTATTATCCAAATTCATGGCCCAGCCAGAAGATCTCCCAAATAAATTAGGGTATTCGTTAAAGCCCTGCATATTTTTATTTTATTGAGAACAATATTGCTGGCAAAGGCTGCCCTCTACCGTTATTTTCCTTCCTTTAGTGGAAAAGTTGGCATCAGCTCGTCATTAACATTATATTATTGTTCTTATCGGAACTATGGCGTAGGCTGAAGGCATATCATACTATTATGGGGAAGTAGGTGCACAACGATCCTTGTTTGTGTCGCAAGATCAGCCATGTTTTATCCCACACATACAGCATACGACACACTTTCCTTTACTTCTTAAATATATAAAACTACCCGCGTTGTCTTCAAAGACCCTTGTCCTCAAGCATCAAAGAACCTACATAACTAAAGAACCATAAAATCGTTTGTCGACATAATAAGGGTCATTTTATGGCACAGATTCGGTCATCATCTTTATTTGAGGACTTCCTACATCTGTTTCAAGTTACAGCGAAGAATGATTGTAAATTATCATAATTTCTGATAAAGAACTGTTTAGAATTGAGGCTTCCTTCTACGGGAAATAGAATAGACAAAACAACCAAATGATCACAACAATAGGCGAACCATACGCGAAGTGACAGATAAGAGTGATCTAATTTCCCTAGTTTCTTTATCAACTACCATACATATTACACCTTGTTTACATATTTTGAAGTGGTCTGCAAATAACCTACCACGATCTCCGATAAAGTTTTATTCACTTGTATCACTTTAATGGCAAACTATAAATACAGATCCCTTGTTCATCTGATTAGATAATTATGTGCATCCCTAGGGACATGACCCTATAAGGTCCTACAGGGTCGTATGTACAATGCGAGTTACATATAAGTACCCCCCTATCTCAATGTATGTGGGACACAATAGTTGTTATTGTTGGGAATTTCAGACTTTGAGTATTATGGTGGGTGGTTCGATCCTAAGCAGCGGCGTGATAAATTATTGATATCTGAAAATGTGTGATAAGTTACAAGGGAATTCGAAGAAGTCGTAAATATTATGTAGACAAGGGGGGTACTTAATTCTGTCACTGTACATCAAAATCTTTATGAATA
Organism: Eupithecia pulchellata; assembly: GCA_963931895.1. Lineage (NCBI taxonomy): Eukaryota > Metazoa > Arthropoda > Insecta > Lepidoptera > Geometridae > Eupithecia > Eupithecia pulchellata. Next base: position 841,405 of record OZ007532.1, read on the forward strand.
TTTTTTTTAAGATTGTACAGTACGGAATTATTAAATTGATGAATCTGTGATATTATTTTAGTATCTCCATTATAAGAAAACGCCCGATTTATATTATTTAGTATTTATATGATTTTACCGACATTATTAGGAATTAAAGAAGATCGAAGATAAAATTGCGATTCTAGAAGCGAAAAAGTCGCCAACAACTGACGAAGTGGGTAGATTGCAATCCATTCTGCACGCAACGAAGCCAACGACAAGCGGATCTACCGCCACAAGACCAAAAACATCGCTTGACCGTCCGCAGCATACAGACGACGCAGGGCCTAGAGTCACGCACACAGCGGTAGAGGCTAACAAAGCGCGTGCGCAGGCGCTCCCCACCATCGTGTCAGCTAGCGCGAGCGCGCGGCGCCTCAGTCAGCGGGCGCCCGAGCCGGCGGTCAACGGTGC